>OY804597.1:34024382-34666275 GCA_963680895.1 Fragum sueziense
GGGATCAAGGTGCCAGTTTGCTTGTTAAAGGCTATTGCAATTGTGAGGCAACAGTTTGGATCGTGATCAAACTGCTCGATCTTGATATCCCCACCGATAATGAAGAAGCTCTTTGGTGCACAGGTTGATCTTGAGATGGACCTTTCGCAAATTCCGGTTCAAATGTGTTTGTCATACTACTCAGGCCCGTAGGAAGCAATTTCATATTTGGGGGCTAAAGGTCTTGTCTGAATATGGGGGGGGGGGGGGGGGCTAATTTGGATTTTCCCAAACTTTTCAGTGTAAAATTAAGAAAATTCGGCATTTCTGGCCAACTTTGGGGGGGGGGGGGGCTTACCTCCCCCCCCCCCCCTGTTCCTACGGGCCTGCTACTTGGACCTTTACTTGCAGCATGATTAAAACACTATTAGTTGGTTTCACAAATAGAAATTGGACACGAATCAAGCCATTATGCTAATTTAAATCGAGATTTCCTTGTCTGAGAGTGTTCCTCGGGCATTTCATCTTCACAAGCCATTTATTCTACCTCCAGTTTGTTCCTTGCGAATGTTCGCAAGGAACAAAGTGGGGGTAGAATTGGCTTGTGAAGATGCGAGTAGATCTATACAGGGTCAATCCCTTGTTTCGCAGACTCGTTGGTTTTCACGTTGTTTGTAAAAAGGTAACAATCAATGCAATATTTCCTTATCGCTTGCTATCGGTTACGACATTCCTAGTTTTCTATGGTAGGCAGACTAATGTATAGATTTATAAACAGGATTCCAGATTAGCAACAATTCGATATTACGAAATGTGGTTTGTCATACGATGGCCTAGTGAAAAATTATTTTGAAGGCGTGTGCAAAATGAATGTACTGCGTTATGTCATTTAAAATTTAGAAAATGGCTAAAATTTAGATAATGGCGCATTTGGTACATATACAGGCTGTCCCAAAAGTATTACACTGAATAAAGCGTCCTAGCTCTAATATATTCTTAACCGATTGTATTCAGTACTGTGAATCTATACCTCATTTTAAGAATAATCATGTCTAGTTTGTCAGTGCTGCAGTTATGGGGACATAGTTACCAACTTCAATAACTGGATTTGAATATATTCTTTTTATTTTGTTTGAGATATTACATATTTACCGAAGCCATGATAACCCAATTCCACACGGAAGTGTCATGTGTCATGTTTTTAGACAAACTCGCAGTACTATGGTTGTTAGGTCAGTAGTACCTAAACGGGCTAGTAGCATACCTTTAAGAAACCCATTTCTTGCATTTTGCTAATTAATGCAATGATACTAATTTCTATTTCTAAGAATTGCTGAATGTCTCTCAGTTGATAATTTTTCAATGGAGGGGAAATGCCGACTTTAAACCAACAGTGCGCATAAATTAGCACTGATAAAGGTTGCTAAACTTGGTGTAGACTGTGTTACGTGTAATTGTTTGAAATGCATGTGAATTAGACAGGTTGTCAATGGACCGAATATAAACTATTTTTCTCTATAAATTATGTCCAATCTTTGAATGATGTGCCTTATTGCATTTTAGACCATCAAAGAACTAGATATATGCTTGTATGATTAGTAGACACATTGAAACCGCGGATCGTTTGGCAATGGGTTAGATATGTTTGCACAGTTTGTACCATTGATAAACGTTGCTAGCCGGTTGTAGACGGTGTTACGTGTAATTCACTTTGTTTGAAATGCATGTGAATTAGATAGGTTGTCAATGGACCGAATATAAATTATTTTTCTCTGTGAATGAACTGGGATCTTAGAAAAAGAGCGCTTATGGCATTTAAAGGCTCCGTTGATATAGATTAGCCTACATACACGCACAGTTTGGTCATGATCTGTTTTGCTCTCAGAGAATTCCCACTGATAATTAAATACCTATTTGAGAACAACATGGATCTAGATCAGACTGCGCGTGCGCAGGCTGATCTGGATTCATGTTGGTCTCAAATGCTATGAAGGACCTTTTTCCAGATCCTGTCTCAAATTTATTTCTCTATTATAAAGTGTTGTATCATTGATAAAGAGCTGGTCGACTGTTTGAGCCTTTCACTTTTTGTTTGAAGAAGGTTTACGAAATAATAACCCAGACGCAAACACAGATTACCCACTGCTTAAAACCATTTCCTATACAAGACACGATTTTATTACATCCTTAAAAGAAAATATTTTATAAAACGTTGAGACAAAAAAACGGAACTCTTTTAATCAGCACCTCTGTTGATTTTAAAAGTACTATTTTCTATGCAGGAATATACAGAATAGGCTACTTGACATATTTTATACAAAAAAAACTTCATTTCTAGAATATAGCATCCTTCTACATTGGAAGATATCGTTTAGGAAAGTTTAAACGCTGCATAAATCATTTCTGATAATGATGTATGCGAACTTGCTTTTCATATTTTCATTATGTTTTCCAACCTTTACCCATATATTCATGTATAATATAGTATCTCTATTGCATTATTGCCTTATTTCGTTACAGTCCCTTTGAAAAAAAGTACGAATCTACAGAAACGCCCACTTTGGTTTATAAGATATTGTGATAAACACAAGAATTCTCTACTTTCCATTTTCGATGCAAGAGGCCTAACAAAATGTCGCACTATGTTTGATCCACAGACTTAAAAAAACTTTCTGTCTCAACTCTTTAAGCGGACTTCTGTATTGTTTCTTTATAACACGTTACAAAGTGACTATATATGACTATGCATTTTGGTTGGGTTATACAAAAATAGATATATTTTCTTGTACACGTAGATTGACATTCTGATATAGCCTACTTGGAGCCAACTTGTCCAATCCTTTACATTGTATTCTAGCCGATTTTTACTTATTGTAGGTACACATGGCAACTCGGGTTAGATCTCTAGAATTGTTATACAGTCAACACCCGTTGTGTCGAAGTCGGAGGGGCCGTCAAAATACCTCGACATATCCGGAGTTCGACTTATCCGATGTTGTTCGGCTTCGAAAAAGTTGATATTTCACCGTTTTTGAAAGTAATCAAGTACGATTATTATTGAAATATTGTAGGAAAAGGAAAGAAATTGCTCGCCTCGAGCAATTTCTATCCTTTTCCTACTATATTCCAATAGCTATATTGAGTTCAAAATCATTTTGTTTGAAAAAATTATGTCCATTGATGAGGACGGGACCAGATTTGAACTTCGACTTAAGCGAAAATTCGACTTTTCCGATGTCGACATAACGAGTGTCGACTCTATTTGAACTTCGCTGAAAACCGAAGAAAAAACAGAATGCTGTAAGGTACACTTGCACCAGTTAACACTTTATAACAGTGAAAAATGTTCAATGCTATCTATTTTCATTGTTCGTGTAGTCTTCCATCTCCATCTGCATTTTTGTTGGCACTCCCGTACAGTTTTGAGCAGACTGAGTTTGCAAGAAACGGGTAAAATGGAAAATGGATTTACGTAGATACAGATGAAGAAGTAGTCTATCAGTGATTAATACACGTATTGCAGCCATCATTAGATACCATACACTTCGTGTAATTTCGCTTGCAAAGTCGCCAGCATCCGTTGAAACGGAAACTGACAAGGTTATCCGGATTTTAAAAGAAAAAATGGATAACTTCGTCAATGTCCGTTTTCACGGTTGACGGGAGTGTTACACTAAGTGTTTAGTATCTGATGAGGTGGATAGCATTCCTTAACCCATTACCACACAATGACTCTTTTTGACTCCCTACAAAATAAAGGTCATGGAAAACATCGTGGAAAATGAAGAAATTGCTTGTGACAAGCAATTTCTTCATTTCCCACAATGTTTTCCATCCAAAAAGACCTAAAAATTAAAAAAAATCCATTCACTTGAAATTGTCGTCTACATGATCTTTCAATTTGGACTGCCCTAAAATTGTGCCGTCTTGTAATGGGTTAAGGGACTGTCTCTATCAGCTACAATGTATCGTTGAAGACATAGTAAGACTACTTTGAAAACCTTGAAAGATCCCTTGTTGTAAAGGGTAGCCCATCATAGTCCTCAATTAAATCACCTCTAGTCTGAAGGAATAATTGGACTTTACAAAATAACAATAGGTGATTATAGACCAAAATATAAAAATACGCTATTTCAGCGGGGCATCCCATGTAAGGCATAAGGCCCCAAAAACATACAACTTGACAATATATGCATGAAAAAAAGTTTGTATACTGAGGGTTGTTCATTTTGAAAGGTCAAAACGACGCCGCGCGAATCTCATTAGGGGTCGACTACCTTAATACAAATCCAGACGTTAACGGCACGTAACTTTACTGAATAATACACATTTTCTCCCGATATCCGCCCGGTTTCTTCCCGTAAATGCACGCCTCTTTTGGCCCAGAAACATACATTTTATGCATTTATACTTTAAAAATGTAAAAACGATTTCCTTTAAAGGGACATAACATTCCAATTTCACCTTTTTCTAAGTATGTCGTGATGCAAAGATTGATAATTCTAATGTGTTGAAATGCGATCAGTTTTTAAGGTGTTATGTAACGGCGAGAATGCGCCTTTAAAGTTGAGACAGAAAAGAAAAATTCCATATAAATCTGGATTTTTGTCCACAACAATTTGTTTAATTTTAGCACAAAAATATATATATTTCTCGTAGACGGTTCAATATTTTGGCTTTAAATTTTCAGATTTTTTAAAGAAAATATGCTCTTTCAGATAAAGATAAAAGTAAAAGTTATAGAAAAATAAATATGATATGTCAATGAGAAGACTTTGGAATACATGTACATTGAGATAAGAAAAAATAAAATGTTAACCAGTATTTTCTCTTTTAACCCCAAGCATCAAAATTCTACATTTTTGGTCTTTTTAGCATTTTCAATTACAACAAATTTGCACCATATATTTGCAAAAGACTTATTTTGATTGCTTTATATAAAGAGTAATATATCAATATAATTTATCATTCATGAGTGGTAGACTATTTTGTTACGTAGCGCCTTTGAAATGTTCGATAAGCTGATTTGAAGCAGTTTTTTGTGACTTGGGCGATATTATCATTCAGAACAAAATTTGTGTGTGCCAAAACGAGAAATGGCTTTTCATGAATGACAAACGACATAATATATTTATTTCTTATTTCCTTTGTGACCACATGTGTCAAAAATAGTTTGGACGAATTATGGACACTGTTTCTTTCAAAAGGTATGGCTTCTCTTTATGTTTTGTAGTGATAAAACGTTTGAATAATTCTAGCATTTTCGAAAACATTTTTATAACATATAAAATTAGATATTGAGCGAAAAGAAAAAAAGTTTGTTTTTTTTTTGTAACTCGTCGTTTCAAAAAGTGTTGCTAGGGCTTTTACTTCATTACTTCACTTTTACACCATTATAATCCGGCCATCAGTATACACCTATCCCTTTCCCAAACAAGACCTGGTTTTGACGTCCCTAATAGAAAGGGCATGGGAAACATTGAGCCAAAAGAAGAAACTGCTGATAAACAGCAGTTTCTCCTTTTGTCTCAATATTTTCTATTCCAAACTTTACACAAATTCTATCTTCAATAACTTCTATTTTGTCATTTGTGGCAGTTTTTGAAGTGGATCATTCTAAAATTTTGCTGTTTGGGAAAGGGTTAAAGACACTTCTTACGCAACACTTATATTTTTCATTATATTTTATGAAATTTTCAGCAAATATAAATCAACATCGATTACATCTTTTCTGTATATTTCATTAAAATCGATTCATCCGAACAAAAAAAATATTGAGGTTTTTACAAAGACTCAAATATGAAAAGTCACAAAACTCTAGGCGATTGCAGAATTCAAAATCATCAAAGCAACATCACCAAATTATGCTCATATCTCGGACCCCTGCTTCATAATATCTGATAATATGCTTTCACGTGCGAAGCAATACAAGAATTTAGGTGCACCTATTTTGTTTAAGAAATAATGCTTTGCACGTGTCAGTATAGCGCAAAATCATCAAATGTGTTACCAGAGATCAGTTTTTCGCCTTTTTGCTACAAGACATTTTCAAAAACTGTAATAGGCACTTAATAGGGACGAGTGGGGTACTATCCCGCAAAGATTCATAATAAATTATGCTGTGTTGATGAGAAAGGGTTGTCTTAGTGTCATCTAAGGCCATGACTGACACACAGAATGTTAGTTAAAAGGCATAAATTTTACTACTGCTACATGAAAAACATGAATTTACCTTATTAGCTCGCACGGCTCTATTGCGACTTTTTATTTTCTAGTCATATTATATGAACTGCAAATTTAATAATTTCTACTCAATATTTCTTTATGAAAATTACAGGTATTTGGCCGATATAAATGAATGAATTAAATTTCTTGAAAATTTGATGAAAAATGGTTCATCAAATTTTAAATTATTTCCAAGCAAGTAAGCGTTGCGTTAGAAGTGTCTTTAAGTGTACTTAGGTTTGATGGCTGAGATGTCGGATCTTTTGTCACGATTTGTTGAGAAATATTTTCTTTTTTCTCGCGATGTTTTTTAAATGATTTCTGTTTTAAGAATGACAAAACCATGGTTTGGTATAGAAAGCATTCAATTCAAATTTTTGATCACTGAACCAATAAACTGTTTATCTGGGAAAATAGAGAAATGGAGAATAAGCCTCTAAACGTCATTGCTTAAGTCTATTTGTAAACAAAATATTTTCTCTATTCTACTTTACCGTTTTGTCACAAATGTTAAGGAAATATTGACATAATTTTTGCTCTATATTTGGGTAGTTTATTTCAACTTTTTGGTTCAGCTAATACTGAGTAATCATGAGGAATTATTGTAAGAAAATTGTAATTTATATCATCGTGGAAATTGGCGCCATTTGAAATTAATGTTTATTCAAATGATAATTGTTATACGCACATAGTCTAAGGAACAATTATTAGCCTTCTCCAGAAATATTCCAAACTACCTTTAGTGTTCGACCTACATTTTGGACCAATGAAATTGCAGTATATTTTCAAATTTCGCCGCTGTATTTCGCATAAACGGTCTGTCGGCTAGTTTATGTGACGTCTAACCATAGCCACGCCCCGTCTCCAATGAACCGCTATCGAACACTAAGTCAGATAGAGCCTGTATAGTAGATTCTACGCGATATAAACATTCAATGCGCTGCGCGCATTTGAATGTTTATTTCGCGTAGAATCTACTATACCGCCTCTATCTAATATATATAGAGGTTACCTGGCTCACAATGGAGCCTAAGGAGAGGCTTGTATTAGATATTATGATGTTATTCCTTTACTATAGGCCAAAGCAGGTGATTTTTGGGAAGCAAATTTTGCAAAATTTTCTTCTCTTTGCAGCCAACTGTCTCTGCACGTTACCATTCAATACCACACAACATCTTCCGGTCCTCCTCACTATAAATAGTTCTGTCAAAAGCAAAGATTAATGAGGTAACAGTTGTTCGAATATTCAACATGTCAGTCTGAAGTTATGAGTATATATTGAATTGTGTAGCTGAAAATGAAACATTCAATTAATCATGTCTCTAAGAGAAGAAAATGTCGACGTAGTAATTTTCTTTATTATGGTTCAACAATCAGTCCAATGGCCTTCCTTATAAATGGGTCAGTCAAGTTTGCTGAACTATGGAATATATTCAAAGCTTACACAAACGATAAATATGCATAAAGGTTGTGCTAAAAATGGATGCATGAAATCAAGGTATTCAAGGTATTCAAATAGATAATCAAAGTACCTAATCAAAGTACTCTACGAATCAAAGTATTCAATGCATTCAAATGGATAATCAAAGTACATAGTCAAAATACTCGTACTTCTGGACAGGTCTACATTATTAACAAATTTGCTTCCCAACAGTACTTTCAGTACTTTGATATATAATTCGTTTTCCTCTACTTTTGTAAACGAACATGCACGTTTCTAAAAGTTTCATTTGAATATTCCATCCCCCCTTTTAAAAAATACCAAAGTATCCACCGTTCTCTCCGATTTATTTCTATGGCAAAATCCCTTCTCAAGTTATTGTCAAAATTGAGAGCATTCGTGAAAAGTGATTCCATCTGCTTTGACAAGGAACTTATGGTATGCAACCCCTCATTAGCACCAAAGAGCCAGAGACGAAATTCGAAAATTTCCGGTAATTCCTAAACTGTATTATTTTTCAATTCCCAATACAAACATATTATATAAGTATTTTGTACGGTTTAGAATTTTGAATAAATGCATACTTCTGGAAATATTTGATAAAAATGTTCAAAATTGCCTCTCTTGCTTATGAATATAGAGTAAAAAAATATTTGTAAATAGTTTTCTTCTTGACACATAATCTTGAAATCCGGCACGGTGAATCAACTTATTTGAAGTGTATTTACAAATGTGTGTAATTTGATGCATTTCGTATGACTAGAAAGTGTTGTTTTTAATAAGGGGCTGTAAACCTTAAGAGAGATCTTGGTATCAAAATGAATAGGGGAGGGTGGCAGATTCTTTGATATATGTCTTTGAATATCGAGAATAACGTTATCAAATGAAATGCTGAGACAAATGCATATTTCCTTACAAAGGTATAGGAAAATATATCATAACAAATTTGCATGAAAACCTCCCGTGTCATTATCCATAGGAAGTATAAGACAGCAGCATGGATCGGGAAATGATTTGGGAACTTAATGTATCAGACCAGTAGGAAGCATTTTTACATTGGGACTACTCTCTTAAGAACAGAGCACGTTCTCCCTTAATTCCATTATGATAGAATGATGCTCTGTTCCCACGGGGTCATTTCACGTCTAATCTCGGGACCTTGTGGGATTTCGGTATCCAATCGTTGGCTATACACACTAAAACAATTCAAAAAACCGATACAAACTTTCATTGGCTGACGCTTCAAATTACCGGCTTCAGCCAAAAATAGAAGCGATGTAATGTATACATAATCAAACGAGATAAAACTGAATGATTTTGATTCGATAATTCAAATGTTACAGGCTTCAGCTAAAAATAGAAGCGACGTAACGAATACGTAATGATCATGCAAGATAAAACTGAATGATTTTGATTCGAATATTTAAATGATGTGCTATAATTAGATTATGACGACCAAATAGGCTGTTGGTATATAAAAAATGGCAGAGGTCATATTTGATGGTTAATCAATAGACCTCGGCTTTGGAGAGTACATTGGGGCGGGGTGCTTGTTTGAATATTGAAGGGGCTAAATTGGATTTTCCTTAAATTTTCAGTAAAAAGTAGGGAAAATTTGGTATTTTTGGACAACGTTGGCGGGCTCAAACTTTAGCGCCCTAGCCCCCCCCCCCCCCCCGCCCGTGTTCATTTTGGTGTGTGTATACATAATGCTTAATGTGGAGTTAATAAATGATAAATATAAATGTAACTAAAACGTACAAATTCTTGTAAAACTCGATTGGCACATAGCGTATGTGATTTGGCATGGGTCCATAGTTACATTTGGCTGTGATGGAAATATACACAATATTTTGTACAAAAGGATTACTCGATTAGTACCATTTATTGTCCAACTGCCAAAACATGGAATATGCCTACATGAAGTATACATGTACATGTAGGTCTGATTCATATGTAATCCTTCGCAATCACAGGCCTAACGACAAAATAAAGACACTGTTTAGTAAATAAAGACAGATTTTTCTCTTTCTTCTTATTTTTACTATAAATTTCGAATCAAGTGAAACTGAAACTGATTTCATTGAAATATGTTAAAGAAGACGAACTTTGAAAATCCGAACGATACAAAATAGGCCTAGACTGGTCCAAAATGACAGGAAAACCAGACGGCTCCAATGCACAATGGGTGCATATAGTGTACAGTACTATGGGTATGCTAAAGTATGGTAAGCATTGAGAGAAAAGAACAAAATATTGCATATCATTATAATGTCTCCTAAAGATCTTTCTTGAAGTAACATCAAAATTAGAACATCTCTACGAAAGATTTGAATGATCAGGTCACAGAAGGTCGAGCATACCAGACTATTAGCATGTCCCCAGAGCCGAGTAAATTTACACAAATGTCTGATATAATAGTTTCACCTCAAAAGTTTTATATTGAATTTCAATATTTACTTTGATATTGTCAAGTCAAATTCAAATGCTTTGTAGCTACTTGTCTCTTAAGTCAATTTGACACGAATTTCGACCCATCTGTCTTTTGTTTGAATCGCTGCATGAATAAAGTCTTAAACCTATCTTTTTACCCAAATACTCATTATGTTTGACGACTTCAACTGAAAAATCTTTTAAAATGAGAAGCAACATATCCAGCCAGTGAGCCTTTCCTCCGTTTTCCTCAACCATTTCTTGTAAAAAGTAGTTTTTACGGATGTGGTAATCTGCATTTTCTGCAATATTCGGTTGGTTCGGCAATGCACGCCATTGCTTGTGGAATTTTCACGCACACGTTTACTAGAGATGCATGAATACGAAAATAAAGGACCATTATATGGTATCTTAGAAAGAATGGATTCTGTTCAGTAGGGTATAGGCCTATTATATGAACCGGTTTCACACTACACGATTTTTTTCGTCTCAAAAAAAGGTTATTTGAAAATGGGATCTGCATAGAAAGTTGATCGATCAATCTCAAAATAACAATATTTATGCTATTTTGAGCAATTGCAAAATTGATTAACTGAGTCCAGTAATATTTTGAGTAATATCATAATTGCTCGGTTTAAGCTGCAGATACAATGTTTTATTGAAAAACAGCTATACATTCATATACTTTGACAAAATTTCAACAACACAGAATACGGCCTAGACTGGATTAATTCACACCCTTGCTCTAAGTCCCTATAAGCTTGTTAGACTTAGGTGAACATAATCGGTGAATGCTTAACAAGTTCAAATCCATCTTATCAGTTTATATTGCGAGCCCTGTGTGATCGAGAAATTTCGGAACATGTACGGCAACGCAATATTACATTTTAAAACACCTCCAAAAGGCAAACAGAATAGGAATAAACACTTAACATTTGAAAACTGCTGTGGATGACAAATTTGGTTTTCATGAAGATATGATATGTTCACAATGTAGCACAGAAATATTGAAGCAAGTTGAGAAAATAATTGTTATCAAAACAATATTTTCTTCTTTTACCCCAATGTTTCCCAAGCATTTTATATCACGGAAACCCGAAGTTTGGGGATATTATTGAATCGAATTTCACCATATCAATTTACAAATTTTGCGAGCCCTATGTGATTGAGAAAAATGGTCGTGTGTGAGTCAATTTCAAAATTCGCAGGTATTTTAGACCAGTAAATCATGAAAAATAATTGTCAAATATTGTAATTTTTGTGTTCTCAATTTGTTGTTAGATTATTAATAACATGTTTCAAATCATTTTCCACCCTGGATTGTTGGTGTGTAGCTTCTGAATCGGTTATTAATCATGTGTTCCGGACAAAAATGTCTTTGGTGTTCCGGTTAAATAAAGGTATGAAATTAATATAGATTAAAGGATATTTCACATTTTTTTCACCAAATTACATTTTAAAAGGTCAATAGCTAATAGAAAATAGAAAAAGAATCATTTTGGATGCATAATTACATAATAATTTACAGGAAAGTATCTTTGTCTGCTAAAGTTGAAAAAATCAAACATTTTAGTCTCAAAATTTCTTATTTGAGTCCAAATGTCCAGAGAAGTTTCAATCGTCAAAATTAGTATGTCCAATTTGCTTTATATAACTAGTACTTTTGATGCATTTGCTTGGTCAGTTTTCTTGGAAAATTAATTCAACATTACCGGAACACCAAAGACATTAGCGGAACACCAAAGACATCAACATAACCCCAAAGAAAATCATCTATTTTCTTTGCTTTAAAATGTTTATTTTGCATTGATTTAGGTTGAAACTGGCAGCTAATATTTGTCCCACGTGATTCCGCTTCCCGCAACGCACATCAGAACGCTTGACAAATTAAAATGCCAATGAAAAGCCCAAGCTTAACGTCCAGTTGATAGTAAAATCCGCCCTCCTTTAAGACATGAATTCAGTAACACGGCATGAGCCGAAAGATATAAGAATGCAAAGAGATATAGTTAATGTGTAATAATTTAGGATTTGAATGCACTAATATAAAACTTTTTGGGTAATACTGTTCTAGCATTTACCGTCTGTCAGCCTGTCCGTCAGTTCAAAACTTTGAATTGGCATTTCTCTAAAACAATGGACAAAGAAAGCTAACATTATTTTGGTAAGTAACGATTGTTAAATGATATGAGCCAGGATCTGGAAAAACGTCCCTAATAGCATTTTCAAACATTGAGTTTCAAGATAGGCCTGTTGTCAAATGGAGTCCAATGTGCATCCATGCTGCTCTCTTTAAGTTACTACAGGTCCCAAAGAAGCTATTAAAGAACAACATGGATCCTGATCAGACTGTGCATATGCACAGGCTGATCTGGATCTTTGCTGGGATCAAAAGCCTTAAGGGACGTTTTTCCAGATCCTGGCTCAATTATCTTTATGCTCCATTCATTCAGACATTCCCAAAAAGTCATTTTCAACCCTTAACATGAAACTCCACTTAAAACATCGAGCGAAACCTAGATTTGGCATTTTCTCTAAAATTATTACACGAACAAAGCTGAAATTTGGTATGTTACCTTATTGTAATAATATCTATCTGATCCATGCAATCTGACATACGTCAGTGCCATTTTATTTTTGTCTTTGGCGTTCCAGTGCTCAGACCGGAACACCAAGGACTGAAACACCAAGGACAATTTCACACTTATTTGCAAAAATATAAGTGAAAATCGGGTATTTGTTAAATCTACTATTGAAAGCATTTACTGTACTTTAAGGTTTACGAACTGAGAATGAAATGCAAAGCCAGAGGCGAAATTTGAAAAGTGCCAATAATTCCTAAACTGTGTTACATTTCCATTCCAAATACAAACATAAGCATTTTGTATGGTTTAGAATTTTGAATTAATACATACTTATGGAAATATTTAACAAAAATGTTCAAAATTACCTCCCTTGCATATGAATATAGAGTAAAATAATATTTGTAAATTATTTTCTTCTTGAAGCATAATTTTGAAATCTGGCATAGTGAATCAACTTATGTGAAGTGTATTTACCAGTGTGTGTAATTTGATGCATTTCGTATAACTAGAAAGTGGTGTTTTCATTCTCAGTTCGTAAACCTTAAGTCAGATATACCGGACAAATATCTAATAAAAAGGTACCTTGCAAAGTATTATAAAGTGCGTCATCCCAAAGACAAAGAAAAAAGTACTGTACAAGTTGACCGCCTTCTTTTTCAAATTATTAACAAGACACAAAATAAATTCTTCCTCTTTCAATTGTAATGTATGAGCCTACGATAGCTTTTCAAAAGGAGGTACATGATTTGTGTCTACAACTAATTAAGGGGGAATGCTCCAGTTTTTCCGAACACTCGGACTTTACTGCAGTAATTTAAATGTTTCGTACCAATATGTTTCGCTACCAGATTTTCAATAATATAACACATCATTACAATTTACCATTTTCGACGGTGAAAGTGTATTTATTATGCGAAACTGATTTCCCAAGATGGAAATCGAATATTTAGAGCAAGACAGTCGTAAGTATGTATGCAGTTACCACTGTTTTGCGTCATTTAATTCATGTGTAGCTGATAAAAAGTGCCGTAATTCACTAATACGTGCGCTGACCTATACATTTTCTTTTTGAATTATTACCAGGACATGTTGCTTAATACAATGAGGGAGTTTTATCAAATTCTATTATGTAGAACTTGAAATATTTCCAAAAATATGCAAATTTTGCACATAAAACACTCCAGCTTCGTAGATCTAACCGAACACGTGAGCATGCTGTTTTATACATTTACGCATTTATAATAGCACATATTTTGGGTTTTCTGTTCGTAATAAATGTAAGACGTTACTTTAAATCCGTTTTCGGGACTAAACGATGAATATACAGCTTTTTATTAGCATTTTAGTGACCTTGGACAGGTGCAAGAAATTGTGCACTTTTTCGATGTAGGGTTATGTGATACGAATGCCAATAAAATTCAAACAAGATCGCTGACCACCCATTTTTATTTTATTTTTCAATTGGTAATAACAAGTAATTTCAACATACAAAATATGAATGAATTCTATTATTGGGAAAAAAATTAGGAAACTGGAGCATTCCCCCTTAAGATTGCATTTCTTTGACCTATTAGACACTGGAACACCACAGACAAAAATCTGTGGGACAAGGATATATGATGATTTTTATACCATTTACATAATATCATTTGGGTAATTGGTATATTCAAAGTGTAATTTAACATATTGTCATGCAAACTAACACAGAAAAGTTTTTCAATTACGATTAAAAGTAGTTATCTTTGCTGGTCAAAACCAATGAAGGTAGCAGTGGGACAAAGCAAATTTACACATTTCAGGCCATATAACATGTAAAATATCTCACTATTTAAAGCATGTAACATGCTATATTTTTATGCTTAATCAACACAATTAGGCTACATTGGTATGGACTCATTTTTAGCGATCCGGGACTATATGTCCGGGGAGCTAATGTCACAGCCCTAGTGTCGGCGTCGGCGTCAGCGTCGGCGTCAGCGTCGGCGTCAGCGTCGCGTCTTCAAAAACTTTAACCTGGTTTATATCTCGGGCACTATTTGAGATACAGCCTTGATACTTCACACATGGATACCTCCTGCCAAGAACTTTCATTTGGGACCATGACCTTTGACCTAGTGACCTTGACCTTGGAGTTTGACCTACTTTTAAAAAACTTTAACCTGGCCTATATCTTGGCCATTTTTACAGATACAGCCTTGATATTTCACACATGGCTACCTCTCAGCAAGACCTTTCATTTGGGACCATGACCTTTGACCTAGTGACCTTGACCTTGGAGTGTGACCTACTTTTCAAAAACTTTAACCTGGCCTATATTTCATGCACTATTATAGATAGAGCCTTGATATTTCACATGTGGATACTACGTACCTTGACCTTGAGACCATGACCTTTGACCTAATGACCTTGACCTTTGACCTTGGACTCTTTTTTGTGACAAGCTCTCGTATAGGCGAGCTACGTTGTCCGCGGACAACTCTTGTTAACATTAATGTTTATTTGATTACTTAAATGTACAAGTTATCACACGTGGACAAAAAACCTGCGAATTTTGAAAACGACTCGTGTATGGTTAAAGAAAAAGTTTGTGCATACGAGTATAGCTGCTTTTCAACAAAAAACCTAGGAACTGCAGCTTAAAACAAGCTGCAGTTACAAGATTTTTGTTGAAAAGCGACGATTAGATATGTTGTAAGCAATCTTGGAACTGAGCATTTTTTCGAAGCTGCTCAACTTATACGGAATCGATTTGGTCAATTTTGGAAATGCTCAAAATAGTATATCGTCGCTTTTCTTCAAATATACTCCAGACAGTTGGAATACAGCGGCAGACTTGCATGCGATTGTGCAACATATATGCGTTGAAACGGTGCTTTGGCAGAAACTTTAATTAAAAATTACAAATTTCAATTACACGAAAACATCTGTAATGTTGTTTAACTTTATGCAGAACATCGTGACTGTACATAATATTTTTACGAGTTTAAAATCAAATAAAGTTATTTTATAAAGTTTGCACAGCACTTCCAAATGACTTGTACCGATCACTTAAAGCTAACACATTAATTGATGGGCGGAACACACCTATCCATTATATCATGGTTGGGGGTAATGAAAATATAGCTTAACTCGTTCTCGAAATGGAATCTTTAGACTTATCCAATCTGAAAAATGTTGAAAAGATGAAAAGAGCATGTACCGCGCTGCCTATGACCCCACAAAACTGATTTCATTACGAAATGCACCATAACCCATGAAGTTGTTCATATTAATTTGAGAACAACCTTCACATATTTGTATAGCTCACTATAAATGTCCTCGCAGAGCATCTCTAGCTAATAGCCAGAGATGCTCTGCCAGGTCATTCATCATGTGCTATGCTAGAAATTAAAAGGCAAATACCGGTATGCCAATAAGCAGCTGAGTTAGCTTACATAAATGAATATGTTGCCAATTTTCGCTCGACAGAGGCTATTCATCTATCCTAACAAGTAGAATGAAACTTAAATAATATTTTGCGTATATTCTTGACAAAGTCTTCATGTTCTCCAAAGTAGTGCGTATCCATTAAATACATGTACGGTAGCAACTTTTCGTTCTATCATTTGTGATTTTGGGAAACCCTCATTTGGCTTCTCGTCGCAATGGGTTAACTGTTCTTGAAAAAAGGTCTAACTCTTTCGGAAGACAACGTTGACCGATGCTAGGAAAGTATTTATCAAGCCAGATATCATCGCGTTTCTCAGAAAGCCTCTGAAATTCGACATCTTTAGTAATCAAAAATTTGGATTTCGTGGCGTTTTACGTCCCACGCATCATATTATGGAGACGGGACCTCGGTTTAAAATCTCATCCGAGAGACTGGAGAGGCCGGGGATCGAACCTGCGACCCCTATGTTACAAGTCCAGCGTGTTACCACTGCACCAATGCCGTCCCCTCTGTAATAATCAAGCTGTAGTTACGAGATTTTGATCTGTAACTAACGATATAATGTTACGCAATATTGATATTCCATTTCAGAAAAATACGGGAATTAGGCATCAGATGACAAAAGATTTAATGCAGTCCGAACACAAGTTAACGTTCATGTAATGATACTATCTCGATCAATTTACCATGCTTGATCAAATGACCTTTGATATTTTTAGAATATCAATGCATCTAATATTTCATGATAAATAATGTATTAGACAACATATCGTAATGTTTAATCTGCGCTGACCCTTGAAATGTATTTGCAATGTATGGTCGTAATCGCTCCTCTCCTCGATTTATTTCAGAATATATTTCTTATGTTTCCCTTCAAAAGAGTAGGCCATTTTATTTAATAACTGAATTAAAGTATTTGCTTAGACAGCTACAGGGTTATGACAGAATTAACACATTTAATGCTGTATTTTGACCCGTCTAGTAATCGGATAATAGGCCTACTAAAACTTGTCTAGGGATCTGTACATTACATAAGAATATGCATGTAGATCTACATGCATGAGTATGATTACGCTCCAACAAATTCCAACGCGATGGTCTTCCTTTACAGGATAAGATCTTTTCCACCACGACCATTTTAATCAAGACACTGTAGTGAATCACGTGACAAGACAACAAAACAATTGCAGGAAATCAAAAATATTTGTTGATAGGAGTCCGATTTGAAACCGGTTTGAAGCAGGGAAGAATGATGTAAAAATGTCAGGGGTTTGTTGGATGTGGTTGATCGTTAAAATATCATCTGACAAAAAAGTTTTTTACGACCAATCAAACTTTTGTTTAGTGGTCACTAACAATTTTATCAGGTGTTGTCTAAAATATCTACCATGTCCATATATCTTTTGGACTTTCCGCTTTCTCTGCTTCATTATTATTTTTCAAATCGATATCACGTATACATGTTACCAGAATGATCGAAAAAAACAATGAAAATTTTGTATCACGTGATTACCCGCCGTGAAAAAGGAAAACTTTCACTTTCTTTGTCGTCATTACATGTAGTTTATAATTCAGGGTAATTTAGTAGCGTTTCTTATAAAAACCTCGTAACTACAGCTTTTATTAAACTGTAGTTACGAGGTTTTAGAAGAAAAGCAACGATTTCAAAATTGAAAAGCTTTGTCATATTTATCTATCCAGCGATCGTTCACTACAAAAGGAAAGTAATTTTCGTAATGCCTTGCATGTGTGTACATTGTATGAAGAATTGTCTATTCACAGATCTGTCCCTTCCTTTTAACCATTTCCCAAACGAGACCTTGTTTTGAGGTAGTCTGGTTCCCGTACCTGAAATCTACTACGGATTTAAATTCAGTTATTTACACGAATGGGTACCAGTCTAGTTTTGAGGTTCCCTAATAGGAAAGGCTTTGGAACGCATTGTTACCTAAGGGAGAAAATGCTGATAACCAAGTCCAGCATTTTCTCATCTAGTCTGGTTCCCTGTCGTACTATGTATTTTAGTACGTCAGGCATTCACTAAACATGGCCGCCTCCAGTGGAGTAATTAAAATACAAAGATAAAGAGCAAAGTTCTTTAATTTTGTGAGCAGGGAAGGGTCATTAGAAGAGTAGATAGGTTTCGGTATATTTTTAATACTAGCAATAAAAGATCATGACCTCAACGCAAACCCGAAATAAAACGGTTTTAAATTATGTACATGAAAACTATATCAAGGCAATTTGGATGCACCATGTACCAGAGGTCCTATTAGCTCAGTGGTAGAGCGTCTGACTTCGACTCCAGAGGTCCAAGGATCGAATCCCACACTGGGCAAATGTTTATCGTCTACTTTTTGTTTTAATACATTTTCTCAAACCAAACTATTCTGGAAATCACTAAGATACAATTAAAACATAATTGGTAATTGTGTTTTTATTACGTCTTTGCAATCTGTAGAACCATTTGGTATGAAAAATGTAAAAAGAGAGGGGGTTTTGCTAAAATATGTTACTTTCTTGGGATTCGAACCAGGGACCTCTGGATTTCAAGGTAGACGCTCAAACCACTGAGCTAATCGGCCTACTGAATGAAGTGGGATCCAAATTGCCTTCATATAGTTTTCATGTACATAATTTAAAACCGTTTTATTTCGGGTTAGCGTTGCGGTCATGTAAAACTTTTATTGCTAGAGTTGAAAATATATCGAAACCTATCTACTCTTCTAATGACCCTTCTCTGCTCACAAAATTAAACAACTTTGTTCTTTACTTTTGGTAAAATATCAGAACAGTGGGCGCAGCCATGATTACTGTGTGCCTGACCCAATAACGCAGTATTAGGGGCAGGTAAGCCAGACTATTTCTCATCTTGCCTTTATGTTTTCTGTCTTAAAGTGACATTTCACATTTATTTTTCATAAATATTACTTTTCTTTTTTATCTGAAAGAGAAGAGTTTCTTATGAAAATTCTGAAAATTTCAAGCCCAAATATTGAACCGTTTACGAGAAATATATAATTATTTTTTGTGCTAAAATAAAACAAATTGTTGTGGACAACAGTTCAGATTTACATGGAATTTGTCATTTCTGTCTCAACTTAAAAGGCGTACTTTTCGCCTATAAATAACAACTTAAAAAAACTGATGGCATTTCTATGCATTAGAAAACTATAGGTCACCAAGTGAATTAAAAAGTTATTAAATTTCAAGGGAGACTTCTCTTGTCTAAAATTGCAAAAATGAGGTGTCACTTAAATACCCCCAAAAAAGTGTTCGAAATGACTAGGATTACATAAATAAGTCTTTATTGTGTTCAATATGTTTTATTCTATCTAAACGAGTATCAATTTGGGAAAATGTAGTGATGATTTTGAAATTTTTAGTAAAACATTCTTTCAAAAGTAGCTGAAATTGCTTTTTTTTTCGCAACGTTTCTGATAATAAAAAATATTCCAGCGGTAAGAATTTTTTTCTTTTTTGGTATAGACATAGTGCTTGGTCATACCAACAAAAACAAAAAAGAAAAATATATCAAACCAAGCGTTTTTCTTAGTTATAAGTAAAATTTTGTTTACTTTTTACAGCTCTGTCCGAAATTGTTTCACTACTTTTATCCATTTTCTTCCTTATTACCTGCTTTAGATAATAAAACGTGTCATCTTTTGTGTCCATCTGAAGCGGACTATCTCATAAAGACACCACGTTGCTTTTGATGCTCCGTTTCCTATCGCTAACGCCACATTTTGAACGCGTAACAGAAAGCGAAATGTACCATCCGAGTACTATTACACTTTAATTGACCAAACAGAGAAAATTGAAATAACCGAAAAGGGTCTTGTCATTTATCAACCAAACATTACCTAAATGTAAGAAATACATTTGCTGAAAAGGGCCAATTACTGAAACAGCTTTATTTCGTTATTTAGGATATGCGCAGTAAGTTGCGCAGTAACAACTGGAGGATCTGTCCTTAATTCTTTGTAGACTATTTATTTTTGATCTGGATGTAATACCAATTCGAGTATTTTGGATTATTTGATTATTTTCAAAATCAATTATTTTACTCATACAGACAGAAGGTTAAGCGTTTTCGATCAAATATTGTCAGATCTACTCGAGACTTGTTTAAAGTCCACTTAACGTGCGGGGTCTAGTAGCAAGTAGGCGGTCAGGTCAATGTTGATTTCTATTTATGTTATATTAAATGTCATCACAACCTTACAGGGTAATAATGATGGTTTAAGAAATTATATATATCGTCTGGTTTTCAGACCCAAAACGTTGACCTTCCTTCTAATATGTAATGAAATGAATGACAGGCATCATTGTTGTCGGCTTGTCGCCTCTCTTTTTTATTTTTATGTTATATCGAAAGTCAGCATGGCTAGTTATGACGTCTTCTTGCAATTTTATCGCTGGTTCTAAGGTTAACATTTTGTAATTACTTCTTTGAAATCATTACGAGAACACCTTTTTTTGTTCAAGCCACTTACTTTAATTGTCCGTTGATCGATTGAATAAATTAGATTTTAAGAAGTAAAGTGGTAAAATATTAAATTGTATTATTGAAAAGGGGAGATACGTTGTAATGACGAAAAAGCTTTGACTCTAGTCAGCCTGCGCAGTCTGACTAATGTCGACTCTTTTTCGGTTTCTTAACGTCCACTTAAGGTAGAAGACCCATAATGGAAAAAAACATTTTGAAAAATGCCAGTAATTCCTAAACTGTGTCACATTTCCATTCCAAATATGAACATAAGCATTTTGAACCGTTTAGAATTTTGAATTAATGCATACTTATGAAAATGTTTGACAAAAATGTTCAAAATTACACCCCTTGCATATGAATATAGAATAAAATGATATTTGTAAATTATTTTCTTCTTGAAGCATAATCTTGAAATCCGGCACGCTGAATCAACTTATGTGAAGTGTATTTACAAGTGTGTGTAACTTGATGCATTTCGTATGGCTAGAAAGTGTTGTTTTTCATTATGTGTCTTCTACTGTAACGTGCGGGGTCTACTAGCAGGTAGGCGGGTAGGTCAATGTTGATTTCTATTTATGTTATATTGAATAATATAATTATATTGCCGGAGTTATTCCCCCTAAAAATTTAGTCTCTCATTAGGGCTAGACTACCTTAAGATCTGAGCTGAAACGGGGACCTGACCTATGTAGTGGTCAGGTCATTGTGTGGTTCTATTAACATTATAGTAGAATGTCAGTCTGACAACGCTTTTTAAATAAAAGTTCAAATCTACTTTTATTACTAAGTTGACACTTACAGAAATCAAAGGTTTTGTCCGTTTATAAAATACTTTTAGTACATGTATGTCTGGGTGCACGCAAAAAAGGGCCGATTCAGAGCAATATAATTATGGTTGAAACACAGACGGACAGTGCAAGTCGACAGATGAAATCGGTTAAATTGTAAGACACCAAGACACGAGGACCTACAGACAAACTTGGGACAATCACACAGAGACAGACAGATGACATACAGAAGAAAAATAGAGACAAACATTCACAGATTTTTTTTTTTAATAGGAATTCATTATGGCAAGAAGCTATCAGTGCAATTTCAATAGACGATGACTTGAGCACTGTTTGGTACTGATTAAGAGTAGTGTATCATTGTATGAAATTTTACAAGACTCATTTTCACATAATATGACATAACATATCGGTCTACTATTATAATAAATTCATTAAATGGTGCATAAATGAACGAAATATAAATCAGCATTAACCTAATGGCATTTAATCAATTGTACCCTATTCCTAGCTAGAAGAGGAGCAACTCTTAACACTTTTCCAAGCGGCAAACACTAAATTTGTTCCATTTTTCATGCTTCTGTAGGTCATTAAAATAAAATTTAATGTTGATAAAGAATGCAAAGTGTACCAAACATAAAAGGAAATTTTGGGACATATGAAGCAAATGCTGTTTATCAGTATTTTCTTCTTTGTCTCAATGTTTTCTCAAATTTTGTTACTTATTTATTGACTTTAAATTCAGGTCTAGTTTGATAAAGGTTTAGGCTAATTGTATCTTTAACAGATGACGGGCAACTTTTTTTCTAATTGAAATCGATTGCATATTGGAAGGAAAAAGAGTCATGTTACTATCAAAACGCATTATAATCGTCTTCGTAATCATTGTATGTAATATACAAGCCAAAACGGGACTTCTTGACATTGTGGAAAATATCAACCCAAGTCAGACGGCTCCAGCTTATTCTTGTAGCGTTAAGCCAAAATAGGACGTATTGACTGTTTGGAAAGAGTCGACCATGATCAGCTTTGTTTAATATGTTCAGAAGATTTTTTAACACAAAGTAGTCCTTAGCCTACTCTTCAAGAAGGTGGTCCAATTTGGAAGGGACGGCATTCAGTAAAATGATTTATATCTGAAGTAGGAAATGATTTATTTTTGTTTTATAGCATCGAAAATATTGAAGTTTAATGCGAAATTATCTGCAATTCCTTCATTCCCTCAATGCAAATGTAGGCCCTACTCGCAAAGACGCAAATATTTTATCCAAATGATTGAAATTGTCGATTGCATATTCTTTGAATTTTCTACCAGTCTAAAATGGGGTCGTCTGGTAATTAGGCCTACTGTAGGTTAGATGAATTTATCCTTTCACTAGCAAACCCAACTTTGCACGGTCAAAAAGACCATTAAGCTTAAAAACAAGAATCTGTTGATAATCAACATTTTCTTCTTATGTAACAAAAGCATATCTTCTACAGTACTACATCTTTATATTTATGTCTAGGCTATGTTCATTTTCGTCTGCGGCAGCTTTCAAATAATAACAGTTTAAATCTACCATTTTCTAAACAAGACCTGGTTTTGACGTGTCTAATAGGAAAGGCTTGAGAAAACATTGAGGCAAAAGAAGAAACTGCTGAAACCACAAGCTTCTCGTTTTGTCTCAATATTTTCTTAGCCATATAATATAAACAATTTCCATATGAATTTATACCATTTTGTCCTCTGAAGCAGCTTTTAGATTGGAAAAAAATTTTTTCGCCGTTTGGGAAAGGGTTAAGTCGTGCCTTTTGGAAAAGGTAACCCCTATGAATATTGGATGAGTTGCTTCAAATTCCATGGTGCATGGTAAATAGATCATATTGTGTGTTGCGTATTGTTTCTTTTCATCTAGATCTATTCAGACTTTGAAATTATAGTTTAAGTTATACATGTAGGGATATAGCCTATCTACGAATCCGCGGCCCAATCCCCCAATTCTTAATTTTGAACCAATAAGAGATCGCATTCATATCCTTTCGTTTTTAACCGCCATGAAAGTGAACTGTTTGGCAGAGGATTCAAGCAACGGTATGCCTTCTTGAAGATCAAGATCTAGCTCAAAGTAAAATAATAATAATAATAATAATAATAATAATAATAATAATAATAATAATAATAATAATAATAATAATAATAATAATAATAATAATAATAATAATAATAATAACAATAATAATAATAATAATAAAAAAAGATCTGGATCTACTGATTCTAATTTGGGCTAAGCCCTGGCCTATTAGTTTGTCTCCTTTGCTCAAGTTTGTTGCGTATATTTTCTATTGATATTAATGCCACCGGACTTGTCATACATAGCCACCAAAAGCTTGTTATTGATAAACTCAATTAAATTGCATTAATAGTTAAATATTCAAAAATCAAAAGTAAATACATTCTACATTTATTGATGGTTAATCTGTCAGGTAGTTTTCTCATTAAGTGCTCTGAAGTACTCTAAATTTGACCCTACCACGCTCGATTATAAAGTTCTAGAAACAACAATTAAACAAATCGATTGAATTCTATAAACACTTATTTACTTTTTAAAATAGTAAAATGCATCGATATTAACTCGGGACAATTTATATGCGTCGGCAAATTCCGTTGGTTGATTGTCTCCAGGAGCATTGCCAAGCGGGGGCGGGGATGGGGTCTTGGTGGCATTTCATACGCACAAGTCCCGGATTCATGTTGTATAGGTATACGCATACTGGTAGATTTAAAAATCAAAATCAGGTCAGAGTAAAAATGATTATTAAAATAAAGTTTGATAATTTCTTTCTTTTCTTTTCTTTTGTTTTAATAAAATGGGAGTTCACAAATTAATATCAATATTGCCTTTTGAAGATGTTCTACAAATGTGTTAAAAGTAATGTATTCTAGATATTTTAAGTTTAATAGATATTTATACCAATAATCTTATTATTTTCTTAAATTCATATTTAGTTTATAGACACTATTCCTTTACCAAATGCCAAAACGTTTCGACTGTTCCAATAAGAATGCTTCAGCAAACGACAAAATGGGTGTTACTAAAGATACGTTTTGTCTGCGATATTACATGTAGTCTACTTCTTTTGTTCTGGGCAGCGTTTTTCCAAGTTTTTTTCTTTTTCTTTTTCTTTTTTTTATTCATTGGGGACGTCACAGCCCGTTGTTGGTTTGAGAGGATTAAGATTAACATCGAACTAGGTACATGTACCAAATGACCCATATGATTTCGGACAGCCACACATAAAATATTTACCTATTTATCCCTTGACAATGATCGGTCAGTAATTGATGTATATGTCTGTGGGAAATTGTGGTTGGAGTAGATGCGTGCATCCTTAACCCTTTTCCTAACTACAAAATTTCAGGCTGGTCTGAATTGACTTGTCTTGCATATGACAAAATTTGTGCTTCTCAGTGCACCGAATCTGCCTTCGATAATATGAAAATCAGCATTTTTTTCTTTTCTTTCTTTGCTTTCTAAACTCCTGTTAGTGATATGCAAATAAGGTCTAGTTTGGGAGGATGTACATAAAAACGAACTAATTGTATAATGAAATCAGTGGTACTAAGTGAAACCATTTTGTTAAACCTCGTGTTCAACTGAAGAAATAATTATTTGTCAAGCTAATATATTCCATACAAATGTCAATATTACTAATACGGAAATATGTGCTTGAATAGCTATTTCATTACGATGACAGGAGATTAAATTATTCAAGGTAATGGGTAATTTTTCTGTAATTCTTTCGAGAATATGTAGGACCGATAAGGCCATCCGGCTTATCAAATATTTATCTTACCCTATACGAAAAGAAATCGTATTTCGACTGTGCATTTTCAAGATTCATCTCATATCTCTTTTTCCTACACTTGTCCTTACAAACAAATATTACGGATAATAATGCATAAGCATTTTCTGAGACAACAAGAAACGTAATTTAAGTTTGATTGTCGCAAAACTCATAAAAATGGTATCAGCTGATTATGGCTATTAAGAATTGAGAGTGAAATCGGATTAGTTAAATCGCCTCACATCGGTGAAATAAACTATTTTATAATGAGAGTAAATCAATATTGGATCACAGAATTACTAACCGGTTAAACGCGACTACCCGACCACCAGCTTAATCAAGTGTTAAAGTTTTAATAAGAAAAAAGGATACCCCCCTGAATATTTACTCGAAATATTTGTAATTATTTTGTGTTTTGTATATTTGTAGTGCAGCTACTGTCACGAGGATGGAAGAGATGAGTGAGTTTTAGGATTACCTAATCGCGATGGGAACGGGAATAAGTACTGCTTGTGGAAGTAAACGATCGGTTCTCATTGCAAACAGTGTTCGGAAACTGCCGCCGATCCCCGAAAATGACTCGGATATAGAAGGCGATTCTGACAGAGTCCATGGCTCCAGGAAACTACACGCTGCTGAATCTAGAGATTCTGGCATTGGAGAAAATGATGTTCCAAACGGTTTCTTGTTCCATAAAACTGGGTCTGGTTTCTTGAAAGGCTCATCCACTGAATCGAGTCCTGAAAAGAAGAAAGACAACAAAGATGACCAGTCGTCACGGGTATCAAGACCACAATCATGTCGTCTTGGTCATCGAGGTCACCATGGAAATAGCAAGAACGGCAAAAATGCGGAATTATCTGACTCTCAGATTCGTAGTATGGTTCGGTCAGCGAGGGGACAACCAGGTGTTCCCATATCTGGCGATATATCCGACGACACCCTTTCTAATGCAAGCAGTCCGTCGCCTACACTAAGAAACAGACCTAAAAGTGCTAAAAGAAAAACTCGAACTAATACTGCCAGAAGTGGTAGGAATTCTAGGAATTCTGCTAAAACAATAAGTGACCTTGACACTTCAACTGATACGGATGGAAGTGATACTGACATGTTATCAATTCCGGATGAAACTGGTGCATTTACACGTGGTAAAGAAGAACCGCCAAAACGCCGCGGGTGGGTTCAAAATGAGGATTTTACCGACGTAATGTTGACATCATCATTTACACCGAGAGCGGTCGGGACTAGAGACATGTACAGAATCGTAAGTGGCACGTTCACGGATTACGATGTGAACCTGGCCAAGAAAGCCAGCGAACGTTCCATCTCGAGTATTATACTAACTCCTGTGGACGGGACTGTCACACCTACTAATTCGGAGTGTTTTGATCCTTCTAATGAAATGTATATCACGTGTGACGGGGTGAGTGTTACGACAGAGCTTAAGATAATTGGGAGTAAAAGGACTAGTATTCTGAAACAGTTACTGTTCATCCAAACAATTTTGTTATAGGTACTCATTTACATCGTCTCGTTTGAATTCTTTTGGCCAGATGATGCCTGCGGATTTTAATTTTTTACGAGACGATGTCTGCGGGTATCTGCAAAATTAGCTATGATATCGTATAGCTGAAAATTTGAAAGTCTGTTGGTTTTCAGCTATATACGATATAGCAGCATTAGGCTTTAATAATTGTAACTTGGACTTGTTCGTTTTCAAAAGTAACTTCTCCCACTTATCTAGGGCTCTGTTTTTCCTATGTATCTGTGTGAAACACCAGTGCACTGACTAATTATACTTAAATGTATGCATGTTTTAAAATATTTTTTCCAGGTTCAACAAAGTCCGCATCTCAATAATGCATCAGTCTGTTCTAATGGTTAACATACTTGTAGTTATAATTATTTGGATGGGTATTGTCTAATTGTTAAAATTGTGCCGGGCTGTGAAAAGAAAAAACGGCAACGACATCTTATTTAAATATCATCTTTGAAGGTTTAAAAAATAAAATAAAAATAAACTGTTTATTCAATTACAACAAAGTTTTTGTTATTCTACGCGGTATATGTTAATTCATGGAACATCATTGAAAGCATTTCTTTCATTTTATCTTTTAAGTCAGTCAGGCAACGATGTAATTTAGTGCAGTTGAATTTTTAATGACCAATGAAAGCTTAACCGTTTATTTTCCTCCTTCAATCATTTATTTCTTTTGAATCAATACTCGTTTCAAATGGGATCTGAATGTACAATTTAAAACCAAATGACCTCAAAGTATGTCGAATTGATACTACTTGCATATCAAATGAAGTTATTCTGCGAGTCGAATCGTTTCATTACATGTAGCGTGCATGAATGTTACTTACACTTGTAAGGAAAATTTGTTTTGTAAGGCTATTTTTTAAATGTTTAATCCGCTTGAGCAAGTATTTGGAAAAGGGGGCAATTTGACTTTTGAGACTGACATGGATAACGGCTAGTCTGCTAAAATCCTGTGTATGGCGTTATACTTACAGGACAACGCGAATTTCGATGGACTTCAAATAGACACATGGTTAATTGGGTTCTAGGTAATCTCAAAACCCTAATGTACTTCAGCGGCAGATATAAGGAGGATAAAGGTTTTTCTAAATGCAGTGTTTCAATTATTGTTCATCAAATTCTATGTTGTGAGCTCTCATTGGAATCGTCTCATCGATTCAATTGAGTACCCACAATTGCAAAATATGGTTTGGATTCGAAATAACAAGTTGTGACTGCCTTTACCCCTTTCTTGTCTGTTGCTCTGTTACCAGACCCTGGCTCATATTTGAGCCGGGATCTGGAAAAACGTCCCTTATAGCATTTTTAAAAATTGAGTTTGAAGATCAGCCTGTTGTCAAATGCAGTCCAATATGCATCCATCCTGCTTTTTTAAGTTACTAAATGTCACATAGAGAAAAATGCCCACGGATCCTGATCAGACTATGCGTATGCACAGGCTGATCTGGATCTATGTTGGGCTCAAAAGCCTTAAGGGACGTTTTTCCAGATCCTAGCTCATTTATTTTTATACAACTCAGAACTTATGGGTAATCATAACATCTCATTGCTTCGACCAAATGGACAAACTATGGCGTGTACGATGTGAAGCGATTCCTGTACAGGTACTACATACATGTAATGTAGTTGGAAAAATTTTCAATAGTTTTGTCATAGATTTGTTGCATTTTCTTGTTTGAAATTATAATGGTGATAGTAGGTAGAGTCTATCCATGAAAATACGTGACTTGTAGATGTTGACGGAGTCTCGATTTTCTTTGATTTATTTTCTTACGTCAATGAAACAAGAAATGGTTGGTTAGGGGTAACTTTTAACAGTATAATTGGCTATCACTTTGTGTCATAGAACGACATCAACTTTAAAGTACACTAGAGTTAAAGTAGCATATCTCCTTTTTGGGGGGTAGCTAAATAAAGTGTAAGTGAAATGTGAGCAACACCAATTAGATCTAGTAAATAAAGTATATTTAATGATTAAATTAGAAAAAAAAACTGTTAGATGTGCACATTTATAACCAATTTGCATAAAATATGTAAATTCATTTTTTACTTATTGTTTTGTTTTGGGTTTTTATCGAAAGAAAAAACCCGTGAACTATGATTTATGACCAGCAAATTATTAATTTGAAAATTAAATCACATAACGACTGATTTACTCTCTCTATATATTTTCTGGGAGGTGGCGATCGTATTTGAAAATAGAACAAATGGCACACATTCTGATATCTTGCAGGTGTCCAGTGTATCCTGCACTAAAACAACCCTAATTCTTGAATCGCCGCCATTTTTTCAGAATTCGACCAAATCACTCATATTTACTGTCTGTCTATTATGCAAAAGTACCTACCGCTACATACTGCATCATTCTTCGTAGCTTAAACAATTAATTTTTGGAAGACTAAACAGGTTGTCAATCGAATATAATGAAATAGATCTAGATCTAGAAGTCTTTCAGTGGCCAAGGTCAAAAGACAAGGTCAAACTCAGTCAGTATCTGACTGTATGGATTATAATGGTTTCCGAATTGAGAGTATCTAGCTGCCGTTTCGTCAGTCTCCACAATCGCTTTGCTAAAGTTGATGAAACTTAATAGATTAGAAAGATCTAGATCTAATCCAGATCTTAGTTGAATGATAGATCTACAGTAGATCTAGATCTAAGACTATTGCACTCTATCTATTTCTTGCTTCATATAGATCTAGATCTACACTGGCTAGGACGAGGGGGCAGCCCCCCCCCCCTAATAATTTAGAAGATGGGGGGGGCAGCATATCTTTTGGCCCCCCCAACAATTCACCCATGAAAAAAAATATTTTCCTTCAAGAAAGGTCTAGATCTAGATCTCTAGGTAGCCTATAAAATGCTGTCTCAAAGTGCCCAGATTGCAGGAAATGGCTTCTTAGAATGCCCCCCCCCCCACCCCTCTAGCAACGATACGCTTGGTCGGGGTTCATTCACTGAAATGTTTGCCCCCCCCCCCATATTATAAACCTTCCTACGCCTATGTAGACTATAGGAAAAAGGAGACTTCTTGTAAAAAGTATGGGGTGGGGGTGGAGGGTGTTCAAACATTCATGATTGTCATGCTGAAAGTTGATGAGATCTTTGAGATCATGTGTACAGATCTGAATTAAAAAGATTTAAAATACCCTCCTGAATCTGCAACTGATAGATCTACTGTACTCTCGGTTGCTGTTGATAATTGATCAACATCAGAAAATGAGTACACACAGACCTTTAACCATTATCATTCTGCTGATTTTTTTCTTTCTGTGTTCAAAATATTATAGAACTACATCTATTTTGTTACTTGCAGTCTGCCAGATCTAGATCTACATGTTTTTGAAGTAGACTACATAACGGTTTAGACTAAAGGTTAATATAGATTAAGATAATAATCAGATTAAACACAAGACCTGGTTTTGACACCCCTATCAAAAAAGGCTAGGGAAAAAGCTAGGGAAAACATTGAGACAAATGGAGAAACAGCATTTTTTTCCCTTTTGTCTCAGTATTTTTTGTGCTATATTTTACACTATCTTGTCTTTATTATCATTTTTGTTCAGTCTAACAACTACCAAATAATGGGCCAACCTTAAATTTTGTTTGGGAAAGGGTTAATGATTAATCAGATTAAAAACAATATAAATGTTTTATATAATGGGATTGATGCTTACAATTTTCAAGGTTGAACTCGGTAACAACATGTCTGCTTTATACTTATACTGTCTATAGGTCACACGTACACAGTTCAAGACTGAAAATCTCGATGTTATGTAATTTAACCAGAAGTTAAAAATGTCCGAAATGTTGCGGAACTTATGCATTATACCTTTGGGGGGGGTGTTAGAGGACAAAGTTTACAGTAATGTGGCATCATATAACTAGCGGTTATGACGTCAAGGTTATTTCTTCTTCGTTCCGGCGACATTGACGTTCCCGCATTTTATCGTAAGGGCAGCACTAAAGCAAAGTCATGAAATTAGCGGTTATGACGTCAACGTTGGTTTTTCTGCGTTCCGGAGACATTTATTTTCCCGCGCATTATCAGACGTCGTGTAGGCTTTTTCAAATAGCCTCCTTCAGGCTTGGGCCACAGCAGCTGCCCCCAGACCTTATAAGCTATGTATTATGATATTCCTATCATACATATAAATTGCACTTTCCTTAAGACAGTAAATATACCCTTGGCAAAGTAACGGGCTTAAGTGTCAGAAGACAATAAGGTAGATCTATTTCGATTGTTGTCATTGGTAGAGGAATTAAGCTGACGTATTTAGGCTTTGCCTATAATTAGATAAACAAAAATACAATTTTAATAAATATAATATACATGTAGATCTTTTAAATAAAGGTGTTTTGAAATCACTGGTGGTGAACTCGGCCAAAGCGAGGGATGTTTTTCGCTAAAACAAGGTACAGATATTTTGCGTTTAAATGTGAGTTCAAAGATCTGATTGGATAGTTTTTCTAATAACAATGAATTTGTTCTAAAAATAGACCAGGTTTACCAATATGTATTGACAAACCGTCTGTGTTGTTATAAAATCTCGTAACTACAGCTTTATCGAAGCCGTAGTTACGATATTTTATAACAACACCGACGGGATACTATGATCGCGAAAAAACGTCCAATGCTTTGGCCATTAAGTTCACCACCATTGAGAAAATCATGTCACAAAAACTTAGTAGAGAGTAAAATGTAAAACTTGCTTTCAATTAATTCAGAGAGAATAACTATTTTCATTGTAGGTTTTCTTTCTTGACTTTCTTTCGACAAATAATCTTTAAATAGAAAATTGTATGTACTATTGTCCACCAAAATCAACCCGAGACAACTTGATTTTCATATGCAAAGTCTGTTAATCGAGCGTCTTAACAAAACATTGCCTTAGTGGGTTCATTACAAGTCATATGCATCCTGGGTAAATCTTGCTAGACTACAGTACATTTCAACTCAAATAATTTATCATTTGTGCCTCGCCTATTTACTATACTCGACTTACTTAAATCTGTAAATTCATGTAATACATGTATGTGTGTTCCCAAATCCCTCAAGAGTGATCCCCCTTGCATGTCACCAATTCTTACTTTACATCATTACTAAGCATTGTTACTTTTGCGAAATTCTGGACCATTTTTATTCATAATGATTGTCATATCAAAATTGATATCATTGTGGTAAGGTTTGATAGACTCAAATTGATAACATCCCAGTTGGTCTACTTCCATTTGGTCTACTGTCTTTATATTGCCTCAAGTCCCAATTCGTCTATTGTCCCAACTCATCTACTTTCATGTCAAATCATCAATTAACAACATTATTTTTGGTTTAAGAAAAGAAATTAATTCAATATATTCACAAAATGAAATAAAAATGCAAATATTTCAATAAAAATCATATAATATCATATTGATATACAAAGTATAGAAAAGTAGACGAAATGGGAATCATCTCCAAAATAGTAGACAAATTGGGAGTAGACGAAATGTGATTAAACTCTCAAATTAACAATTTGACTAAGCATTGTTACATTTGCAAATTCTTGACCATCTTCAGTCATTCCAAAATTAAAATCGTTGTGGTAAAGTTTTGTAGACTTTTTAACCCTTTCCCAAACAAGACCTGCTTTTGACGCCTCTAATAGAATAGTCCTGGGAAAACATTGAGGCAAAAGAAGAAACTGCTGATAACCATTGTCTCAATATTTTCTTGGCTACATTACGCACAATTTTAATCTTTATTAACATCCATTTTGTCATTTGTAGCAGTTTTTGAACTGGATCACCCTAAAATTTTGTCATTTGGGAAAGGGTTAACCCATTACCAGACGACAAAATTTTGGACATTGCAGATGACAACTTCAGGTAAATGAAATCTAAAATGTCTTTCTACAAGGAAAACATTGTGAAAAATGAAGAAATAATTGCTTGTCACAAGCAATTTCTTCATTTCCCACAATATTTCAAAAGCCTTTGTCGTGCAAGCTTTCAAAAGGCGCCATGATGTGGGTATGGGTTAAAAGCTTAAAATTTTAAACAGTATTTCTGTTTTTGTGGGTTTTTGGTATCTTGATTGTAGCCTTGTTTTTGGAGAAGGGAGTTTTAACAGAATATATATGCTGAATTTGCAAAAATGTTTTCTAAAAGACTTTTATCTACTGACGTTTACTTTGTGTTGACAAAAATGTCCTTAGTTTTGAGGTATTTTATAAAACTAGCTTTGGAAACATAACTGACATTTTCGCTAAATGTTTTAAGCGGCCCATACACGATCAATATCATTGACAATATTATTGAGTCATAATATTGACAATATTTTTCTAGCCACCCATACACGATCAACATTATTGACAATATTGATTTGGAGAACAATCAACCATGGGTTACATAACGTCAATAAAAATATTGAAGAAAATATTTCAGCGATCGCAGATATTCATCAATAGTATTGACAATCCTTCAATATTGCCCATTCACGGTCAATATTATTGTCAATACCAAATATTGACAATAATATTGTCAATAATATTGATCGTGTATGGGCCGCTTTACTGTTGATGGAAGTTGACATTTTCCCATACAACAAAATTTCGGGTTATCCAATTTTAAAACTGCTGCAAGCGATAAAATGGATGTTAATCAAGCTTAGATATGTGTTCAAGATAGCCAAGAAAACATTGAAGCAAAAGGAGAAAGTGCTGATAATCAGCACTTTTTTCTTTTGCCGTAATATTTTCTTAAGCCTCATCTATCAAGGACCGTGGACGTCAAAATCAGGTCTTGTTTGGGAAAAGGTTAAATTTTTTGTCGTCTGCAACCACTTTGAATTTGTAACCATTATTTGAAAAAAACAACATATTTTTGGGAAGAGGGATATGCTAGTTTAATTCAGTTTTGTTGTAAAACATGATGAGATCGAATTATGATACCATTTTAATAATACATTATGTAATTCAATAAAGAACCATAATTGATAAAATTCGAAAGACATCTGTGCAAGTATAATATACCTACAAGTTTGCTTTTGTATTACGATGGAGTTGAATATCATATCTGATGATATTTTTTCATACAAATGTTCACTTGATATTGTACTTAATTATGCTTATAGATATTAGCATAAAAATTCAGTAATTTTTTATAACCTGATTCAAATTTTTTAAAGATGAATTAATGGGCCAGGATCTGGAAAAGGGCCTTTAATATAGTGTTTCAGAAAAATGACTTTCCAGATCAGTTTTTAATCAAACACAGTTCAACAAGGATCCTGATTCTGCTAAATAACAGTTGTTTCAATAATCAAGAATCTATTTGAGAACAACATAGATCTGGATCAGACTGTGCAGTGTGCATATCCACAGGCTGATCTGGATGCATGTTTGTCTTAAATGCGATTAGGGATCTTTTCCAGATCTTGTCTCATTCATTGTCTTTGAACTTGTACTCTCTTTTGGCCGTCTAAAATTGATCAACACCTTTAGCCTAGATAACTAAATCCCATTACAAAGAGAAAAAGAAAATGCCGAGTTTACCAACAGAAAGTAGGCATATTCTCTTTTTGTCTCAATATTTTCGGTGCTAACATTTAAATTGTGACACATACAGTCAATTGCAGATAAAAACCTCATACCAGCTTTTCCAAGCTGTAGTTACAAAGTTTTGAACTCCCACTGAAGACATTTAATTTTCATAATTATCCATTATTAGATAAAAATGAGTCAGAGAACAGAAAAAAATCACAATCTGAAAGGCTGATTTTGAAAATTATATGTTGGATAAACAAACATTATTTTTAGCATAAAAGTAGAGTAGAAAGATCGAATCACCATTGCGATAATTAAGGAATCTGATGTAACTGCAAAATATGTCTATTTTAATGTTTTTCATTTTCCAACACTATTTCAGAGTCTAGAAGATTTAGTATCATCTTTAGTCATAGCTCTAGATCGTCAACGGACTCGCGGACCGTGCACGGCTCATGACTACGAAACTGTGATGAAAGGTCTTCGTTACCAGCTAGTTGGAATGGCGATGGGCTATGCATGTAATCAAATTACTCCTAGAATAGAAGTAAAGGTATGTAGGCTGTGTGATGCAATGGGGGACGATTTTGTCAAGTAAACCATGACATAAATTTGGACAAATAATAGTATTTTCGTAGGTGCTGTTATAAGATCTCGTAACTACAGCTTGATTCAACACGGACGGTTTATCAAAACATAATGGTAAACCCAGTTCTATTTTTAGCATAAAATTCATTGCCATTTTATTCCCATGTATCTAATGATCCGGGACATATTGTTTTACGATTGTCTTTCCGTCCATCCATCTGTCTGTCTGCCTGTCTGTCAGTGCAAAACTTAACATGAAAACTTAACATTTGCCTTTTTGGGGGGCATTAGCGTTTCACAAACACATCTTGTTATCTTGGCTTTGGCATCTGATCTTCTTTTCTAAAATTTAATATGGCCTATATCTAAAGCACTATCTGAGATAGAGCCTTGATGTTTCACTTATGGATACCTCCTACCAAGGCCTTTCTTTTGGGACCATGACCTTTTAGTTCATGACCTTGATCTTGGAAATTGACCTTTCTGTGGCAAGCTTCTAAATAGATTCAAATTTCATAGTCCGCAAATTTATTGAACACCCCTGCACATGAAACAGAGTCTTTGCATAATTTTGAATACAATTTGATCTGGTCTACAATTTTTATACGCTGCCGGAGGTGTTGTATATTGGCGTCATCTTCTCCGTCCGTCCATCCGTACATACATCCACTTTTCAATTTTCCACTTGTCAATGCAACTCCTTAGTTTCTGGCTGGATCTTTTTGAAACTTAGTCAATATTATCACCTTAATTGGTAGATGTGCATGAAGTTAGGATTTTATGGTTCATTAATGATTTTTGCCAGAGTTATGCCCCCTTAAAACTTAGTCTCTGGGTCGGTGTAAATTGTGACTATGGCACTCTTGTTCATTCTATGAAAGGGTAACAGTTCAGAAACAAGCTCAGAAATTCAATGACTAATTAATTCATTTGGGCACATGAATAATGGTATCTGTAATATGACTCGAAAGATAAACAGACGTCTGTTAAAGCAAGAAATGTAAATAAAAGTTGCAACAACTTTCGCACATTTTCAATGCATTGTGTGTTCAGTGGCTTTTACCTTTGCATGAGGTTGTGCAAATAGTGCAAGAATAATAGATCTGTCATGTCGGTCATATTGACGTAATTCTGCCTCTTGACTCTTTCCTAGACAACAAAAATTAAAGCTTGGTCCTAATCGAAGATTGGTACAAATGATAATGTTATAGAAAGTATTATATTTGTGTGCCAAGTTGTAAAAAAATCTTAGAATAACTGTAAATGCTTGTAATTAACATTTTTTCATATCATATACATATCTCTTTTTTAACCCTTTCCCAAATGACAAAAATTTTAGACTGTTCCAATTTGAAAGCTGCTGCAGACGACAAAGTAAATAATCACAAAAGGCTAAAATGTTAATGTTATAGCCAAGAAAATATTGAGGCAAAAGGAGAAACTGCTGGTTATCAGTTGTTTCAATGCTTTCCCAAGCATTTTCTATTAGGGACGTCAAAACCAGGTCTTGTTTGGGATAGGGTTAAAAAAAAGTCTCATAGTTCTTGAAAGAGCCAAAGGAAACATTTTTGTTGTTCAACCCCATAAAAAGACACAGTTAAAAATCCATTCAGTGATCGTGTGGATTAATATGTTGTACTTCAGTATGTGATTTTGTGTATGAGTTAGATGTTTTGATTCGTCTGGACCAATTTATATGTATGGATGAATTTCATTCATGTATAAGAAGAAAGTGCTAGATGGATATGAACATTATATTTCTGTAAGTCAAGTGTATATGACACAGTATGAGGTCTGATCTTCATCCATATAGAATTTGAAAGCTGTAACTTAACTCCTTGACAATTATAAAATATTTCTGTCATGTACTCATTGCCATTAAAAGGAAATTGATAGGTTTAAGATCTTTTAACATGTATAAGTTTTGCTGCCTATCTTACTGAAGTAGATTCAACTGTAACTGACACCCTGGTGGTGAACTCGGCCAAAGCGTCAGGGACGTTTTTCACTACAACAAGGTACAGATATTTTGCGTTTGAATGAGAGTTTAAAGATCTGATTGGATAGTTTTTCTAATAACAATGAATTTGTTCTAAAAATAGACCAGGTGTACCAATATGTATTGACAAACTGTCTGTGTTGTTATAAAACCTTGTAACTACTGCTTTATCGAAGCCATAGTTACAATATTTTATAACAACACCGACGGAATACTATGATCGCGAAAAAACGTCCCACGCTTTGGCCGAGTTCACCACCATTGTGACAGAGGCTTTGAAGTAAAAGGGCAGAAGGGTATAGCTATGTAATTATTGGAAATGTTTAGCAGGGTGGAGTTCGCAAAATTGTTCAAGAATGTAGCCTATGTAATTAGGAAGTTCTTTAAACTTTAGTTCACCATTTTCAATGATGTATCAAAGTACTTGAGATCCTATCTATTTTTGATACTTCAACATTTGATTAGAGAACAAAGTTTTAAATGAGTCCATGTTTGGGCAAATCTATAGTTATGACGTCTGGGAAAAAATATTGTGGTTTGCACGAACATTGGAAAGAATGTTGCTTATGTAATTTTGAAGGTCTCACCAACGTTTCAAGGTAGATCTAGATTTATTTGAAGTGGTATCACCCATTTGAATGCTTTCCATCTTTTCCAGAGGATAAAATTCAAGCAAAGTGCAAATTTTAACCAATCAAAAAATAGGAAACTACATGTACAAAAGGATTTAACTTTTGTCATACCTCTATCAGAATATTTTTGTGGCTTTGGCAAGCAGCATAAAACAATTTCTGTCTGCACATGCATACTGTCATACGTGGGAGTAAGACCTTTTCCCACACCACCTGCATGTTTTTATCAAGCGTGGCAAGGATTATGTAATATTCAGAAAATACTTGTAAGGGTGGAGTAACAGCTCTATTGTTAAAGAATGTAGCCTATGTAATTAGAAGGCTCTTCAAAACTCAGCATGCAGCCTTCAAGTACTTAATGTCCTATCTGTATTTAGATACTGAAACACTTGTTACAATTTGCAATGTTTTTACCTTATTTGGTTACCAAAATAAAGTCTGAATTTCAATTTTTGTTCTTATACTATATTGTGTATTCCTTTGGCAAACACATTTTCTGTGATACAAAGATCAAGGTCATCACTTGGTTAATAAGTTTTTAAGGTCACCTAGGACTCTTGCAGGAATGTTAGCAAGGGTATGATACCTCAATAGAAAATCCCCGCCTCTAATGAAATGTCTCCGGTCATTGGTTAAGGTCAAATATCAAAGTCAGTTTTAAGAAAAAAATACTGTTTTTGAAATTTCTCAATAAGACAACTTTAATAGGCAATTCAAGAAAATAACAAAATGCTGAATAAAGAAGCATTTTTATGCCCCCGTATCGAAAGATCAGGGGTATTTTGATTTACCTGTGTCTGTCTGTACGTCTGTCTGTCTGTCTGTCGGAAAACTTAACATTTGCCTTTTCTCCAAAAGTATTTGACATACAAAGCTCAAATTTGGTATGTAACTTTTTTCAATGATATCTATCTGTTTCATGCAATTTGACCTTCCTCAAAGTCATATGTTAACCCTTATCAACCCTTTACTCTACGAAAACTTAACATTTTACTTCGAAATTTTAACATTTGCCTTTTCTCCAAAAGTATTTGACATACAAAGCTCAAATTTGGTATGCAACTTCCTTTCAATAATATCTGTCTGTTCCATGCAATTTGACCTTCCTCAAGGTCACCTGTTAACCCTTATCAACCCCTTACTCTACGCAAACTTAACATTTTTCAAAAATGGCCATTTCCGGGGGCATTTGTGTTTCACCAACACATCTTGTTTCCTTTTTCTTCAATGATTGTTATACTATGACACAAGTATTTCTCACATATTAAGTATAATTCATTTTGCTGTCTAGTTCACTATGGAATTTAGATTTGGTTTAACCCTTTCCCAAACAAGACCTGGTTTTGGTGTCCTTCATAGAATACGCTTTGGAAAACATTGAAACAAAAGAAGAAACTGTTGATAACCAGCAGTTTCTCCTTTTGCCTCAATATTTTCTATGCTATATTTTACACAAATCCGATGGGTTGCAATCTTAATTTTGTCTTCTGCAGCAGCTTTCAAAGTGGAGCACTCTGAAATTTTGTCGTTTGGGAAAGGGTTAACTCAGGCATCAGTCAGGACTGACTCTGTTTCAGCTTGTTAACCCTTTCCCAAACGACAAAATTTTAGGGAGTTCCATTTCAAAAGCTAATAAAGACTACAAGATGGATGTTGATTAAGGTTAAATTTGTGCACAATATAACATAGAAAATATTGAGGCAAAAGGAGAAACTGCTGGTTATCAGCAGTTTCTTCTTTTGTCTCAATGTTTTCCCTAGCCATTTCTATTAGGGACATCAAAACCAGGTCTTGTTTGGGAAAGCGTTAACTTCAATGTTAGTCAAATCAGTTGATTATGAGAAGTGTTTGATTGCTTGAAAAGTCGCCCGCTGCACAAATTTGGAATACTATCTGTTAAGGACGAGTCTTAAGTGGTATTTAAGATAATCTTTATTTACTTTATTCTTACTATTTAAGTTCAACCCATCTACTGTTCTTCACTCTATAGTTCATTGGTACTTTTGATAAACAAAATTTGTTCGCTAAACTAAACCACATTTACTTGCTTGAAGAAAATTCTTATTTTAAAAACTTGGAAGGTGTAAGTTTTGACATTATTATTTCGGACTGTATTTGCTACTTACAGGTGACTGGTCTTGATAAATTAACTATGAATATTTGCATTTTTTACCAAATTTGTAGGGATAACAAAGATTGCTTATTTTTAGAATCTGATAGTATGTGGCAACCTCCAAAAGGAAATAAGCTATGAACAAGCAACAACTGACTAGAAAACTGCAGAAAACCTGAAATTTGTACATGCTTATTATTACTTAATCCATTGACATAGTAGATCTAAATAACGGACAGCTGTGAAGAGCCCCGCAAAGTCTTTTGTTTGCTATGCATCTGGGCAGTTAACCCTTTCCCAAACGACAAAATTTTAGGGTGGTCCACTTCAAAAACTGCTAAAAATGACAAAATGTATGTTATTGAAGATGGGATTTGTGTAAAACATGGCACAGAAAATATTGAGACAAAAGGAGAAACTGCTGGTTATCAGCAGTTTCTTCTTTTGTTTCAATGTTTTCTCAAGCCTTTTCTATTAGGGACGTCAAAACCAGGTCTTGTTTGGGAAAGGGTTAAAAACTGAAAATCATAAAATGCACTTGTTTTCTCTGCTTTTTAAAATCCCTTGTTTTTCTGTTCTCTGTGAATTTTCAGCAAATGGTGTAATTCTAAGTTATACTATTCTCCATATATTTATATAACGTTCAAGCAGTTTTACATTTTAATGGAAATTTTCATTTTTTAAGACGGACTGGTTAAGACAGACTGGTTAAGGATAACCTATCGATGTTCACAGCTTGTATTCTACAATCAAAGATTTTATCATTGTTTTTATATTGACTGGGGTCAGACCTTTTGGAAAAGATCAACCGCGGATTTGTTTGGAAAGTACTTAGAGCCTGTTCTATGTAACGGTATTTCTGTCTCTGTGAAATGGAATTTTAGTCTCGTACAAAGACATCTGAGGGATCAAATGTGTTGGATGTCCTATTGTGCAGTTGTGATCAAATGCATGTCTGGATTAGTGATATGCTTTGTTTGTAGTGTCATACATACGAGACAGAATTGTGTGTTTAATGGATTTGCAATTACTATTTGATATTCAAGCATTGGACTATTATACTAAGTTTAGTTAATGTCTAAAGCGTAAATATAGGTCGGTATAAATCCAGCAATGATATCATTATCAGATGGTCAATTTGAACTGGCCCAAAATTTACGCTCTACTTGCAGAAAGCCCACAGGGCTTCTTTAGTCATGGCAAAGTATCTGTTGTGCATGTTTTCGTAAACTATTACATTAAACCTCTTCTCAGTACAAACTGGGCAGACATACATAAAGATGTGCAGGAATGATCATTGTTTTTTTTTTCTCAGATTGTTTCGTGAAATTCTAATTCAGGGAAAAAGGGGGTGTTACGGGCTGACAAGTGACCAAAATTGGTCTCTTTATAGTGAAATATAATAAAATCTATGAAACTATATGTTGGATATATAATTTTGGCTGTAATCTTCTTTGGGTGAACCTATTTTAGATTTGTTGAAAAAAAAAAAACAAAAAAACAGTCAATAAAATCTTTTTTTAAAAGTGTGTGTGTGTGTGTGGGGGGGGGGGGGGGGTGTAGGGGGGAGGTTATCAGAGTCATTTAGAACTTAGGGCAAAATGTTGAAAAATGTTCTGCTCTGGGGCTGCTTGTTAGACCATCTAAATGACTTTAAGAGGATTGTTCCTGAGATGGATCCTTTTCAGAATCCTTCAAAGAACACAAGCAAGGATAAAAATATTGTCTTTAGCAGCTATCCAAATGGAACCATCTTAAGGTTTATGAACTGAGAATGAAATGCAGAGCCAGAGGCGAAATTTGAAAAGTGTCAGTAATTCCTAAAATGTGTTACAATGCCATTCCAAATACAAACATAAGCATTTTGTATAGTTTAGAATTTTGAATTAATGCATACTTATGGAAATATTTGACAAAAATGTTCAAAATTACCTCCCTTGCATATGAATATAGAGTAAAATAATATTTGTAGATTATTTTCTTCTTGAAGAATAATCTTGAAATCCGGCACGATTAATTAACTTATGTGAAGTGTATTTACAAGTGTGTGTAATTTGATGCATTTCGTATGGCTAGAAAGTGGTATTTTCATTCTCAGTTTGTAAACCTTAATGTTTGCCCTTTTTTGGAGGTTTAAAATATTTTCTCTTATTTCAAGCGTTTGTTCAACTGTACATTTCAGGGAGAACAAAGAGATATTTTCACAGAAGATTCATGGAGGGTTCAGATCAGGCTGAGAAGTGAAGATGAAGAGGTATGAAATTCAACTCTTTAACAAACAATACTTGGTTCCTATATCCCTATCAAAAAAAATTTAGGCAAAAGAAGAAAATGCTGATTGCCAGCATTTTCTTCTTTTGCCTAAATATTTTCTGGACTTTATTGTAAACAAATCTTGTCTTAAAACTCTTTTCAACATCAACTTTGTCATATGCAACAGCCTTGAAATTGGACTACCCTAGAATTGTGCCTTTTAGGAAAGGGTTAAACCCTTTACCAATCAATACCTTGTTCAGATTTTTTTAATTTAAAAAGCATTTTTAAAAGCCTTAAGAAGAAATCCTATCTTTAGATGTTAGGATGGTCTCAAAAGTAAGATGCTGGAGACAAATTTTAAGCAATTACAGGTTTAAACAATTCTCGTTTTCCCTCAATAGTTTCCATGTCGTTCATATCCTGGCCCTGGTATCTCACAAAAACTTAAGTAAGTTTTCAGACTCAAATTTGATCACTGTACTCGAATCACACGAAAACCAATTGAACTTCAATCAAATACCCTTCAACATTGGAGAGTATTCCATTGAAGTTGAGCATTGTACTCATGAGTATGTACTTAAGTTTTTTTGAGAAACCAGGGCCTGGTTTTCGTAACGTTGATTTTGTGGTGTGCAAAACCTTATGAAAATTAGAGAAATCAAAGTACTGAAAGTACTGTTGGAAAGCAAATTTGCTGATTATGTCGAAAGGCCTTTCTAAGCTAAGCCCCTCCAATGTTGGCCAAAAATGCCGAATTTTCTTGACTGTAAATCAAATAAAATAACCATCTTACCGGCTATCAACGAATTCATTCAATTTCGTAGTTTTTGTTCCACTTAAAACTTCTCTTTATCACTGTATATTGAATGCACGTGTGCTTAATCGCTGTATATTGAATTCACGTGCGTCGTCATCGATTTCTCCGCATTTTGTGGGAGCCTCGTTTTTTGTCGATTTGTTACTATTTTTAGTAACAATTCACATGTATACAATGTTAATTTCCCATAAACCCATTGTTTGCCTCCGGAAGTTAATCAGAGTCTTCTCTGATGAAAATTCGCTCTTCGATATTTGGATGTCGCTATTTACATCGGAGTGCTGTCCAATTCAAAAACAAAAGAAAATTCCGACACAAGTTATGTCGCTGTGTCGGAATTTTCTTTTGTGTTTGACTGGGACAGCGTTCCGTTGTAAATAGCGACATCCAAGTATTATCGAGCGAATTTTCATCAGAGAAGTCTCGGATTACCGGAAGTGTTCTGCGAGTACGGACTAAAACATAAATGAAAGGAGTCTATACCCTAATTAGAAAGCATTTGATCTCTGAAAACTACATGTCTTACTTGCTAAAACGTGTTCCGTCACTACTTTATTCCTTTCCCAAATAAGACCGGGGTTGACAGCCCGAAAAGAAAATGTTCGGGGGAATATTGGGATGAAAGAAGAAACTGCTGATAATCAGAATTTTCTACTTTAACCTCGATATTGTCTTTGGTATTATCTACAAATAGTTCTAATTTTATCTAGGTATGTACCAATTTTGTCGTCTGCTACGGCTTTTTTTTTATTTTGGCCAATCTGAAATGTTTCTATTTGGGAAATGGTTAACATACCAACAATGTAAATTGATTTGATTCTATGTAGGCCTATTCATCTAGATCTAAATCCACGGTGGGTAACTCACATGACTTTAGGGAAGCGTTAACACCGAAAAAATCGTCCGCTTCAAGGTATGTTTTGTTTAATTTCTCAGCTTATACCCTATTGATTTTGATGAGATAAAGTGCACGGAACGCACCCTTGAGAGGGCTATTCCTGGCTCTAAGTGCAAAACGAAAGTGGGAAGCATTCACATGCACCGAAGAAAACTTTCGCTTGAATGTTTGAAGAAATCACGGGATCGGAGCAGAGTTACAAACGGGAATAGCCCTCTCAAATGCGCGTTCCGTGCACTTTATCTCGTCAAAATCAACAGAGTATAAGCTGAGAAATTAAACCAAACATACCTTGAAGCGGACGATTTTTTCGGTGTTAACGCTTCCCAAAAGTCACATGGGTTATCCACCGTGATATCTATAGATTAAAAAGTTAACACCGTTTTTTAACCCATTACCAAACGACAAAATTTTAGGCCGGTCTTAATTGAAAGATCCTGCAGATGATAATTTCAAGTGAATGGAATTTTTACTTTTTAGATTTTTTTGGATGGAAAACATTGTGGGAAATGAAGAAATTGCTTGTCACAAGCAATTTGTTCATTTTCCATGATGTTTTCCAAAGCCATTTTCTTGTGGGGAGTCAAAAAGAGTCAATGTGTGGTAATGGGTTAAACCAAGTGGTGAAAGGATTGCTAGTCTGATTTCTATGCATTTTGAGCATACCATCACATATTCTGGTTTCCCAGATTTCTACTTTCGCTTTGAAATGCCTATAGCTACACGCGAATACTAGCAAGGCCTATTAGACAAGATGTCTATGTCATTAACCTCAAAATAACCACTTAGTTGATCAATCAATTATTGTGAACGCGATTAAATGCATGGCTTATCGAATATCATTGTTTAGTTTCGGAGATTAAAACGTGTAAGAATTTGGGCATAGAAAGATTCTAAAAATAGATGTGTCCTAGTTCCTATTTTTAGCGCTTGAAGTGGGTCGCATATTTCATAGTTCAGTAAACTTGACTGACCCATTTTCAACGAAAGATATTGGACTGGCTATTGAACCGTAATGAAAGCAAATTACTACGTGATCGTTTCTCCTCTTTTAACACATGTTTAATTGGATGTTTTATCATCGGTCACACAATTGAATATCTTGTGTACAACTATAGAATTCAATATTGAATATTAGAAAGGTTGTTCTTGTCATTGATCTTTGCTTTTGATAGAACTATTTATAGTGAGGAGGACCGGGAGATGTTGTGTGGTATGCAGAGAATGTTAAAGTGCAGAGAAGCACGACTGGAAAGAAAAGCAAATTTTGCAAATTTGCTTTCCAAAAAGTGCATCTATTACAGCTATTTCTTTTTCCAATGATATGGGAACATGAATCATCTGCATAAGCAAGATTTTTCATCATTTATTTGAAAGGTATTTCTTTGTTATTTACAGATAATAGAAACATCAGAAAAAGTTTTGGCAGAAAGGCTAGTAGCTAAAGGACAGAAAGTTTCAAGGGAGGACATTCAGATTTTATTAGCAGAGCATTTAAAAACAATTGAGCGAATTCAACAAGTTAATGACACTGCTGTACTTGAAATAGATGATTCAGCTAGTCAAAGAAATGCAGGAAATAATAACAAATTAAACACAACAAATCGTCCAAAAAGACCAGAAAGTGCTTCAAAGTTACGAAAACTTAACAGTGGGAGAAAAGCTTCAAGTAATGTGAAATCTGAGCTCCCTCCTATTGGTAAATCCAAGGGAGGTAAATCTGTTGGACCTAAATCATTACCAAAATTGGATTGTTTACCTGTGAATGAGAAGGGAGGCGACTCCGTCGAGATTGAACCAATATCACCAGAATCTTCGCCTGATACGAGGACCAAGAATAGACCAACCTTCAATGAATCTGGGATTGAATCTGATCAAGAAAACCCTGAGCTAACCCTGGTAAAATTCCGTTTGTTTTGTATAAATAATTCTGTATGGCCTATACACACTCATTTTACCAATTAATTCATTTAACAAATATTCACATTTGAATAATACACTTACCTTTTATGAAGATGTTTTCTTTCAAACTTCAAAATAGATTTCCTGGACAATACAAATTGTTTTAAACTGTTTTAGTGTTTTGTGATATTACAGATTTCATTTGACCTGACACTGACGTCTATGCAAAATGTGTTTATATTTTGCATACATGTAGCATAATATTCTTCAAAAAGACTTGTATCATAGTACGCAGAAATAACAGATATACAAGAAAATATTACTGAATTGTTATTTTAAAAAAGCCCAGGTGTGAAACATATGACAATAAAAGCTAAAGCTGCGCCATATGAAATGAAATGCAAATCTGAAATAGACAACATTTTAAGTGCTGCTAAATTTGTCCAAGGGTAACCTGTCCCTGGAGAAAAGTTGAATTACCCCAGGGACAGGTTCTCCAGGGGGATATGTTAAGCCAGTGTAAACCCTATAGCTAAAATGCCTCTGACATCTTCTTATCATATTCTTTCCAATGTGGCTCTTAAAAAATTTTTATTGTTGATTTGAATATTACAGGTATTACTGCAAAAATCATATAGCATTAGAGATCTATAAAGACATAATTTTTTATTGATCGGGGGGCATATTGTTTTACATGTGTCTGTCTGCCTGTCTGTCCATCCATTGGTCTGTCTGTCTGAAAGCTTAACATTTGCCTTTTCTCAAAAAAAAGCTGTTTTGGGGCATTAGTGTTTCACAAACACATCTTGTTTTTTTCTCTATAGGATGAGGTAGAAGGTTTGAATAATGAATTTATAGAAGCTGTACAGATTCTGTGGGATAGTCTGACAGCCCCGGACCTAGGAGATCTGCTGAAAGAGTTCAGGAGGCGGGAAACTTATCTCTTGTTGACAGGATCCCAGTCTACAAAGGTGGGTTTAATGAAAAGTTTTCTTACAACATCATCATGATAATAAGGAACAATTGGTTTAGACTGTGTATAGGGACCTAGGAGATCTGTTGAAAGAGTCAACCCTTTCCCAAAAGATAAAATTTTGGACTATTCCAAGTTGAAAGCTGTTGCAGACGACAAAATGGATGTTAATAAAGATTGAAATGTTGTGTGATATAGACAAGAAAATATTGAGGCAAAAGGAGAAACTGCTGGTTATCAGCAGTTTCTTCTTTTGCCTCAATGTTTTCCCAAGCCTATTCAATTAGGGATGTCAAAACCAGGTCTTGTTTTGGGAAAGGGTTAAGGAGGCGGGAAACTTATCTTTTGTAGACAGGATCCCAGTCTACAAAAGTGAGTTTAATGAAAGACTTCACCCCTTAAAAAGCGTTTTGGGTGGATATCATTAGAAATGCACTGGACTTACAGTCTCAATATTTGCTGTATTTTTCCCCGTATTGACATTATACTTATTGATGATATATCTCAAGGTGGAAACAGTTTTTAATATGCAAAGATGGTTTTGACAAATAGAAAATCCCTGGTTGGTATGTCCAGCGAATGAAAATTTAAAAAGATGAGAAAATGCTTAACACTAGCATTTTCTCCTTTAATAAACTTCAAAGTTTTCTACCCTGTTGGTTGCAACTCCATTTAGTCCAGTCATTCTAGGGTTCGACCTTCAACTAATTGCAACAGAATTCATTTTTGAATTTTTAAGTAGCCTTTGGTGATATGAATAACATATAAAAAGTCTCCAACAATCTGACGGTGGGAAATCACTAAAATTTAACAAAAACATTCGGATAGATGTACTGTCCGGATACTCTTCCTTTCAATTTTGTATTTTTACGTTTCAGTGATAAAAATGACAACATAATGCGGCAATTCGTGCAATAATCTCGAGAAATTCATTTATTTGGTATTTGGAAGTAAAAAAGGGGTTGAATTTGTCTCAAATAGAATATATTTTCATAATCTCTTTCAAATCTTTAACCCAGAGGACTCCTTTTAGCCCCTCCCACCCCCTTTCCCCCGTCATTTTCGGAAATAATTAGATCATTCGATTGAAAAGAATGCTATTGCAACTTATATAGAGCATCATATTATTAACACTAATTCCTATAATTCAGCAAGGGCGAATCTAGGGGGGAGGGGGGTCGAGGGTCAAGGGGGCCAGGTCCGGACCCCCTCCAAATCGCATTGGTCGAAAATTAAATTCTTATTTTGACTTTATAACATTAATAGGCTATAACATTACATAATATTGAAATAATAAAAGTAATCATTTTGGCTGGGAAATTTTGAATTTCCTGCAATCTGGGCACTTTCAGACAACATTTTATACCTAGACCTTTCTTGAAGGAAAATATGGGTGTATTATTGGGGGGGGGGGGGGGGGGCAAAGGATATGCTGCCCCCTCTAGATTATTTGGGGGCTGGTCCCACTATTCCTACGCCAGTGTAAGTCTTCCGTCATGTCTGCCCATGTTACAACAAGGGTCCTACCACCGCTCAGATCAACTGGATCAAGCTCGATCATGCGATTGAGAACAAATCAAGCTAGTCAGCATGGATGATTGGGAATGGTTATGAGCGGAGATTGAGTTTGATCTAGACCTAGCTTGGTCTTCTTGCTCGAATATGTTTACATGTCAAAATTACTTGTGTGTGATCGAGAAGAAAATTGATTTGGAAGCCAGGTATTGAGTATTGATCGTGTATCTGATCAACCTGGAGATCGAGTGTGTTCGGGTTGCTATCGTTTAGAAGACCTGCACACGATCACTTCGACTTATAGTTGAGTGATTCCCAACCTCATCCCGAACCTAATGGACCTGTGCTGGGCTCAATCTGTTCACTCGATCAAATGGACTGTGGATGTCGGAAAGACTAAATCGATAGAGATCGAGAAGAAGTCATTTGATCGGTGTTGATTTGTGACGGGGATGGAGGGATGGATTTAAGAGTTGATCATGAGGGAGAGGGAACCTAGCATCATAGGCTAATTTGGATGAAATGCTTACATTTTAGTTTTTTCATATCATCATGTGAATTTTGTCAAGGTTTTGTCATATAAAGACGTCATACCATATACGACCATACCATGTGCGACCACTGCTGGTGTACATCATAAAATTTAAACGGACATGAAATAGACGCAGTATTTAGCAGTTTTCCACCTGTGATTAAAACATTTAGAGACACTGATGCAAATGACAAAGTTTTTTATCATCGCCAATGTACACCTTCTGACACATTCGCAAGCCAATGGTTCTACCTCCAATTTATTTCTTACGAGCAAGGTGGGAGTGGAGCAATTGGCTTGCGAAGATGGACACCAGACTGCTATTGCAAGGTGATTTCACTGCTGTTCCACTCTTATCCATGAATATCTTATTTACACTGACTGGGAGCCGAAATCAGAATTGAGGCACTGGCTTTCGTAAAAGTTAAATTTTAGAGAAGGCAATCGCTCAAAATACATGTTTTTTATTTGGCATGTGAGCAGCGTAAAAAACATTGTTGATTAGAATGGCACAATTCACTATTTAAAACAAGTCGTAAAATACAAGTCCCAGGAATAGCATTGATAAATATCTGCTAGTGCATGTACAAAGAAATTTAAGATGATCTTTTTGGGTATACATAATAAGCAGCATATGTCCTAGTCCCCCCCCCCCACACACACACGCGCGCGTACACAAAAAGAGCATACGCGGTTACTATTCGCCAGGGTATAATGCATATGTTGCCTAAAAATCACAAGGTATTGGAGGGTTTTGAACAGTTTGCATAAAATAATTTCTGTCAAGTTTTGAAATGAGCTTAATTTAAATATGCCATACTTTGTGAATGCAAAGTCATGGCTTGTTTCCACGTGTGTTTGAATCAAATATTAGCCACTTAATTCTGATACCTCGGTAAGAAATCTTGAGGTCTATCAAACTGTTAACTGTTTAGCTCAAGTTTGATTCCCATATCGACCATTATCCCTCCCAATACGCAAATTATATGGTAGACTTTTAGAAGTATAAGATAAGCAACAAATTAACATATTGGTTATTTTGCGCGCTGATCTTTATCTGTGGTGTTTTCAAAATCCACCGGGGACCCATTCAAGATCGAATTCCTTTTCTGTTTGAAATGAGAAGACATGGCGTTGTAGATCCGGACACCCCGTCAATTTTGTAAAACATTTTTATCAAACGCTTGTTCCCTTTAGGAAAATGCCTGTGTCCGCGCTTGGTCAGTATGGACGTGCACTGTCTGATTTAGATCCGTGCTATTGTCCAATATATGTTTCATTACATTTAATTGAGCAGCATTAAGCTGCGATATCGTAGCCACAAAATTGATTGTGGGTATTGGTTTGTGGCTACGAGTCCGCCCTCTTCCTTCTTTGGAACAAGACAAACAAGTGGAAAATGCATTTTTTTTCAAACATATTTGAATACCAACATAAAGGCCTATTATCAAAAGTAAATCCCATAAACACATAGGCCTATTGCATGTCACAAGTATCAACAAGATTTATTTATCAAATTTTTCTTTCAGCTAGGTAGAAAAAATAGGTGGGTAGTCCGTTTCAAAATTAAACTGAACTTTATTTGAAAGTGATTTCAACATAAAAAACATGCTGGATTGACAGGAAAATGGTTAACCTGTCGACAGGTAACATTCTAACTACATTCCATAGCTTTATTTTTGAAGTTTGACTATGCTAAACTTGCTGGAATGAATCACTCGAGCACCTGCCCCATTGCAACATATACAAAGCAATTGCAACCAAAACCCAGATCAGAATTCCAAAAGGTTTCTGTTACATTATTGCAACTACATGGATTTTGATAAGGTTTCATTTCTGATCTTGTTCCACGGATGTCTCAAATGCCGTCGGCTAGGCCTATATAGGCCTTGGCCTGTGGGCCACTGGTCTGAACTTTTCCATTGTCCAGACTCAATTTAAAAGTGTTGAAACAAAAGAAAAAGACTGTTGACAATTTCTAACACTCAAAATTAATTATGAATTAGTTTTTATGTCTATACACATTGGTAACTACCGAAATCACTTCTATATACACGAAACTGAAAGTACAAAAGGAAGAGTATCCGGACAGTACATGGATATCCGACTTTCAACCTTCAAAAAACCTATCAAGAATAAGAATATTAGGGTTGTATTCAGTATAAAAAATATGCTGGTTCATATATGTTGCTAAAATGTTCATTATAATTGTTGGATTATGATTAAAAATTCCGGGTAGGCATGGAGAACGTTATTTTAAAAGGGAATTTTTGTTGGTGACGAAAATTAAAGAAAATAATTTCTTTTTCATAAAAAATCTACCTTTATAGACACTAATGAAGGCAATTGGATAAATCCAATAAAATAAATGCATGAAATGCCTTCAAATGATATATTTTCTCATAAAAAGATACATTTTAAAGTATAAGTGGAATAGTATTCGGATAGTACATCTATCCAAAATTTTTTACTTAATTCCTCTTTTTTTGTGATTTCCCACTCTTGGATCACTGGAGACTTTTTATATGTTGTGTACAATACCGAAGGCTACTTAAAAAGCCAAGAATGATTTCTGTTGCAATTAGTTGAAGGTTAGTCCCTATTTTCGGCTAGAATGACTGGACTAATTATTTATTTCTTCATCAGAATACACCTTTGAATTGTTAATATGTCAAACAAACATTTGCTATCAAGGAAAGTGAGAAACATTATAAATTGGACTTTAAAAATCAAATTAAATCTTAACTTTATCAGATTTCACTAATTTGTAGAAAGTATAAAGGATTGATTATTGTCTTAAAAAGATCTATTGCCAAATTGTCTATGAAATCTGATCAAATTGTCTGTTAGATTTGATCGAATGACAATACTATATCAGTTGCTTGACAGGTGGCCCTTTCCCAAACAAAAGCTGTTTTTGATGTCTATGGTAGGCAAAGCTTTGGAAAAATATTGAGGCAAATTGCGAAAATGCTGGTAAGCAGCATTTTCTCCATTTGCCTCAAAATATATTCAAACTTTGAACATATATCCTTTGTTTATCAGTACCAATTTTGTCGTCTGCAGCAGCTTCCAAATGAAAACAGTTTAAATATTTGCTATTTGGGAAAGGGCTTAGAAGAGGGAAAGTTCTAAAGTTTCCATTCTTCTATTGCTCATTTTAAAGAAGTTCAGAATATATAAATATGGCTTACTTTTTCTTTCGAAATTGCGAAGTTGTTTTATTTGCTTCAAAATGATCTAATTGAATTGAACTAAATTGGTAATTTCAATTAAGAATATCTTCCACCTGTCTTGTGGTTCCCTCTTTGAACCTGTTTCCAAATAGCAAATGTGTAGGGTGATCCAAACGGAAAGCAATTGCAAAGGACAAAATGAAATATTTGTGCAGAGAAAATATCGAGGCAAAAGAAGAAAAAATGCTGGTTCTCGTCACTAATTTTGTTATCTTGACAACAATGTTTTAGAAAAATTAAACACTCACACTCACTCACTCCTGGGTTTCATATTTAACGTGGAGGTGTACAAGCACTATCCACATCAGTGGGCTCCCTTCCAAGTAGCTGGCTAGCTGCACGCATGGCTGTTCTCACTCCCTGTCTCCAGTCCTTCTTATTGTGTGGGTCAATGGTGGATAGATTCCATGCCCTGCGATCCCTCTCTGTCAGTTGTTTCCAAGTCATCTTGGGCCTACCTCGCCTGCGAGTACCTGTAACCTGCATGTCATGTGCCGTTTTTATGGCCCCGTCAGATCTCTCCACATGTCCATACCATCTGAGCCTTCATTCTCTCAAGATGGATTTTAAGTCATCAAGACCAAGCTGCTTACGTAGCTCCTTTGAACTGGTGTTGGAGATGTCCTGTGGTCGTACATTGCAGATCCGTCTAATCATCACACGGTCATTTCGTTGCAGGCGTTGTAGGTTGGGCTTGGAAAGGGGCCATATCTCGCTTGCGTAAATCATGACGCTTCTGACACACGTTGAGTACACTTTTCCTCGTGTTTTGTAGGTGAGGTTGCGTGAAGTGAGTATTGGCATTAGCTCTTTAAACTTCTTCCATGCAGTTTTGACTCTAGTTATGGTGGCTGAGTCACATCCACCAGCTGCCAAAAGCATGTGTCCCAGGTAGCAAAACGATGCCACCACCTCCAACTTGTACTGTCCTACCTGCACCTCTGACTGGGGTCTTCCGTCTAGTGGTCTTGCTGCTCCCATACAGCGGGCACACTTGATGTTTGGGTCCTCTTTGAGCTTTTTCAGTCCGCTGCATTTCTTGTGGACCCAGCTACTGAAACCACTGCATAGGATGCTGTTATTACCCACACCAGTGCAGCATACAGCACATGGGAACGTCCCAGAGCTCTCCAGAGTATCCAGCCTCTTTCAAAAAGGGTGAAATAATTTATTATAGGACACGAGCTAGGACAAATAATTGAAATATTATGAATAGTTAACGACTGGCTGAAGAAAATTAATGAATTTTATGGATGTTTTACTCCAACGTAATTCATTTCATAAAATGCTATATAAGCTTTTATTGGTCATTTATGCCGAGCCATTCATTTGTCATGACCAACTTTTTACTTTTTTATGTCATTGATTTAGGTCATTGATTTAACTCTGCCCCGAACTACAAAATTTCAGGTTGGTTCCATTTGAAAGCTACTGCAGATGATGAAATGGATGTTAATAAAGATGAGAATATTATTGTTCACAATAAAGCTTAGAAAAATGTTGAGGCAAAAGAAGAAAATTCTTGTCATCAGCATTTTCTTCTTTCACTTTAATATTTTCCCAAATAGTTTCTCTTAATGAATGTTAAAACCAGATCGTATTGGAGAAAAGGTTTAAGTGCTGAGACTGCAAAAGTACAAAACAAAGGATTTGTAACAACAGTGCTTATATTTTGATTTATATGATTCTGAAGTCAAATTCCTATCCACGAGAGAACACTCATTGTTTTGTGCAGATACAAGTTTTCCAAAGCTCAATCTGTTATATTGATAGGCACAAGAATTAGTACAAGAATAACAGGTCTTGTATAGGAAAGAAATGATGGTTTAATGGATCACGGTGTATAATCACGTGACTCAGAATTTCTGATAATCTTCAATATCTTTTTTAATACTTGACCAATTTGAATTCGGTTTGAAGCAAATAGGTGGGAAAATGCCAGGAATAAGCTGGATGTGTTGGATTTTTAAAAAAAATCAACTGATAAAAAGTTATTGAAGATAAACCAAAATTTTGGTTTATCTTCAATAACTTTTTTATCAGGTGATTTTTCAACAATCAACTACGTCCATCTAATGTGTGACGTCTGTCCACATTCTCTGCTTCAAACTGAATTCAAATAGGTCCAGTTTTTACAAAATTATTGAAGATTTTCTGAAAATATTTTATCACATGATTATCCATCGTGATGGATAGGGGTTGATGTTGATGCCTATTTTTTTTCTCGTGGAAAATTTCAATAGAGAATGCTTACATTAGCAATGACAGAACAAAAAAAATGCTTATAATCAGCATTTTATCACTTTTCAGTTTCCATCCAAAACCTTGTAACACTGCAGTTGCAGTTAAGAGAATTTTGAAGAAAAGCAGTGATATATTTCTTTTCCTTTTACATGTTTTTCCTTGTTCCCTTGTCCAAAATGTATGCCTAAATGATTTTAGCATTATTTCTCAATTTCTCCTAAATTTTCTTTAGTCGACATAATTTCATAAAAATCAGAGAGTGTCTAGAAAAGAGCTAAAACTGGACAAGGTGAGAATCCCTTATACTGCTGACCTCTTGAATTTCTTTTATTCAAATTGATCAATAAAGCCCAACCATTTCTCCACATAGTGTGTGAAATACAGAATAATTCAATGAATTATGAAAATATGAAACAAACCCTTTTTCATACAAGTTCTGCCCCTTTAGTATAGTTTTCACAAAAAAAAGATACAAATACATTTGAACATTTGGTAGTAGTTATGATATATGCATTGAATCCGTAAAGAATCAAATAAAAATGATTTTATCATTCTTCAATTATTTATCATGATAATTTACTATTCTAATTGATTTTTTTTTTGGATCAAAGGACATTAATGATTCCGAAATCATGGCCGTAAACAGTTTCAGCAAAAAAAAGGTTTATTTGCGTACAAGAAAAACTGTGATTTCTGACATTTTAAATGCGGTCATTTGGAGGTAATTGTCTGAATTAAAGAACTTAAAGTGTGCATGATCAATCTGAAGAAGGAAATAAAATGATTGAATTAATTCATGCATGTTGTGAAATGAGAATTAACTTTCAATAAAATGTAAGTAAATTTAAACTTTTATTTGGACTTTTATTTTGAAATAAAATCAGAGAGTTATGAATGATGGAAAAGTGAAAAGGGGTAATGATGAAAAAATAATTCTTATATTTCTTTTATTCTTTCCAAGGTCTTCTACAAGGGACGGTCGGAAAGTAGTTGGACTTTTGACTAGTTCTCTAAAACCATTTAACTTTTTAACAAAATTCTTTCTACACTGTTTAAACAAACTGTCCATCTATGTCTTTGCATTTTTGCCATCTTCATAGGAGCTTTATTATTCCCACCATTAACCATGACGTAGACCCACTGTATAAGGTACTGTGTAACCACCGGTTTCAAAGGCGCCCTGGTCTCAAATTTCTTCCCAGCAAGCATTTTCATCAGTTCTATACACAAAGAAAAGTCAGGTTCGGTAGGGTCTGGGCTATAAAAAGAGTTAACCAACTTTTGTCATGGGTAGTAGTTGATAAGCTCCACTATAGATGCGCTGGTATGGGAGCATGCGTAATCGTTAAGTAGAAAACATTTTTTCTTTGCTAATCTGGGACGCGTTTACTTCTGCATTTATTCTTTGTTTTTTTCTGAATTACTTCAGTATTGTACTTGGCAATGACAGTTTTTACCATTTGACATGAAATGACCAACCATCAATCCTCGTGAAGCCACAAAAGCAACAAACATGACTACCAGCCGAATGCAAAAGCTTAATCTCTTCAGGGGTGGGGAACCAGCTCGTTTCTATGACTGCTGTGACTGAGTTTTTATCCCAAGTTCGGAATTATGAACAATTATTTAATCGTCAGTGATAATGTAGTTCAAAAACTTAACTTCTTCGCGATTAAAATGACTAGAATGTTCTTTTGTTTTGGTTACCCTTGTTGTTCCTCTAACAAATAGCCTATGGTACATAAAACCCCTATCACATATAAGTGGACAGAATATTGTATATATACAACTATCTTTGAAAATAAACTGACCACGTTATTGGCAAATGGATGTAGATTCCACCAATATATAATGTGTTTGTACAGTTGCAAATGGAGAGACGGCAGCACGAAAAGTCCAACTACTTTCCGACCGTCCCTCGTATGTCATGTATTTCAAATTCAGACCTTAATTGTTGTGGAAGGACTAACCCATTACTTTGCACTTTTTCCAATTTGAAAGGTGTTGCAGACAACAATTTTAATTGGATGAAATTTTATATTTTTTTGTTTTTCTGGGAAGAAGACATAGTTCAAAATGAAGAAATTAATTGTCACAAGTTTTTATCTTGTAGGGTGTCAAAAACCGTCAATATGTGGCAAGCAACAACATTTTAGGGTGCTCCAAATTGAAAGGAGTTGCAGATAACAAAATGGATGATATCAAAGATAGGAATTGTGTGTAATATGGCACAGAAAATATTGAGGCAAAAGGAGAAACTGCTGGTTATCAGCAGTTTCTTCTTTTGTTTCAATGTTTTCCCAAGCCTTTTCTATTAGGGACGTCAAAACCAGGTCTTGTTTGGGAAAGGGTTAAATGAGTTTTGTGAATGTCCGCTTTGGCTTGGTGACCTATTTTATATTCTAATTTATGATGAAATGTGTCTATTTAAATTTTCCGCTGGATTGGTTCATGTGTCTATATGATTTGAAGTGAAAAAGAGCTAAATATTGAATTACTGACCTACACCAATTAAGAAAACTCACTCGGAGAGTAAATGCCTAAAATAAGGAAGGCCTAAGAATGTTTGTAACCCATTTATGCATAGTCATGAGTTTTAATGCATATTTACCCTTTTTCAACTAACTATTTCTTGTTTAATGTCTTTTATAGAAAAGAAATCTTGGGGAAAAATATAGTAGCAAAAGATAAACTTTCTTGTAGCTCGAGTATATCCCTTTTATAAATACAAGAAAAACTATTCAGCCATTATGGGCTAGTATTACAGAATTGTGACAAAATTTTGAATTGTTAGAATACTGATTAGGATAGTCTAAAATAATTCTTTCGTCAGATTTGATTAGGCTTAACCCTGTCCCAAACAAGACCCTGTTTTGACGTCCTTAGTAGAAAACGTTTTGGAAAAAATTGAGACAAAAGAAGAAACTGCTGATAACCAGCAGTTTCTCCTTTTGCCTCAATATTTTCTGTGCCATATTACACACAATTCCTATCTTTGATATCATCCATTTTGTCATCTGCAACTCCTTTGAATTTGGAGCACCCTAAAATGTTGTTGTTTGGGAAAGGGTTGAGAGAATTACTTTCAGAAGTGTTTGTGTGTTTGGGCATATGATATAAACCAAGGTTGAACCTGGATTCTGAGATGTGGGATCCTAGAGTTATATAGCCTACAGCTTTAGGCACTCTCATTGTATTCAGCTAGTTTGATTCAATAGAATTAATTTTGTATAGCGGACTTGCTCCGTCCGTCATATTTCGTCTTCGTATGAAAATCTTAAGTTTTTTGACATTGACATTGATTGTATGTGGGATGATTTCACCAGGGTACTATTGCCAAATTTTCCAAACTTAGGTGCAAGCATGATCCCCCCCCCCCTCCCCCCATTGCTGAGGCAAATGGGAAAATTGTGTCATTAAAACCCTGCATGGCTATAAGTGTTTGTTTGAAGCCTATTGCTTTTGAGATGGTCACAAGTAAAGTGGGTATTTATGTTGCAGTTGCCAGTGGTCATAGAACAAGAGTTGTCCGCAGACAACGTAGCTCGCCTATACGAGAGCTTGTCACAAAAAAAAAGTCCAAGGTGAAAGGTCAAGGTCATTGGGTCAAAGGTCATGGTCTCAAGGTCAAGGTCACGGTATGTAGTTACATATGTGAAATATCAAGGCTCTATCTATAATAGTGCATGAGATATAGGCCAGGTTAAAGTTTTTGAAAAGTAGGTCAAACTCCAAGGCCAAGGTCACTAGGTCAAAGGTCATGGTCACAAATGAAAGGTCTTGCTAAGAAGTATCTACAGTCGACACTTGTTGTGTCGAAGTCAGAGGGGCCGTCAAAATACCTCGACATATCCGGAGTTCGACTTATCCGATTTTGATTATTTACTATGAAAACGATATTTAACCATTTTGATGGGCATCATATGTGTCAATGATTGAAATATAGTAGGAAAAGGAAAGAAATTGCTCGACACAAGCAATTTCTATCCTTTTCCTACTAAATTTCAATGGCTGTATTTGTTTCGGAATTCATTTTGATATCCATATGTTGATAATGGGACATGACTTTCACTTCGACTTAAGCGGAATTTCGACTTATCCGATGTCGAGATAACGAGTGTCGACTGTATGTGTGAAGTATCAAGGCTGTATCTGTAAAAATGACCGAGATATAGGCCAGGTTAAAGTTTTTTAAAAGTAGGTCAAACTCCAAGGTCAAGGTCACTAGGTCAAAGGTCATGGTCCCAAATGAAAGGTCTTTGCAGGAGGTATCCATGTGTGAAGTATCAAGGCTGTATCTCAACTAGTGCCTGACATATAAACCAGGTTAAAGTTTTTGAAGACGCGACATTGACGCCGACGCCGACACTAGGGCTGTGACATTAGCTCCCGGACATAAAGTCCCGGCTCGCTAAAAATGATTTGGTAATACTTGTACTATTAGAACCTTTTTATTTGAACAGAGTCTTTAAACTTCAAAACCTCCTTATCTAAGAAAACTTTTAAAGTTATTGTCCTTCTTTGTACTAATCATTGATTGAGAAGTCTTTATGCATTTAGCAAAGACTAAATCTAGTCTACAACAAAAAAGAAAGTACTTATTGCAAAGCAATTCAGCATGATCATCTTTAAAAGTACCATTATTATTCTAATAAATGCCCGGGCGTTTATTAGAAAAGTGCTCGATAGAAAAGTAGGGGTGGGCGTTTATCAGAGGTATTCTTACTTTGTTCGTCAAAACATGTGAATCAAAATTAATGTCAATTCATGGACTTGAACTTAATCAAGTAAAAGATTGCAAAGTTTTGTTTCAAGGACTATAAAATACGATTTTTGGATGAACTTCCTTCATTGTAAACAGATTGGGGGACAGGAAATACTTTCTTTCGTTACGCTTTTGGAAGTGAATTTTGTTTATGACTTACACTATTTCAATCTGGAATTGGGGGATGGGCGTTTATTAGAATCACCCTCTCCCACTTAAATTCTGCTTGAAATATGCATATTTTCAGCAGAGATTGGGGGGATGAGCGTTTATTAGAATATGGGTGTTTATTAGAATAATTTCGGTAAGCTACAATGCTTGAAGATTGACTGTCATTCCCTAATAATCAATTTTCTTTTCCAAGTTGTATGTTGATCATAGGTATATCAATCTTTCCCCTCGCAATTATATACATTGCTGACCTACAGTATTTTCAGTACTTTGATTATATAGAGAGAAATTTTGAAAAACCATTACTCATGGGGAAAGACAACTTATTATCTATCATTGAAGTATGCCAAAGACTTGAAAAATGCCTTCATTCACTAAATATATTTTCTTCTTCCAGTTGATAATAACCTGTGAATATCTTAACATTTTTCCTAAGAATCATACTTTGTTGACTTACAGCATTTTCAGTACTTTGATTATACAAAGAGTAGTTAAAAAACCCATAACTCACTGAACGACAACTTATGATCTGTTATGGAAGTATGCCAACGACTTGAAAAATGCCGTCATTCAGGAATAATCTATTTTCTTCACCCACTTGTTCATTGATTGTAATTATCGTAACACTTTCCTAATCATTTCCTCAATTAGTTATAAGTCTCTATCAAATAGCAAATGGAAAGCATTAAGAGTTATGAAGAAAATGTTGAAATTCAGCATTTTCTTCTTTTCTCTTAATGCTTTGCAAGCTTTAACATAACAAAATTATACATTTATGTCTTTTTTTTTATGACTTTAATTTTGTCGCTGATAATTCTTTCCAATTTTGACCTGTCTTAGGTATACTGTAGATAGTTACTTGGGAAAGGGTTAAGCAAGTAAATAGCTAGATAGGGGTGGGTAATGTTTCACCGTTGGTAAATGAATATGTTAGTCAGTAATTAAAGTCGTAGTGGGAGAGATTCAGTCTTTTTATTCAACTAATGGTCCAGACCGCTAAACATGGGACTTTCAGCTGACCTATTTGCTGGGAGCCACTATCAGTTTTCAACCCCATTTTCTACTTTACCTTTCCTTATGGTTGCCTTTACTTTATCAAATAAGATTTGAAAAGACATTACAATTGATGCAACATCAGCCCTGGGTTCAATAAGACAAAACGTTAGCTCAATGAGCTAAGGTTTCGTAACATTTTCTTACTGAACGACCTGTTAACTTTTAACGTTGGCAACTTTTGGCTCACAAATTTGAAGGTGGTGAGCCAAAGCTGGTGAATGCGTTCGGTAAATTCGGGAGGGTTACGGAAAGACCCGAGACTGGTTACCACCCCTGAAATCTCCTATGGGTACCATTTTATTCTGCAGAGCATTCAGTAGGACTGTTTAGTAAAAAATCTGTTTGCAGCTAACATTAAATTTAACTTACCGCAAGGCAGGCCCATTATCAGACTAAACCAAATATATAGGACACTGCCACTGTATTAAGGTCAAACAAGCTATCAAAGCATCTAGGCCTTGAAGACTTTAACATCATATTATTTGATTGATAACTCTGCTAATTTTGCCTCGTTCAAACGTCCAGCAGTCTCGTCATCAAGATGGCTTATGAACTAGAAATATCAGAAAAGCGTATACTCTCTTCGATACTGTTATAATGTTTGTTCTTATGTATTTTGCTTTGCATAATTATTATAAAATGAGGTTCAGCACAATACAAAAATTGTGTGTGTGATGACATTTCTTTGCTTCAAAGTCATAAAAAGTGCAGACCTTTTGTCATTTTGACCTAGGTTGTCCCATAAGGGGTCTCAAATTTCAAGTTAATTAATTTTTTCCAAATGGATAGTGGTCTATTTGTAAAGTGTATAATATTAGCAAGGCCGTGATTGATTAATTAATTAACACCTATAAATGACAGAATTAGTCTGATCTGAGATCACTTAATTCACCCATTTCCTTACTATTAATTTCCATATAAAGAGGTAATATTGGGAGGCAGCATATCGTTGGTGTTATTGCAAAACCTCGTAACTCCAGCTTTAATTAAGCTGGAGTTACGAGGTTTTGCAATAACACCGACGATGTTCTATTTCAGCTTCAAAGTTGTCGATACCTTTACAGGTAAATGTTGCGTCAACATTTTGTTTTATGAAGTCCCATTTGGTATGTATATTCATTTGAATTGTCTTTCTGAGACGATTCAAATGAGTACCCATAACATAGGTTTGTTTTTGAAAATCCTTTAAACCCTTTCCCAAACAAGACCTGCTTTTGACGTCCCTAATAGAAACTGCTTGGGAAAACATTGAAACAAAAGAAGAAACTGCTGATAACCAGCAGTTTCTCCTTTTGTCTCAATATTTTCTATGCCATATTTTACACAAATTTTATCTTAGATAACATCCATTTTGTCATTTGTAGCTGTTTGCGAAGTGGATAACGGTAAAATTTTGCCGTTTGGGAAAGGGTTAAACCCTCATATCTGCTAGTAGCTCTCACTGGTTTACTACACAAAAAATCTTCAACCCTTTCCCAAACGACAAAATTCTAGGGCTGTCCAATTTGAAAGTTGCTGCAGACGACAAAAAAGATGTTGAAAAAGAGAGGATTTGTGTATCATATACCTAAGAAAATATTGAGGCAAAAGGAGAAACTGCTGGTTATCAGCAGTTTCTTCTTTTGTCTCAATGTTTTCTCAAGTCTTACCAGTTAGAGACATCAAAACCAGGTCTTGTTTGGGAAAGGGTTAAATTCTACTCTTGGTGGAATGAAACTGGTTCAAGAAGGGTTAGGCATGGCTTGATAAATGGAACAAGTTTCTATTTCATTTTAATGAGACTAAAAAGACTGAAAATTTAATTATAGTTTAAATTCTGTTTGCTTTAAATATTCCTATCTGTCTGTCTGAAATATAGTCTAATGACATTTGTATAGATTCTGCCTATTCTTATGCCCCCGATAGGGAGGCATCATAAATTTGACTTGTCCTTCCGTCTGTCCGTCTGTCTGTCTGTCCTGTCCGTCTGTCTGTCCGTCCGTCCGTCTGTCCGTCATTCCGTCCAAAAACTTTAACATTGGCCATAACTTCCTTATTACTTAACATATTCGCTTCATACTTTAACACAACATTCCTTGGTACATTACCTTTCTGTAGGCACATACTTTGGTGACCTTGACCCCTGGATGACCTTGACCATGAAGATAGATTGGCCATAATTTAAAATCAAAGCGGTGTCGGGGGCATTGTCATCTTACAGTGACAGCTCTTGTGTATCAATGCAGTGGCTTGTAAAATGAGTGAAACATTGTCGATTACTTTGAAACCTGGGGCCTGTATTATCAATGATCTTACGACCATGTTTTTGTGTAAACTATGTAACAAAACATCTTGGCTGCGTTCAGTAGACAAAACGTTAGATAATGTTAGCAACAGTCGCAACTTCTTTGACACAAATTCTCAGAATTGACCGAGTTTTCCAAATGAAATGGCCAACGTTAGCTAACGTTTTGTCTTACTGAACGCAGGGCTGATTGCACAAGAAATCTGATTAGGCCAATCAGGTTTGTTGTTACAAGTAATTACGCAAAAAGTACATGTAATTATATAATTGTTGATGGGCCCCTGTAGAACAGCATTTTCATGTCTAAAGTATTTAAAAAAGTACAAAAGAACAGAATTACTAAACTTAATTTATATCATGCTGCATTTAGATACAATTACTATTATCATAAGAAATATTAACAGATATAGATTATAAGTACAGACTGATCATTATGCTTTTATAATATTGCATTATGAAATAGTTCACTGGGTCATAAGATTATGTAAATGGCAGCAAAATCAATGTGTCTAAAGTCTTGTTTATAACAAATATACCAGTCTAGACAATACAGCTAACCTTCATGGAACCTTCCCAGTTAAACGTGGGCAGCGGTCACATGTAACATGTAGGGTATTGACCAAGAAAGAATGTAGTCGCCATTCTATGACCTGTGACAACAGGGCCAATATTAACCCTTTCCCAAACGACAAAATTGTAGGGTGATCCACTTCAAAAACTGCTACAAATGACAAAATGGATGTTATTAAAAATAGAATTTGTGTAAAATATGGCATAGAAAATATTGAGACAAAAGGAGAAACTGCTGGTTATCAGCAGTTTCTTCTTTTGTTTCAATGTTTTCCCAAGCCTCAAATGTTTTCAATGTTTTCCCAAGTCAAAAACAGGTCTTGTTTGGGAAAGGGTTAACCAAAATTGCAAACCTATTTTATAATAAAAAATACTGCAAGGTATTGGATTTGTAACGGCATAATGTCTGAAACCAATCAGATTGATTGTTGACCAATATAAAAATTAGACTGAAATTAAAACTTGTTCGCAAATATGGGCCCTTGACATTTCTACAAATGTATATATGGTCATCCATTGGGTTCAAGATCAATTATCAAGGTCACACTTACAGAAAAGTAGCCACTTTTGTGGGGCAACATATTTCTTTTGTAACTTGTGGCATTCATTGATTTTTACTGGTAGCAAATTCTGAAAGTAATTTGTCAAAAATGTTTAAGAATTAAAAACAGATTTAAGCATGTTTTATCAAAATGGTATTTAAACATTCTTATACATGTATTTTCAGACTGGTTTGAAACACAGTACAAGCCATAGTGAGAAGACGGACAAAAAATGTGCCAGAGAGATAGTTGACCAAGTATGTAATGATTCAATTCTATTTTTATGGCTTTTTATAGAAAGATTGGAGGCATATTTTTTCACTGTTGTCTGTCTGCCCATCTGTTTGTCTAAAACATCATATGAAAACTCAATGTGTCGATAGTGTTTGCACACATTGTTTACATTGAAAAGTACTTTTTTATCTGCCCTTTTCCACATGTGTGACATTTTTCCCAGAGGAAGCCCTGTTTCCATGAACACTGTGGGGATTGTGCATGATGGGATGGATAACGAATATGAAGTATACGGACAAAATTTGCCTCGCTTCAGGTAAGAAATTGTGCATTAATTTTCTTATTTCTGCTCCAATTTTCAAGCGGTTTGTTGCATGTACCCCGCATTAGTGAGCTCTTTCCTCGGATATATGACTTGTTTGTAGAATCTTTGTACTTTGTCCAAAAATTGATCCCAAGCAACCAGAAAAACGACAAAAAATTCAGGCCCTTTTTCTAGTCGGTTGGGATCGGTTTTTGAGAAAAGTACAAGGAAGTTCCAGATAAATAATACATCTGAGAAAAGGGCTCAGTAAGACGGAGTACATGCAACAAACCGCATGAAAATTGACGCAGAAATAAGAAAGTTATTGCACAAATTCTTACCTGAAGCGTGGTTAATTTGGCCGTAGTCGTTACCATTTTGCTTTCTGGTCGGTTGGGACAATATTTCGGAAAAAGTATCATGAGTTATCTAATATGTCATACATCCGATGAAAGAGCTCGATAAGGCGGGGTACATGCAGCAAACCGCTTGAAAATTGATACAGAAATAACAGAGTTATTGCAAAATGTCTTACCTGAAGCGAGGCGAGTTGGCATCAAATTTTGTGCAAAAAATAGACTGTGTTTACCGTTATGTTTTGATAAACCGTCGGTGTTGTTATAACATCTCGTAACTACGGTTTGATTCAAGCCGTAGTTACGAGATTTTATAACAACACCAACGAAATACTATTTATTTGTCCGAAATTACATCACGGTTTACTTGATAAAATCGTTCCCTATTGTCGGTAGTCGTTATCCATCCCATCATGCACAATCCCCACCGTGATGAAGGGGGTGGGGGTGGCGGGTGGGGGTGATTTTTACAGCATTGGCACATGTTTTCCAAAATCTCTTGCGGTGAGGCCAAAACAAGCTTGGAAAAAGGAAAAAACAATAACTTGATTTATTTTCAAAATCAAATATAATGACTTTAAAAAGAACACAAATTTTCAATTAGGGAAAAATATAGGTTGTTTACATTATAAAAACACAAAAAAACAAAAGCGAGCATTTTTCTCCCACATAGAATATAATAGATTCACAATTAAACGAGAATAGTTACCGCTTTCTCGCTTTAATTTTACATAGGTAAAAGTAATAGTCCTACCTAAAAATAAACCAAAACAATCGTAAACCATTCTCGTTTAACTTTGAACGTATTATACCTAAAGCGTTTAAAACAAAACAATTTTACTATGTCCCCTGGATTTTAGCAATAACATAATTTGTACGAACGTGGAACTTGAAAAAGGGCCTGAATGGCATTTGATTGAGACCAACATGGATCCAGATCAGCCTATGCATATGCACAGCCTGATCAAGATCTATGTTGTTCTCTTATAGCTTCTTTATGACCTCTTTACATGTAGTAATTAACTGTAAGAAAGCACCACAGACTTGATCAGACTACTTTGGTACAGGCTAATTTGGAAACATATCATACGCAAATGCTACATTTAAACCATTACCACTCAATGACTCTTTTTGACTCCTCACAAGATAGTCCGTGGGCTGGCTACACCCTAGGTCCCCCCCTACCGGGATTTTATGACACCTATATCATTGTAAAGCTTGATGAATTCCCTTTCAAATGCAACTTGTTGTTTGATATATAAGTGCTGGATAAGCATATGCGGAACGATTGATTATCTCCCCTTGAATTACAAAAATACTTGTTTATAACTCACCTTATACACATTCATGGGATCCAAAATAACCGAAATTTAAGCGCAAATGACCAAAATGATTATATATTTTATCAATTCATATCGTTAAATAGTAAAAGATAATTTCACACCAAAATTAGCACGAATTATGCCCCTTGAATATGTAAAACAAGAGAAAAATAGTATAGATATTGCCTTTGTTTATATTTACTTTGCATTTGGAAATCATTTCCACAGCGAATAATTGCTAGAATTTGTTTTAAAGTGTTTATTAGATGACTTGTAATAAAATTCAAATTGTTGACTATGTACATTTTAGGATATATTCGACATTTCAAATGATTTTGCAAGATGGCCGCCGCAAAATGACCACTTGACTAAATATTGAAATATCACTGCCCTATAATTTGTAATCATGTTCTGTATGTAAATGAGATCATTTCTTAGGAAAATTGAGTATATTAAATCTAAAAGTGTTGCCATGCTTATAATAGGCTTTTTTGTCATTTTTTTAATTTTCAAAATGGCCGCCAAAATCTCAAATATGCAAATATGATGTAAATGTTTTTCATTTCTGCAAATCTTCTGCACTTAATATGGTATTTTCAAATGTATTTCAACTTCTTATTAAAACTACATGATTCAACAAGTAAATAAATGACATAACCTTGAAAAAATATATTTCCAAAACGGTCCTAATTACCGTATAAATGGTAATAAATCCCCAATCCCATAAATTAAGTACTGAAGAAAATCCAATTTGATTATTTTCTAGGAGAGATAAGCATTTTCCCTCTTTGACAGAAACCATGCACCCGATTCTTTGATAATGAGTCCACATTGGAGTAGGGGAGACCGGGGCAAAGTGTTACATTTTTTAGACTTTTCAAAATTTTGACTACATTTTATACCTTAAAGTCGTAAAAACCATAAAATCTGAAAATGCATCAAATTCTGATTAAATATAAGTTTTTTTGCAGCATAATTTGCTAATTTATTGATATGTTATAGAGAAAACAAAAATTGTGAAAAAATGTAACACTTTGCCCCGAGCACGGGGCAAAGTGTTACAGTACCAGGGGCAAAGTGTTACAAAATGTTTTTTTTTTTCTTTCTACGGTAATCACTTAATATTTTAATTTCATTGACACTAAAGTTAATGGCGGGGACATAAATCTGAGATAAAGAGGAAATAAATACAACCGAGCAGTATTGCAGAAAAAGCGTCCAATTTTCTAATTTTTACAATCAAATCTTTCTATTTGTTGTTACGCCAAAATATCAGCCATTTACGAAATCTGGTCTTTACCTTTTGCCTAAAAGTGTTCAAGAATGAAAATATGTTATGAAATACGGAGAATTTAGTGTTTTATCATTACTCGCCAAATTTTACCAAAAAGTAGAGCGTAACACTTTGCCCCGCATGTAATGTAACACTTTGCCCCAACATACAGTCATGTTGAAAATAAGGCCAAAAGTCGAAACCGCGTGTATTTTTTATGCTCCCCGAAGGGAGAGCATATAGTCGCCGCTTCGTCTGTCCGTCCGTCCGTCCGTCCGTCCGTCCGTCCGTCCGTCATTCCGTCCGTCCGTCCGTCCGTCCGTCCGTCCGTCCGTCCGTCCGTCCGTCCGTCCGTCCGAAGCGATTTCTCCATAACCCTTGGGCCAAATCAAATGAAACTTACTATGTGAACTCCCTATGACAAAATGCCGATGTACTTTTCCCGGTTTTTGGATTTGAGGCCTCGTCATGGGAAAAGGGGACTTAGGGTTAAATATAGTTTTTCTCTAATTTCTCCTAGTCTAATGGTCAGAATTTGATGAAATTTCATATTTGAGTAGCAAATCAGATGCCCTTGACAATAAACTATTTAAAATTTGCGTATACAAAATATGTCATGGAAAAAGGGGGCTTAACATTTGTTAGCTTTATATTAGCTCTGCATGGCATAAATTTATTGTGACAATGCCTTATTCGGGGAGCATTGTCCGTCTCTGACGGCTCTTGTTGAAAACGCTAGCATATCAAATTAATAATTAGTGATGACTCTAAACTTTAACCACAATTATCAAAATTAATCTTGTCATGGGCAATTAGATAAACTAATTTTTAAGAATATTGGAAAATTTACTTTTTGGCCCCAAAAAGTAAATTTCGCGATTTTAGAACCCCCCTTAAGAACAGGCTAGCCATAAAAATCAGATAATGTAGAAAATATGCACAGAATTCAATACTAAGTGGAATTATCGTTGCAGAAAACATAATTGAGCTGAAATTTAAATTTACCACTTTGCCCAGTGTAACACTTTGCCCCGGTCTCCCCTACATCATTGGTATCTTTTTGCATGAAGGTTTTAAGTCTTACATGGACAAGGGACGCTTTGGATAATAGGTGTTATAGAGGGTATAAAGACAGTAAGGCTTATTTTGGTCATAAAGCGTTTAAGCTCTTTTTTGTGGGGTGGATATGTTTAATACAAAACACCAATATCAACACTTTTGCCACGCTAAAAATGGCTTCTTCACTGTTAATTTACATGACATATAATACAATACAATAATATGTATATTATTTTATGTAATCTGCCGAAATGCTCAAATATGAGCATGGGTCAATGAATAACTGACCTAACTTTTTATGTTTAGATCGACATCTTTTCTCTTGAAATACTTTCCACCCAGGCCTATGCGCTTTGACCAAACGATATGACCCTAGCAGTTGAAAAAGAAGTTAAACTCAAATTAATCAACGTTAAAGGTGGTCAAGTGACATCAGTCCAGAAGTAAAGAAGTCCGAGAACTTTCCAAAGAACCACACCTAAACTGCATCAATAACTTCTTTCATGAGACTTAAAATTACAACCATTCGTGTCCTTTTTAGGAAAGAAGTCGATAGTAGCAATGTCATGTGGATAGGAAGGGTGTGACCTAAATTGATACCCATTTTTCTCGACAGCATCCATTGTACTTTGGCAATTGTGTACTAATGTAATTTTCAGTTGCAAGCAGCGGTCACATTTTGAGCGTTTGCCGCTACGTTTCTCACGTATGGTCTGCTTCAGATTGTCTAGCAACTTGGCATAGTATGCTTCGTTAATTGTACCTTTCTTGGGTAATATGTCCAACAAAATATTTTATTGCAACCCCCAATTGTCTCAAAACATTGAATACTGAACCTTGTCTGTAAAACATTGAATAATTTTCTTGGCCCTTGGGATTCCATACCAACGTACCTAGGACTCTGGGGCCTGTTTCAACAAAACATTTAAGTCGTATTTTTTACTTACCAATGTCTTAAAACTCGCTTAAAACAACAATCGCATAACCCAGCTTTTGATAGAATGGCGGTACACTTTTCTTACCATAAACTTGTCGTAAGTCGTCGGTAAATCAAAAATACGACTTAAATGTTTTGATGAAACAGGCCCCTGGACCTTGTTTTCGTTCATGAGAATGCAACATGTACTCTTTGGAATTTTAGACCCAACAGTCTGTAAGTTTGTGCATCCTTTTGCGATCAAGCAATATCTTGAAAAAGATAATGCATGGACAATTTCTTACTTTAATTCGCTCAGCAAGTATATCAGATCTGTGAATTTATGACACATACCATCGACAGTGGTTGCAACTTTGCCTTCAGACCGAGCATCATCGTCTTAAGTTTCTCTGTCGCGTTATAACCCCCGCCCCCCCCCCCCCCCACCGCGATATTTTACTTGAGAATAAGATGGTACAGAAGACCAGTAAACTCATCATGCATGTTTTACCCTCAATCCCTTTTCAATACAAGTGTCGAACCATAGCAGGCTCTCCCTTTTTTATGCTCCCCGAAGGGAGAGCATATAGTCGCCGCTTCGTCTGTCCGTCCGTCCGTCCGTCCGTCCGTCCGTCCGTCCGTCATTCCGTCCGTCCGTCCGTCCGTCCGTCCGTCCGTCCGTCCGTCCGAAGCGATTTCTCCATAACCCTTGGGCCAAATCAAATGAAACTTACTATGTGAACTCCCTATGACAAAATGCCGATGTACTTTTCCCGGTTTTTGGATTTGAGGCCTCGTCATGGGAAAAGGGGACTTAGGGTTAAATATAGTTTTTCTCTAATTTCTCCTAGTCTAATGGTCAGAATTTGATGAAATTTCATATTTGAGTAGCAAATCAGATGCCCTTGACAATAAACTATTTAAAATTTGCGTATACAAAATATGTCATGGAAAAAGGGGGCTTAACATTTGTTAGCTTTATATTAGCTCTGCATGGCATAAATTTATTGTGACAATGCCTTATTCGGGGAGCATTGTCCGTCTCTGACGGCTCTTGTTTGTGAAAAGGCTTTCTAATAACCGTATATTTAGACAAGTTTGTGCACATATAATGACATATATAAATCGCGGATTCCTTGGTTGATTGGAAAATGCTTATATGTGTTATTCATAGCTAGCCCTTGTGTTTTATGGATTTTACCTCATCCTGGGGTTAGCTTGATGTCTTCCACAAAAGTCAGAATTCCAAAAACTAATTTGTGTTGGAGATGTTTGAAATGAATTAAGAAATGCACGAGCATATCTAAAAACTGATAACAAAACGAAGGATTTCAAATCTTCGGCAAGCGACATATTACAACTCTTGAAGTTGGAATATGATTTGTTTCCCTCTAATCATAATCAAGAGAAATTGTGTTTGCTATTTAAACTAAATCTTTCAAAACAACATTTTGTTACACGAATACGAGGATTCCTCACAAATCAAGTGTCTTCGAAGTACTGGTATGCAACCAATAAGGTACATATGTACAATTTATAACAGTTTATATTATCGCATATAAGTATTCTGAATTATAAAGGTGTAAAACGATGTCGCTCGAATGCAATTTGAAGAAATGAATAATTCAGGTGCTGTTATAGGCAATTTTAAATCATCAATTAATGCACATGACAGTGCAAATATGAAATTGACCAGTTTCAACTATCGCTTATTAGAATATATTTGGTAAACTGTGTTCCTGTAACATAGCATTCCAATCAATAGAAGTGGTTTGGAAGATTTCTCTATTGCACAGCATGTCTCCAATAGTATTGCTAAGTTTTAACTTGGAGCAAAGTGTAAAAAAGCATGCATAACAAGGCAAAAATGGTATAAATCAAAGGTGACCATACATCTACTCCAATGGGAATTCATTATTAAAACGCTTTTTAGTACTTAACTTTTACAAAATAAAGTTTCTTGTGTAAAAGAAAACTGTATTTCACATAGAAAAAAAATCAAAGAAAGCAGGTTAAAGTTTTCAGCATGTCTTTTGCGCTAAATAGAATTCTATTGCCATTTATACGGATTTTTTTTTATTTCGTTTATTTATTGTTAAGATTCTCTCTTTTAATGGATAAATCATGAAATTTTAGTTTTCAAACACAACAAGTAAACAATGTAGGGAAAAAGATGCAAAAATGAAAGCCACTAACATTATTAGAGAATATTTGAAAATTTATTTGCCATTTAGAGAAAAGTATGCAAATAATTGTGAATGCGAATAAGCCCGTATTTGCTTGTTCTGTGTAGCTGATGAATGGTTTATGAACTTATTATTGATCTATTAGTGTTCCTAATCATTTGAAACATTACGTATTATACAAACGTATCGCCTCAGCATATTAATTCCATAGAAAAGCCTTGTTTTAGCTAATTAAACACATACTTCTACCTTTTCATTAATATTCATGAATATGCAAATTAGCTAAATAAAAATGATTTCAATAAAAATGTCTATTTAAAAGTTTAAAACTAGTCTCATATTTTATTACCAAAATAAGTATATATCTTAAATAAGTATTTTGAAATATTTTATTGCAATAAATTGATCCAAGCACTGAAACGTAGGAAAATGAGCAGTTGACATGGTAACAGGCCTACCATTTTCTTATCCAGCACTTTTAAATCAAACGAGAACCTGAATTCATTAATATGTTTCCTGCGCTTCAAGAAAATATAGGTCTTAAAAAATCCCACATGGTGGGAAGGGTTTCTATTCACTAGTAAACTAGTAAAGTCGTCTTTTTGCAAATTAAACACATTTTTTCCACAATCTCATTAATATTCATGAATATGCAAATTAGCAAAATTTCTGAAAAATCTTTTGGTTGTGAGATAAATGTAATGACAACATTTTAAAACTAGCCTCAATGTTTTCTGACCAAAATAAGTAATTTTATTGCAATTAATTGATCCAAGCGCCGGATCGAATGAAAATGGGTGGTTACCATGGTAACAAGCCAACTACTTGCTTATCCAGCATTTTTAAATCAAGTAACAAAGTGAATGTATTGTAATACATCATAAGCTTCAAGAAAATATAGATCTTCAAAAATCCTACATGGTAGGGAGGTTTAAATTCACTAGTAAAGTCTTGTTTTTAGCAAATTAAACACATTTTCTTACTTTCTCATTAATATTCATGAATATGCAAATTAGCAAATTTTCTAAAAAATATCTATATTGTGAGAGAAATATCTTGGTAATAATTTAAAACTATTTTGAAAGATTTATGACAAAAATAAGTAATTTTATTGCAATTAATTGATCCAAGCGCTGGATTGTAGAAAAATGGATGGTTGCCATGGTAACGAGCCCGCCATTTGCTTATCCAGCACTTTTAAATTGAACAACAACCTGAATTCATTACTATACATCATAAGCTTCAAGAAAATATAGGTCTTCAAAAATCCCACTAGGGGGGGAGGGTTTCGGTTATGGGCCCATGGACTAAGATATTGATTACGGAAAACATTGTTTTTTACCCCCAAAAGACCGAAATATATAAAATGTCATTCACCTGAAATTGTTGTCCCGCAAAATCTTCCAGTTTGTATGTGATATTGTTTGGACAAGCCTAAAGTTTTGTTGTATGGTAATGGACCCTTTTCTAGGTGGCGCCCCCTATGAAAGTGGTATTTTGTTACCTTGTAAAGTCACCCACATGGCCCATTCATTGTCCCTTGTTTTATAAATGGTTGACTGACTTATACCCTTTCCCAGGCCACAAAATTTTAGACTGGTTCAAATTCAAATATGGTTTAGATAAAATGGTATTAAGAATTTAATTAAAGGTAGTAAAAAGAACAATGAGGAATTAGAGGTATTAAGATCAGCATTTTCTCCTTTCCTATCAATGTATACCAAACCTTCTTTTAACTGATATATCAAAATCAGGCTTACGGGGGTCATAAGGGTAAAACCGAGACATTGATATTTGAGTATTCTGGTGACTTGCAAATTTCATTCATTAAAATTAGAAACAAACAGCATTTTCACCGCTTTTCTGATTGGTTTGGATCTATTTTGGGGAAAATACAAGCAAATAAGTCATACATATATATGAAGAACAAGGGCGGATCTAGGGGTGGGGTCAGGGGGTCATGACGCCTCCTGGAATTGGCCGAAAATTGAATTTTGACTATATAACTTCTTATTAAATGCCATCATTTGGGCTTTGACACCCCCTGGAAAAAAATCCTGGATCCGCCCTTGAAGAAAGAGCTGGCAGTAAGGCACGGTATAATGCAACAAAGCTTTTGGAAATTGATGTGTAAATAAGAAATTCATTGCAAAATTTCTTACCTAAAGTGGAGCTTACTTGGCCATACTTGTTTTCCATTCAATAATGCATAATGCACACAGTGTTGATACTAAACCCTTTCCCAAACAAGACCTGGTTTTACGTCCCTATCAGAATTGGCGTCGGAAGCACTGAGACAAAAGAAGAAACTGCTGGTAACCAGCAGTTTCTTCTTTTGCCTCAATATTTTCTGGGCTATGAAACAAACATTTTGGCCTTTTGTGATCATTTATTTTGTTGTCTGCAGCAGCTTTCAAATTGGACCGCCTTAAAATTTTGTCGTTTGAGAAAGGCTTAAAAAAATAAATGCATATCGGAATTTCGTCATGAAATGACAGAATTATTGATGAAATGAAAATAAAATCCAATACAGAGCAAAACCATGTTAGTAAGTGATAAGCATGAATAGTTTTTAAAAAACAATGAGAGAAAAGTAGATATTGCTGATCATCAGCAATTTCTCATTTTCATGTAGTATTGTCCATGCTTTCACACATTCTGATTAATTTGATTGACGGAGACATTTGTCTTGTCCAATCAGATTGCTTATAATGTAATTTGGAATTAGAAAATTGATTTAGGCTTTTGAATTCAGACCCAGGTCTCAGTAAAAATATTTTCCGATGTTTGAATCAATAAGCTGTTTTGTTCAAAATGCATTTACAAATTGGACAAAAGTACAGGAAATTCCCATTGTTATGCAATTAGATTTGTAACCTTGTAACACAAAATTAGTCCCTGGCTTGATCGCCTGGTGTGTGGCATCCTTTTTATACGCCCGTCAAGATGGGACGTATTATGGGATTACCTGTGGCGTCCGGTTGTCCAGGCGTCCGGGCGTTTGGGCGGTGTCCACTTTTTTGTCCCGAGCATAACTCTGTTACCTCAAGTCTGATTTACTTTAAACTTGGCAGTTATATTCTTCTCATCAGTGCAGACTAGTGCACAAGATCCATAACTGTACCTGGCCTATTTTTGAGTTATTGCGCTTTGTTGTTTTTCATAAGCAGTGTAACAGGCATATCTTGTGACAGTTTGACACCTTGTTGACAAACTTGTCACACACCAATCAATGGTTTGATAATCCATGTGGGCAAGCAGTTTGAGGCTCCTTTGGATGTTGTGGTAGTACTGGTAAGAGAAACCACAGGAATCCAAGTGGCGTATCCAGAAGGGCTTTGGGGGTAATTTCCATTTTCATGCAGAAATTCAGTCAACTTAGAGTAATACTAGGAAAACACCACCCTATTTGTATATTCATACTCCCTCCCCCTCTCTCACAGAAATCCTAGATCTGTGTCAGAATCAATGTTTAGGCGCCCAGCCACTGCTTTATGCCATGTTAGCAGTAAAAAGAGGTGTTAATCCTAAATCAATCATTCAATCAAAATGCCAATCAATCAATATTTTAGCATTTGATAGTTGAGCATGCTGTACTATGACAGCTCTTGAATTATGACTTAGAATAAAGATAAAAAATACAAGTATTTTTAGTCTTATTGTAAAATATATGTTAGGCTGAGGATCAGACTGACTTTCATTGCAACTTATCAATTGCTGCAAAACTTTGATTATTGTATCAGAAACAACTAGATACAAAAGTTGTCAAAACTTTTGCAGATGGTAAAAACAAATATATGGGTTATTAGAAAATTTGCAAGTACATGTTATGATAAAAGACTTAGAGGGGTAAAAACAGGAAAAGCTATCAGTGTTTTCTTTTGTTTCCTGTATCTTTTCTAAAGCTTTCTCTCTATGTAGAGCTTTCTCTCTGCGGGGATTTTTTTTCTTAAAGAGCTAGCAAACTCCCTATGACATAATGCCGATGTACTTTTCCCAGTTTTTGGATTTGAGGCCTTGTCATTGGAAAAGGGGACTTAAGGTAAAATATAGTTTTTCTCTAATTTCTCCTAGTCTAATGGTCAGAATTTGATGAAATTTCATATTTGAGTAGTAAATCAGATGCCCTTGACAATAAACTATGTGAAATTTGGTTATAAAAATTATGTCATGCAAAAAGGGGGCTTAACATTTGCTAGCTCTATGTTAGCTCTGCATGGCATACATTTATTGTGACAATGCCTTATTCGGGGAGCATTGTCCGTCTCTGACGGCTCTTGTAGTATAGAAAATATTGAGACAAAAGGAGAAAGTGATGATCATCAGCAATTTCTTTTTTTCTCTCACTGTTTTACCAAGGTATTTTTACTAGGGACGTCAAAACCAAGTCTTGTTTGAGAATGGTTTAATTCCCGAATAATGATCTGCTAACTTGAAAAAATAATGAGTTATGAATCGTTAAATCCAATTTTGCCTGACTCGGCCTTTTGTGTAAATAACCACGACGTTTTCTATTCTTAAACAATAGGCACAATGAAATCTATAAAAAGTCATTTAAATGCCTAGCATTGTAATAGAAAACATGCCGAGTTGTTTTATGTGAATGTTTATTCATTAATTTTAGCAATTTGATTAATAAAAGGATAGAATTTACATGTAAAAAAACAAACATTGGAGAAAAATATGTCTTGGATTTAAAACAAAAGTGTTGCATTTAACTTATGAATAATTTAAAACTTTAAAGGCTTTAGTTAATATATTATGTAAGGTATCGTTCATTTGAGAATAAAAAAAAGACAAATAAAAAAGGGAGTGATATTGTTGAATGCTGAACATTATTGTTGAATGCTCAATATTAATGAAATTTGTGAAGCCAAGGATATAATTGTTAACGAGAGGCCATTGAAAGCTGTGTTCTAAACATATTATGGATTAAAAAGACTGCATCCAGTTTATTGTTTGTGATACTCTATGGAATATAGAACTGAGTCTTTATAGTTGTTTGTTTTGATGGGATTTACAGTTGTCGCCACATGGTATGGCACGTGTTTATGTTTTGTTTAACGTTCAATTACCTTTGAACAAAATATAAACATTGTGCCATACGACGTGGCGACAACTGTAAATGTCCAGGTTGAAATGAAGTAAGCTATAATACGTTCAAAGTTAAACGAGAATAGTTTACGGTTGTTTTGGTTTATTTTTAGGTAGAATTACTACCTTTACCTAGGTAAAATTAAAGCAAGACAACCGTATCTATTCTCGTTTAATTGTGAATCTATAATAGTCAATAATATTGTTTAGATTTTAACAAATTTCCTGTTGGACTGCTCGAAATTAATTCAAGCATCTCTTGGCTTAAATTGTTTCATATGTGTTTGTGTGTTCTAGTATAGGAAACATACTGAGTTACTGAAAAATAGCGTTGGTGTTATTGCAAAACCTCTTAACTCCAGCTTTTATCAAGGTGGAGTTACGGGGTTTTGCAATAACGCATTATGATAAGTATGTCATTTCTATGATATGTTGTTAGACATAATGTATTAGGCACATCAGCTTAGGTTAAAGGGACCCATGCTAGATATTTCAGGCATCAAAGCAATATTGGGGATGTCCAAGTGTGTCATAGTTGTGTGCTGCATCCATCTAGAGCCAAAATGAAAGGAATTTTTGGTGCTGGTACCATGTTTTTCACTTTCTATTGGGTAGCAGTGCCCCATAAAAACTTTTTAACCAGGAGTGTTTGTATATTTTACATGGGCCCCTTTAATGGGCAAAAATTCAAAACATTATATAGACTGCTGATCATCTTCATTTATTTGATGAATACTTTTGTTATTTGATGGGAACTTAACCTGTTACTAAAGGGCAAAATTTAGAAAAGTTAGACTGGTCCAATTCCTAAGATGGCAATTTCAGGACACTGAAATTTTACATTTTTTTGTGTCTGAGTAGATAACTTTCTGAGAAGATAACATTGTGGTAATTGAAGAAAGTGCTTTTCACAAGCAATTTTATCATGTTCCAAAATGATTTCTGCGACTTTTTGCTTGAGGGGTGTCAAAAAGCGTCAATGTGTGGGAATTGGTAAACCATTTAAAAACAGTTTTATGTTACTACAAATTCAAAGTGTTTCATCTGCTGAAACTTGTCTATTTTCAGGAAATCTCTACTCTTGATGAACAGTTTGTGTTGGGATACGAACATAAACAGAGTCTCAATGGAATCAAGCTCGACAAGTTCCTGGAGCTTCTGAACGCACACATGAAGAAAACGCGTCTAATCCGAGTCCAATCCTTCTCACATGGTGAGTCAGACATTGAATGGACCGGGAGTCTTCGATCAAACAGTTTTACGGGGTTTGGATCCCATAAGGGGTTGAATGGATCGGCCCCAAATACGTTAAAACGACAACATAGTTTCTCTGGTGCAACACAGAGACCAAATAGTTTAAGTACAAATGGAGTGTTATCTCGTCAAAACAGTTTTGTCCGCTCGCTTCCGGGCTCGAGACAAGGTAGTTATTATAGGTCAAGGTCACGAGGGAGCACGGGAAGTTCGAACACTTATTCGACATATTCTACTACTAGTTCAGGTATAAGTTCAGGTCAACATTCGGAATTGTCGGACAATTCGGCAAAAAGTGCTCTCTCGCGGGAATTTTCGTATGGAATTTTAAATGAGTTTGAAGATATTGAGGAGTTGGATGAAGAATCAAAGACAGCTCGAGATACGGCACGAGAGACGGCCAGAAAAAGCGGACTAGAAAATCACTTGCCATCAGCTAATGAAACTTTGCGACCGGTATGTATTAATTTTGTTAATTAGGATACCGCTGCTTTTCAACGAAAACCTTGTAACTGCAGCTTAAAACAAGCTGCAGTTACAAGGTTTTTGTTGAAATGTGACGATACTCTGAATGGGTAATGGGTACAATAAAAATCCGCTAATAGAAGGAGAATTTGATGCCATTCTTTAGCACAAAACCTTCCTACAAAAATATAATTTTATAAGTTACGTTACCAGTCCCCTACAAAAAGTTCATGTAAGTTCAAGACCTGTTCTAGAACCTTCTAGAGCATTAAATGGCACTTCTAGAACTGTTCTAGAAGAGTTCAAGAAGTGCCATTAAACATTCTAGAGCTAGAAATGCTTTCTTGATTTTTTTTCGCAGGGGAAATCTTATGATTCAAATTATAAAGCAAATGAGATCTCTTTTCAATTGCAGAATAGTTTCACAAAATCAATTTGCAATGGACATTATGACAAGTATTGAAGTATTGAAATAAACAAGAATTTTAAATGAAAAAAGTTGATTGTAAGTTTAAAAGTAGATCGAAATACATTCTATTTATCCCTCATCATAAACTACTATATAATTTCAATGATTTTTGCATTGTGTCGATTCATATTTACAATTTGAAGTAATAGAGTCATTTAAATATATAAATCCCAAAGAACTAGATATAGAAAAATCTTAAATAGCATTTCATTCAACCTCCCCACTTTATATTGATACATTGGTGAAAAAAATAAATTGCTTGTATTAGAATTTAGATTGAATGTAAATTGTAACTGGAATAGAGTTTCTAATCAATGAAATGGACAATTAACCCTTTCCCAAACGACAAATTTTAGGGTGATCTACTTGAAAAACTGCCACAAAATGCAAAATGGATGTCATTAAAGATAGGATTTGTGTAAAACATAGCACAGAAAATATTGAGACAAAAGGAGAAACTGCTGGTTACCAGCAGTTTCTTCTTTTGTTTCAATGTTTTTCCAAGCCCTTTCTATTAGGGACGTCAAAACCAGGTCTTGTTTGGGAAAGGGTTAACCAATTCTCGCATAAGAGTTATTGCAGAGATTTTGTGATTAAAATCAATCCTATTGATGTTTTAAAAACAAATTTATTTCACAATCTACTAAAATTTGTACTACCGGTATTCCAATTTAGAAGCAGCTTCAGACAACAAGATGGAAGTTGATAATGATAGCATTTGTGTATGATATATATAGCTAAGGAAATATGGAGGCTAAAGGAGGAAAATAATGCTGTTTCTCTTGCTTCAATATTTCCCTAAGCTTTCTTTGAAATAGGGGTAAATCATATTATCTGATTAACTGACCAATGGCTTTTGTCAATCAAAAATGACTTGTAAAAAAATCGCTTGGAAGGACATCATAAATATTTTTACTTATCAAACATCTTTCAATTTCTTCAAAATCACAAATGTTTTTATAATCAATCTTATATTTTGCTGTTTGTTGCGGGTTTAACAATGGTCAAGCTTATTTTCTACCATGTCAGAGACCATTTTACGGGTTTAACAGCAAAATAAAGGAGTGTACAAATCGATATTGTATTTTTACGACTTATTGAATTTAATTGACTGATTGTCGGATAAGGTTGGCTCTTTGATTGTGAATTTAATTAGCAATTTGACACTGATTTTAATTTCACGACTATGTCTCAGTCCATAAGGGGGGTCTACTAATGAAGGATTGAATTTCCTGTAACGGTCACTCCTTGGACCCACTCAAATGGCTGATGACCTTTGCGAAATTTTTAAATGAATATTTAACAAAAGTTGAAATGAAATGAAATAAAAAGCAGCTCATGAAAGTTTCATGGAATAATGAAAAATGTTTTTGTTTGTTAGGTTTTTGACCCATATCATAATGAAATTTTCATAATCATAAATATACAAATGGAATGATATTTTTTTAATTGCTCTTTTTAGAGTATTCTAAATGGGGTCTTTTTAACCCTTTCCCAAACAAGACCTGGTTTTGATGTCCTTGATGTAAGAGGCTTGGGAAAATATGAAACAAAAGAAGAAACTGCTGGCAGTTTTGAAGTGGAACACCCTAAAATATTGTCTTTTGGGAAAGGGTTAAAGCTTACCCAATATTAACTCTTTCCCAAACGAGCCCTTATTTGATGTCAATGCATCAGTACTTTCTTTTTTTCGACAATGTTTTCCAATACTATTTCTACTAGAAACTGATGACAAACACAAATTTTGTTTCAGAAATTGTTAAGCACTGTAAACAGTATATTCTTGTGGCATGGACAAGATATTCAGAACAAAAAGAAGAGACAATGAAACGTAATGTACTTCAATTGGGTCAATTTTCTCCCCAAAATACTTTTTGTAGATAATTTGATAATTTCTTTTGGGCCCTGCCCAAAGCTTTAATTGGGGCATATTTATTTTATACAGTCAAAAATACTTTGTGAGGATTTAATGTATGAATCAATCTATATAAATTGTCTGACTGTTTGGAATAAGGTCTTGTGATTAATAGCTTTGGTCACTTTGTAAATCAACAAATGAGAAAGATATGGTTGAAAGGAAAAAGTAGTAAACATTCTTTCAATCCTTTCTCATTGTTTATTTAAAGTTTTCTCATTTAAAGATACAAAACCAGGGAAAAGATCCTGTGTTTGTAAAATTGTTAGCTCACCTGAGCACGAAGTGCTCAAGGTGAGCTATTGTGGTCACTCAATGTCCGTCGTCCGTCCGTCTGTCCGTCTGTCTGTCCGTCTGTCAACAATTTGGTGTTTACACTCTAGCATCCACAAAAGTTGGCCAATCTTGATCAAACTTGGTCAAAGCAAGTATGGGGATAATGTCTCGGATGAGTTTGATTATGGGCCTGATCGGACCAGAATGTGTGGAGTTATCTGCCCTTGAATGTCAAAAAATGCTGTTTTTAACTTTGTTTACACTCTAGTATCTACAATTATTGACCAATCAAGACAAAACTTGGACATAATGTTGGAGACCATAAGATCTTGGATGAGTTTGATTTTCAGTCTGATCTGACCTGAAAGACGAGAGTTATGTGCCCTTGAATTTGACAAAATTGCTGTTTTCGGCCGTTTTCCACCTTGTTTACACTCTAGAATCTACAATTATTGATCAAGCAAGACAAAACTTAGACACATTGTTGGGGACCATAAGATTTCAGATGAGTTTAATTTTCGGTCTGATCTGTATAGAATGTCAAGAGTTATATGCCCTTGAATTTGACAAAATTGCCGTTTTTGACTGTTTTCGACCTTGTTTACACTCTAGAATCTACAAATATTGATCAATCAAGACAAAACTTGGACACAATGTTGGAGAACATAAGATCTGAAATGAGTTTGATTCTTTGTCTGATTGAACCAGAAAGACGAGAGTTATGTGCCCTTGAATTTTACGTTTAGGAAAATAAGGAAAGACTGATAATCAGTGGTTTCTCCTTTCCCCTCATGCTGATTGACCCATGACCACACAGTGACGACTTTTGGCACCCACAAGATAAAGGCTTTGGAAAACATTATGGAAAATGAAGAAATTTCTTGTGACAAGCAATTTCTTCATTTCTCACAATGTTTTCTACACAAAAAGGCCATTAAAACTAGTCACTTGAAATTGTTGTCTGCAACACTTTTTAGACTAGTTTAAATTCTGCGGGCTTGTAATGGATTAATTAGCTCACCTGAGCACGAAGTGCTCAAGGTGAGCTATTGTGGTCACTCAATGTCCGTCGTCCGTCCGTCCGTCTGTCCGTCTGTCTGTCCGTCTGTCAACAATTTGGTGTTTACACTCTAGCATCCACAAAAGTTGGCCAATCTTGATCAAACTTGGTCAAAGCAAGTATGGGGATAATGTCTCGGATGAGTTTGATTATGGGCCTGATCGGACCAGAATGTGTGGAGTTATCTGCCCTTGAATGTCAAAAAATGCTGTTTTTAACTTTGTTTACACTCTAGCATCTACAATTATTGACCAATCAAGACAAAACTTGGACATAATGTTGGAGACCATAAGATCTTGGATGAGTTTGATTTTCAGTCTGATCTGACCAGAAAGACGAGAGTTATGTGCCCTTGAATTTGACAAAATTGCTGTTTTCGGCCGTTTTCCACCTTGTTTACACTCTAGAATCTACAATTATTGATCAAGCAAGACAAAACTTAGACACATTGTTGGGGACCATAAGATTTCAGATGAGTTTAATTTCGGTCTGATCTGTATAGAATGTCAAGAGTTATATGCCCTTGAATTTGACAAAATTGCCGTTTTTGACTGTTTTCGACCTTGTTTACACTCTAGAATCTACAAATATTGATCAATCAAGACAAAACTTGGACACAATGTTGGAGAACATAAGATCTGAAATGAGTTTGATTCTTTGTCTGATTGAACCAGAAAGACGAGAGTTATGTGCCCTTGAATTTTACGTTTAGGAAAATAAGGAAAGACTGATAATCAGTGGTTTCTCCTTTCCCCTCATGCTGATTGACCCATGACCACACAGTGACGACTTTTGGCACCCACAAGATAAAGGCTTTGGAAAACATTATGGAAAATGAAGAAATTTCTTGTGACAAGCAATTTCTTCATTTCTCACAATGTTTTCTACACAAAAAGGCCATTAAAACTAGTCACTTGAAATTGTTGTCTGCAACACTTTTTAGACTAGTTTAAATTCTGCGGGCTTGTAATGGATTAATTAGCTCACCTGAGCACGAAGTGCTCAAGGTGAGCTATTGTGGTCACTCAATGTCCGTTGTCCGTCCGTCCGTCCGTCTGTCTGTCCGTCTGTCAACAATTTGGTGTTTACACTCTAGCATCCACAAAAGTTGGCCAATCTTGATCAAACTTGGTCAAAGCAAGTATGGGGATAATGTCTCGGATGAGTTTGATTATGGGCCTGATCGGACCAGAATGTGTGGAGTTATCTGCCCTTGAATGTCAAAAAATGCTGTTTTTAACTTTGTTTACACTCTAGCATCTACAATTATTGACCAATCAAGACAAAACTTGGACATAATGTTGGAGACCATAAGATCTTGGATGAGTTTGATTTTCAGTCTGATCTGACCTGAAAGACGAGAGTTATGTGCCCTTGAATTTGACAAAATTGCTGTTTTCGGCCGTTTTCCACCTTGTTTACACTCTAGAATCTACAATTATTGATCAAGCAAGACAAAACTTAGACACATTGTTGGGGACCATAAGATTTCAGATGAGTTTAATTTTCGGTCTGATCTGTATAGAATGTCAAGAGTTATATGCCCTTGAATTTGACAAAATTGCCGTTTTTGACTGTTTTCGACCTTGTTTACACTCTAGAATCTACAAATATTGATCAATCAAGACAAAACTTGGACACAATGTTGGAGAACATAAGATCTGAAATGAGTTTGATTCTTTGTCTGATTGAACCAGAAAGACGAGAGTTATGTGCCCTTGAATTTTACGTTTAGGAAAATAAGGAAAGACTGATAATCAGTGGTTTCTCCTTTCCCCTCATGCTGATTGACCCATGACCACACAGTGACGACTTTTGGCACCCACAAGATAAAGGCTTTGGAAAACATTATGGAAAATGAAGAAATTTCTTGTGACAAGCAATTTCTTCATTTCTCACAATGTTTTCTACACAAAAAGGCCATTAAAACTAGTCACTTGAAATTGTTGTCTGCAACACTTTTTAGACTAGTTTAAATTCTGCGGGCTTGTAATGGATTAATTAGCTCACCTGAGCACGAAGTGCTCAAGGTGAGCTATTGTGGTCACTCAATGTCCGTCGTCCGTCCGTCTGTCCGTCCGTCTGTCCGTCTGTCTGTCCGTCTGTCAACAATTTGGTGTTTACACTCTAGCATCCACAAATGTTGGCCAACCTTGATCAAACTTGGTCAAAGCAAGTATGGGGGATAATGTCTCGGATGAGTTTGATTATGGGCCTGATCGGACCAGAATGTGTGGAGTTATCTGCCCTTGAATGTCAAAAAATGCTGTTTTTAACTTTGTTTACACTCTAGCATCTACAATTATTGACCAATCAAGACAAAACTTGGACATAATGTTGGAGACCATAAGATCTTGGATGAGTTTGATTTTCAGTCTGATCTGACCAGAAAGACGAGAGTTATGTGCCCTTGAATTTGACAAAATTGCTGTTTTCGGCCGTTTTCCACCTTGTTTACACTCTAGAATCTACAATTATTGATCAAGCAAGACAAAACTTAGACACATTGTTGGGGACCATAAGATTTCAGATGAGTTTAATTTTCGGTCTGATCTGTATAGAATGTCAAGAGTTATATGCCCTTGAATTTGACAAAATTGCCGTTTTTGACTGTTTTCGACCTTGTTTACACTCTAGAATCTACAAATATTGATCAATCAAGACAAAACTTGGACACAATGTTGGAGAACATAAGATCTGAAATGAGTTTGATTCTTTGTCTGATTGAACCAGAAAGACGAGAGTTATGTGCCCTTGAATTTTACGTTTAGGAAAATAAGGAAAGACTGATAATCAGTGGTTTCTCCTTTCCCCTCATGCTGATTGACCCATGACCACACAGTGACGACTTTTGGCACCCACAAGATAAAGGCTTTGGAAAACATTATGGAAAATGAAGGAATTTCTTGTGACAAGCAATTTCTTCATTTCTCACAATGTTTTCTACACAAAAAGGCCATTAAAACTAGTCACTTGAAATTGTTGTCTGCAACACTTTTTAGACTAGTTTAAATTCTGCGGGCTTGTAATAGATTAATTAGCTCACCTGAGCACGAAGTGCTCAAGGTGAGCTATTGTGGTCACTCAATGTCCGTCGTCCGTCCGTCCGTCCGTCTGTCCGTCTGTCTGTCCGTCTGTCAACAATTTGGTGTTTACACTCTAGCATCCACAAAAGTTGGCCAATCTTGATCAAACTTGGTCAAAGCAAGTATGGGGATAATGTCTCGGATGAGTTAGATTATGGGCCTGATCGGACCAGAATGTGTGGAGTTATCTGCCCTTGAATGTCAAAAAATGCTGTTTTTAACTTTGTTTACACTCTAGCATCTACAATTATTGACCAATCAAGACAAAACTTGGTCATAATGTTGGAGACCATAAGATCTTGGATGAGTTTGATTTTCAGTCTGATCTGACCAGAAAGACGAGAGTTATGTGCCCTTGAATTTGACAAAATTGCTGTTTTCGGCCGTTTTCCACCTTGTTTACACTCTAGAATCTACAATTATTGATCAAGCAAGACAAAACTTAGACACATTGTTGGGGACCATAAGATTTCAGATGAGTTTAATTTTCGGTCTGATCTGTATAGAATGTCAAGAGTTATATGCCCTTGAATTTGACAAAATTGCCGTTTTTGACTGTTTTCGACCTTGTTTACACTCTAGAATCTACAAATATTGATCAATCAAGACAAAACTTGGACACAATGTTGGAGAACATAAGATCTGAAATGAGTTTGATTCTTTGTCTGATTGAACCAGAAAGACGAGAGTTATGTGCCCTTGAATTTTACGTTTAGGAAAATAAGGAAAGACTGATAATCAGTGGTTTCTCCTTTCCCCTCATGCTGATTGACCCATGACCACACAGTGACGACTTTTGGCACCCACAAGATAAAGGCTTTGGAAAACATTATGGAAAATGAAGAAATTTCTTGTGACAAGCAATTTCTTCATTTCTTACAATGTTTTCTACACAAAAAGGCCATTAAAACTAGTCACTTGAAATTGTTGTCTGCAACACTTTTTAGACTAGTTTAAATTCTGCGGGCTTGTAATGGATTAATTAGCTCACCTGAGCACGAAGTGCTCAAGGTGAGCTATTGTGGTCACTCAATGTCCGTCGTCCGTCCGTCCGTCTGTCCGTCTGTCAACAATTTGGTGTTTACACTCTAGCATCCACAAATGTTGGCCAATCTTGATCAAACTTGGTCAAAGCAAGTATGGGGGATAATGTCTCGGATGAGTTAGATTATGGGCCTGATCGGACCAGAATGTGTGGAGTTATCTGCCCTTGAATGTCAAAAAATGCTGTTTTTAACTTTGTTTACACTCTAGCATCTACAATTATTGACCAATCAAGACAAAACTTGGACATAATGTTGGAGACCATAAGATCTTGGATGAGTTTGATTTTCAGTCTGATCTGACCAGAAAGACGAGAGTTATGTGCCCTTGAATTTGACAAAATTGCTGTTTTCGGCCGTTTTCCACCTTGTTTACACTCTAGAATCTACAATTATTGATCAAGCAAGACAAAACTTAGAAACATTGTTGGGGACCATAAGATTTCAAATGAGTTTAATTTTCGGTCTGATCTGTATAGAATGTCAAGAGTTATATGCCCTTGAATTTGACAAAATTGCCGTTTTTGACTGTTTTCGACCTTGTTTACACTCTAGAATCTACAAATATTGATCAATCAAGACAAAACTTGGACACAATGTTGGAGAACATAAGATCTGAAATGAGTTTGATTCTTTGTCTGATTGAACCAGAAAGACGAGAGTTATGTGCCCTTGAATTTTACAAAATTGATGTTTTCCGCTGTTTTCGACCTTGTTTATACTCTAGAATCTACAATTTTTGATCAATCAAGACTTTACCTGGACACATCGTTAGGGACAATAAGATTTCGGATGATTTCGATTTTCAGTCTGATCTGTTTAGAAAATCGAGTGTTATGTGCCCTTGACTTTGACAAAATTGCTGTTTTTGATTGTTTTCGACCTTGTTTACACTCTAGAATCTACAATTATTGACCAATCAAGACAAAACTTGGACACAATGTTGGAGACCATAAGATCTCAAATGAATTTGAATTTTGGTCTGATTGAACCTGAAAAAATGCCGTTTTCGGCTGTTTTCGACCTTGTTTACTCTCTAGAATCTACAATTATTGATAAAGCGAAACAAAACTTGGAAACATTGATGGGGACAATAAGATTTCGGATGATTTCGATTTTCAGTCTGATCTGTTTAGAAAGTCGAGAGTTTTGTGCCCTCGAATTTGACAAAAGTGCTGTTTTTGACTGTTTTCGGCCTTGTTTACAATCTAGAATCTAGGATTATTGATCGACCAAGACAAAACTTTCACTCTATGCTGCTGATTATAAGACCTTACATGAGTTTGAATTTTACTCCAATTGAATGAGAAAGTGGGCAGCCATGCATGTGCCCTTGAATCTGACAAAATTGCTGTTTCGACTCTAACAACCACAAATAATGAACAATCAAGACGAAATTTGGATTATCATGTTGATAACGATAAGATCTTGGATAAATGAATTTTAGAATAATCAGAATAGAATTTGCTCACTTATCTGCCTTTCAAATTTTACCCTAACAACCTCAAATAGTGACTGATCAAGTGTCAAGACAAAACTTGACACAATGTTATTGACCATAAGTTTGTTTTCAGTCTTAAAGTCTTAAATTTCAACTTAATTGAACAAAACCATGGCTCATATCATTTTGGTTCAGGTGAGCGATATAGGACCATCATGGTCCTCTTGTTAAAGAATACTTTGGCCATCTTTGAAAATGCCATAGTTACAGCATATTCAAGCAATTACTTGACTACTTATTTTCAAGTTCTTATAGCAAAATTTTCGAACATAACAGATGATACTCAAAAGATTGGTTGTACACATACTTCATTTATTGCTGAATATAATTAAGTTAACAATCTAATTAACACAAAATTATTTTGTCACATTTCAATTATTTCTACTCAAAATTTATAGCCTATAATTTTCTTTTGACCTACAATGAAAAAATAGATTTTACTATTATCTTTTCAAAATTACAACATTGTTATAGAAGTGCTTAAATCTGGCATTTTTTTCTGTAAAAATTTTATAATAAGAATATAAGATTATTCTATGTAGCAAAGCAATTAACTGAACCCTTTCTAAAAATGCCACAATTTTAAATTTTTAGACTGACTCTTTGATAGCTGCTGCATACAAAGATATACATATTGATAAAATAAGGATTCACTGACAATAAAGTACAGAAAATATGAAGGCAAAAGGAGAAAATGATCAGGTCGTCAGCATTTCCTTATTTTGTCTCGATGTTTTCCCTGATTTTCTCTGAGGAACATCTTGTCGGGGAAGGGATTAAGATGAAACAAATTTTCTTCTATGCAACCAGGATTTGCCTCCCTTTGTCATATTTCAAGAGCTTTACCTTTTTCCCAAATATGCCCTAGTTTTGACAGATTAAAAAAAAAGAAAGAAAAAGCTTGAAATCATTTTGAAGAAATAAGAAAGTGTGTAAATTATATGCCGACAAGATGATTCTAGTTACTTCTCAAAACATTGGTTTTGATTAAATGCTTTTTAGCGAGCCGGGACTTTATGTCCGGGGAGCTAATGTCACAGCCCTAGTGTCGGCGTCGCGTCTTCACTTGAAAAACTTTAACCTGGTCTATATCTCAGGCACTATCAGAGATACAGCCTTGATATTTCATATGTGGATACATCTCGACTTTCATTTGGGACCATGACCTTTGACCTAGTGACCTTGACCTTGGAGTTTGACCTACTTTTGAAAAACTTAAACCTGGCCTATATCTCAGGCACTATTAGAGATACAGCCTTGATATTTCATACATGGATACATCTCGATAAGACCTTTCATTTGGGACCATGACCTTTGACCTAGTGACCTTGACCTTGGAGTTTGACCTACTTTTAAAAAATTAGCTGTTTTTGTGACAAGCTCCCGTATAGGCGAGCTACGTTGTCCGCGGACAACTCTTGTTAAGAAACTAATTACCCTGTCATAACTGTGTACATGTAGCTCTTTCTCTTTCCATATGGTAATATGCTTGTCCATTTGAAACTAGAATCTTTTATTGGTCTATAGTGATCATTTTGCAATAAAGTCTTACGTGTGTATTTATGAATTTGATGTATGAAATGGAAAACAAACAGTAAATGATCATTGTAAGACTTTCATAAACAACTTTTGAAATAAAAAAGATATCAGATCACATGACCATATATGACCTATATTTAAACTTTCCTGAAATAGATCTGTGCAGACAGACAGACGTTTACAGTGTCACGATTTCTATAGAATAATGTGTCATTTGTCTATATCACTGAATGTAATCAATCTAACCCTTGCAATACAATAGATATGCAAGTAAAAAACATAATTATTCGGTGATTAACAAAAACAATAGAATTATTTGGCTAATTGCCCGTATTTGGTTTCCTTGCACACAAAAACATGGTCTGATATCATCAAGACCTTTATAACTATCACCTACTTTTAATTTTAGTATAAACTTATTCATTATACACCGCCGGTGGTGGTCATATATTGCCATCATCTCCGTATGTACGTCCACTTCTCTTATGAGCGCAACTCCTCAGTTTCTGGCAGGATCTTTTTTAAACTTGGTCAATGTTATCACCCCAATTGGTAGATGTGCATGAAGGAAGGATTTTATGGTTCATTGATGTTTGCCAGAGTTAAGCCCCCTTAAAACTTAGTCTCTGTGAGTGGCGGCATTATATTGTGACCATGGCACTCTTGTTTTTACCTTGATTAGGATGAAGCTAAGAGCTTAATAAATTCATTTTCGATTCTGCTTTCTGGGAAATACGTATGTTTTCATGCCGAACATGAGGGCCAATGAGAAGCTAAGAACAACCTCCGCTACCGGGAATCAAACCCAGAACCTCTTGATTGTGAAGCTTACACTCTATCACAGACACCACACAGACCAAAGAAATGATGTCTTTTCTGAACTGATCCATTCATTGAAAGAGTAAACTTGATGAAACTGTTAACAAAATTGATAGATAAATCCAGTTTTGACAGTATTTAGAGAATAAAAGAATTTTAATTTTTCATTTGCGATGCCTTTTAATGTGGAAATGTGAAAAAATGTGGCTTTGGATAAGGTAAATGTCCAAGGTAGAAAATGTGTTATATTCAGCATAGAAAGTATTGAAGAAAAGAAGAAATTGATGGTTATCAGCAATTTCTTCTTTTCTCTCAATGCTTTCAATGCTTTTTAAGGCCTTCTCGATTAAGGAAATCAAAACAAGGACTTGTTTGGGAAAGAATTGAAAAAGGATTAAAGGAAACAATTTATGCCATTACATACAAAGCAATCAATCAAAAATGTGGGTGCAAGCCCTCAGAAATGCTCATGCATCGATTTCGTTCTCTTTTATTCTGACAATTTATTGCAACTCATGTTTCAAAAACCGACTTTTGCAGTGCATAATTTAAATGGCAACTGCACATAAAACGTCGGTAAATTGTCCTCGACGTTCTATGGGCCTCCCACTAAGACAAAAGGACTTGTACTGAACAACGTGCACTTAACCCTTTCACAAACAATTTTGTGGTTTGACGATATAAAAAGAGCTAGTTGATAAGATTTTTGGAGGAAAAAAAAATAATGAAATGAAGAAATTGTTTCCAACTTTAACATTTGGATTGATTTGTAAACAGCATACCCTTTGAACTTGAACCATGTCTAAGATTTTGTCATTTAGGAGGGAGTCAGATGTTGAAAATTGTTTCCAACTTTCAAATTGATTTAACAATCATTTTAACACTGTGATGGATTTGACGTCTGCATAGGTACTCTTTGAATTTGAACCTTTCTAAAATTTTGTCGTTTTTTAGAAAGTCATATGTTATCTGCAAGTATTTTGCTCATTTTTCATCGTCATTGTATGTTGAACCAGATTTTAACTTTAACCATTGTACGTTATGATGAAGTTAAGTTTTTGTACAGGTGCAGTTCAGAAAATTTGACAAGGAGTTTAGAGTTTGTAATACATTTGTCATAATAATAATAATGACAATTTGGGTTGCATACAATTGCAGAATTGCTTTAATTCAAGGTGCATTGTTCATTTATCAAGATATTTGACGCAGGAAATTGGTGGGAATAAATTGAGGTTAATTAAGCAATTTCGTTTGAAGTACGAAGTGACCTTATCTGTAGAGGTACTTTAGACAGCAAAATGTTAGAAATTGAAAGCTGTTGCAGATAAAATGCCAAAAAACATTGTTTTTCATTTTTCCATATGACAAATTTTTGAACTTTACTAAATTCTAAGAAAGTATACCTGACAAAACTCTTTGCTTTAAGGACACATTCAATTGGTATAGCATTATATGGAAAACATTGTTACATTTGCAGAAAAGGAGAAAATGCTCATCATGAGAATCTTTTCTGTAGATGCTTTGAATTGCTGTTCAAACTTTAACTGATTCATTGATGTCAATACTGGGTGTCGTTCCCTGAGTTAAGGTATTGTCTGTTACAAAATGAAATTAGGTTCATGGTAAAGCATATGAAAGAGGCATGATGCCATTTCTTTAGTTTGCTTTCTTCTTTTGTGAACAAGTTCTTTGTTTTATCTACATACAATGTTGCCAGCAGCATCTCTCAAAGGAGAATAGGATATCATTGTTGCGTGGGATAGGTTTAATAGTTTGCAAATGCACTTTGTCAATATTTACTTATGCAGTAAGTCAGTAAATAAATCCATATATAGACGCTTGCTTATGATAAGCAGGTGTCATGCAGTACTGCTTTTTGTATAACTCCTTTGATATAGTGTTGAAAATGATGGCAATTTACCAAGGAGTAACCATCAAATTGCCTTAACCCATTATCACACAGTGACTCCTTTTGACTCCCTACAAGATTTTGGCTTTGGAAAACATCGTGGAAAATGAAGAAATTGCTTGTGACAAGCAATTTCTTCATTTCCCACAATGTTTTCTTTCTCAAAAGACCATAAAATTTTAACTTTATTTTACATGAAATTGTCGTCTGCAACATCTTTGAATTTGGTTAAGTCTAAAATCTTGTTGTTTGGGAATGAGTTAACCCATTATTGTCCAACAAGGTTAACCTGGGACAACTTAATTAACTATGCAGATATCGCGGGTTAATCTTGCTGGACAATACCAGACAACAAGATTTTAGGCTAATCCAAATTCAAAGATGTTGCAGATGACAATTTTAGGTCAACAAAATTGAAATTTTTCTAGTCTCTATGAGTAGACAACATTGTGGGTAATAAAGAAATTAATTGCTTGCCACAAGCAATTTCTTCATTTTCCACAATGTTTTCTCCAACCTTTTTCTTGTGGGACTTCAAAGAGCATCAATTTGAGGGACTGGGAAAGCTCTTAAGGTAAGACCTGGGTAATGCACTTCCTGTATAATCGTTATATTTCGACTTATTCTGTGACGTAAGTAAGTCCGAGCATTTTTAAGGTTCTGTTAGATGCAATATCGCCTGTTTCCGTAACAAAAGAAATGATTGAGCTTGCTCAGATTTCCGTGGAATATGCAAAACAATTTTTTTTGAACATGTTTCTAAATTGTATGAAGACCAGGCAAAAAAAACAACAAAAGTCAAAAAATCAAAATTTGAGAGCCATGAAAATTACCTCCCTTGAAATCGTCTATTCACACCATAAAGATTTCGTTCCATAACTGGTCACATAGCCCATTACCCAGGTCTTACCTTAAGAGGCACCAAATAGGTAATTCCTGTTATTGAAAGATATTGGAAGTATTATAAGCACTCTCTTGAATTCTTGCCACTAAGAGTTTTAAGGTATATGACCCATCATAAAAACACCACTTTCTAGCCATACGAAATGCATTAAATGACACACACCTGTAAATACATTTCACATGAGGTGATTCACCGTTCTGGATTTCAAGATTATGCTTCAAGAACAAAATGATTTACAAATATTATTTTACTCTATATTAATATTCAAGGGAGGTAATTATGAACATTTTTATGCATTAAGTCAAAATTCTAAACCGTGCAAAATTAATGCTTATGTTTGCACTTGGAATGGAAATATAACACAGTTTAGGAATTACTGGCACTTTTCAAATTTCGCCTCTGGCCCTTCAGTGCTAATGATGGGTTGTTTATGTGAAGATGAAATACAAACAAGTTCAAAAATATCGAAAATAAAAACAGTCAAAAGAACACATTATGGCTAAGATTTGGTTTAATCTAGACTCTGGAGACTTTCAAGATGAAGCCTCAGCAAAATGTAGCTTACTAGAAGTTCTAGATGTTAATTAAACCAGAGAGCATGGGCTAAATCGTTAGGTACAAGCAAAATTGTTGCAAGTACAAATACAATTGCATATTATTTTACAATGGTCTAGCACTGACCCTTGAACTGAAATTGTAGGCTATCCCCTTTACCAAGCAAAGCCTGATGCCTTCAGTAGAGGTAGCTATTGAAAGCCTCAAGAGAAAGGTTGAATTTAGATTCTAAACATTCAGTATTTTCTCTCAATATTTTTCTAGTCTTTTACATTGTAAATTAATCAATGTTTATTCTCAGATTTGCAGACTTATTACCATTTGGACTACTCTCTTAGAACGCCGTTCAAACATTTATAGTACTCATGTACTAAACGTTTTCACTCTGTTGTTTTTATAAGCGATCTCGTCTAATATCGCATCCTCCAAAAGATTTCGTTATCCAATCGCTTGCTTTAAAATGGACAACATCAGAGAAAGCTGATACAAATTTTCATTGGCTGAAATTTAAAATTCCGGTCATTTGCCAAAAATAGAAATAACGTAATGGTGGTGAATATAATGTACAATTATTTATAGTGGCGAACATTACAGATTATTATTTTCCATCAATGTTTTCACAACACTTTTTGTGATTGATCGTCAAAACCCAAGTCGTGATTTAATTACAGGAATATTCATGCAATGAATAAAAACAGAGCATTTTTCGATTACACTGATAAAGTGTTGTGTTGTGCATTAGACGTACACTCATGACCGCGCGTACGAAATCCAAACGTTTTGGGTTTTCCCCGAGATTCAAATTTTGTGCTATAAATAGATATGACCAACACATAGACGGAGAATGAAGTAAAAACGGCAGGGGTTAAATGATAATGAATCATGACCCCTGCTTGGAGGGTACATTTGGACTAGTTAGGGAAAGGTCTATTATACATTATATTACTGCAATATCATATCAATTTCTGATATATTACCCTCTTATTCAATCACATTGAAGCATTGTAAATGGGGGCTGTCAAAAAATCTGTAATTATGGGCCCATTAAACTTAATCAGTTTTCGATAAATCACATTTAATTGTAGAAAGAATATATTGTATGATAATCAAGTCAATGTTACTGCACTGCCGAAAAGTGTGAAACGTCTTGATCCTTTTCTTGAGGGAACCCTGACATGATGTTCTTCTAAGAAGAGAGCTGTACAAAAAACTTCTAATTAAAGAAAATAGTATTACTGAGCCGCATTCTTTAGAGTGAGATTTTTTAAGATCTCTTAAGATGTTTTGGATAAAGCGTTTTTAAGACCGAGACTTTGACCGAACTGTTCCGAAAGCTCCATATTTATACAAATAACGTCATCATGACGTCATTTGTATAAAGTATACAGCATTCGGAACACCGCAGTTTATAAATTATGGAGCGTTCGGAACAGCTCGATCAAGTCTCTTTTATATTGTTTCTACAGAATTGACCGGGGGGTTCCGCACGAGGTATAGGGTAATGGCGCCTCCCATTGAGCGTCTTAAAAATCTTGCTCTGAAGAACGCTTTATCCTAAAATATCTTAAGAAATCTAAAGAAATCTCGCTCTAAAGAACGCACCTCTGATATTCATTATTTTCCTAAGAATCTCTCATTATAGTATGAACCTTCCTACTCAAGTTTAGTGTGACTACGAAGATGGTAGTATATTGGTCTATGATTTTTATGCCCCAGTATTGAAAGATCGGGGGCATATTGTTTTACTCATGTCCGTCTGTCTGTTAACTTAAAGTGTCCGTTGATTGGCAAAACTAAACTCTTGTGTCGAAAAAACACCTTCCTAATCACCAAATATCAAAGTTTCTACAATTTTCAAACATTTGAAGTGTTTTTATTTCGTCTTTTAAATTGGATATTTTGGTCTTTTCCGATCTTTACCGAAGAAAAAACGCTCAACTTCCGACTTGAAGTTATGACGTCATATCGGCCACTTAACCCCTTCGCTGCCAGACAAATTTTGGAAAATTGGTTCCTATTTGCCAGACTATTTTCCAAGAAATTGACGGTAGTGTAAGAAATCAACTTATAACTAAAAAACTATTAAATAAAACTATATAAAACCTTATATTTTCTAAAAGATAATTGAAAATGCTATTCAATGAATATATTTTTGTTCATTTTGCATTTTACATATTTTAACTTTGAAAAAAAAAAAAAAACATCGGTTTCCCTCATGACGGCCCAGGCCGCCATGGGGCAGTATAGCGACATTTTCGCATGACGGCTCAGGCCTTCACGGGGCAGCGAAGGGGTTAATGACGTCATGGCAGGAAAAACGGTAAGTCATGGGTCATTTCCCGGAAAGCCTGAGATTTCTGAAATAAGATAAATGTCTGACTTTTCTGTCATAAAACGACTTCCCCAATCGATACTCAAAACACAGAATTCATCCTTAAGTAGTAAATGTTAGAAAAAATGTTAAAACAGTCAAAGAATAGGTCGTTAGTGAGTGAAGAAATGTGCCAAAGAACGGTTTAAGTTTGTCTGTATTACTCTGATGATCGAGAAATGGATAAAAACTGTGACTTCGCTTTATGACAGAAAAGTCGCACACTTTATCTTTGTCAGAAACTTCATGCTCTAGATTGGGGCGGAGTCAAGCCATTGTATGACGTCAGTCCGTGGCAATTTTACGGAAATTGCCGATCTTTTTTTTTCTCAAATCATCCAAGTACTGACGTAAAGAAAAGCAAACAAAACTTTTAAAACAACCAATTTCGGCGGATCTTTTATAAAACACGTTAATTTAATGATTTTCCTCCAATATACGGTGAAATCTACTGCCTAGCTTGGTAGCCTTTAACTGAAAACTTAACATCAGCATTTTCGGGGGCATCTGTGTTTCACATTTCAATCTGAGCATACTGAAGGATATCCAAATCTTCTAAACAGTCAACTCCTTCAACATTTTATGAAAAGATGAGGATGAACTTTTCACAGAATGTTCCTAGTCACCGGAACATATGTAGGCATATTGTCACAGTTTCATATTAAAGCTGCATCACAGAAAAGGGGGCTTTGTGCCAAAAAAAGGACATATCTTGTAACTATAGCACTCTTGTTCAATAAAAACAAAATTGTCTCCCAACAAAGGTTTGATAATTATTAACCTAAGTAGGCGAGCAGCTGGAGGCTTGGTAAGAATGTTGTGGTAGTTCTGGTATACGAGAAATGACAGAAACCTATGGTTAGCGAGTGTGATATGAGCATAGAAGTTGAAGGAGGTATTTTTAGGAAAAGGATTAAGCATTATTTGTTTCTTTAAAACTTTATTACATCAATATATCACATAAACAACATGCAGTTTAATAGAGTGCCTCTGATTTATGAGCTAACAGCTTGAGATTAAAGTTTTAACAGCATTTCAAACTGGAGTGGTGCAATCTATGTCGCCTTAGGTGAAGTAAGAACTAGATAAGAACTTTGAATAGAGCAATAGATCTATCTATGTGGTTGTGCATATTGCGTTGTGCATGCGAATTCATTTTGAAATGCACATGCATTAGTTTACATTTGTTTTACCCTTTCCTGAATGACAATATTTTCGGGCAGTACAAGATCAAATGTCATGCAGTCAACAACATTAATACTTACAAAATCAGGAATTTTGATTAAGTAGGGTGGAAAATGTTTAGAGAAAAGGATGAAATACTGATGTCATCAGCATCTCAATGCTTTCTCAAGTCTCTTTTCAGGGTTATGAAATCTGGATATTGTTTTGGAAACGGTTAAGAGCTAGGCGACTTTTGTGCAGTGGCTAAGTATTGCTGGAATACAATCTCTGAGGTTTCTAGTTCAATAGAAAGTACCACTTTCCGGGATGAGACTGAAAACCAAACTGAAGTACTGATACTTCCCAGTAACCCTAACATTTGATTGGGAAACGTATGAAAAACTCATTGAAAAAATGAAAATATGTAAAAATGGTATTTAAAAACCTTCCAGAAGAAGTCTTTTGGCTTAGAAAATTTGAAACAAAACATGCATGACATGTTCATTTTATTCTTGATTAATCATTGCAGATTGATATATAGATGTAAGAGACAAATATATCAAAAAGGGAGATAATAATGGTGTGTACCCCACGCCAATGTTTGCACTCGGAACTTTAGCCGACATTTTGTATAAGTTAATTGTCCAACTGTCAAATTCCCTCTTTACGTTTCAACAATGATGAAAACAATTAAACTTTTCTCTAAGTGTTTACTCTCTTTTTTGCTAGTTCATTGAAAAGAATATGTTGAGAATAAAATATGAACTACATTTTATTACCATTCAAATTTTACTACATCCAAGGTTTGAAAGCGTGATATAGAAGTTTTGTATAACGCATTCCCAAACAAGACCCCATGGTTTTCATGTCTTAATTAGAAAAAGCTTGTAAAAACATTGTGGCAAAAGAAGAAAATGCTGATAACCAGCATTTCCTCCGTTTGCTTCAATATTTTCTGTGCTCTATAAATCCAATCTTTCTCAACATCTTGTTCTTGCAGCAACAACAGTCATCATTAGTGATGCTTTTTGATGTTCCCCCAAGAAACTTTTCCACAATGTTTTCTACACAAATGACCATAAAATGTAGAATTCCATTCATTTGGAATTATAATCAATCAAGTTTTCTGAGCAACTATTCATCTCCTATGTCAGGGTATGAGGCCATGATAATGGAAGAATACCCCCATTGACCTTTAAACAGCTAATCTACTTACTATTGTCTACAAGGAAATAGGAATCCATGGTCAGGTGCTCCAGTCCACATGATATGAGTGATGTATACTTTTGAAAATGGTGGTACACCCTATGTAATCAATTAAGTTTTCTTAACAACTTATTCTATGTCAAGCGGCCACAGCCAAAGCGCAGTTGGTAGCGCATCAGACTCTCACTCACGATGTCACAGGTTAGATCCCCAGCCGTGGCAAATACCCTTTCTGACAAATTGTCAACCACAAATGGTTTGATAATCGTTTACTTATGTGGATGAGCAGCTGAAGGCTCTGCAAGTGTGTTATGGTAGTACTGGTGTGAGAAACGACAGGAATCCATGGTTAGGTGCTCCAGCCTGTGCAATAAAACCACAGCAGTTGAAAGAGGCGTTAAACTTCAATCAATCAATCAATCAATCAATCAGGGACGGATTTATCGAGGCCACTATATAAAAGAATACCCCATTGACCTGACAGCCAATCTATTTACTCTTTGTCTACCCAGTGTTTGTGAATTAAATAAAGTCATTATGAACATTACATAAATTACAGTCATTATAGTTGACAAATGGCCACACGATTTCACCCACTCGCTGTAATGTGATAGCCCTGTGTCTAGGGTTATGATAACTCATATATCCCTATATTAACCCCTTTCCTAAACAAGCTCTGGTTTTGACATCTCTAATAGACAATTGCATAGGGAAAGCATTGAGGCAAAATAGAAAAATGCTGTGACGCATTGGTCCAAATAGATTATTGTTGCATTGGTCTGATAACTGTTGTATTGGTCCAAAATTGATAACTGTTGCATTTGTTCAAATTTATATATGTGGCATTAGTCTAACTTGTTAACTGTTCCATTGGTTCAAATTAATAGATGTTGCATTGGTTCAAAGTGATAGCTGTTGCATTAGTCCTAATGGATAGCAGTTGTATTGGCCTTAATTGATAACTGTTGCTTTGGTTCAAATTGATAGATGTTGCATTAAACCAAATTGATAACTGTTCCACCATGGTTTAAATTGTTAGATGTTACTTTGTTCCAAATTGATAAATGTTCCATTGGTCCAAATTGATAGATGTTGAATTGGTCAAAATTGTTGTTAGCTTTTGCATTGGTCCAAAAATTTGACAATTGTTGCATTGGTTTAAATTGATAGCTATTGCATTTGTCCTAAATTGATAGATGTTACTTTGATCCTAAGCTGATGCAATGGTCCAAATTGATACCCATTGCATTGGTCCAAATTGATAGCTGTTGCATTTTTCCAAATCCATAGCAGTTGCCTTAGACTAAATTGATAGCAGTTGAATTTGTCCAAATTGACAGCTGTTGCATTGGTTCAAATTGATAAATGTTGCATTGGTACAGTTTTAAAGATTTTTCATAGGTCTACATTGATAGATGTTGCATTGGTCCAAATTGACAGATATTGCATTGGTCGAAATTGATAGATGTTTCATAGGTCCACATTGATAGATGTTGCATTGGTTCAAATTGATAGATGTTTCATTGGTCCAAATTTGATAGATGTTTCATTGGTCCAAATTGATAGATGTTTTATTGGTCCAAATTGATAGATGTTTCATAGGTCCAACTTTGATAGATAATGCATTGGGCTAAATTTATAGATGTTGTATTGGTCCACATTGATAGCTGTTTCATAGGTCCACATTGATAGATGTTTTATTGGTTCAAATTGATAGATGTTGCATTGGTTCAAATTGATAGATGTTGCATTGGTCCAGTTTGATAGATGTTTCATTGGTCCACATTGATATATGTTGCATTGGTTCAAATTTGATGGATGATGCATTGGGCTAAATTGATAGATGTTGTATTGGTCCACATTGATAGATGTTGTATCGGTCCAAATGACATTTGATCTAGTGACCTTGACCTTGGAGTTTGACCTACTTTTAAAAAATTTAAACCTGGCCTATGTCTAATGCACTATTACAGATAGAGCCTTGATATTTCACATATGGATACCTCATGACATTGACTTTGAGACCATGACCTTTGACCTTGAACTTCTTTTTTTGTGACAAGCTCTCGTATAGGCGAGCTACGTTGTCCATGGACAACTCTTGTTGGACCAATATATTTGTATTGTAAATTCTATGCGATATAAACAATCAATGCACAGCACGCATTTGAATGTTTATTTTGTGTCGAATCTACTAAATAGCCTCTATCTAATAGATAATACAGAACACTCTAAAAGACAGTTTTTCTTCACAGTGAAAATTAATATAGTCTCGGCAGACATAAACGTTTATTAATTGTCAGACAATTTAATACATGTTGGGTTATCAATTTTACCAAATCATTTAAATTCAAAATTTGAAAAGGAAAAGTTTATTAAATTACACGGTACAAAGGGTTATCTTTTCTAATCAGGGGTTATTGAAAAGGCCACCTGGAGTCTTTGAAGGTGTATATTTTTCTAAATCGGCAATAAAATTGGACTTTTTTGACAAATGCCCGTATTAAAACCATGTGTCAATTGAAAAGGTACATAGTAATAAATGGATGCCTCATAGTTTATAAAGATTATTTATTAACTGAAACTTAAGTAAATAAACCTTGTCCTTTACAATAGTACCGGCCGAAAATAACAGTGACGTGGGCTAATGTTTACTACTTGACAACCAATCAACTCTGTTCGTATTTGTAACGGTGCAAATCAGACGAATTGGTTGGTTTTGCAGCAGTAAACATCAGCCTACGTCACTGTCAATTTCGGCTGGGACTATGGTAGATTGGTCAAATGAAAGCGGCTACAGACAAGAAAGTGGATGTTTACAAAGATTAGATTTAACCCTATCCCAAAACAAGTCCTGAATTTGACATCCCCTATAGGAATGTCTGGGAAAAACATTAAGCCAAAAGAAGAAAAAAATTAAGCATTTATGAGGAAATTATGTTCATCATTCCAGACTTCAAATTAAACCTTTTCAAAATTAAAATTTGAGCTTGTATTTATTGAAAATCTTGTCTAAAGCAATTTATAATCCATCAAACAGTTTAAATTTTTCAAAAATACTAGATCTGTATATGATTTCAAAATTACAATATATTGCAAGCCGTGGGGGACATGCAGAGAGACATTTGACGTATATTGATATACCCATCAATTTCATTAAAAAACATCTTAACTACAGCTTGATTAAAGCTGTAGTTATGATGTTTTTAAATGAAATTGACATTATAAAACCTCAAAAGTAAAAGTGGCGGAATTACGTATACAAATATTAGTCTGATATTGGACAGTATATTAAGCGGATGGACAAACTTTCAAAATAGATTTTCATTTGATTGTGGTTTTCAATTTGATATGGATTGATCTAGATCACATTTGATTGTGGTTTTCAATTTGATATGGATTGATCTAGATCGAGTGGGTTTGGCTTTAACAACTTTTTTTCTGTGATTGAATGTTGTATCACTGTGTTCTGTATTGCAATAAGTTTTAAGTTTTAAACTTTTCTAAGTGACATTTTTGACATGTCAAAATTGAAAGGTGCTAAGGATGACAAAGTTGAGGTTACTGAAAATAGAAGTTTCTTGTGTCACAACTCACAAATCATTGAGGAAAAGGAGAAAATGCTGAGTTTAAGCATTCAAGCCTTCTTTACTCTTATTGTTTTCTAAAGCTTTGTCTGAAAGGGGTGTCAGAACCAGGTATTGCTTGAGAAAGGGTTTCACATAATGGCATGCAAAAATGTGCATTATGCAAGTCAATGAAATGGTTTTAAATTGTATAATGCATCTCGGCTGTAGTTAATTTCTGCCATATCGCAGCTCAAGTATCTGTGTTACAGTAAAACATTGAAAGGAAAGGAGTATAAGTCAGTTTTTGGGACTTGTGTTTCTTCTTTATCTCAAAGTTTTGTCTCAATGAAGTCAAATTCAGATATTGTTTTGGACACAGTTAAAGGATGATTAAGACTTAAGGCAATTAAGCAAATGATGCGGGATCAGGAAAGAAAGGCCTTGGCTTAGAGCATTTTAGACCAGCATTGATTCTGATCAGGACCTATGCTGTTACAGTGTCGGCATAAACTTTGGCAACTGTAAGACAGCAATTATGACACTGATTAGGCTGCACTTTTGTGCAAGTTAATCTGCTGGTTAGGTTATCACAGATCCATAATGGTCTCAAATGCCACATTAACCCTTTCCCAAACGAAAAAATAGGATGGTCCAAATTGGAAGCTTGTGCGGATGACAGAATATATGTTTATCAATACAGGATTTATGTGTAATGTAGTGCAGAAAATTTTGAGGCAAAAGGAGAAACTGCTGGTTATCAGCAGTTTCTTCTTTTGTCTCAATGTTTTCTCAAGTATTTTGTGATAAAAGCCCTTTTCCCAAACCTGGCTCAATTATAATGTCTGCAGGCAAAGAGTCAATCAGGGAACTTTGTTAGTAAAACGGATTTTGAAAAACATTCTTTTTAACTCCTTCATGTGGTTCAAGTTGTTATTATTAATGTTTAAACTTTGGTATTTCTTTCTTCAGAAAGTGAGAATATTCCCTTTGAGTTTGTCACTTTTAAAATAATAATTGCTGAGTCTTTACAGAATGTGGTTTTGAGTTTTTGAAATGGATTTTTAAATGGTAAATGAGTGCAAACGTTTTTATGTGAAAAGCAAGATATCATTGCTCATTGTAGGGTTTAATATTTTGTATAAAAACACAATAAATATCCTGTCCAATTGTTACAGTATTAATGATCTTGTTATAAAGAAGTTGTTGGAAAGAAATTTTGGACATTCTACAAAAGGTATTGGTGCTGGTGCTGAGACAATGTTATTGTTTTCATCCTTCTTATTAGGAATTTGTTGATTCCTGACAATTGTATTGTGATTTGACAAGAACAATTTTAAATCAATGAAAGAAAGGAATCTGCGTAAGACCAAAACTGTTAAGTGAAAGTAAATCTTTGCTGATAAAGACTATTGTGATGTATTATCGAATGATGTCATTTTCGATATATCTATAGGTATCTATAAAGGTATGCTCAGACTTACTGGTAAATTAATCTACTGCAGTCCTTATCAAATGTAACTGCTGACTTTGTTGAAATGATTGGAATAGTCAATGACTGAAACTAGATATTAATATGATGAAAACTTATTTTTGTTTGTGAATATTGTGAAGCTTTTTCTGCGATAAAAGGAATTTAAAATGATACATTGGAAATGCCTGTGATCATAACTACAGTTAGAGTAAGTAATAGTTTTTGCATTTTGTCATTTAGTTCTGCATTAGTCTAAATTGCTTATTTAAATTTTGATTCATATTTACCATTTTAGTTCTACTGTAAGTACGAGGGACGGTCGGAAAGTAGCTGGACTTTTCGTGCTGCTCTCTCTCCATTTGCAACTGTATAAACACATTATATATTTTTGGAATCTTCATCCATTTACCAATAATGTGGTCAGTTTATTTTCAAAGATAGTTGTATATATATACAATATTCTGTCCACTTATACGTGATAGGTGTTTTATGTATCACAGGCTATTTGTTAGAGGAACAACAAGTGTAACCAAAACAAAAGGACATTCTATAGTGGTACCATCAACATTGAGACTCAAATGTACTTTTAACTATTGACTGTCCTGCGTGAGAGGGGTGTTGTGATTACAGCTAAGTTTACATACCTGGTTTACCTGTTCAGTTTGACTCGTCTGTCCAGAGGTCATGGTTTATTTATAGTCATTTTAATCGCCAAGAATTTAAGTTTTTGAACTACAGTATAACTGAAGATTAAATAAGGGTTCATAATTTTGAACTTGGGATAAAAAATCAGTCAAAGCAGTCATGGAAACGAGCTGGTTCCCCACCCCTGAAAAGATTATGCTGTTACCTTCGGTTGGTAGTCATGTTTGTTGCTTTTGGGTATTCGCGAGGATTGGTAGTTACTCATTCCATATCAAATGGTAAACGCTGTCCTTGCCAAGTACAATTTTGTAGTAATTCAGAAAAATCTAAGAATAAATGCTGAAGTAAACGCGTACCAGATTAGCAAAGAAAACTGTTCTCTTTTCTACTCGATTTCGCATGCTCCCATACCACCGCATCTACAGTGGAGATTATCAACTATTACACATGACATTAGTTGTTTTACTCTTCTTATAGCCAAAACCTCGCATCAGGTGACTTTTATTTGTGTCTAGAACTGAAGAAAATGTTTGCTGGGAAAAATTTTTAGACCAGGGCGCCTTTGATACCGGCTGTTACCCTGTACCTAATACAGTGGGTCTACGTCATGGTTAATAATGGGAATAATAAAGCTCCTACGAAGATGGCAAAAATGCATAGACATAGATGGACAATTTGTTCAAACAGTGTAGAAAGAAATTTGTTAAAAAGTTGAATGGTTTTAGAGAACTTTTCAAAAGTCCAGCTACTTTCCGACCGTCCCTCGTATGCTAGTAGGGTAAGGCTGATCTTGATCTATGGTAACTGCTATATTTAAGGTTTACGAACTGAGAATGAAATGCAGAGCCAGAGGCAAAATTTGAAAAGTGCCAGTAATTCCTAATCTGTGTTACATTTCCATTCCAAATACAAATATAAGCATTTTGTATGGTTTAGAATTTTGAATTTATGCATACTTATGGAAATATTTGACAAAAATGTTCAAAATTACCTCCCTTGCATATGAAAATAGAGTAAAATAATATTTGTAAATCATTTTCTCCTTAAAGCATAATCTTGAAATCCGGCCTGGTGAATCAACTTATGTGAAGTGTATTTACAAGTGTGTGTAATTTGATGCATTTCGTATGGCTAGAAAGTGGTGTTTTCATTCTCAGTTCGTAAACCTTAACTGCCAGCACTGATCTCAAATACCAAAATTGTCGCATAGTCATATTAACCCATGCCCAAATGGCATAAAATGGACTGTTCCTTTTTCTAAGGTGACATGGTATATGTTGATAAAACAGAACTGGTGCACAATAATGTTCAGAAGAGACAAAAGGTGAATGTAGTGGTTAGAAGGTTTCTCTTCTTTTGCATGAAAATTTTACAAGCTTTTCCTGTAAGCGACATCAAAGCCAGATTTTCAGTGGGTCCCCTTCTAAAATAGTTCCGGAAACATTGAGGCAAAAGAAGAAAGTGTTGCTTCCTTTGCCTCAATAATTACTATGCTATATTGTACACAAATTCTATCTTTTCGTATGTCTATTTTGTCATTGTGTGACAGCTTTTAAATGGATACAGTCTAATGTTTTACCATTTGTGAAAGGTTTAATGGTACACAAATTCTATCTCTGCGTATGTCTATTTTGTCATTGTGACAGCTTTTTTAAAAATGGATACAGTCTAATGTTTTACCATTTGTGAAAGGGTTAAAATAAACACACAGTATTCAAAAAGGTTGGACTGAATGTATGCGCAGACTGATCTGCTACAACCAAAGTAACCAGAATATTCAGTTATAAAGTGGCTTTTACTACATGTATGTTCCCTTTTGACAAACCTAATTGAAACAGGAAGACATTGAGACAAAGTGTCTGTCTGTATGTCCATCCGTCTGTCGGAAAAATTAACAATGGCATTAGTATAATTTCACAAAAACACCTTGTTCCATTATGCTACAGTAAATATTTGGATGTCTGAAAATCAAATTGATCCCCCAAAGTTAACATGTTAACCCTCTCCCAAACAACGAAAATTTCGACTATTCTAATTTGAAAGCTGCTGCAGACGACAAAATAGATGTTGAAAAAGATTGAATTTGTGAAAATTGTAGCACAGAAAACATTCAGGCAAAAGGAGAAACTGCTGTTTATCAGCAGTTTCTTCTTTTGCCTCATTGTTTTCCCTAGCCTTTTCTATAAGGGACGTCAAAACCAGGTCTTGTTTGGGAAAGGGTTAAGCAAAAAAATTTTGTTAAAGGTTTTGTCTATAGTCTAGATTTTCTAAATGCTTTGATAAATACAGAATTATTCATATCTATTTAAATGCCTGGCTGTGGATTTGAAAAACATAAATAATTCAAATGCAAAAAATATTACATATACTAAGACCTAGCTTATTAGAAAATCCATATCAGAAACGTTCAAGTTAATGAAGTTCAAAAGATTCTAGCTATATAAGTATGCATGACCTTGAAATTTTTATCTTGACCTTGATAAGAGAGACTGCAAGCTCAACAAAAATACTTTAAAGCTTTATTTATAGATAGGACACTCTCTATCCATTACTTTGTAAATGATTTACCTCTGTAAGTTTGAACCATAATGGCGCCTAATCTTGCGGCCCCTATGAGATCTTGTTACCCAAACGGTGTGCGTATATGCCATAGCAAAGGAAAAATCCGAGACAATTTTTTGTTGGCCTTAAAAAGCATGTGACATGCCAAATAATAAAATCAATTTGTTTGAATTGAAGTGTGAGCAAATTAAATTTCATTGCTTGATATTGTCAATTTTACGGTGACACAGTATATGATGTCATGATACAGAAGAAACAAGACAAATTTGATAGCCTACTGACAGAGTTTTAAAATCGATCAATATCACCAATTAACCCTTTCCCAAACGGCAAGATTTTAGGGTAATCTTCTTCAAAAACTGCTAAAAATGACAAAATGGAAGTTAAAAAAGATATAATTTGTGTAAAATATGTCATGGAAAATATTGAGACAAAAGGAGAAACTGCTGGTTATCAGTAGTTTCTTCTTTTGCTTCAATGTTTTCCCAAGCCTTTTCTATCAGGGACGTCAAAACCAGGTCTTGTTTGGGAAAGGGTTAACTCTGTATGGAGAGACAATAGATTTGGAATTATGAGAAAAATATTTTTTTTTACTAACTTCGCTATGTTTCCTTGGTTCTCAGAATCATTTTGGAATAATTTTAACCCTTGTCACTTGAGCCATTGAGCCATGAATATTTGATTTGTCAAGTGTCTTGGTCTACACAGCATGTATGTTACCTTTAAGGGCATAATGAACAAAAGATAGAAATATAGACCTACATATTAACCCTTTCCCAAACGACAAAATTTTAGGGTGATCTACTTCAAAAACTGCCACAAATGACAAAATGGATGTTATGAAAGATAGGATTTGTGTAAAATATGGCACAGAAAATATTGAGACAAAAAGAGAAACTGCTGGTTATCAGCAGTTTCTTCTTTTGTTTCAATATTTTTCCACGCCTTTTCTTTTATAGACGTCAAAACCAGGTCTTGTTTGGGAAAGGGTTAATTGAACATGACAATTAGGACCTAGAATCTTTTTCTTTGCATGGCCTGCAATTCATCTTTCAGTGCAATGTGATATCTAAATGTAAAATAAATTACATGATATAAAAAGGATGGGAGGTATTTCTTTGAGAAGGTATCATGTAAATGTTAGGATCTGTCTCGATTTGAATAAGTCTTTACTCTACTGGAATCAAAAGAAAACCTTACTATTGTGAGTGAAAATTGATAGACTATAATTTATTAATTCTCTGATGGGGGCATGGTGCATTAATGTTTCATTTGAAATGCAATTCTTTACTTTTGACGATCTACTGTTTAAATTGTGGCTGTAATAGATAGAGTTTGATACTTCAAAAATATGCTGCATGTGACAATGGTGAAAAGGTGAGATCATTTATCAAAGATGGAATTTAATAGGTGTTAGTTTTTCGGTTTGATCCAAATAGGACTAAGACTCTTATTGTACTAATATGGTAGAATTTATTATCTTATGTGAAATGATTCATAAATTCTTACATGGGGGTATATGCATTGATGTTTCATAATAAATGCAACTTATTTCTTTGCCTATACCACCCATGATTTAGCACTATGATCATATTTATTTGACAGAGATATTGTAATACATTCATTCTGTTTTGAAAATTATTACTTTCATGTACCATGTTATGCTCGTATACTGTTGCCTAGCAATCTATAGCATTAATTAAATTGACATCAGTCTAGAAAAGCAAAAATATGTGACTGTGCTTTTTTGTTGTTTTTCAAAGGGGAAAGTGATAGAGTAAAGTCGGGTAAATTCGACAGTCATCAAAATTCGACACCCTTCTATAATTTTCACAATATATGACACACAAATCGTGATAATAGCATTCTAATACTGAACACCTTATGTCGGGGCAATAACTGACGTATAAAAATATTTCATGTCCTCCAAACACCCACCCTTTCCCCGAAAAAATCGCGGAAGAAAAAGGTCGTCGAATTTTCTGATGAGCAAAAATGACCGTTACAGATTATCGTAAGAAAGTGGATCTAAACAAAGACATTTAAAAAATTTTGAAAATCATTTTTATATGATAAATGTTTCAATACTATGCCGGAAATATATAAATTTTCATAAATTATTTGATAAAAAGCATCTCTCCGTTTTATTTTCAACTTGAGAAGGGGTGTCGAATTTATACAACAAAATATTTCAAGATCGTATAATTTCGACATGCGCTAAAATGTGATTAATTGTTTGAATTTGGATGTTCCTATATCGACAGAAACAGACTACAGTTTGGTTGTTGCGCTTATTTTTAACAGAAATGGCGCTGATGCCCTTTTCATCAACCAACAAACAATTTTGATCTAAATATACGTATTATTAACCAATTCCACATCAATTTGCATCTGAAACGTTTCACGCGGAAAACTGTTCCATAAGATTCATATTCTGAGGTCAGTCAAAGTTCTCGACTGTAGTAGATGAATATATTAAATATGGCGAGCCTAATTACTTTGTAAGAAACATCCTTATTAATCCACCACAATAGTTAACAATCCAACGCATGAAAATTAAATATCACTCAAACTTTCAAAGATTTGACCTTTGTTTGAAGGTGCACAAATTCCTTATTTAGCGACTATCAAAACACCCGAATGCGGTTCTTTTAATTCACGTGGCACCGCCTTGTAAATCTACTGAGTAAATTGTGTTTAATTGATTGGTCGGAACAGTTTGTCAGTCTCCACCCATTCGATCATTTATATGCTTGATTGACAGGGATATCCACATGCTGATTTCTCATTCCTTTGTCGAAACAAAATGACATCATACAATCGTCATACCACTAACCGTCTAAGGGAGAGTTTAAAACATCAAACAAAGCCGCGAAGCCATGCGCGGAACACCTGTTATTCAACAGTTTCCGAAAATAGAAATAGACTCATTCCCATACAGTAATTAAAAGGGAACAGTTGTTGAAATTTCGGGCTGCGCATGTTAAGTTAAGATTAATTTGGTCATGGATTAATTGCACCATTAATTGGAATATTTCAGCGACAAGGTATTACTTTTACATTTCATTCGAGGAGACAATTAACTTTCTAAACATTGTTGTTTGGCGACCGCGATGTTTTAAATGAAGAAGGAATATTTCGTAGATGCTTTAAGGGAATATTTGTGGTTTAGGATATGACTTTGCGCGGATGAACATTTAAAAAAAATCACATTTCGCAAATTGATCTCTGTCTCCGAATCGTGGGTGAGAATGAAAATCTCAATGAAGAAAAATCAAGTGCATCGTTATAATCAATATATTCACCTGATTTGCAGTCTATAAGAGATATAAACATTGTTTTCTGATTATTTTCTTACACAAATTCTTGGGGTGTCGAATTTACCCGCAAGGTGTCGAATTTATACCATGATGGGTCTCATGATTTAACGGGAAAAAAGACGACAACGACAATCTCGTATTCGGGCGGCGTTTTTTGCAAATGAAAAAAATCAAGCCAACTTCCGTTTTGATAAATGTTTATTCTCCGGAATATTTTGCCACAACTTTTTTTTGCTCATTTCGTCTTAAGGTGTCGAAATTACCCGTCTTTACTCTATATTATCTTTGTGCACAAATTAACGTTTTTATAGCTTAAGATTTTATAGATTGTAAAACTTTTTGTTGTCTTCCTTTCAATAGAAAAAAGTAACTATGATGAACAACATTGTAGCATGTCAAAATTCATGTTTGCTATCTATTTTGATCAAATGTAAATTTTGCTGCCTTGAAATTGTATAAAAATTAAAGAACAGAAACATTCAAGAAATTATGATATTTCACACATGAATTATCACTTGTGTGATTTCTCATTCCAGCCCTCTGGCCGACGATCAAACTCTGGTATGCGAGCGACATCCGGCAATGTTCGCGATCGAGAAAACCGCCGTGGACAGACACAAACACACGGACTGGGACATTCCTCGCCGCCAACAGAGAATGCACATACGACGCCGCTGCGGAAAATTGAGGAAGATGTGTTACCTAAAGTGGAAGAGGTAGGATTTGTCCTTTGTCATCAAAACTTTTAAATACTCAACCCTTTCCCAAACAACAAAAATGATCTGTTGCTGGAGACAAGAAAATGTATGTTGATGGTGATTGGGATTTATGCACAATTTAGCTCTGAAAATATTCAGACAAAAAGGAAAATACTAATTGTCAGCACTTTCTTCTTTTGCCTCATCCTTATCCCAAGTCTTTTCTACTATGGACATCCAAAACCTGGTCTTGTTAAGAAAAATAGGAAAAAAGGTAAATAATCAGTATTTACTGTTTTCCTTCCACTTTTATCCATGTAACAAATACATCTTTGTAGATATCATTGCATTGGTTCTTCGTCTGCAAAGTTGAAGCTGAAATGCTAATATTAGATGCAAATATATTTAGTTATAACTTACCGCTTATTATATCAATCTCTTATAGATTGATGCCAAAGTCACGAATGTTCGCAGCCGGCCCGACAGCGGTATTGCAGTCAGCATGTCCTCTGCCAGCTATTCGAGCTCAGAACCACATAAAGAACGGGACTTGGAGGAACCGTACCTTACCATGTCTTGTCAGGAAATGGTCGAAAAAGTATCAAAGGTGAGTCCTTAACCCATTACTGCACAGAGACGCCTTTAGACTCCATCACAAGAAATGGCATGGGAAAACATTGTGGAAAATCAAGAAATTGCTTGCGACAAGCAATTTCTTCATTTTCCACAATGTTTTTCTACCCAAAAATGGAAATATTTTAAAAAAACTATCAACTTGAATTTGTCGTCTGCAACATCTTTCAAATTGGAATAGTCCAAAATTTTGTCGTCTGGTAATGGGTTAAACAGAAAGGCACCATTTTACTAAAGACTGGGAAACTTTTTTAATGAATTTAACCCTTTCCCAAACGGCAAAAACTGCCACAAATGACAAAATAGGTGTTTTCAAAGATAGGATTTGTGTAAAATATGGCATAGAAAATATTGGGACAAAAGGAGAAACCGCTGGTTATCAGAAGTATCTTCTTTTGTCTCAATGGTTTCCCAAACAATCTCTAATAGAGACGTCAAAACCAGGTCTTGTTTGGGAAGGGGTTAAACAAAAAGTTGTTGTAAAAGGGTGAAAAAATGAACTTTCGTTGGAAGGTGCGATAAAAATTGCAAGGACTTTAGTAAAACGGGACCCAAGAGAGTTTTGGAGAGGGACATGTGGGCTTGATAGATCTAGTGACTTGTTATTCTTAAAAAGCTTTATAGATGCAAAGAAAGATAACCAATGAAGATATCCAAAAGTAAATGGGCATGTGCACAACTAGACATAGAGCTACTCTGGCAAGTTTCATCTTGGAAGTTGATTGAAAAAGAATTGACTAATGGACAGACAGCCCTTTGTCCTATAAAAAGGGTTTGATTCCTTGCCATTGTGGGTCTTTCTGATGAGATTTTAGGTTATTCTTCCATCGCCCTAATGACTTTAGCTATTTGATTAAGTGGGATGTGAAAGTCCATCCGGTGACAAAATTCTAAAAAAGATAAACACACTATTAAGTGAATGATGAAAATATTTCTCACTTTTTATAGAAGAATGAAATGTTTTGAATAAGGAGATAATACAAATCCATTAATTCTGACCTATCTATATTAGACCTTTTCCCAAACGTCAAAAATTTCAGACTGTTCCTGTTTTAAAGTAGCTGCCAAAGACAAAACAAGTGTTAATAAGTATAAATTTTTTGTACATTGTAGCAAAGAAAAAATTGAGGCAAGAGGAGAAAATGCTGTTTATCAGCATTTTCTCCTTTTGCCTCAATATTTTCTCAATCCATTTCTATTAACACATCTGAAAAAACAGGTCTTGTTTTGAGAAAAGGTTGACTCCCGGGGATGACCACATATTTAAGTTGACAGACAGGGGCTATTGTTAATGGCTGTGATTCATTATTGTTGCAATTGATTGATTTATTTCTCATCTTTAATATGATTTAACACTTTTCTCAAATAACAAAGAATTGAATGTAGCTGAAGACAGCAATATTTACTCTTATCAATGTCTGCTTTGCTGTCCATTTAAGTGTTTTGAAATTTTGCTGGCATTTAGGTTAAAATTGCCTTCACATATTTAAATCAATTTTATATTAAGATCCAATAGCTTGTATTTGCTAAAGCAATGCCAAGCATGTTGAATAATAATATTGACAAAAGCATGAACAATAGAAAAAAAATTCTGTTGAAAAAATATTGACAAAAGCTGATGAACAATAGTATAAAATCACTGATCAACAAATACACTTTCAGTTTCAATTAGAAAAAAACGTCTTTGGATAACTGGTACAAAAATATATGAGAGTCATACATATTTCTTCTCAAATTCACAATGGATGGGTATTGATAGCTCAGATGTAAATGGAGGAGTCTTTTAACCCTTTTCCGAACGACAAAATTTTTGGGAGCTCCAAATTCAAAGATGTTGCAGACGACAATAAAAACTGAATGGAAATTTACATTTTTTTTTGTATTTGTGTGTAGAAAACATTGTGGGAAATGGAGAAATTGCTTGTCACAAGCTATTTCTTCATTTTCCACAATGTTTTCCAAAGCCTTTATTTTGTGGGGCGTCATAAAGCGTCAATGTGTGGGAAAGGGTTAATTCAGACAAATTTTGTTCTTGGTTGGTTTAAATCCCAGTTTGCGAAATATAATTTCTGACATTTGTCCAAAAGTAGTTAATATTTTACCATTCTCATGAAGCAATTGTAAACTGAGGCTTATTCTTTAGAGCAAGATTTTTTAAGATTTCTTAAGGTGTTTTGGATAAAGCGTTTTAAAGACCAAGACTTGGACCAAGCTGTTCCAAATGCTCCATATTTATACAAAGTACGTCATCATGAAAGTCTTAAAAATCTTGCTCGAAAGAACGCTTTATCCTACAATATCTTAAAGGGACATTTCATTCCAATTTCAATTTTGTAAAGTATGTCTTGATGCTAGGATTGGTTATTCTAATGAGTATAAATGCTATTAGTTTTTTGCAGTTGTTGCCAATAAGCGAGAAACACGCATTTAAAGTTGAGACATAATCGATAAATTGCATATAAATCCGAACTGTTGTCCACAACAATTTGTTCAATTTTAACACAAAAATATAAATTTCTCGTAAACGGCGCAATATTTCGGCTTGAAATTTTCAGAATATTCATAAGGAAATGTGCTCTTTCAGATAAAAATAAAAGTAAAATTTATGACAAAAAATTCTGAAATGTCACTTTAAGAAATCTCAAGATATCTTAAGAAATCTTGCTCTAAAGAACATGGCTCTGGTCAATGTTGAATCTGTAAGCTCATATTAGGATATTTTTTTTCTCCTTTGCAAGAAATGCTAGGAACATGGTTTGATGCACAAGCATCTACAATTTGCTAGAAAATAATCATAGAACATGCCATTTGACCCCATTCAATAAATGAATGCAATAGACAATAGCATGTTGTTTCTCTGTCATTGCACAGGAATAAATCATATTACCGTTTCTACCCCACAATGTGCTGAATGACTTTGCTATTGATCAGATAAAAAGAAATAAATTATTTGGCTTGTTAATTAAAAATTTAACTAATGTCTTTTTGAATTCCCATAAATTAATCTGGAAATGCCATCATGCTGAATATGCCACCCCCATAATACCCCCTGCTGTGATGTTGGAAAAATGTTGTGTCGCTTTTCAACGAAAACCTTGTAAATGCAGCTTAAAACAAGCTGCAGTTACAAGGTTTTTGTTGCAAAGCAGCGATATATTATGAAATATGTACGCAAAACAAAACATTATGCCTGTCAGCCCCCAGTGAGGATCGAACTCACGACCCCTGGTTTACAAGACCAGTGCTCTAACCACTGAGCTATGGAGGCTTCATGTTAGCATTCATCAAAAAAACAAACAATTGTTTAGCTTAACCCTTTCCCAAACAACACAATTTTAGGGTGATCCACTTCAAAAACTGCCACAAATGACAAAATGAATGTAATTAGATAGTATTTGTGTAAAATATGGCAAAGAAAACATTGAGACAAAAGGAGAAACTGCTGGTTATCAGCAGTTTCTTCTTTTGTTTCAATGTTTTCATAAGCCTTTTCTATTAGGGACGTCAAAACCAGGTCTTGTTTGGGAAAGGGTTAAACCATTGTTCGGATCCTACCATTGTCATAATGGTCACAGCTGCTGCAACAAATGCTCATATTTCAATCCTTTCCTAGAAGACAAAATGAATGAAAGGAGTTTCAGAGGACAAAATAATTGCATTTGAAAAGGGATTGGATTGTGATACTTTAAAAGTTTTGCATCCACTCAACAGCTAAGGCCATGTGGTTTGATTGATTGATTGATTGATTGATTGATTGGCAATTTGCGTGCTATACAATAGTCATATATATTGCAAGGGCTGGAACATCATATCCATAGATTCTTATCGTTTCTTATACCAGTACTACCACAACATCCTTACCAAGCCTCCAGCTGCTTGCCCACATAGGTCAACAATTTCTAAGGTCATCTGGAGAACATACCTGGTTTAGTCTCAACTAAAAGACCTGAGTGGTGAGAAATTAAATCATCAACTCCTGTGTTACAAGTCCCATCAAGTTATGTGCTTTACCATTATTTTTAGATCACTGCATTAATTTTGTTACTGATTTACCTGCCTTTGAATTAATTGATATAATGTACATTAATTATTTTTCCGGCAAGGCTCTTTTTTAATTCCATTTATTTATCAAATGTATATGATAAATAGATGAAAAGATAATATAGACAAACTAAGTTTGTACATGGAAAAGCTTTTTGGAGGAGCATTATTCTTTCAAAAGTTAAGTAATCCCATTGTTTATAAACATTGAAATGTGGGAAAAAAAGTATTTATCACTATCTTTGAATGGACGAAAATACAGCTTTCAAATTAGCTCTTAAAGGCTATTAGCAATTAAGTCAGATATCTCCCACAGTTGTGTTTTTGTGAAGTGATGTAAACTTTGTTGTATAATGGGTAAAAATGGTTTGTAGGAATCATAAAAATTATTGATTGATTGGGGTTTAACACATCTTTCAACTGCTATGGTCATATCGCGGTGGCTGGAGTACTTAACTGTGGTTTCTTGGTATCTCTCTCACAAGTACTACCGCAATATCTAATCAAAGCCACCAGCTGCTCTCTCACAGAAATGATTCTCACCCATTGGTAGGAAACAAAAGACTTTTGTCAAATGTCAGAATTGATATTCGCCAAGTCAGGGTTCGAACGCATGACCCCTGGATTGACAAACTTCGACGTTGCCAACCAAGGTATCTGGACTCAGCTAATGAAAATAAATGACAAATCCAAAGATTGTGAAACTATTTCCAAAACATTAGACCCGGTTTTTGCCTCACTTATCAAGAATGCTTTGAAAGGCATTGATGAAAATGAAAAAAATGTCAAGATTGAGCAATAACCAGCATTTTCACAATTTCTCGCTATGATGAAAGCAAATATAGGTCCAGATAAATGACCTAGCTGAGAATCTCTAGCTATTGGCTAGAGATGTTCTGCTAGGTCATTTATCAGGACCTGATAACAGTGTCGTAAAAAGAAAATCAAAACAAACAAAAAATCAATGCTTGCAATAAAAGCGCTAACTTTGATATATAAACTACTTATGAACCATCATGAAAAAGATATTTATCCAAACATGTTTATTCACATTCTCTATGAATGATGTGATATGTAAAATCATTGATAAGTGCCATGTCCAGTTTGTCCCAGCGTTTAGGACTTTCAAGTGCCTTGTTTGATTTCTCAAACATGTGTTTTCATGTCTAGTCTGTTGAAATAATTCAATTTGAAGTCTACAAATAATTTGCTGCTAGAAAGCAACTACTTTTTTATCGGTATAATTTTTTTTAACTGATTTTTTAGCGAGCCGGGACTTTAAGTCCGGGGAGCTAATGTCACAGCCCTAGTGTCGGCGTCGGTGTCGGCGTCAGCGTCAGCGTCGGCGTCGCGTCTTCATTTGAAAAAATTTTAACCTGGTCTATATCTCGGGCACTATTTGAGATACAGCCTTGATATTTCACACATGGATACCTCCTGACAAGGCCTTTCATTTGGGACCATGACCTTTGACCTAGTGACCTTGACCTTGGAGTTTGACCTACTTTTAAAAAACTTTAACCTGGCCAATATCTCATGCACTATTAATGATACAGCCTTGATATTTCACACATGGATACCTCCTGCCAAGACCTATCATTTGGGACCATGACCTTTGACCTTGTGACCTTGACCTTGGAATTGACCTACTTTTTAAAAATTAAGCTGTTTTTGTGACAAGCACCTGTATAGGCGAGCTACGTTGTCCGCGGACAACTCTTGTTTAATTTATAGTTACCGGCTGGTACACTATTTTTAGTAAGCCTGGATTTATTTATTTCAAGAGAGCAATGTCACAGCTCGTCTTTCACAGTGTCAGTTGTAGATGAAAACTTTAAACATGTCTATAACTTGGGCAGTTTTGGAAAAAGTGGTTATATCATCAATACATAGATACCTTTCTACCAATACCTTTCATCTAGGACTGTGGCTTTACGTTGTGACGTTGACCTCAGAGTTTGATCTACATTACATGTAGATCTACTTAATTGACCAAACGCCAATCGACAGATCGCTCCGCCCAACCTAGAATTTAAGGCAAACAATGGCAAGTGGTCGTTAATAGGGAACGATTTTATCCAGTTAATCGTATAGTAAATTCGGACAAACAAAATAGTATTTCGTAGTTGTTGTTATGAAATCTCATAACTACGGCTTGATTTAAGCCGTAGTTACGAGATTTTATATCAACACTAACAGTTTATCAAAACATAACGTCGAACCTAGTCTATTGTTAGCACAAAATTCTTTGCCATTGGTATGTCGATTGTTTTGATTGTCAGTCGATAAATCGATACAAAACCACGTGCAACGTTGAACAATTGGGGCATGACATTTTTGTGATCGTCCATTGGCTAATCGATGTTTTTGATTGACAGTCGGCGTTTAGTCAATTGTGACAAGCATCTGTGATATGCTATCTTATGCCAGCGGATAACAGTGTTTCATAAAACGTATGATAATCTAGTAAAAATCCATTCCTTGAGACTCAATATAACTAACATTTTGCCAACTGCCTGGATTAACTCTTTCGCTGCCAATGTCGCCAAAAAGCGACTTATAAGGAGACTGCCAATGTCGCCTTTTGGCGACTTCAAAACAATAGCTTAATTAGGTCATTCAAGGTCAATGTCAGGGTCATTTGATCAAACTGCCTGAGAATAAGTGTGCTATTCAACAAAATAGTTTATGTGCAATAACTCCTGAAGGTTTCAGCTTTACATTCATCAAATAATGATATTTACTATATTATAAACTGATAAGCCCTGTTATGAAGTTTTAAAAATTGGCACTGGAAATAGTACAATTCCAGGAAATTTGGCAGCGAAAGAGTTAAGCTACTGGAATATTGACACAGATTTTCCTGACCTTGTGCATAATGTAGGAGTCTACAATTAAATGCGAAAAATGGTGTATATGCCGACTTTCACACTCTTTGTTTTCGTAAAATCTACGATAATTCATGTCTTAGACCTCAAACTGACTGACATTTTGCTCAATATGACTGACATTTTGCCAACTGCCCGGATTAAACTGTTGGATTATTGACACAGATTTTCAACTGACCTGACACACCATGTCAATAAAGAAGTCGAATAGCATTATAGTCACATACTTCAGATCAGCCCTTTCCCAATTAACAAAGATATAAAACTGGTCCAATTAGATGAAATGGAAATCTGCAGATCAGAAGAAGTTGATGAATGCATACAATATAGCACCAGAAATATTGAGGCTGCTGGCTACCAAACAACTGACATACTTTTAGACTTCAATTTGAAAGCTGCTGCAGATGACAATTTTGGTATTGATTGATAGTAATTGTGTATGATATAGCACAGAAAATCTTGAGAACATATTGAGACAATAGGAGAACATGTTAGCTGCCAGTAATTTCTTTTGGCCTGATGTTTTCCTAAGCCTTTCCTTTTGGGGACATCAAAATTGTGTTTTGTTTTGGAAAGGGTTAAACAGTATTAAGGTGACATACTTCAGATTAATAAGCCATCAATTTTATTGATACATTTATACTCATGTCTAGTGGCTACTCTTTGATAATGGTCAATGTTTGTTTTAACGCTTTTAATCAGGGTTTATTTTTAGTCATCTAGATTATAAGGCTGATTGATTAGGGTTCAAGGGGACAATCAACAAGTTTGATTTGCCGCCAATGGTGGAGGCATATTGCTATCATCTATGTCTGTTTGTCTGTCTGTCTATCCTAATGTCCATTTATTTGTCAACATCTTGTTAAGGACCATGTTACTTTACAGAAATGTTGCCCTGGACCTAAGAAGGTGCCCTGTTGATTTTGGTCAAAGGTCAAGGTCAAAATTAAACTTCGCTTTTTGAAAAAAATGTGTTTCTGTGCTGTAACTCAGAACTTGTCCGCTTTGTGACAGTACAAGTTTTTGTCTATTTTATGTTTGCAAGTCACTGGATTTGTAGATCTATGTACCTCCTAGATTTGTAGATCTATGTATCTCCTACAAGAAAGTATAATGAAATCATATTTGACCGTAAGGTATGTTTGATTAAAAGATTATAGGTACTACCCCATGTGAATTGTGGTTAATCGAACAACTTTTTTGCATTATTATATTACTAATGTATCGGCTACTTGAATAGCGTGTCAAAAGTCTTAAGTAATTTCGCTACAATAATAACAAAGTCGATACTTGAAATGTTGAATATCCTGCCATACTGGTCAGTTTACATTGCGAACAAAGGAATTGTGTCTAAATAATTCTGTCAGGCAGACATATTGATCCAAGATCAAGTTTTAACTCTTTTCCAAACAAGACCTGGTTTTGACGTCTATAAAAGACAGGACTTTGGAAAACATTGAGACAAAAGAAGAAACTGCTGATTATCAGCAGTTTCTCTTTTTGTCTCTATATTTTCTGAGCTATATCATACACAAATCTCATCTCTATCAACATTCATTTGTCGTCTGCAACATATTTCATATTGGACCGCCATTAATTTTTGCCTTTTGGGAAAGGGTTAACTCTTACCCTGCTGAACAATTTTTTGCTGCCTTACGTTGTTTGCAGTACCAAGTAAATTTAACATTATAGTCTATTAGCAAACATCAAAGTTTTAAGGTGGTATAAATTCAAGGATGATACACTTGACAAAATAATTAAGTGATACTAAAAGAAGGAAATACATGTGTCAGTGTCATAGCTTGAAAAGTACTAAATATGAAGAAAATGCTGATTATCAGCATTTTCTCCATGTCTTGATGTGCTTTTTAAAGCTGTCTTGACCAGAGATGACAAAACAAGTCTTGTTTTGGAAAGAGTGATTGGACAGATCTGGAGCAATGGTTATTTGCTAGATATAGACTGCCAATCAAGGAGCGACAGTCATAGAACTTTTGGTAGCGCATGTGACTCCTAATTATTGGGTCCTCCATGGGTTAATTATAGAAAAAAAATGACTTCTGATTTGAAAGCTGCGGCAGATGACAGAATGGATGTTGATTAAGATAGGATAGTAACAGAAAATGTTGTGGCAGAAGGAGAAAATGCTGGTTACCAACATTTTCTCCTATTGCTTAAATGTTTTTGCTTTCTTCTATTAGGGTTGCCAAAAGCAGGTCTTGTTTAGGAAAATGGTTTATAAATTGCTGATTTTCTTTAACAAAGCAATTAAAGAAATCCAAAGAGTATCTTGACCCAAATTCGTTTCACATTATGAGGTCAATTTAAAGAGAATTGGATTAAGTCTTAATACCAACAGTGGCTGGGTCAGTTTGATGACTTGAGGCGATACTTACGAATATATAAATAGATTTGAAACATTCCGTAATCTTTGATCACAAAAACTCTATACAAAAACTAGGCATTGCTTTTGTTAGGACTTAAGGGGGAATGCTCCAGTTTTTCGGAACACTCGGACTTTACTGTAGTAATTTAAATGTTTCGTACCAATATGTTTCGCTACCAGATTTTCAATAATATAACACATCATTACAATTTACCATTTTCGACGGTAAAAGTGTATTTATTATGCGAAACTGATTTTCTCAAGATGGAAATTGAATATTTAGAGCAAGACAGTCATAAGTGTGTATGCAGTTACCACTGTTTTGCGTCATTTTATTCATGTGTAGTTGATAAAAATTGCCGTAATTCACTAATAAGTGCGCTGACCTATACAATTTCTTTTTGAATTATTACCAGGACATGTTGCTTAATGCAATGAGGGAGTTTTATCAAATTCTATTATGTAGAACTTGAAATATTTCCAAAAATATGCAAATTTTGACATAAAACACCCCAGCTTCGTTGATCTAACCGAATACGTGAGCATGCTGTTTTATGCATTTACACATTTAAAATAGCACATATTTTGGGTTTTCTGTTCGTAATAAACTTAAGACGTTATTTTAAATCCGTTTTCGGGACTAAACGATGAATATACAGCTTTTTATTAGCATTTTAGTGACCTTAGACAGGTGCAAGAAATTGTGCATTTTTTCGATGTAGGGTTATGTGATACGAATGCCAATAAAATTCAAACAAGATTGCTGACCACCCATTTTTATTTCATTTTTCAATTGGTAATAACATGTAATTTCAACATACAAAATATTAATAAATTCTATTATTGGGAAAAAACTTAGGAAACTGGAGCATTCCCCCTTAAATAACGTAACATTATAAAGTCTCAATAGCGAACAATTTTCGCGCCAATTTGTGCTAAAAATAAATTTCTAATGGGAAAACCCCCAACAATGTTTGCCGGGTACCAGTCTAATATTTTGTTTATCGGTCATGAATCGGACATTTTTTTCGTAACAGTGTTAGCAAAAAAATATTATTTTCAAGCGAGATATAAGTCGATCATAGATAATGCAGGCGGGAACTAAAATTACGAAACATTGCGCATATGCAACATGCAAGATTGCTTCCAGATACGGAGACAGACCAGAAATGACAAACGTTTTTTCTTGAGATTCCCCAGCAGCTTAACCAGAAAAAACATCAAAAATTCTGAAAGTAAAGTAGCTATGATCATGAAACTTCTCGGGTAGATAGATCTCACCAAGGAGAAGTGCAACGCACAAGGAGCATAACTCTACCTTGCTTATTTTGTGAGATATTGCCCTTTGTTGTAGGCCTACATAGTGAAAGCCTTTGGGGATATCAAATCACATTCAGCGACAAATTCTAGTTTTTTTTTAGCTCACCTGAGCACGAAGTGCTCAAGGTGAGCTATTGTGGTCGCTTTTTGTCCGTCGGCGTCCGTCCGTCCGTCCGTCTGTCCGTCCGTCTGTTCACAATTTGTTGTTAACACTCTAGCATCCACAAATATTGACCAATCTTAACCAAACTTGAACAAAACATGTATGACCATAAGTTCTCGGATGAGTTCGATTTTGGGTCAGATCGGACCAGGAAGTCAGGAGTTATGTGCCCTTGAACGTCAAAAATAGCTACTTTTTAACTTGTTAACACTCTAGCATCTACAAATATTGATCAATCAAGACAAAACTTGGACATAATGTTTAGGACTATAAGTTCTCGAATGAGTTCGATTTTGGGTCAGATCGAACCAGGAAGTCAGGAGTTATGTGCCCTTGAACATCAAAAATAGCTACTTTTTAATTTGTTAACACTCTAGCGTCTACAAATATTGATCAATCAAGACAAAACTTGGACATAATGTTTTAGACCATAAGATCTCGGATGAGTTCGATTTTCAGTGTGATCTGATCAGAAAGACAAGAATTATGTGCCCTTGAATTTGACAAAATTGCCATTTTAGGCTGTTTTTGACCTTGTTTACCCTCTAGAATCTACAATTATTCATCAATCAAGACAAAACTTAGACACAATGTTTGGGACCCTAATATCTTTGATGAGTTCGTTTTTCAGTCTGATCTTTTTCAGAAAGTTGAGAGTTATGTGCCCTTGAATTTGACAAAATTGCCATTTTCGGCTGTTTTTGACCTCGTTTACACTCTAGAATGTACAAATATGAATCAATCAAGACAAAACTTTGACACAATGTTTGGGATTATAAGATCTTTGATCATTTGGATTTTCATTCTGATCTGATCAGAAAATCGAAAGTTACTTGCCTTTGAATTTGACAAAATTGCCTTTTTCGGCTGTTTTCGACCTTGTTTACACTCTAAAATTTACAATTATTAATCAATCAAGACAAAACTTGGACACAATGTTGGACACCAGAAGATCTGGGATGAGTTCGATTTTCACAACGTTATTGACCATAAGTTCGTTTTCAGTCTTAAAGTCATAAATATTAATTGAATAGAACAAAATTGTGGCTCATATCCTTTTGGTTCAGGTGAGCGATATATAGGACCATCATGGTCCTCTTGTCTATATTAACCATTTCCCAAACAAGACCGGTTTTGACGTCCCCAACAGAAAATTCTTGGGAAAACATTGAGGAAAAAGAAGAAAATGATGATCGACCAAATTGAAGAGGCCTGCTCAGCAGACCAAAAGAGTGTGAATAACTTCTTTGGATATTGATGATCATTCTTCTTTTGTCTCAATATTTTCTCTGAGATAAAACACTAAAAGAATTCACATCCGTTTTGTCATCTGCAGACTTTTTTCAATTTGGCCAAACATGACATTTTGTCGTTTTGGAAAGGGTAAGCGAGTACGCACGAGCGACACGACGAAGCCAAGGCAGGACCGTATGTGTAAACATTACTTGTTTTAAAACTGCTTATTTCATGGTTACCGATCTTAAAAAGTACACGACAGTGCAGCAACCTTCTTAACTCTGAATTAGAATGTTTCTCAACAAATGATTACAGCAATCCAGCTCTTAAAACGCCATCTTCGGCAAGTTGAACGTGGAAAAACTTCGCGAGATTCACAGCCATTATTTGTACGATAGGAGATTCCCAATCTATTTTTAGACCAGTGAGGCATGACGATGACGTATTTGTTCATACGACAAAATCGAACGCTATTACTAGTTTGTTGTTCCACCCAGCGAAGCCTTCTTTTCCTCTCTTTCATACTGACAAAATCATTTTTGAATGCCTAATGCAAAACAGTATTCATTTTATGCTATATCCACTATTTTCTTTGTGGGATGAATGACCAGGGGATTTGAATGCATGATATATTTGTTCTGACATAAGAAACTCAAAAAACATGTGCAGCAACAAGGGCGGATCTAGGATTTTTTGCCAGGGGGGGTCCAAGCTCAAGATTTTTTCCAGGGGGGGGGGGGGGTTGTGTCCAAGCCCAAATTATGCCTTAAAATGTAGTAAATATGCAATGTTACACTAGATTTATATATCCTCGCCTCCCCATGGTCGGTCACCCTAAGCCGGCCACGCTAAAATGCATATGCATCACATAATCGAGTAAATCATCCTGAAACATTCATCTCCCCTCTAGATTTAACAAGTTTCCTTCCTTTAAATATCTGTTTTAATAAAATTTAACTTGAAAAACAACTCCGTGAATGTAAACACACTGTAAGCCGTAGCAAAACAAAAAAGGTGACGATACATGGCGGGTTACGGACCATGGTAAGTCGACGATAGTCAAAATTAAATTTTCGGCTAATGCCAGGGGGGGTCCGGACCCTCCTGACCCCCCTCTAGATCCGCCCATGAGCAACAACTAAAGATATGCTGAAGTCTGCATCACACCCATTCCAATAAGCTTATGACCGTATTTTTAACCTGTTTTCTTGAACATGAACATCAAATGAAAACTGCTCTAAAAGTACTGAAATCAAACATATTTTTCTGAAGGTCAATTAATGACCAAATATTGATTTGCCAGTCCTATGATCACCCATAGGCATCTTTGACTTCCTTCTTTTAATTGGATCAATTAACTAAACGACCATCAGGGCAGTCATACACTTGAGGCTTTTAAACATTGACTTTTTAGTTCTATTGTATAATAGTGGTCTATTTAATAAAGCCATGGGACATTAAGAATCGTGGCAAATGAAAAATGGCTTACTAGATACCAAAAGTGCAAATCCGCCAACTGCAAATGTTTTTACACAGATGTGACTGTATTGCAAATTACACTGACTTAACCCTTTCCCAAACAAGACCTGGTTTTGAAGTCCCTAATAGAAAAGGCTTGGGAAAACAATAACATTGAAACAAAAGAAGAAACTGCTGATAACCAGCAGTTTCTCCTTTTGTCTCAATATTTTCTGTTCCATATTTTGCACAAACCCTATCTTTAATAACACCCATTTTGTCATTTGTGGCAGTTTTTGAAGTGGATCACCCTAAAATTTGTCGTTTGGGAAAGGGTTAAACAAGGGTTGAAGACTTTTGCGAATTGCTATCAGCTTTGTTTAATGATAATAAGCCATTATGCAAAATACGAAACAATGATCTAGTTTTGATTGGTTTGATTTATAGAATTTAACCCTTTCCCAAACGACAACATTTTGGACTCTTCCAATTCAAAAGGTGTTGCGGACAATAATATGGAGTGTATTGAATTTTGAATTTATTGGTGTTTTCGTTTAGAAAACATTTTGGGAAATGAAGAAATTGCTTGTCACAAGCAATTTCTTCATTTTCCACAATGTTTTCCAAAGCCATTATCTTGTGAGGAGTCAAAAAGCGTATATGTGTGGGAATGTGTTAAATGAGCCCTATTTTAACATGGAGCAACACAAAGTCAACATGACCTTGAGTGAATGATATATCTATTGGCCTGATAAGGTCATAAGGCTAGAAACATTAACCCTTTCCCAAATGGCCAAAATTTGGACGTTTCCTATTTGAAAACTGCTGGAAACGACAAAATAGATGTTGCTAAAGATAAGATTTGTGTATGATATAGCATAGAAAATATTGAGACAAAAGGAGAAACTGCTGGTTATGAGCAGTTTCTTCTTTTGTCTCAATGTTTTCCCAAGCCATTTCTATTAGGGACATCAAAACCAGGTCTTGTTTGGGAAAGGGTTAAAGAAAATGTCATTTTTATCATGAATAAAACCAATCCTATATTTCTCTTCTTATTTTCATCTATTGGTACTCTCCCAATATTGATCTCTGTTTTACAAAGAGCAGGCTGCAGCCATGGTGCAGTTGGTAGCACTCTCACTCAAGAGGTCCCAGGTTTGGTCTCTGGTCATGACAAATGTCCTTAATCTTACATTATTGTCACCCACCAATGGTTTTATAGTCATTAACCAATGTGTGCAAGCAGCTGGAGGCTTGGTAAGGATCTTTTTGCAGAACTGGTATGAGAAAAGACATGAATCATTGGTTACATGCTCCAGCCGCCACAATATCACCATAGCAGTTGAAAGAGGCATTAAACCCATATCAATCTATTTACAAAGAATGAACCTTTTCCATCTTTAACCCTTTCCCAAACAAGACCTGGTTTTGATGTCCCTACTAGAAAAGGTTTGGGAAAACATTGAGACAAAAGAAGAAACTGCTGATAACCAGCAGTTTCTCCTTTTGTCTCAATATTTCCCGTGACAAATTTTACACAAATCCTATCTTTAATAACATCCATTTTGTCATTTGTGTTAGTTTTTGAAGTGGATCACCCTAAAATTTTGTCGTTTGGGAAAGGGTTAAGTTGGATCATGCGTGCTATCACACAATATGCAAGGTTGTATGGCGCGCGAATAGGGTCTAAAGTCAATATAGCGCTAGACCGATAATTAAAATAGGGGTAGACCCTTAAAAATAGCGGTCTATCCTTATATTTTTACAGGTCTACCGATAAAAATATCGGTCTACCCATAAAATAAGGGTAAACCGCTATTCAAAATAACGGTCTAGCGATAAAATTACCGGTAGACCGCTATTTTTATCGGTAGACCCCTATTTTTTTCGATAGCCAATCACAGAGCTTGTATTATGCGGTCGTTGATATTCCCGGTGGGTTGAGGATGTAACGAGCCATTTGATTGGCTAATGAGATTTCGAGCAGAAGGGTCAAAAATAACTATCGGTCTACCGGTAATTTATCGCTAGACCGTTATTTGAAATAGGGGTCTACCCTTATCTTAAGGGTAGACCGATATTTTTATCGGTAGACCGGTAAAAATATAAGGGTAGACCGCTATTTTTACCGGTCTACCCCTATTTTAATTATCGGTCTAGCGCTATATTGACTTTAGACCCTATTCGTGCGCCATAAGGTTGGCAATCCAGTAGCAGGTAATCCTAGCATGCCAAAGATTCTACCTCTACTTTGTGTTTTATGAAAATTTGTAAGGAACAAAATGGAAGTAGAATTCTTGACCTGAAAATATGGCAGGTAATTATTTCTGAACAATTCGAGAAATGAAATATTCTCTTCTTTTACCTTCAGGTGCCTGCAGAACAGCACAATGACATCAAGAGCTTGGTGGCTGCGGTCACTAAAGGCTCGAACTCGGAACATATGAAGGCACATTCCCTCTACTGTTGGCTAACAACACAGGATCTGGCCAAGTTTGATAAAGTCACCAAGAAATCTAGTTCACCGCCTGGCAGGTTAAAACAACTTCATGAGAAAAAGACAAATTATTGCTCTGTTTATATTGAAATGTTAAAGTAAGTTGTGCTTCTTGTACTTTACTTAAAAACCTCTTACTTCTCTTGCTACTGTAAGTGAGCGCTAAATTTTGTACATGTATGTTTTAGGTATTCCATCAATTGTTAGATTCCAAGCACTTTGTACAACTTTTGGTGTCATCCGCTGGCAATTAAGGAGGGTATCATTAATTTCCGTTTCCGTTGATGATGTGCAGAAATTGATGGAGTATACAATCAGCAATTCCTGTTGCAATGGATGATGCCTGAAGTATTCCATCGATTGTTAGATACCAAACATTTTATGCAATTTTGCTGTAATTTTTTACACAACAGAAATTGACCTGTTTAGATAATGTCAGATGACTTTTTTTACGCCCGTCGAAGACGGGACGTATTATGGGATCACCCGTGGCGTCCGGCATCAAGTTGTCCGGGCATCCGAGCGGCATCCACTTCTTTGTCCGAAGCATAACTCTGTCACCTTAAGTCCCATTGACTTTAAACTTGGCAGTTATATTCTTCTTACCATTACGGAGTGCAGTGCACAAGAACCATAACTCTACCTGGCCTATTTTTGAGTTATTGCCCTTTGTTGTTTTTCATACTTGAATCTTGTCCGGAGTTTATCTCTAAAGGTATAATAGCTAGAATCATGAAACTTCATGGATGGATAGAGCTTATCAAGGGGTAGTGCAGTGCATAAGAACTATAATTCTGCCTGGCTTATTTTTTGAGTTATTGCCCTTTGTTGTTTTTCATACTTCGTTTTTGTCCAGGGCATATCTCGAAAAGTATAACAGCTAGGACCATGAAACTTTTATCAACCCGCTCCTCCTGTCGACATAAAGCAGTGTTATGGGCGTATCTTGTGACAGTTTGACACCTTGTTGTATATTATTTACTTCTTTGGAAAACATAATGGAAAATGAGGAAATTGCTTGTAACAAGCAATTTCTTCATTTCCCACAATGTTTTTATAACAAAAGACCAAGAAATGTAAAATTTCAGTTACTCATGTTATTTTCTCTTCTTATACAGAGTTGCTGGTCTAAAGTGTGAGCGGGTAGAGGGCTATGTGAAAAACAAGGACTATTTACCTGGAAACACCGTTCAAACACAGAAATTCCTGCATTGTTGGGTCGCCGTCTCGATGGACGGACATTATAGACTTGTTGATCCTCAATTTGGTGCATCTGGGGACAAATTCGTTCAGGATCATTTCTTTGCCACGTCGCCAGACGAACTTATCTTGTCTCATTTTCCGAAAGACAAAAAATGGTTATTAATGAACACCCCTGCCACGATCGAAGAATTCGAAGGACACTTAAAAACTTGGCCTGCTATGTTTCATTTTGTGATTCGTCCGTTAAATATGAAATCTGTGATTCGGACTTACGACGGAAGGTTGAGTATAACCGTATTATTACAAGATGTAGCGGTTAATCCGCAGTTAGAATATGCGGGCCCCGGGAAAGAAATCGACACAGACACTCTCGAAGAGCAGATCGATCACGAGATTCGCGATGTGGACAATGCGGAGACGTATCATGTGACTTTACCGCAGGAAGGGAATTATTATTTCACGGTGTACGCTCATGTGTTGGAAGATTGTATAGATGTCCCAGTGTTCCAGTATAGAATAGAATATGTGGATGAGTTGTTATGATCGTATCTGTGCAATTTAGCTGTTACCAAACAAAAAAATGTATAATCACTGGCCCAGATTTCAAACAGTTACAGAGGACAAAATATGTCACAAAACCTTAAAACATTTGTTGCTTTAACCCTTTCCCAAACAAAACCTGGTTTTAACCTCCCTAATAGAAAAGGCTTTGGAAAACATTGAAACAAAAGAAGAAACTACTGGTTATCAGCAGTTTCTTCTTTTTTCTCAAGATTTTCTGTGCCATATATTACACAAATCTTTCTTTTATAACGTCCATTTTGTCATTTGTGGCAGTTTTTGAAGTGGATAACCCTAAAAAATTTTCATTTTGGAAAGGGTTAAGGATCCATCCATCATTAGATGCCAAACACATAGTGCAACTGCGGGCATCATCCTTGGCAACAGGAGCCGAGCCCGGATAGCTCAGTCGGTTACGTCGGAGTCTGTCAATCAAGGGGTCTCGAGTTCGAACCCGGCTTGGCCAGTATCCATTCTGACATTTGACAAAAGTCATTTGTCTCTCACCAATTAGTGTGAATCATCTATGTGAGAGAGCAGCTGGAGGTTCGGTTTGGATATTGTGGTTGTACTGGTGCGAGAAATACCAGGAACCCATGGTTAGATGCTCCAGCTGCCGCGATATGACCATAGAAGTTGAAAACGGCGTAAAACCCCAATAAATCAAATCAAATTGGCAACAGGAATTGACGATGGTATCCCTCGTCAATTATACCCTTGTCAATTTCTGTTGCCACAGATGACACCTAAAGTTCCATGTTGTGTTTGGTTTCTAATGATTGTTATACCTGTAATCATTCTTAACCGTATCCCAAACGGCAAAATGTTAGGGTCATCCACTTCAACAACTGCCACAAATGACAAAATGGATGTAAGTAAAGATAGGATTTGAGTAAAATATGGCACAGAAAATACTGCTGGTTATCAGCAGTTTCTTCTTTTGTTTCAATGTTTTCCAAAGTTTTTTTATTAAGTACGTCAAAACCAGGTCTTGTTTGGGAAAGGGTTAAGACACTGACTATGTTTTGATGAAGGTTTTTTCATGCAATCAGAAACTAGGAATTGTCAAGGAATGATTATTCTTTGAAACAAAGCAGTGGGCATATGGGTTCAATTAGAAATCAGTTGCAAAACAACACATTATCAATCTATATGACAAATTTATCAAAGTCAAACAAATACGAAATTTTAAGATGATTGATGGAAAAAAGCATAACTGATACTTTTTTAACAATTCTGCACAATTTTCTTTAAAGTATATGTATTTTGAATTTCACGACTGGACTGTCTTTAAATATAAATGCATGGATTTTAAAAAAAAAAATTTCAAAGTTCTTATAGATATACTTTTCTAAGATCTCTTCAACTGATCATATCTTCTTCAAACTTAATTGAATTTAGAATTAGTTTTTTGATAAGAATTTGAGTACAATAAACTAAAATAGCCATTGTGTAAATAGTCGGGAACGATCCCCAAAAGTACAGCTTTCCTAGAGTGGCCAGTATATTGCCAGTATCTATAATTCCCATGTTAATCACTTGTCAATCACTGGGGAAAGATTTGAAATCAAAAACTAATATTTTTATAATTTGATATATTTTGAACATGGGTTGGATTCTTGAAAATGGGACCTTATGTTCCAAACAAGACCGGATTTTGACGTCCCTAATACAATAGGCTTGGGAAAGCATTAAGACAAAAGAAGAAAATGCTGGTGACCAGTGGTCTCAATATTTTCTCTGCTATATTATATACAACTTGTATCTTTTTGAACATCAATTTGGTGGCTTACAGCAGCCTTTGAATTAGACCACCCTAAACCTTTGCTGTTTGGGAAAGGGTTTAACAACTTTTACTGTCAGGAAACAACATTGGCTTCAATCTGACTGCACTAAGAAACAGATTTATCTGGTCTAATATGGTTCTTTTGAAAAATGTTTTACCGGTAAATGGCTTTTGTATTTCTTTATATTCCAACTTAATCACTTTTCAATCACTGGGGAAAGTTTTGAAATCAAAAACAGTATTTTTATGCCCCCTTTCGAAGAAAATGGGGGTATATTGTTTTGCAAGTGTCGGTCGGTCGGAAGGTCGGTCGGTCGGTAGGTCGGTCGGTCGGTCGGTCGGTCGGTCGGTCTGTCCGTAGACCAAACCTTGTCCGGAGCATAACTCGAAAAGTATTAAAGGTAGAATCATGAAACTTCATAGGTGGATAGATCTCATTATGGAGAGGTGCAGTGCACAAGAACCGTAACTCTGCCGATCAAATTTTTTGAGTTATTGCCCTTTGTTGATTTTATAACTTGATTCTTGTCCGGAGCATAACTCAAAAAGTATGTAAGGTACAATCATGAAACTTTACAGGTGGATAGATCTCATTATGGAGAGGTGCAGTGCACAAGAACCGTAACTATGCCGATCAAATTTTTTGAGTTATTGCCCTTTGTTGATTTTCAAACTTGATTTTTGTCCGGAGCATAGCTCAATAACTATGTTAGGTAGAATCATAAAACTTTACAGGTGGATAGATCTCATTATGGAGAGGTGCAGTGCACAAGAACCGTAACTCTGCTGGTCAAATTTTTTGAGTTATTGCCCTTTGTTGATTTTCAAACTTGATTCTTGTCCGGAGCATAACTCAAAAACTATGTTAGGTAGAATCATGAAATTTTACAGGTGGATAGATCTCATTATGGAGAGGTGCAGTGCACAAGAACCGTAACTCTGCTGATCATATTTTTTGGGCTATTGCCCTTTGTTGATTTTCAAACTTGATTATTGTCCGGTGAATAACTCAAAAAGTATGTAAGGTAGAATCATGAAACTTTACAGGTGGATAGATCTTATTATGGAGAGGTGCAGTGCACAAGAACCGTAACTCTGCCAATCAAATTATGTGAGTTATTGCCCTTTGTTGATTTTATAACTTGATTCTTGTCCGGAGCATAACTCAAAAAATATGTAAGGTAGAATCATGAAACTTTACAGGTGAATAGATATCATTATGGAGAGGTGCAGTGCACAAGAACCGCAACTCTGCCAATCAAATTCTTGGAGTTATTGCCCTTTGTTGAATTTTACACTTAATTCTTAACCTTGCCTATATCTCGTGTCCTTTTACACATACAGCCTTGATATCTCACACATAGATACCTCCTACCAACATTGTTCACATTTAACCATGACCTTGGACCTTGTGACCTTGACCTTGGAGTTTGACCTACTTTAAAAAAAAATTAAACCCGGCATATATCTCATGACCTTTTACAAATACAGCCTTGATATTTCACACATGGACACATCTTACCAAGACCTTTCACGATTGACCATGACCTTGGACTTTGTGACCTTGACCTTGGAGTTTGACCTACTTTTAAAAAACTTTAAACTGGCCGATATATCATGTCCATTTACACATACAGCCTTGATATTTGACACATGGAAACCTCCGACTTAGACCTATCACATACGACTATGACCTTGGATCATGTGGCCTTGACCTTGGAGTTTGACCTACTTTTAAAAAAATTAAACTGGGCCTATATCTTATGTGCTATTACACATACAGCCTTGGTATTTCACACATGGACACATCTTACCAAGACCTTTCACATTTGACCATGACCTTGTGACCTTGACCTTGGACTTTGACCTACTTTAAAAAGAACTTTAACCTAGCCGATATATCATGTCCTTTTACACATACAGCCTTGATATTTGACACATGGACACCTACGACCGAGACCTTTCACATTTGACCATGACCTTGGACCTTGTGACCTTGACATTTGTGTTTGACCTACTTTAATAATACATTAACCTGGCCTATATTTCATGTCATTTTACAGATACAGCCTTGATATTTCCCACATGGTCACTTCCAACCAAGATATTTCACTTTTGACCATGACCTTGGACCTTGACCTTAGAGTTTGACCTACTTTTAGAAATATCTAACCTAGCCTTTATCTTATGTCCTATTACACCTACAGCCTTGATATTTCACACATAGACACCTCCTACCAAGACCTATCACATTTGACCATGACCTTGAATATTGCAACCTTGACCTAGGAGTTTGACCTACTTTTTAAAAGACTGAAACCAGGCATATATATCATGTCCTTTTACACCTACAGCCTTGATATTTCACACATGGACACCTCCAACCAAGACCTTTCACATTTGACCTTGACCTTGGCATTTGGCCTACTTTTAGAAACTTTAACCTGGCCTATGTTTCATTTTACTTTTACATATACAGCTTTGATATTTCACACATAGACACCTCCTACCAAGACCTTTCATATTTGACCATGACCTTGGACCTTGTTAACTTGACCTTGGACTTTGACCTACCTCAAATGTAGGCCCTTGAGGGGGCATATATGTTTTACAAACATCTCTTGTTAATATTTAATATATTTATGGATCTCTATTAACACAAAGAAGACAGTAGATTAAACTTTGTTGAATTATTGTAAAATTATTAAGCTTTAGTCCGTGTTAAAGTGACAGACTTTAAGATTGTCCAAATTTAAATGCTGCTGCAGACAACAAAAAAGATGTTAACTGAAATGGATTTATTGTACATTTTGGCACAAAAAAATATTGAGAGAAAAAAGGTTTCAGTGTTTTCTTTTTATCCTGGAATTAAAATGTCAAATGGCATTACATATATACTGAGTCAAAAAAGAAAGTGTGCATACTTCTACTTCATATATCTACGTAACCGCTGGAATTCACTTCACCAAACTTCTACACGGAGTTAAGCTATCAACTTTCTCATATCTTTTGACATGGGAAGCAACTTTAGATGATTAAATTGTCTGGCATATCACCAAACTCTGTTATCACCTTTTTGCACGTGGTTATCAAAACAAACGTTTCACAATAAACTTTATTGTCTAAAATCTGTATTCAATGTGTATAAAAGCTAAATCAAACATAAAATTTCAAAGTGCTGAATAGCCAAATATGCTACGTCTTAGTAAACACGACAAATTTCACACGTTAGCTTTGCTAGTGTCTTGAACCTGTGTAAAATGTGTCGTTGTCGTTCAAATGTCATCATTCTGAAATTAGGCGTTTGCAATCATGTTTTCAAAAGAAAGGATACATTTTTGATAGGCTTCGGTCTGATATCCCGAATGTAGGAATGACTAGACAAGATCGTTATATGACGTTGACGCCCTTACATCAACGTTTCAAAACTACACCATTTATGGCGATTCAGTAAAGCAAGCATATGTAAGCAACATTGGAAATCGACGATGGCAGACGGACGGCTCAAAAGAGATTTGAGACCTTCTGTTTGTCACATTATCGTGAGCCTAAATCTTACGTTACGCCTGCAGTAGGCACATCGTCATCGGCACGGGGCGCGTGAAAATAAGCCATGAGTGTGGTGTAGGGCCAAACATCCCCTCTGGTCTGAGTTTCGCAAAATTCAGGGCCCAGTTAAAGAATTTGCAGGACGTGGAATACGTCTTGCAATATGAACGCAATGAAATTCCAAACGATAAAATGAAACGTTGTGTTCGATCAGTGAGACCACAGATGTTTGCCGTCATTCATTAAAGACATGTCACAATAGAAATTGAAGCAGAAATTCCAAGAAATCTGCATTATTTAATCTCCTCACTTTCGTAAGCAAGGTCTGTGAATTTCGAAATTGACCCCTATCTCAAATATCCTAAGAAAACACAAGAAAAAATCCATTTCAAACAATTTAAAAAGACACCTACTTATAGGCAATTAAAATATCTTTAATTTGATACCAATATCATAATATCAATATTCAAAATTACGATAGAAATTCCAGTTATTCTCTGTGCACACTTTCTTTTTTGACTCAGCATATTAATACAGCTGCAACTAAGATAAGATTATGACTTTTCAGAACACAAGATATTTTTTGTTATTATAATTTGATCAAACCTCCAGATGATTTAAATACATACCCACAGATTATGATTTGAAATTACGAACTTTGAATGTCCCTCCCAACTTGTCTGGTCCTCTGCATTATTCAATAAATTTTCCTTGGGAAATCAAAGCTAAGTAACTCCAGCTTTTTCAAGCTATAATTGTGAGGTTTTGACATCCCACTAACAAAATGCTGTTAAATGCTATACTTCTCAAGATGAATTCACATGCAAAAGTTTGTAAACAAGTTATGATTGTAATACTATCACATGATAAAGCTCATTCATGAATGGATGCTTTTCAGCATAAACCCTGTAACTGCAGCTTGTTTTAAGCTACTGCAGCTTGTTTTAAGCTGCAGTTACAAGGTTTTTGTTGAAAAGCAACAACATTCTTCTTGAGCTAATTACATGTTATTGTTGATAAATACTTGATTTTGAATTCAGAATTGGTATGAATGAAAATTATTAAATACTTATGAATTTTGAATTTTTATGAATGAAAATGAATAGTTTTGACACTCCTATATACGTCATTGGATGCTCAAATTTCTGGCAGACAGGCCCCATGTGTTTGTGTCTGTGTTTGTCCTTGTGGCATTCTTGTTAACCATACTCTTTTCCAAACAGCAAAATTTTAAGGTGATCCAATTTGAAAGCTGCTGTAGACATGGTACCATTTGAAAGCTGCTGTAGACATGGTACCATTTGAAAGCTGCTGCAGAAAACAAAAAAGGTTGTTAATAAACATTGGATTTGTGAAAAAAAAGTAGTCAATAAAATATTGAGGCAAAAGGAGAAAATGCTGGTTATCAGCATTTTCTTCTTTTCTCTCAATGTTTTTCCAAGTCTTATCTATATATAATTAGGGGTGTCAAAACCAGGGGCCCGTTTTACTAATGAACTTACGATTATTTTTTGCGTAGTTACTTGTAACAGCAAACTTGATTGGCCTGATCCGATTTTTCGTGCAATCAGATGCCTTGTTACACTGTTTTCACAAAAACATGATCGTAAGATCGTTAGTAAAACGGGGCCCAGGTCTTGTTTTGGAAAGTATTGACTTCTTCAATATTTGAATTTATCTTTTTTCCAAAAAAAAATCCATGTGGGTTTTGATTTGATGATAATATAAGAAGCTTGGAAAACAATGAAAAAAAGAAGAAAATGATGATGGTATATTTTCTGTGTTTTAATGTATGTACACAAATCTTATCTTTCTGATAGACAACATCAATTTAGTCATCTGTGGCAGCTTCCAAATAAGAATGGTTTAATTTGAGCTTTTTGGTAAGGGTTGATTCAGAAATTATGAAAATGCTCAACAATTTAGCATAGTTGATAGGTAGAGACAAATTATTTTTGTAAACATTTTAAACAGACTATGAAAAGACATGAGCAAAACAAAAAAATAAATGGACATGATCAAATCAGAATTTTTGTCTGTTACCTTGTTCAAAACCATTGTATAGTCTACCACTATTAACCCTGGACAACTTATCTTTTTTTGGAAAAGTTGGTTTGTGGAACATCTTTAAAAAAAAAACAACATTGCTGATGTAGGGTCATTACATATTCAGATAACCCAGGTTATTATTGGTGGACTATAAATGCATAATTATAAAGAAACATCTATGTTTACAATAGTACATGTACTATTATTTGATATACTTTAATAATATCTCGGCCCTGACGAATTTGTTCATAATTGTGGTTATTTCCAAAATTACTTTAAGAAAGACCTGTCATATTCGATAAAAATAACCAGATTTTATCAAGATACTATTCATTACTATAGTTAATGTCTATTTCTTATTGTAAAACAACTGTAAGTATACATGAAATTATATGTATTTACAACAGTTTTGTTATAACCTATCAATATAGTTTTAATTTCTGATTTTATCAAGACTTATTTTATTATTGAATCTCTACAATTCTTTGAGATGAAAGAGAAATTGCTAACAATAGCATTCTAATTTGAAATAGAAATTGTCTGACCAGATAAGTCTTTTATTTTCCCCGTCAAATAACAGTCCCGAGTTTTATTTGCAGAAAGGATTGATTTTCACCAATACTTTATCATCGCTTTTCAACCAAACCTTGTAACTGCAGCTTGTTTTAAGCTGCAGTTATGAGTTTTTTGTAGAAAAGCGGTGTTATGTAATTTTAGGGGGAAATAAATTTCAATGTCTTCCTTGGTCCAAATACAATTGAACTTGACCAAATCAAGATTTTTATCTTTTTGAAAAATATTACTATAAGTCAATACAACCATGTACTTTTAGCTAATAAAATTGTACTTTTAAACTATTTATATCCGTACCATAGAAATTCACTGCCTGGTAGTTCTTGATTTGAGACATAAATATGATGACTTCATAATGTCATGCAAAATGCTTTTTTAGCGAGCTGGGACTTTATGTCCGGGGAGCTAATGTCACAGCCCTAGTGTCGGTGTCGTGTCGCGTCCCGTCCCGTCGCGTCTTTACTTGAAAAACTTTAACCTGGTCTATATCTCAGGCACTATAAGAGATACAGCCTTGATATTTCACACATAGATAGTTCTCGACAAGACCTTTCATTTGGGACTTAGACCTACTGACCTTGACCTTGGAGTTTGACCTACTTTTAAAAAACTTTAACCTGGCCTATATCTCATGCACTATTATAGATAGAGCCTTGATATTTCACACATGGATACCTCCTGCCAAGACCTTTCATTTGTGACCATGACCTTTGACCTTGTGACCTTGACCTTGGAGTTTGACCTACTTTTAAAAAATTAGCTGTTTTTGTCACATGCTCCCGTATAGGCGAGCTACGTTGTCCGCGGACAACTCTTGTTTGCAAACAGCTATGTAAACCTTGGTATATTTATGAACATATTTGGTTAAATTCTTTTTGTTTGGATCTTCTGATGTTTAAAAGGTTACCCCAAAATCTTGTTTTTAGATCATTAATTCATTTCCACATAATGGCACTTTTCCGCATCCCACATGATAAAATCTTGGGATAACAATTATTTTTGACAAGCAATTTTCAACTCGGTTTTTCTATTCAGAGAGACAACAAAAGTAAAATTTCTTTCGCACGAAATTGTCGCCTGCAACATCTTTGAATTTTGACTATTCTAAAATTTTGCCATCTTGTAATGGGTCAAAATCTAGTTTCAAAATTTTAAGTGATTGATGAAATTTAAATTATTTACCAGAGCTTGTCTGAGCTCTATTGTGTAACTGTTCTATTGTCTATTTTGTAATATAGCAGTTTGACTGGTACAAAATGATTTACAATGATAGACAATATGAATAATTTATTGCCATACCTCCTACAGTTTGGAAAACTAATCCATTTCCTTCAATGTGATATTTATGTATTTAAACATCATTTTTACATGTTTAAAATACTTTCCCAAACACAATGCACTTTTCAGGCCCCCATTTTGAAAGATAGGTGTTACTGGTTTCCAACAATCTGTCAATCTGTCTGCCCAAATAAAGTAAAAACTTTGGACATCATTCATGGCAACGCAAATTGACGAATGTATCCCTCGACCCTCGTCAAATTGTGTTGCCACAGATGACAACCAGAAATTGACCAGGGTATCCCAATTTTAACATTCTGGTACCATCATCAATTTCATTTGCCACATATGATGCCCGAAATTGCACAAAATGTTTTATATCTTATGATGGATTGAATACATTATACCTTAATCTCCTTTCAATTTTAACCAAAATTTTGTCAAAAATATGTCTTATCTTTCAACATTGTGAAAACCATGAACTATTTGGTAAATTGATTAATTGAAAGTATGATAGATCTATATATTAATCAATAATGCAATGTCAAAGACAATCAATCATAAACGTAATCAAAATTAATCCTTCAATTATATAGCTATTTTTTACTGTTTTGTCATGTTATGCTCAATATGCAGTATTGTTAAACCATTCTTAAACAATTCATGAAATTTTCTGATTTTTATTTAGAATTAAAGCTTTTTAGAATAGGAACATGTATGATTAACTTTTACCACTTAACTTTGTTGTTTTAAGGTAGAATACTCGTAATAGAAATTTATATGACATGATCATTTTATGGGGCAATGTCATAATCATTTGTCAGCAGAAAGTGTGGAATTTATCCTCACTTATTGTGGGACTTTTAAGGCATTGCCTAAAAAATTCCTATGTCATATTCTCAAAATTCCCACATAATAGGTCATGCGTGGATCCAGAGGGGGGGGGGGGGGTTTAGGGGGTCATGACCCCCTCCTGGAATTTGACGAAAAAATGGTGTATCAAAAAGATTACTGGTTATGTCCCAAATAAGCTGCGTCATTTGTCCCTGTGTACTACGACAACCGTTGTTATATAATAGTCCTTCATGGTATGACATGTATCTGCATGCAAGGAGGGGGTGGGTCAGGGGGCCTGACACCCCCCCACTGGAATTTGGCGAAAAAAGGGGTTAAAGATCGGAAGATCCCCCCCTGGAAAAAATACCTGGATCCGCGCTTGCAGGTACTCTACTCTAAACCAAAACTGTCAATTTTGGCAATCATCTTACTGTGAAAGATTTCAACTTGCCTATTCCTGTAGTTAATATTAGTCAAAACTTTGAAAATAGTTATGGATTGAATATAAAACAAATGAAAAGTTGTTAAAGGGGAAATCATGTGTGCATGTCCTTTTGTAATAAAGAGTCTGTTTTGAACTTGTATAATTGTTAAAAAAAAATAAAGATGCATCTTTAAAGTGCTATATTACTGATCAATGGATCATTATATTGTAAAAAAGAGAACAAAAATAAACAAAATATGAATAAACATGAGTAGGCATCCAAAACAACGTACAAAATGTACATGATTAATGTTATGACGGCTTGAACAATTTACAATGTTTTGGAATCTTACTGACATTAATTATATTTATATATCTATCCTTAGACTTTATGTCTTTAAAATAAAGAAATCATGATAATCATATTGTATATATTTTATGTATATCATAATTATGTATATAATTTCATCGCCTTGCATTTGTTCATACATTTTCATAGAATAAAAACAAATATTTTGAGAGTATTTTCATGCAGTCTCCTCTTAATCTACCCATATTTGTAGAAAGGGTTGTGAAAACTATGTTGAAAAAGAAGAAAATGCCATTTATTTTGTAAAATGACCATTATATCACAAAATTCACAATGTAAATAATTAATTTGTTTGTGACAGCACCTTGTGTTATATTCAAATTGCACTCATTAAATATCACATTTTTTTTATCAAAAGTCTGTCTCATCATGTTTTAGAAATGTTTCATTTTGTTTTTGAGTTAAGGTAGTCCACCTCTAATGAGATTCATGCGAGGTCGTAATTATTCGGAGGACGACGTAAACATTAGGCGGCAGAACGTTCCACCACCGAATCTTCACGGCTTTGCCCAAATAAATTTGGATATGCAATGAATGTTCATGACATCGAAGCAAAAATTTTGATGTCGCTGAATCTCATTAGGGGTGGACTACCTTAAGTTTTGTAGTCGTATAAATGAAGAATCTTTACCGGAGAAGTATTTTTGTACAGGAGTTTTTTTCTTTTATAGAAGTATATTATATTTATAATCCTTCCAAGAACTTTGGTACTTTGAAAACTGATTCATTTTGCTATTTAGATCTATACTTTTTATGTGCCATTTGAGATTTTGCAAAACTATCCTAAATGTAAATTAGAAGACTGATCCAAGTTGAAAGCTGCTGCAGATCACAATTTGGAGATGCAGTTAGATGTGTTCTGTCACAGCCAGTTCATGGACTTGGATGGCTGTCACATTGGTTTCAGGACAGTTCTTCTGTTTATGATAGACAACATTAAGCACTTCAGCCTTGGATCTGTCAGCAAAGGCAACACAATGTTCAAAGCATGGCAAAGTCAAAAATAAGGAAAAAATACCACATTATAGGTCTTTTAGGAAAGTGCATAAAAAGTAAACTTCATTGTAGTGCAACTTAACCCTTTCCCAAACAAGACCGGCTTTTGACGTCCCTAGTACATGTATATGGCTTGGGAAAACATTGAAATAAAAGAAGAAACTGCTGATAATCATCAGTTTCTCCTTTTGTCTCAATATTTTCTGTGCCATATTTTACACAAATTCTATCGTATATGACTTCAATTTGTTATTTGTTGCAGTTTTTGAAGTGGATTGCCCTAAGATTTTGTCGTTCGGGAAAGGGTTAAATGTCTTTACAGAGCAATTGTAACTAGTCAAGCAATTGACCAAACGCCGACTGTCAATCAAAAACATCGATTAGCCAATGGACGATCAGAAAAATGTCATGCCCCGATTGTTCTTCGTTGCACATGTTATTGTATCGATTTATCGACTGACAATCAAAACAATCGACATGCCAATGGCAAAGAATTTTGTGCTAACAATAGACTAGGTTTACTGTTATGTTTTGATAAACCGTCGGTGTTGTTATAAAATCTCGTAACTACGACTTAAATCAAGCCGTAGTTACGAGATTTTATAACAACACCTACGAAATACTATTTTGTTTGTCCGAATTTACTTCACGATTAACTGGATAAAATCGTTCCCTATAGACTAACACATATCCATTGTTTGTATTAAATTCTATGTTGGGCGGAGCGATCTGTCGATTGGCGTTTGGTCAATTTGGACATAAAGCATAAGAAATTTCAACTGAGTTAGTTTCCAAAGTACTGTAGTTCTCTCTGTATACTGAGTGTGTGTGGTTTTGTGTAGAAATTGTTTATATTCCATTGTATAAGTAGCTAAAAACATTCATTTAATCTTTTCCCAAATAGCTAAAATTTAGACTGTTCCAAATTGAAAGCCCCTGCAGACAACAAAAAGATGTTGATAAAGATAGGTTTTTTGTACAATATAGCATTGAAAATATTACGGCGAACAGAAGAAAATGCTGATTATGAGCATTTTCTTCTTTTACCTCAATATTTTCATAAGCATTTTCTATTATGAACATTTAAACTAGATCTTGTATTGGGAAAGGGTTTAACATTCATACAAGAATCATGTTAACATCAGACTTTCATGCAAAAAATCATATTATCAGTATTATATTTATTGTTAAATATTTTTAGTAAGAAAATTGTTTGTAAATATGATGCTAATTTTGTTAAGTGCTTATATCTGTTGCTATTTCACAAGTTACGAAGTGCAAGGCTGGTCCAATAGTGTTGTTATTTGGCCTTGAAAGTCATGGTTAGTGCTGAAAAAAGATTGAAAAAGAATTAAGAATTTCATAGGCCACTAAGGGAAAAGATTGAAATATTGGTAACCTGTGTTTTATTAGAAAAATGTTTTCAAAAGTAGGCTTAACTTTTTAGGAAAGAAGTACTACATTCTACTTTTATCAGAGGTTTTTGTGAAACTATACTTTTCTAAGTACTATACCTTTATAGTGTTTGGTCTCTTAGAAAAGTATTATGCAAGCTTTAAATTGTTTAAATATAATCTAATCCATTCCATGCTAAGAATTCTTCTGAAACAGGAACTGTGAAATTCTAAATTCTGCTCTAATCCAAACTTTCCCCCAATGTTTTCTGCCAAATAGACCATAACAGGTAGAATTTCATTTACATGAAATTGTCATCTGCAACATCTTTGAAATGTTTTCTTTTTCCCTTCAAAATGTCATAAACCTACTTTCTTGTTGATGTCAAAAACAGGACTTGTTGGGAAAGATTTAAAAGTTTTGTTCACTGTTATCAGAGTCCGTCCACTTTTGTCATTGTTGAAATTGTTTAGTACTGTTGTTCTTGTTATATATCATTAATTCTGTGATAAAAATATCATTTATATTTGCCTCCATAAGAAAACCAATAAAATTTGAAAATAAAATATTCATGGTTTGTGTTTTTATTCCATCACCAATGAATGCTAGAAGAGTATTTCTGGTGTTAACTTGATATTCAGTGGTTCAGCACATTTTTTAGTATTATAAGGTCCCTCCCTGCTCAAAGAACATTAAGAATGGATCATCACATTTTCATTACAATATTAAAAATCACCGACCTCTTCTTATAATGTCCTTACCACCATTTCGCTGCTTTTCAACAAAAACCTCGTACCTGCAGCTTAACATAAGCTGCAGTTACGAGGTTTTTGCTGAAAAGCATTGATAAATGTCAATGCCACTGTGGGATGAGCAGGTAGAGACTACGAAATGACGTTCTGGACCACTAGTTAGAGAAATACTAGAAACATATGGCTAGGTATTCCAACCACCGCGATCAGCTGATATGACTGAAATACTGTAAATGAGGCCTTAAACGTTGGTCTAAGTTTTAGACAATATAAGTCTAGCGGATAATTTTTCACGAGGATAATGTTTCGCGAACTTGCTTGCACAACACATTAAGGAGTCAGGATCTGGAAAAACGTCCCATTTATATACCATTTGAGACAGCCGTGAAACACGATCAGCCTTCCTAACTGAAGTCTGACCGGGATCCATGCTCTTGTCTCACAGTTGCTACAAGTTACAAAGGGACTATTGGAGATCAACATGGTTCATGATCAGACTGCAAGCAAATGCAGGCTGATCTTGAACCATGTTGGACTCAAAAGCCATAAGGGATTTTTTCCAGATCTTGGCCCGTTTGAATTATGAAATAGAAATTTGAAGCACAATCATTGCTAATACACGCGTTTTTACCAGCCCTAAGTCCATGAAGTCGAAAGCTAAATGCATGTGCACTGTTGGTGAACTAAAACAATTTTCGCTACAACAAGATATAGATATTTTGCGTTTAAATGCAAGTTTATAGATTTTTTTTCTAATGACAATGAACTTGTTCTAAAAACAGACCAAGTTAACCGTTTTGTATTGACAAACTGTCGGTGTTGTTATAAAATCTCGTAACTACGGCTTCGATAAAGCCGTAGTTACGAAATTTTATAACAACACCGACGGAATACAAGTTGTATTCGCGAAAAAAACGTCCGACGCTTTGGCCGAGTTCCCCACCAGTGATTCAAAGCTTACAAAAACGTACACAAATCTCAAAAATGCGATGCGAGAGGAAACATTAATAAGTTCTGTTAGATTATCAAAAAAAAAAAAAACCTAGTTTGGTATTAATTCTTGGGACGGTTCGGATTACCAGCATTTTCTTCTTTTGTCCCGATATTTCGTAAAAAAGGGAAACATTTTTTTACAAATGATTTCGTCGTCAACGCATATTTCGCCTTCTACAATAGATTTTAAATTGGAACAGATCTTGATTATTTGCGGCTTATGAAAAGGTTAATTAATCCTTTCACAGACAGTCACTTACAGTACTGACTTCGTGTTTCATATTGCATAGACAGGGAGGAGGACGGGAAACAGTAAGGTAAATAATAATTTGATACAGGAGCATAAACCTGGTGGTCACTTAAGTTACTTTCTTTTCTTTCAATGCTTTAGAGCTCAATCACCATGGTAAGTCATCAGCTTTTTCTGCGTAGACTAGTTTTCTGTGATCTTTTGATTAGAACTATGTGGGTTGCCACAAGCAGGGATTGTTGGAAAAGGATAAAGCTTCGAGGTGGGGAGGGGGGAGGTTGAGGTGAGTATGGTATAAGAGGGATTACTACGGGAATAATGTTTCTATTTGGGTACTATTGAATCACTTCCCTTAGTTTTTAACTTGGTTTAAAAATTCACTTTAAGGATTCAATGCTACATGTATCTTTTCCAAGTGAATTATCTTTGGAACTTTACCTTTGGACATTAAAGTGACATTCCACATTTATTTCATTTTTCAAAAGTATGTCTTGATGCAAAGATTGTTTATTCTAATGCGTAGAAATGCTATCAGTTTTATGAAGTTGTTATTTGTAAGCGAAAAATACGCCTTCAAAGTTGAGACAGAAATGACAAATTCTATATAAATCTGTACTGTTGCCCACAACAATTTTTTTTAATTTTAGCACAAAAATATAGATGTTTCTCGTAAACGGTTCACTGTTTTGGCTTGACATTTTCAGAATTTTCATAAGAAAACATGCTCTTTCAGATCGAATAAAAGTAAAATTTATGTATTTATAAATAATTCTGAAATGTCACTTTAAACGAGGGACACAAGAACTTGGCATAGATGTTATGGCTTCAAGACTGGTGATTGAGCAGCGTCGAAGAAAGAAATAGGCTACATTTTTGCACATGGTAAGTAACTTTTTCAAATACAAAATTAAATTGTCATTGCGAGTTATCTTTCTTTGGTTACTTTTATGTCAAAGAGGAATACATTGGTACCCGAAAAGGATTTTATAGAAATACAAGTAGGCTACGCAAGTTTTAGTTGTAAACAAAAGTGTAAAGTTACGTAGAAAAATATATAACAAATCTACATTATTCGTATCATAGTACATGATATATAGTTTGTGGTAATACATGTATGCTAGTCTACCCATGTTTTGTTGTAAAGGACCAATGTCACTTGTATTCTTAATCCCAAAAATGTTGAAAGTTTTATTGTAAGCTAATGATTGGGGCTTTTTGAGTCAATTCAAGCTAACGAAATTTTGGTTTGGCAATGGCAACTGTATGTGGTTCCTTTGCTTCTCCAAAACTGAGTCTTTTCTGATGAAAATTCGCTCTTTGATATTTGGATGTCGCTATAACACGGTGGCGATTGTGCATGCTGGGATGGATAACGAATACGGACAAAAAATCTCGAATCTTGTCAAATATTTTGCAATAACTCCTTTATTTCTTTGTCGATTTTCAAAAGGTCTGTTGCATGTACCCCGCCTTGAAAATCTCTTTCCTCGGATACATGGATTATTTGTGGTATCCTTTTAATTTTTCCAAAAATTGATCTCAACTGACCAGAAAACGAAATGATAACGACTACGGCAAAATAAGCCACTCTTCAGGTAGGAAATTGTGCAATAATTTTCTGATTTCTGTGTCAATTTTCAAGCGGTTTGTTGCATGTACCCCGCCTTACTGAGCGCTTTCCTCAGGTGTATTACTTATTTGAAAACTCCCCATACTTTCCCCAAAAATCGATCCCAACTGACCTGAAAAACGATCAGATTCTTTGTCGTTTTTCTGGTCGGTTGGGATCACTTTTCGCAAAAAGTACAAAAAAGGTTTCGTGTAAAGCATACATCAGAGGAAAGAGCTCAGTAAGGCGGGGTACATGCAACAAACCGTTTTTGAATTGACGCAGAAATAAGGAAGTTATTGCAAAATGTCTTACCTGAAGCGAGGCAAAGGAGAAACTCGTCTTTTTTTAGTGCAAAGTCAATCGTGCAATTTTGGCAAATACAGTCCACCATACTTTAGAGCTCTAATACACCATTATGGACTATTTCAATTCCTAAGATATTTCTGAAGATTAAAGTATGCATATGTAGCATTTATTAATATAAGTTTCATTCGTGTTCTCGTCTAAAATTTTCTACAGATAAATGATAAACGTATTTAATAATGATAAAAGGGTTTTAACAAAACTTAAATTTTAACCCTAACAGCACACCATACATTCCAAAATATTAACTATATTTACTACAATCATGTACTAGAACAGGTTTGCAAGAACAAAAGTAGATTTTGTTCTTTTAAACATAATTTGTTGTTAAAATATCATAAATAAATGTTCAAAATAACTATTGATTCTTAGAAAAAGAAAATACTTAAATTCTGATAAATTTTTAGGTAAGTTCTTGAGATTTTATTCTTCCAAATGATAGATTGGAATTGTTTCTTGGATTCCCGCGAAAAAATATCTCGAAAATTCCCAAGGAAACCGATTTTTCGGTAATGCAAAGTCAATCATGCAATTTTGGCCAGTCTACACCACCATACTTTAGAGCTCTAATACACCCCTTTGGACTATTCCAAATCCTTAAATATTTCAAGCGGTTAAAATACACATATGTAGCATTCATTCATATAAATTTCATTCGTGTGCAAGAGGGGGCAATTTTCTATAGAAATTGACCCAGGTCCTTTGTCCGTAGATTTACCATCCCAGCATGCACAATCCCCACAGTGTATAAAATCCATTTATCGAAAAGCGACATCCAAATATCAAAGAGTAATCATCAGGGAAGACTCGGATTAGCTTCCCCATAGTCTGAAAATGACTTGTTTTGACGATTAGTATTTATCTGCTTCAAATGCGAAGACAATTTTGAGACAAACGAAGAAAAGGCTAATATGCAGCATTATCTCCGCTTCCCTTAATATTTTCTTTTGCACAATTTTCAGGCAGCTCTAGTTCAAATTACCAGAGAAAAGGATAGCCGATTACCAGGCCATAAGTGGTCTGGACAGGTCTAAATGTATTTAGCTATTGTACACAACAATTTGAATTCAAATCAAATTAGGAGTACAGTGTATCACAAACGACGTTTATCTGCTCTTGGAACTACAAATAAAACCCTGATTGAAATTTGAATCTATATTTGACATTTTATAATCCTAGTTTTGGAGTGTGAAAAGCGTAATAAAATATTTGTATAAGCAGTTAAAAGGTCCTCAGTGCCAATAAAATTCTTCAAACGCTCCAATTATCAAGTTTTCAAGTGTCCTATCGTCTATATGATTTACCAACCTGGTTGGTATGCTATTTGTTGCGCTTCCAAAGTTTCTTCAAATATTTACCGATTTTGCGTTGTATTAGCCACAGCTTTATAAAACATTGAGAGAAAAGGAGAAAATACTGATGATAATCAGCATTTTCTCCTTTTCCATCAACGTTTTGTATATAAATGAATCGAAATTTGAAGATTTCGTTCAAACACATGTTATATGCTAAATGCAATACTTGTGATTTTTGTCCTGAGTGCCAATAAAATACTTCAAACGTTCTATATATCAAGATATCAAGTGTCCAAACGTCTATATGATTTACCCTATGGTTGTTTCAACAACTTTGAAAAACATTGTTGGAAATGAAGAAATTATTTGTGACAATCATATTTTTCATTTCCCACAATATTTTCTACTCAGTCAGACCAAGAAAAAATGCCTTTTCATTCAATTGAAATGTCGTCTGGAGCATCTTTGGATTTCGATTGAAGTCTAAACCTTGCTGATTGGAAATTGGTTCGATCGTGGCGAGAGAGCAACTGCTTAAGAATGTAAAAGGGGTCTGCTATCTTTTTCTCACAATATTTTTCTTCGTCTGAAATAGAACATTTTCATAGTCATTAAAATTGAATGCAAACTTAAACTTTTTATGTGGTTTCATGGTATCGTGAAAAGAAATTGAAATATGATTTATAATATGACTGCAAAAAAAAAAAAAAAAAAAAAAAAAAAAAAAAAAAAAAGAAGTCACATTTTACGTATATTGAGGAAAAAAAGACAGTAATACAATTAATATAAAGAGCGTTTTCCTGAAAATCAACAAAAAGGCGAAAGTAAGCATCTCACAAAATACAATGTAAGTTTGTAAATTGTTTTGAATTTTGCAAAAGTTTTAGGTGAATTATCAGATCTAGTTCTGTCCAATTATTTCGTTAACAGTCTATTTGGACACGTCCTGGATAAAAAGACCTCCTTACAGCACGAAGTCTACTATTTCAATAGAAAGTTAAATTGTCGAAGAACTTTGGTACATTACGTCATAAATGATGTTAAAAATTTGAACAAAGATTCTTTCCATAAAGGATTTTCAGTTAAATAGAAACCCATTAAATACATTAAAGAGGTGTTTTGTAAGAAAGAAAATTGTTTACTTTGAGAAAATGAAAGCGCTGAATTTCTTTTTAACGTTGACAAAATAATGCAAACACGCTATACTAATGATTACTTAAAGCAAAAATCCCTTGTTATATGGATTTTAGCAGATTACTTAGTCACTAGTTTTAATGCGTTTTATAGAAAGTTTGTAAAGATCGAAACGTCTTGCGAGTTCAAGACGTGATATGGTAGGCCTATAGGAAGCCATATACAGAGTTTGAAAGTTTTAATCTTAAAACATGCCATCCCTCACCTAGGCGCCAAACGTCCATCTGTCTAAAGCACTACATGCAAGATTCGAACCAACGTAAGCAAAATTTAAATTTTATTTAAAATTAAGAACGCATTTCACTTGTTTATGTATTAGACAGAGGCTGTATAGTAGATTCTACGCGATATACACGTTCAAAAGGCGCATACTCTATCTGACTTCTCTAGGGTTCGTCAACCAATGAAAACATACGCTTCTATATACTGTCATTCTTCAAGCCACGCCTCCGACAGGAGCTACTATCTCTCTCCATTCTATTGTGATAGAATGATGGTTAATCAATAGGCCCCGGCTTTGGAGAGTACATTTTCCCAAAAAATTACATCATTTTTATACCCCCACAACAAAGTTATGGGGGGTATACTGGATTCAGGTTGTCCGTCTGTCCGTCCGTCCGTCCGTCCGTGGACATAATTTTGTGTCCTCTTCTCCTCCGACAGTTTTTGACCGATTTTGCTGAAATTTTAGCAGGTTGTTTCCAATCATATGAAGTTGTGCACCTGCAATTTTCATCTTGATCCAGGCTGTAGTTTCATAGTCATGCAACTTTGAACTTTAGCACTTTTTCAGTGACAACGCGCTAGTGGGGGGTATTTGTCCGCTTTGCGACAGTTCTAGTTATAACTGCACAGGAAACGGGGGCGTGGCTATGTATATCCGTGACATAAACTGGTCGACAGTTCGTTTATTTGAAACATAGCGCCGATATCTTCAAATATACTGCAATTTCATTGGTCCAAAAACTAGGACGAACACTAAATCTAGATAAAATTTGTAAATAGGGCCTATGTGACATTATTATCGTGACTAGTCTACAAGACCAAGTGACTACTGCTCGTATGCAGAGGATGATCTCCGCCCATGTTAGCCTAAAAAGCCAAGAAAGCCCTTTCCCAATAATGCATTTTATCGTCGCTTTTCAGCAAAAACCTCGCAACTGCAGCTTGTTCTAAGCTGCAGTTACGAGGTTTTTGTTGAAAAGCAGCGATATTCTGTTTCAATCGCTTTAACATAAGGTCAACATGGTATTTTGAGGTTAAAGCGATCTTGAACTACGGCAAATAAAAACTCACAGTAGAATTTATTTGTTCAAGTAGGATTGATCTCCTTTCACTGGTTACTCAAACTCTGTTCAAACACTGCTTTAATACGTGGATTTGATAAAATGTATTTAAATTGGCCTTTTGCGATCTACAGTACGGTACAAAAACTATGGTCAAATATTCTAGTTGGCAGTATTAATGCAATTGCGGAACAGATAATATATGAATCTGTCGTTTGGGAAAGCTATTGTTACGAGGTTTTGGGAGAAGGGCGGCGATTGTAGGATGTGTTTGAATTGGGGGTTTGTGATGTACAGTACGGAACACAAGTTATGGTCTAATAATCGAATTGACCACCGTATATCATGTACGAGTATCCAAATAAGTTGTAGTTAAAAAGCCTTTCGGTTATAATGGGTTTGATGAAACCTATTTAAGTTTGCTTTTGAACGAGATACAGTCCGATACAAAATCTCTGTTCAAATTCTTTTGTACGATGTAACAAAAGGACCATGATGGTCCTATATCGCTCACCTGAACCAAAATGATATGAGCAACACCTTTGTTCAATTCAATTATTTTTTATTACTTTAAGACAAACATTGTGTCCAAGTTTTGTCTTGATTGATAAATAATTGTAGATTCTAGAGTATAAACAAGGTCGAAAACAGCCGAAAATAGCAATCTTATCAAATTCAAGGGCACATAATTCTCGACTTTCTGAAAAGATCAGAATGAAAATCAACTCATCCAAGATCTTATGGTCTCTAATATTGTGTCCAAGTTTTGTCTAGATTGATCCATAATTGTAGATTCTAGAGTGTAAACAAGGTCGAAAACAGCCGAAAACAGCAATTCTGTCAAATTCAAGGGCACATAACGCTCAACTTTCTGATCAGATAAGACTGAAACTCATATGAGATCTTATGGTCCCGAATATTGTGTCCAAGTTTTGTATAGATTGATCAATAATTGTAGATTCTAGAATGTAAACAAGGTCGAAACCAGCCGAAAATGGCAATTTTGTCAAATTCAAGGGCACATACCTCTCGACATTCTCATCAGATCAGACTGAAAATCAAACTCATCCAAGATCTTATGGTCCCCAACATTATGTTTAAGTTTTGTCTTAATTGATAGATAATTGTAGATTCTAGAGTATAAACAAGGTCGAAAACAGCCAAACAGCAATTTTATCAAATTCATTGGCACATAACTCTTGACTTTCTAATCAGATCAATCTGAAAATCAAACTTATCTGAGATCTTATGGTCTTCAACATTGTGTCCAAGAATTGTCTTGATTGGTCAATAATTGTAGATTCTAGTGTGTAAACAAAGTCGAAGACGGTAAAAACGGCAATTTTGTCACATTCAAGGGCACATAACTCTTGACTTTCTGATCAGATCAGACTGAAAATCAAAGTAATCCCAGATCTTATGGTCCACAACATTGTGTCTAAGTTTTGTTTTGATTGATTAATAATTGTAGATTCAAGAGTGTAAACAGGGTTGAAAACAGCCGAAAATGGCAATTTTGTCAAATTCAAGGGCAAGTAACTCTTGACTTTTTGGCCAGATCAGACTGAAAATCAAACTCATCCGAGATCTAATGATCCAAAACATTGTGTCCAAGTTTTGTCTTGATTGATTAATAATTGTAGATTCTAGAGTGTAAACAAGGTTGAAAACAGCCGAAAATGGCAATTTTGTCAAATTCAAGGGCACATAATTTTTGACTTTCTTATCAGATCAGACTGAAAATCAAACTAATCCCAGATCTTATAGTCCCCAACATTGTGTCCAAGTTTTGTCTTGATTGATTAACCAATTGTAGATTCTAGAGTGTAAATCTATATCTCAATATATAGTTATGTACAGTATGCCTCTATGGATCTGTTTCCGCTCTGCTACCATTTGTTAACGCTTAATAATGGACACTAACGCTGTAAATATCTTAGACTCTTTTCATTTTGACTTTCTTTCATCATGTTTGAAACCTCCCAGAGGGAGAGCTCTATCAAACCAGATAACTCTATTAATACTAAAGAAAAGTAGTATTAAGAGTTACTTCCCTTAGATTAACACAAGGTTGAAGACAGCCAAAAATGGCAATTTTGCCCAATTCAAGGGCACATAACTCTCATCTTCCTGGTCAGATCAGACTGAAAATCAAACTCATCCGAGATCTTATGGTCTGCAACATTATGTCCAAGTTTTGTCTTGATTGATTTATAATTGTAGGTGCTAGAGTGTAAACAAAGTTAAAAACAGCATGTTTTGACCATTAATGGCAGATAACACCGCACATTATGGTCCGATCAGACCCATAATCGAACTTGTCTTAGAACTTATGATCCTACTAGTACTTATTTTGGCCAAGTTTGATCAAGATTGCCTAATTTTTGTGTGTAAACACCCCAAATGTTGACGGACGGACGGGCGCCGGACAAAATGTGACCACAATAACTCACCTCGAGCACTTCGTGCTCAGGTGAGCTAAAAATAGAGCCAGTAGGCCTATCCCCATCTTCGCAAGCCAACGGTGAAAGCTACGACGTCACATCGTTTCTGTATCCACAAACGTAGGTGGGTTCAACCTTGGCTAGCGAAGATGGTCTATCCCAAGCTTTAGTAGATTTTCAAATATTAATTTAAAAAAGTAAACTTTTGTTATAATTTCCTTCTGCAGAATGCTTTAAACTGACTGACCTTTTGGTAGTAACCAACTAGATATTTACAAACTAATCAAATGACCGATTTAGTTACATGTCTGCGAGCTTAATCGGCCATTTCACGTGTATTCTTATTTGTCTAAAAGTGAAAACATAAGAATCAGTGTTAGAGATTGTCAGACGATTTTCTCTATTCCTTGTGTAATGCACTGTGCACTTGTATAAATGGACGAATTGGACCAAGATTTTCTAGATCTAGTTCAAATGTCATGTAATTATTTAAAAGGATCAATATAAAGTAAGCCATAATTCAAAGCACATTTTGGAATCGTGTATATAGAAATAAATCTAATATTCTTATTAATCAGCCTAGTAGCACACGTGTTCTTGAAATAAACCCATTTGATAGAATATAATAGGCTAATTACATTAGTATCTAGTACATGTAAACGATTAGATATTGGATAAAGACTTTTTTAAGCGACATTGATAACCCTTCCGAATACTTATGGATCCCACTGTATATAGAAAGACACATTATATTAGAGATTTACCCGTTCAAATATCATAATAATAGTTAATGGGATAAGATAGACCAATGTCAAATATATGTAATCCAAACCCTTGTCTTCAATTGTAACTATTCCAAAATCCAAGTGATTCAGTCAGATCTTTTACCATGTATACATGCCTACCCATCTTACAGATATTTGACATTTTGAATGCCAATTAATTTAGCAAGAGCCGCTTTTAATCAAAATACATAATAAACAATCAAATGATCCATTCGCTTACACCTATTTTCGATGATACAGAACACTTGTAAACATCTTTTCATGACATTTCTCATGTCAGTTGTTGAATCAGTTTTTGGATGCATAGTCTATAATATGTAACGAACAATAATATTCGATTTTGCAATGAATTAAAAATATTTCATTTGAAATCTTCATCTGGTGTAATAATAGGGGTTTCATTGTTATAACTCTAAACAATAAAAGTTCTGTTTAAATTGAAAGAAAAGATTGTTACGTTATAGATGAAAGCTTTGTTGAAAGCAAAATACAAGTAATTTTAGAATGAGCTTTGTAACATCGATCTGCAAAGCTCGATTACCAAGACCGTGATTCATCCTGTCCCAAAACGGCAAAGTTGTCGACTTTGAGAGATGTTGCAGTCGACAAACGGATTATGATAAAGACAATATTCATGCCAAAAAGGAAGATAAAATAAAACATATTGGAGCAAAATGTGAATGCTGGTTATCAGCATTTTCTTATTTTGTTTCATCAAATTCTCAAGCTTTTCTTTCAACGATACCAGAAATGGGCCTTTACTTGGGAAAGGGTTAAATTTAGGTTAGCCAAAACGATAAGTAAATTGTGTCGTAATGCGATATTTTGATAGGTATCAAAGGGATTTCTTTTTATACAGTCATGATCGAAATTTTGTTACAAGGATATACTGATTGTGAACTGCTGTTGAAGAAACAGTAGATACATGTCTCGACCTTCAGGACACCATCTTAGTTCAACCATTTAGCCTATTCAAATGGCCCGTGATGTCATGTTTTAATAACCATATTTTAAAACACTTTAGAAATTCTGGATGTCTTGAGAAAAGATTTTAAAGTATTTGAACCCATTTTCGCATTCGAAACTCATTGGTCATTTACGACAAAAGGTGGTTCGGTCCGGAACCCCCTTCTAAATTTGCGCACGTGTTCCGACGGTTAAAGTACGCGACTCCGTCGTTTACCAACTTTTCGGTCGAACTCAAGTCTCGCAACAAATTCACAGAAGAATCAATGCACTTTATCGGAGTTTTGAGAGAATACTTAGTAGTATTGACCAAATATTGGTTTAGGAAGCCTTGTTTCAAAAACATTGTTAGAAAGGGAAAAAAATGTTGGTTCGACCATTTGGTTGAAATAGCACCAACAATTTTTTTTTCGGTCGCACTGTAGTCTGGTAAATCCATAGAAGACTTGTTACACTTTATCGGAGTGTTGAGTGAATAGTCTTGATCAAATATTGGCTTAAGAAGCCATATTTCAAAAACATTCAAAGAAAAGAATAAACATATTACTTCGGCCATTTGGTTCAAATACCGTAGTAGGCTATCCAGCAAACTTTTTGGTCGCACTGTAGTCTGGCAAATCCACAGAAGAATTGATACACTTTATCGGAGTGTTGAGTGAATAGTCTTGATCAAATATTGGCTACATGGATTAGCAATATTAGATAGAGCGTGGAACAATAGAGTAGGGCCACCGATGTGTTTTAATTTGATCTTTCAACAATGGGACTAGGAATCTATATGATATTAACTTGACAGGTATATCGTCGGTGTAAATGCAAAACCTCGTATGTCGATTCGTGCAATTTTCAAAGTACAAACTTGTGTGACCAGTTTAGACAATTCTCGCAGGTTTTGAGATTTGTTTACTTGATCAGTATTAATGACAAATTATTTGTGCACAATATGTCCAAATTTCAAGTAAAACATTTCAGTTTGGGAAAAGTTATTACACTTTTTCCCCTCCCCTTTCAAGTTTTCCAAAAACGAGATACGAGGTTTTGCATTTACAACGACGATATGTGTCTGTGATCTCAGGATTTTGTATTAAATTCGGTAATTTATACAGTATGGTTTACCGGAAAAATAAATTAAAGGTCCTGTTAGGACCTGAAAAGTTGGCGCAAAACAATGGAGAGGAAGACTTGATTACGAATAATTCGGATGATTTTTTGATCGATTCATCACGCTCAAGGCCGAGGAGTTATGATCAGTCGGCGTTTAGTAAGATTGGAGAGACGAACGTTTATAAACGAACTAGACCGGCACAAACTTTGCAACCAAGACCCAGATTGGAGCGATATCCGTCTGGGCTGCAGCTAGCTGGACAGAAAGTGGATTCAGATGAGACGGCACTGAAGTCTGCACGATCGACGTTGTCCGGCAGACGACCGCAGACACAGTCGCAGACGGAGACCGAGCGTACAGACGACAACACGGACAGAGTGTCGCCAGTATCTAAAGACAGCAACATGCCAACAGAATCAACGACGAGTAGTTATTCTCCTTCACTCGTACGAACAAAACAGGGTCGTGGTCAAAACAGTGCTAGCAACATGGTCTCCCGGAGTTTTCTCACGGATTTCGGGTTGCGTACGGAAAGGACCGACACGTTTTCCGGGCATCATCGGCGTCGCGCGGTAGCCAGCGCGGATATGGAAAGACAAATGGAAGAGAAAGCGAAACTCCATATAAGGACATGTCAGAATATAGGGAATATAAAACGTAGCAGCAAAGTACAGCAGGGTTACCTGGGTCTACGTGCGACCGTGTCTCCGTCCTACATACCCACAACCCTGGGGTTCCGGGACGGCAGTTCGAGACTGAGCAAGGAGAAACTATTCTATAGGTCGGACTTGAGCTTAGATAAGCCCGAAATAGTGCCTTATATGATTCAATTACGCAAAAACATTGGATCTATCTCGAAAACTAAGACTATCACACAAGGATACCAGAAACCGAACAGGGGACCTGAGATAAGTGGACGGACTATTATTGTGGGTACAGGATATACGTGATGTAAAAATTATAAATGAGCCGGGATCTGGAAAAAGGTCCCTTATAGCATTTGAGATGTTTGTGTTTCAAGATCAGTATTTGACTAGGTGCAGTCTGACATTGATCCATGCTACTCTCATATGGTTGCTACAGACCATGGTGAAGCCATGGGAGAACATCATGGTTCCAGGTCAGACTGCGTGTATACGCAGGCTGATCTGGAGCCACGTTGGGCTCAAAAGCCTTAAAGGACAATTTCCAGATCCTGGCTCAAATATATCTTAATTTCATTTTCCAATGATGGAAATGCTGTTAATATTTCTACTATATTTATTATCCATTCTAAGAATTACAAACACAATCAATGTATTCTAGTTTAAAAAGAAAATTAGGATTAAGATTAAGTTCAAGATTAGATCATAATATTATATAAAACTTTTCATTGAAATGTATACATAATTTTCATATCATTTTACGATATTACACCTACAATGTATGAGCAAGGATCTGTAAAAGGGTCTCTTATTGGCATTTGTGGCCAAAATGTATCCAGATCAGCCTTTGCTTAAAGGGACATTACATTCCAAATTAATTTTTTTAAAGAATGCAAAGATTGGTTATCATAAAGCGTATAAATGCTTTCAGTTTTTTAAGTTGTGATTTATAAGCGAAAAATACGCCTTTAAAGTTGAGATAGAAAGGACAAATTCCGTATAAATTTGAACCGTTGTCCACAACAATTTGTTTAATTTTAGCACAAAAATATATATTACTTGTAAACGGTTCAATATTTTGGCTTGAAATTTTCAGGACTTTCATAAGAAAACTTGCTCTTTCAGATGAAATAAAGTAAAATTTATGGAAAAATAAATGTGAAATGTCACTTTAATCATACACGCTGAAATTGTTTATTATCGTGCACGATTAAACGGGTATTGATACCGCAACTTCAATAGCAGTTAAATGTAAGCCTGTTGTCTCATACAAATCATATGATATGAAATCAAAATTTATTGAGAATAACTGCATGGCACGTCGCTTTTCTTCAAAAACTTTGTAACGTGTTTAAAGCTGCAGCTAAGAGGATTCAGACAAAAAGCAGCCATATTTTTAATGCAAGTAGGAAATTCAGATTAAATACAAGAGACGGTATGCCCGACAATTTTGAAATGCATAAAATAAACATTCGATCGAGCTCGGACACTAGGATTTGCATCTTTTTCTATGTCATATTTATAGACAATTGGTGAATTTGCGTGAACAATAAAAAACTTTCTGCTCAATTTATACGAAATAATTGTATGTATCAGATATTGATTTAGCATTTTTGAAACAATAACCTGTAGTTATGATGTAATAAAAGCCAACAGACTAGTGGAAATCAATTTTATCTAGCTGTAGACAGCCAAAGACAAGACAAATCTGTCATATTATTATGAATCATGCATGCTTAATTTGTTTATAACCATGAGCGCAACTTCAAAAGCAATTAGTTCATAATCTTCTTATATTTTCGTCGCTTTTTTAACAAAAACCTCGTAACTGCAGCTTAAACAAGCTGCAGTTACGAGTTTTTGTTGAAAAGCAGCGATATCTAACGTTGGTTAAGCACTCTTGAAACAATAATCTGTAGTAATGATGTAATAAAATGCCAACAGACTAATGGAAATCAATTTTTTAACTCTAAACAACCGAATACAAGACAAATCTGTCATATTAATATGAATCATGCATGCTTAATTTGTTTATAACCACGAACGATTAAACACATATTGTTACCTCAACTTCAATAGCAATTAGTTCATAATCTTCTTATATTAATCCTATCCCAAAACGACACAAACATAGGCTTGTCCAATTTGAAAGCTACTGCAGACTACAATATGCTGTTTTTTTTATACAGATATATTTTTTCTCAAATATGGGAGAGAAAATATTGAAGCAAAAGCAGAAAATGCTGATCATCATCATTTTCTTCTTTTGTCTATTGTTATCATTGTTGTTATTCTTATAATTATTTGATTAGGATCGCCAAAAGCAGGTCTTGTTTGGGAAAGGGTTAATCCTGGCAGAGATTTGTGAAATCTTTCAGAAATGTTTACGTCAAAACAGCTTAGTGGAATAGAAGTCATAGAATGATATCAGACTGCACAACACGTGTAGATAAGACGCTGAACGTGTAACAGAGCAACATACAGTCGACACTCAATATGTCGACATCGGATAAGTCGAATTTTCGCCTAAGTCGAAGTTCAAATTTGGTCCCGTCCTCATCAATTGACATTTTTTTTTCAAAACAAAATAATTTCGAACTGAATTTAGCGATTGAAACATAGTTGGAAAAGGATAGAAATTGCTCGACACGAGCAATTTCTTTCCTTTTCCTACTATATTTCAATAATAACCGTACTTGATAAGTTTCAAAAACGGTCAAATCTTAACTTTCTCGAATCCGAACAAAATCGGATGAGTCGAACTCCGGATATGTCGAGGTATTTTGACGGCCCCTCTGACTTCGACACAACGAGTGTCGACTCTATAGAGCCTATATAAGAGGGGATGAAGGCATTTTTTATTTCAAATCCAAACCCTATGGTGTGGGTTCTCATTTGAATTGTCTCGACGATGCGGTTTTTGAAGAACAATAAATGAAATACCGTATTGTATTTTAAAATGCATGTAACCCCTCTTACGTGTAGCTCTGAATTGTATCCGCCTAGCTAAACAACATGTCGTCGGTGGGAAGTCAAAACCTCGTAACTCCAGCTTATTCAAGCTGTAGTAACGAGGTTTTGACTTCCCACCAACGATGTTATTCATTACGTTTACGAGGTTTTGACTTCCCACCAACGATGTTATTCATTACGTTTACGAGGTTTTGACTTCCCACCAACGATGTTATTCATTACGTTTACGAGGTTTTGACTTCCCACCAACGATGTTATTCATTACGTTTACGAGGTTTTGACTTCCCACCAACAATGTTATTCATTACGTTTACGAGGTTTTGACTTCCCACCAACGATGTTATTCATTACGTTTACGAGGTTTTGACTTCCCACCAACGATGTTATTCATTACGTTTACGAGGTTTTGACTTCCCACCAACGATGTTATTCATTACGTTTACGAGGTTTTGACTTCCCACCAACGATGTTATTCATTACGTTTACGAGGTTTTGACTTCCCACCAACGATGTTATTCATTACGTTTACGAGGTTTTGACTTCCCACCAACGATGTTATTCATTACGTTTACGAGGTTTTGACTTTCCACCAACGATGTTATTCATTACGTTTACGAGGTTTTGACTTCCCACCAACGATGTTATTCATTACGTTTACGAGGTTTTAACTTCCCACCAACGATGTTATTCATTACGTTTACGAGGTTTTGACTTCCCACCAACGATGTTATTCATTACGTTTACGAGGTTTTGACTTCCCACCAACGATGTTATTCATTACGTTTACGAGGTTTTGACTTCCCACCAACGATGTTATTCATTACGTTTACGAGGTTTTGACTTCCCACCAACGATGTTATTCATTACGTTTACGAGGTTTTAACTTCCCACCAACGATGTTATTCATTACGTTTACGAGGTTTTGACTTCCCACCAACGATGTTATTCATTACGTTTACGAGGTTTTGACTTCCCACCAACGATGTTATTCATTACGTTTACGAGGTTTTGACTTTCCACCAACGATGTTATTCATTACGTTTACGAGGTTTTGACTTCCCACCAACGATGTTATTCATTACGTTTACGAGGTTTTGACTTCCCACCAACGATGTTATTCAATACGTTTACGAGGTTTTGACTTCCCACCAACGATGTTATTCATTACGTTTACGAGGTTTTGACTTCCCACCAACGATGTTATTCATTACGTTTGAGAATGTCGTGACTACAGCCTAAATAAGCTGTAGTAAGAACATTTTTTTAATGTTTTCGAGGATATAAGATGCTTCGAGTTTCTAACTAAATTTTGGTTTTGACGTCTCCAATTAAACATTTTTTAAAAAACATCGAGAGACAATGCTGAAAACAACATTTTTCTCTTTTTCTTCCAGTCGAATAATTGAATAGTTGACTCATTTGTTACATTCGTGAAAAGTGAGAGCAACGAAGGATCACTGTGCGGGGAAATGTCCATTGTTAAGACTAAAAGTCGGTACTTTCCCATTCAACAAATCTCTTTTTGGACAGGTTCCGAACAAATATTACGTGCGAACATTGACCATTTACCGGTCAGGGCAATAAAATTAATACTCTGTGAAAAACAATTTGAATAAATACTTAATGAGGGGACAAAGGGTCAATCATGTATATTTTGTACTTATGCATGGATACAGAAATCGTTTCTTGAACCCATTGCAAGACAATACTTAGTTGACTTTTGCTATCTTGAAATAGCGAAGGACGTCAAATCCGACTAATGATGAAAAATTCTTGGCCCGTATTATCAACGATCTTACGACCAAGTTATTGTTACTGTGTAAGAAAACATCTGATTGCTCGAGAAATCAGATTTGCCCTATCACGCTTGTTGTTACAAATAATTGCGCAAAAATGATCTTACGACCATTGGTAGGCCTAATACTGGTACCTCGTTTCCAAAATCGTTGTAAATAAATCGATCCAAACGCAATAAATTTTGATCAGATTGCCAAACAAGGGGTTAATGTTTGGTCTCATTGGGTTTTGTTTGATAACAATTGAACCAGTCTACATTCTAAAATATTTGGTAGGCCTACTCGCCATAATAAAAAGATGGCTACTACCGAAGATTGAGGCATGATTATCTAGTTCTGATTTTAGACGAAACACTAAAAGCCTTTCACAGAAGACAAATTTTAGGCAAGTAATTCAACTTGAAAAGAGCTGCAGTGAAAAAGTTTTATGCGGATGAAAATGTTGAGGAAAATTTGGTATTCGTTGTACTTTTCCCTATTCTCAGCGCTGTATTTTCTACTTTAGATTGTCAAAAGCAGTAGTTGTTTGGAAAGGATTAGCCGATCTGTTTCACAGAAGATTAGTCTGCACAGCATGTGATTTTACTTGTTACTTTTCTTTCGTCTTTGCTTCAGCTTTTTTACTACCCTGGCATCGATTATCATTAACCATTCGTTTGTCGGATTCTTTGTAAAAACGATGACATCTGCTCATAGAGTACCATTTTCGATAAATTCTTTTATATTTAGAGCATTTTGTGATGGACCACCATTACATATGAAATAAATGTACGGGGTTATTGTAATATAACACTTTAAAGCTACTATTTCCCAGATTTGGACCCAAAATTTGTCAAAAACAAAAGAAAGGTACACTTTTTATGCTTTATATGACCTGATTAAATGATTACGACAAACTATTGAATCAACGACTCATTTTTTCGCAATTTGATACCAAATTCACGAAGCGATGTCGAAAGTAGGTCAAAAACAGTAGGACATGCGACTTTCTTAAATGACGTCACAACATACATGATGACGTAATATTGAAATTCAAGTATGAATCTCGTTTGAATCTTGGTCCGCGCTGTATGCGCATGCGTGACATTAAAAAAATAAATTCAACCGCATCTGTGACGGGGTTGAATTTGGGTTTGGATTCTCCCTAAATTCGGCTATCTCTCTTATAATTTCGGCTCAATCTCTGTCTGAATCGCATATTATTAACCATTCTGATGTGGCCAACACAAACGTTTTGCATATTTTTTTTTTTAAAAATCATTTTTTGCAATTAGACCATCTGTTACCCTCCAGCTTTAAATCAAATTTTGAGTCAACGTCAGTCGGCACATTTCTATCATTGTATTCAATCTACGAGATTGCACCAACAGATTTATAAATGAAATCCTGATAAGTCGTTTTGCAATCATTCATTTTTATTCTTTTCTTCTTTCAGAAATGTATCCATATTCCCAATAGTTTTGTCGCGAAAATTGCGGGCTGTTTTCTGACGGAGCTCTAAACGTGCGAAATAAATGTTCATGGGTTATTGTAACACTTTAAATCAAATTCCTGAGTCAACGTTAGTCTGCATATTTCTATCATTGTATTGAATCAGAATAGATCAATCTTCAATCATTAATGTAAACTTTACAATACAATAATCTTAGGCTACGAGTGTCGAATTGACATAGATTTATAGACTGAAACCTTTCCCAAACAAGTCATTAGTTTTGACGTCTCTAGAAGAAACGGTGCGAGAAATTATTGAGACAAAAGTAGAAAATGCTGGTATCCAGCATTTCCTACTTTTGTTCAAATATTTTCTGTACTATACTAAGCACAACAATATAGGGATATCGGAATTGGTTTAATGTTTTTCCACGAAAATTCCAAAATTTAATCAAATTTCTTCAATAAACGTGTTCCTTAACATCTTAAAGAACAAAAATTCAAAAGTGTATCGGTCGCACTATTATAGACTGGTTAATCCTCAGGCATATGTAGCAGTACCGTCAGCTTCGAAAATCGCATAATAGTGCAGTGGCGTAGGAAGGTTTGTAATATGGGGGGGGGGGGGCAAACGTTCTAGTAAATGGAAAAATGATTGTTTTATGGGGCATAGGGGGGGGGGGGCAGACCCCTTTTTCAAATTATTGGGGGCAGGCCCCCCTGCCCCCCTCTTCCTACGCCTATGTAGTGTCAATACTGCGTATAAGACTTGTAGAGTCCAACTCTCTATTTCTTAAGATTATCCCTGTATTTGGATATCTGCATAATTTAAAGTGGTCCTGAGAGATCCCGATATGTTGATGCCGGTTATTTCCAATCAGTTAACTTAAAACCTCTATGATAGTCAAAGAACGGAATAACGCGCCGATCGGTTGCTTGGTCAATGCAACCCCACAATTATACGCTTTGTGACACAGCAATCTTCAATACAATATTAGTTTTGTTAACTGCAAGCTCGAGCTTTCCTACATCTGCCAGTGTTGTCGGTCGGTTAGTCGACAACGTTGAACCATCTTTTCACAGGTAAGGACTTGTTTGCGAATATGTATTGTTTAGTTTTCATCTAGAAATGCAGAAATCGCATGTGTATGCACACATTTGGCCCATTTGTGATTTTTCAATGCTGGCCCCTCTTTAGTGTACATGCCTATGTTATGAAATCAACGACATATGACTGCACAATATTTTCACACAAAGCAAAAGTAATAATAGTTTTATCAAAAAAGTATTTATAACAGCTTCCAAGAAACTTAAAATTTTAATTTTTATTTATCATTGAATTTCATTATCCCTATATTGTTGTGCTTAGTATATATTGTACACAGTTCATCTTTTTCAACATGCATGCAGTAGTCTGCAGTAGACTTAATACACTCTAGAACAGAATCGTTTTGCAATTTGGGGAAGGGTTTAATAGATATTTAGACACAAACTTCTTACAAGAAAAATGGCACAAATGAGTCAGATGTGGTCAGATCAATGATATTTAAGATGGCAATGTGGTAAAAAGATGTAAACTATACATACAATGATCTTAAACTACGGTCGTCGACTTGACGTAGATTTACAGGCTCAAGGTAGAATACCCGTAATGTGGCCATTTTGAGATTCATAAAACATCGGATGTTTTCGAGCGTCGTCGTTACGTTTCCGAACCTATTCGGGCGCGGTCGTAAACATTCGGCGGTGGAAAGTTCCACTGCCGAATGTTTCCGACCGCGCCCGAATAATTCCGACGTAGCGCGAATGTCATTAGGGTTAGACTACCTTAATGGACAGTTGGACAAAATTCTGAGACTTAAACGAGATATAGATTGTGTGAATGAAAGTAAGATGTGGCCAAAGTAGTGGAATTTGAGCGAGGTAGACAAGAAAGCATTGTACATTTTATTCAAACCTTTCCCAAACGACAAAATTCTGGACTGTTCCAATTTGAAAAGTGTTGCAGACGACAATTCCAAGTTGATAAAACTTTAAAAATCTTTGCACAGTGGGTTACAAAACATTGTGCAAAATGAAGAAATTGTTTGCCACAAGCAATTTCTTCATTTTCCACAATGTTTTCCCAAGCATTTTCTTGTGAGGGAGTAAAAAGGTGTCACTGTGCAATATTGGGTTAATTAAAAGAAGAAAACCTTACAGAAAGTGGTCTGCTGCTTATGCATTTTAGGCTATAAGGATAAGTTGAAGAAAAATTGCTTTAGACTAAGAAAACAAATCAAATTCGAATCTGTTACCGATATTGTTTTGCAATATTTTATTCATTGTTAGAAAAAAATAAGAAAAGCACAAGAAGGGGAAGCAAAACATCTTAAAATTCAATTAATGATTTAAAACTCTTGAATTCTAATGGTCTAAAACCGTACCAGGGCAAAAGCCAATTTTTTCCAGTTAAAACTAGCACCGAAAGGGTTTGCATAAATCATTATCAATAAAACTACTTTTATCAAAAGATTTTATCATCAATAAAGAGTGGCCGTCAAAGAAATAATATAGACTAGTAAAATTAATAGCTTTTCTTATCCAAAAAACCCGCTTTGATTTATCTGATCGAAATATGTCACTTGATTTGCCTATTTGAATAGAAATAAGCCGGGCTTTGGAAAAGAAGCATTTAATCAAGGTATTACAGAGATCATCATGGATCCCGATCAGCCTGTACATACACACCATCGGATCGAGATCAATGCTGGACTCTAATAGCTTCTATAGCAGCTACAAGATAGAAATATTCGTCCTGATCAGACTGCAAGGTGGTCTCCATGCCATTTCCGGATTCTTGCACAAATACGTATACAGCCCCCGTTGCGGAGTGGTTAGGGCGTCCGCGTTGGAAGCTGGATGACAAAATGTCACTCTCTTGCACACGGTTCATTCATTACATTGTATGGTGAGAGTAACGATCGACAACTCTGCTCGGAGATTGGACAAATGTTTGAAACCCGATGAAGGATCCGACCCGTCGTATTAGAATTGAAGCGACCGGTCGGTGAGCTGCCAGCTAGTTAGAACGGTTAGATGTATATCTCAATCGCGCGGCATTCAAAATGGGAAATTGATAGACACTAAACGTTCAAAAACAAAATTGTCTCCAAAAGTGGCTGTCCCTTTAAATAATCAATCTTACTGTCGACTGGAAATTTCATTGAAAGGGTGAACAAAGTAGGAAAGGCAATAAAATGCTGTTATTCAGCATTTTCTTCCTTTTTTTCAGTATCATTCAAAGCTTTGAGAATAGTCATATCAAAACGGGTCGTTCTTTAGGAAAGAGTTGAAATCCTGATAAAGCTACAGACGCGAATAAAAAAGGGGTGTTCTAGCTCGGCAGCCCCCCCCCCTTCCTGAAGAAATGCACTTAGACGCCATTCCTTTGCAAAATAATGTCTGGAACCGTGCTGTCCATGAACTCTAATTTAGAAGCTAATCAAGATACACCAAAAAACTTAGAAATATCTATCAAAGTACTTTTAATGATACAAAAATACAAAATTATGTAATCTCGTTTCTTTGGCATAGTGCTACAAGTTTATCAAATTATCGTCATATCGTCGCTTTTTAACAAAAACCTCGTAACTGCAGCTTGTTTTAAACTGCAGTTACGAGGTTTTCGATGAAAAGCAGCGATATCAAGGTTTCACAATAGCCTTGCCGATGTTTTCTCCGGAGAACAAATTTATCAAAGCTCTCGGTATGTTCTCGAATCCCTCGGTTACATGCTCTTTGTACTTGATCTTTCCCTGTAAAAGATGCCAGAAATGTTATTTTGATTGAAAAATTAAAACCCATCATTAATTATGAAACATTTCGTGCATCTTCGGGCGTCACCCGTAGCCATAGAATTTGACCAGGGTATACCTCGTCAATTTCCGTTACCACGGATGACGCCCAGAAATTGACGAGGGTATCTCTCCTTAATGTCCATTTTCATGGATGACGTCCGCAGATGCACAAGGTGTTTGGTATCTAATAGTGGGTTGTAATTCTTCTAATTTTATCAGCGTTTTAAATTGATGACAACTGGATTTAAAAATACAATTAATGCTATTTCTAAAGGATATGTGAATTCCAGATCTTATAGTCATAAACTTTTTCAAAATTTTGGAGAAGTAGATCTACCATGTTTATTATATCAAAATCGAGAAAATAACCAATTTGCAAGTTCTAAACCGACATTTCTAGTTCAGAGCGACAGATAAGTAGGGATGGAGACATCCTAAATCTATTATTTCAAATCCAAACCCTATGTTGTTGGTACTAATTGGAATCGTCTCGAAGATTCCAATGAGTACCCACAACATAGGGGTTGATTAACAATAAGTCATATTTTGCTTTTTGAAAAGCCTTCACACATCTTATCTGTAGCTCTGCTTGGGTTCTAAGTATCTGAACTCTAGAGCAAAACTACTTCTTTTATACCTCTTCTATCCATTGTCGTAACTTCTGTATTGTCTCTGGCCAGCGGTCTATGTGGTCCCAACCAACAAACCCTTGAACCTTCAGTCTGCGTAATAGAATGTCGTAGAATGGATATGGACCTGGAAAAGAACAATATTATCACTAATTTTCTTGACAAAAAAACCCATTAGATTCTAACAACTCGTATAGTCAATCAAAATGAAACCGGGACGACTTTGCATAGTTTGATAGTGGAAAATCTTCAGAAAACATTGCCGAAGTGGGGGTCATTACACGTGTAGAAATCGATGCCTTAGAAGAAGAAGGACGTAAGTGAAGAAATATAGTTTTGAGAAAACTGGAAAAAACAGTTTTATTTCAAAAGGAAAAAAAGAATAAACGACCATTTTATACATGTTTAGCCAAATTGGTCAGCATGACAAGTTCAAATGTCTATGAAATTTGCACCACACGTTGAGCTTGAAATGCCCTTTCCAAAAATGTATCCATCATAAAAGGTCGTAAGTACCACTTACGACCGTATTCTTCTAAGCATCGGCTGTTGTCCCTGGTTAATCATGGTGAACTATAACTACAGCTTTAACCCTTTTCTCAAAACACACCCTATTTTGACGTCCCCTATATACCGGTAAAAGGCTTTGAAAAAGCATTGAGGCAAAAGAAGAAATTGCTGACAATTAGCAATTTCTTCTTTTGGCTCAATATTTTCTGTGCTAGACTATAGTTTACGCTAATTCTATGTTCATCCGCATCTTTTTTGTCCTTTGCAGCAGCTTTCAAGTTGAACTGTCCTAAAGTTATTTGGGAAAAGGTCAAATTTATAATCGTTCTGTACCTCACCATTCCTACTTTTGCAGACAGTGTGGACAAAGTTCAGGATGCACACAAAACATTTCCTACAGTCCCTCTGATATAGGACCCGTTATCAACAATAGAACAGCTCTAAACCCATTACAAGATGGCACCAATACAATTTAGATAAATAGTTTGGTTTAGTGTAAAATATAGCACAGAAAATATTGAGCAAAAGGAGGAAACTGCTGGTTATAAGCAGTTATTTCTTTGGCTTAATGTTTTCCAAAGCCATTTCCTTTAGGGACGCCAAAACCAGGTCTTATTTAGGAAAGGGTGAGGCACCGCTTCACTTTTCATGCAGATATATGGTTACAAATGAAAACATGTTTCTTTGGCATTACATAATTAGCTGAAAACACACCAGCAATCTAATTATGCTGTATAATTGTCCATTTAACCTTTACATTACGTTAGTGAGCAAAGTTTGAAGACATAATTATGTGAGCATACGTCGGTGCTTTTCAGCTAACACCTCGTAACTGAAGTTTAAAGCAAGTTGCAGTTACGAGGTTTTTGTTGAAAAGCGAGGACATGTAATAACTTATAATTACCTGTAGGTTGATCAGATTCTGACACATAAGTACTGATGGACCCCACAACAACGATCCTGCCATTCGTTGCCATATGCTGTATAATAGTCGATGTGAACTCCCCTCCTACCTAAAATACCAGAGAAAAATTGACTTTCATGAAACTTCTTCAGGTTTTAAGAAAACAAGCTCAATTTCTGTTTCTAAATTTGTTTATTTTCTGAATTGTTTTATTTAGAATAGAAATAATCAGCTTTCACATATCAAAATAAACATGTAGACTATATTCTATACCTTTTACAATATCTTCTTATTCCGACATTCTCCTTCTAAATGGTAATATTTTTGCCATACAGATATGTCAATATTATTTATAAAGTACATCTATTTTATCTGTATAAAACTCACATTGTCAAAGTAACAGTTGACGCCATTTGGAGCAGCCAATTTCAGCGCCTTGTCCACGGACACCTCCTTGTAGTTGAACACGTAATCAAAGTCAAGGTCACTCTTCAACCAATCACATTTGTCGTTACTTCCTGCAAAACCGACCACGGTGCAACCCTGTGTCAAATTTAAATCGCTAACGTAATGTTTTAATAGAGTACGACAAGAAATGATACTGTCTGGTGCTAGTTGAAAAATGAAATATATATTTTGTCAGTTACTGATATATTGTAGAACATTACATTACATGCTTTTGTTGTTTTGTAACACGAGTTTGTACAATAAAATACTTGCATTTAATTGTTTAAATGAAAGCATTTCACTTTGTTATTATTAAATAATTCAGGTTTCCTTTTCAAAACAACCTGTAGGAACATATTATATAGAAAGGAGACAACAGCCAGTACATCGCCGCTTTCCAAAAAAACCCTCGTGATGAGGATTTTGTTGAAAAGCAGCGGTATATTATTTTAACCCTTTCCCAAACGACAAAATTTAAAGGCTGTCCAATTTGAAAGCTACTGCAGACGACAAAATAAATTATCACAAAATACCAAAATGTTTATGTTATAGCCAAGAAAATATTGAGACAAAAGGAGAAACTGCTGTTTATCAGCAGTTTCTTCTTTTGTCTCAATGTTTTCCTAAGACATATCTACTAATGACGTCAAAACAGGTCTTGTTTTGGGAAACGGTTAATGGATCACGAATTCGTGGTACGCAGAATAGGCTGATAGTATCTAGGGAACTTCGGCTGACTTACCTTCAATTTGGCGACCTGTCCCACCAAGCTACCAATAGCACCAGCTGCTGACGATACAACAAATACCTCACCTTCCTTCGGCTGCAGTACGTCTATTGTAGCTAAATACCCGGTTACCCTGAAAAAATATAACAATACACGTACGATGATCTACTTATTAAGTTATAGGACTCGAGAAATGACCTGACAGAGCATCACATTCTGCCATGTCATTTATTACATCTATCGCGACCTACACTGAGGCATGTCAAAAGTGTTGATACGAAAAATGATATTTAAAGGTGTCAAGCATTACCATGAAGTTATGAAATGAAACCAAATGTGTATCCCATCTCTAATTACTCAATCATGAGACATGTGAAGGGAAAAGAGGGGTTGCCTTTTTGATTCGGTAAATACAAATTCCATACCCTATCAGTCATGCATTGTTGTAATAATACTAATTAACATACCCTGTCAAGCCTAGAGTACCAAGTGCGAGTGACTTTGGCAGGTCTCCGAGGTCAGGCAGTGGCTTTACTTTATCGTCTGTCACAATGGTGTGTGTCCGCCATCCTAGTTCTCCTATGACGTAACTTCCGACTGGATAGGTCGTACTCTCGCTGTGGGTCACTCTGAAATATATTGATTAAAACAACGATTATTACAAGAGTTTGGCATTGATAAAACAGTTATTTGCAAAAAGAAAGTAATGGACTTGCTCAAACTTATACTTAACCCGCAAAACAGGGATCAAGCAACTAAATTACATATTACAAGCATTAGAAATTAGAGATACATCATACTATAATTTGAGCAACGTTTGCCCGTTTGTCTGTTTGTCCGTTTGTTCCCCTACTCCTCCCAGGTCCTTGGGCCGATCTTCACCAAACTTGGAGGGAAGGTGGAGGGCGGCCCCGGGTATTAGCTTGAGGGGTTCATTTTTTGAAAGGTCAAGGTCATCGAGGTCAAAGGTCAAATTTATGTTTTTACGGGTTACGGGTATCGTTTTTACGGGTTACGGGACGGGATTGCTTACGGGTTACGGGACGGGATTAGGTGGAGGGCAGCCCCGGATAGGTCAAGGTCATCGAGGGGTCAAGGTCATCGAGGTCAAAGGTCAAATTTCGAGACGGGTAAAATTGCTAGTATTGACAATACAATTCATTGTATATTTAGAATTCTTTAGAAATTGCGCATACAACGTTGGTAGCCTTATATTTTCCTATCTACCAATAATCTTTGTATTCTTGATCAGCAGATTATTCTGTGTGTATGATTATGTAATGTTTGTAGTAAGAATGTTTATATCTAAATTATTATTATTATTATTATTATGAGTGGCATATTGTGCAATATATGATATCACTGTTTAAATCAGTATTTTCATTAAAAGAATTGGATTGAACTGAATTATGTAGGAATGGATAAAGGTATAATAATAGACATTGCACGTAACTTGTCGTTAGTATCTAAATCATGCTCTTTGTCAATTATTCGTTACACTTTGTCAGGAGGTTGCAATATTGAAATCGTTTAAAAAGTTGAAATTAATGGTACCATGTAATCGCTGAGAGAATGAAAAGTGAAAAAGTGGATTCAAATCCCTACCGTGCAACTTGTGTCCCAATCATGGTATCGCACCCAGAACCATTTTGCATCGCCTCGTATATTGGACGTATTCTGCAGATAGAAATGTGAATTCGTGCAGGAATGAGAAAAGGGCCAATATTATGGCATTTGAAATAAAATAGGATTCAATTTGGATTAACCCAAATAGTGACGCTTTATTTGGGAAAACACTGAGGCAAGAGCAGAAAACGCTGAAAATTTAACTACCTCTAACTTTGTCGTATTGGTAATGGGTTCAGATCAGCCTGTGTGTGGAGATACACGTTGTTTCCTAAAATTTTTGTTATGACCTCTAGAAAGTTTTTATTGAACGGGTCCTTATCAGACTTTCCTTAGGCAAAGGTTGATCTCGATCCATGTTGTACCAACTGCAATAAAGGCCCCTTTTCGAGGTCGCCGCTCATTTAAAAATGGTTTCTACTATGTTTTGATGATTATTTAGAAATTGTTTTTGTTTTTGAATCTGATGGTTCTTGATTTTGTCAATAAATCCAAGGGAAATAACACCGATATTGAATCTTTCGATGTTATACAGAGTTGCCAACCTTACATATTTTTCTTTAATAATACAATACCAGTAATAGGTCCAGAAGGGTTTGTGATCATTGGAAGCAATGACATTTTGAAATTTCACCAATTTGGCAGGACGTTAGCAACAACTATTCTAATATCCCTGGCATATGCGACTTACTGTCCGATAGACTTAATTATGATTATCACTTTTATCTTCATAAAGATGCTTTTCCTGTTCAAACTCCGTTTCCACAACTTTAAATTTCAAGCATCTTCTAGACTATTTTATCCACTAAAACGTTTAACCTACTCACCTCACATATGGGTCGACACTGTGAAAGATAGCTTCACAAAGTACTTCTGAAATAGGAATGAATTTTGTGCTAAAATAGACTGGCTTTACTTGTAGAGATTGATAATTCGTCAGTGATGTTAAAAATTCTCGTCACAACAGCTTCAATCAAGCTGCTGTAGTCGCAAAGTTTTAGAATCACACAAATGAAATACTATTGTTTGTCCGAAAGTACGTCACGGTATTGTTGAAAAAATCACCATAAAACAAGTACGAATAAAATATGGGAGAACATTCTGCTTTACAAACAAGTCCATGTTTTGATGCACATAGCCTACCTATATTATAAAGGATGTATGAGAACAATTGAGAGAAAAGGAGGAAATGCTGATAAATGAGCTTGTGTGAAAATGATTTTATTCATTCTTATAAATTTATTGAAACTGTTTCAATTGGTAGCCTGGGGAGATATGTGCGCAGTTACACTCCCTTTGCCCTTCCAATTCCTCAGTTGACATACATGTAGAGCTCTATGCAGTTAGTTGCAGCATTTTTGCACGAACAAAACCAAATAACGACAATTCTTACCCCTAGTCCTATCTATAAGCCCTGGCATATTTTATCTTTGAAGTGATGCCAGGTCTTATCATTTCCGCCATTTTGTCTATAGCACTTTCGCCGTGCGGAAAACTTCGGAGGTTTAGCCCTCAAACTACTACATTTGAAATCAAAATTTCGATCTAAAAATGGTATGAATTGAAAGATAAATCAATTGTTTTTCACTTCAGTATAATTTTGAAATAAAAAATTACCTTGTTTTATGAAAAATCCAACCAAATTTCCAACAACCCTATACAAAAGCAAGATGGCCGACAGGCTTGCCAATTGTAGTAAAAACACGTTTCACAGTCATAATTTGATTGACACATCAGTATTTTAGTAATTTTAAGGTGGTTATTAACATAATGTAGTTATTTTTCATTGTTTATGCCTCACTTTACCATGGATAGGGACTTAGAAGAATTTAAGATTTGCTACACAGAATAACAGTAACCTGACAGGACTATTCTTACCCCCTGACTTTAGTTCTGATGCATCGACATTTTCCTCTTTCATTTCAAAATTATCCAAACGTGGTGCACCTTCCCAGGGTTTCGACAATATCCATTTCTTTACTTGAATCGCCATCTTGAACGTGCTACAAGAGTCTGCAGAAAAAATACATGTGCACGAGATGGTTTACATAGGTCTCTACAATGACCCTAATTCGACAATGTTTGTGTAACATTCACAGGTAATTGATGGCCGAGTCACTTGTAAGTAAGCATAATTATCTAGATCTAATATACACCATTATAGGCGGGAATCTGAAATTAAGGGAGACGCTTAAAGTGGCATTTCATACGTTTATATAACTATATCGTCCGTTTAAAACCAGATCCTCGTATCTCATTATTTTCAAATTTTTCAGTAGAAGGGAAAAACGTTCGCAAATTTTTAATAAACGATATTTTACGGTAATATTCCACTATGATTGGCTCTGATATAATTCTAAATCAGTAATATATCAGTTTTATCATTTTACATTTTATAAAGGGAGATTTGGTCAATTTTGCCTTTAGAATGAAAAACAGCTCTAAAATTCACATTTTTCCAATAGCTAAAACATCTGTTCTCGAGATAAGAGATTCTGGTTTTGGTGCAAACATACAATTTGTTACATTTCAAGACAGCAAGACTATCGCATATTGAGATACACGGTTATGGCTTGTGGATGTTAATGATTTTTTCAAACAAATATTGTACCAGAACATTGTATCTTGCTGTACTAGGGTACGGTTTTCGTGAAATGGATCAAAGTTGTTTAATATAGAATAGTAAAAACATTTCATATAGCTGTAAGATACTCTGGTTTTAAGTAAAGCAAACCGCAAGACTAACATTTGTATTGCCACACACTCTTATATATCTATACATTCATATGGTATTTCTGAACTATGTAAAAAGTAAAAAGAAAATGAGTCACAATAGAGTATCTACATTTAGCATCATCTGGTACACAAAATATTCCTATCTTATCACCCGACACAAAATTAAAGTATAGCATCTATATTCGATATAAATCCTTTTAATACATTTCTAAGTCAATGTCAGTGTCTTTTTCACTTTCTTCCATGTCTGGCTCTGGGAGCCTTTCTTACACGTTCTGGTTGGATGGTAGTCCCTTGTAAAACTGATATTCCGTGGAAATAACACCTTGTTTGCACAAATGGACTAAGTCCTTTTTCTTTGGACTTGAAATGTGTAGTTTCGTAAAGGGACGAAGGTGTTTCAGTACTCTTCTTACTCTTGGTAAAATTCTCACTCTCTGAAAATCTGTATCGTTGTCATGTTCATATTTGTACAGGCGCATTTCTGATTCTTCTTTTACGAATCTCATCCACCTCATGCTGGTCCATCTAGCCCTTTCCCACTCTTTGCTTTGCTGGTCTTCGGGCTTTTGAATCTCATCGATTTAAAGTCTTTGAAGTCATAACATTTCAGGGAAATGACGTTGTATGGATTTTTCTTTCTCCACATTGTAATCACCGTTTCCCTTTGACTAGGCACGAATATCTTCGTTTTTGATTTTGATAATTCAATAACACAGTGCATAGAATCGCATTTCATCTGGCAGTGTCCACTTTCAAGGTCGATTATCTTGAGATGTGGAATTGTTGACAAGGAGTACAAAAGAGTTGTGGCCACGATCTAGTTTCGATTTTGTCTTATACACGCGTCTGAATACAGTATCACATGTTCCACTTTTGTATCAAGGCCAGCAAAATATAGTTTCAAGCGATTTGAAATTTCATTTGATCCACGTTTACCTTCTGTTCCCGACCATAAATAGCATAAAGCTTGTTTGTCACCTGCACTGTACACCGTCCGACAACTCGTAACAGCAGAATTTTCTCACACTAACCAATGAACATGGAGTGAAAAGAACCGACTGTAGAACGAATGTACATGTGTGTACTCTTTGTCAGTCACGTCCAGTTTTCAGGTGTGGCTTTTCTTTTGCGAACAGTTCGCCTTTTGCTGGAGAAACGAATTTCGCTGATTTTTTGGTGTTTCTACTGACACTTCCCCCCGCAGTTTGTGCTTCTTCTGTGTTAGAATTGTCGACCTTTTCTAGATTCAGAATAGGTCTCCCTGTATATATCTCTGGATCTTTACCTTTGAAACAAGTGTCAAAATGCTCCATGACATTTGGGATGGATATGTACGCGATATTTGTCCCACTGCTTCTTTCAATTTGGCTCAAAGTAGGCGTTATTACGATTTTCGGAAGCTAAAACAGTTCTTCGAAGTTGCATTCTTCTTTTGAGTTGTTATGTTTGTTTTGGAGGAAACCAATATACTCTGCAGCATTTTCCACTAAATGAGAACAAATCGACTGTCTGAGCTGAGTAAACGACTCCGATTTGTGAGCCGAATGACAGTCTGTTTCAAACAAGCAGTTCCCTTGTCGAAACACTCTTACTCGAGATAATCCTTCTTTATTCAAGTTATCATCTAGTCGGTCTTCATTTTCCGTAATCAGAGTGTTTCTGATAATTTCCTCTTGGAAACTTATCTATATTTGCCTAGTAATTTCTTGCTCATCTCTGGCGATCTCATGATCAGTAACAGTTGAAGTAGAGGCATGCTAATCACATGAAATATCTGATGGTTTTGAGTTTACTTTATCCACATCTTTCTGAATGCCTCATCTTTTTCTTTCTGCTTTTATGCACTGTCAGATAGATAAGAAAAGTATTCTAAGTCAGAAGAATTAAGCACTTTAGACTTTGGGATATATGTTTCATCCTTGGAACTAGATAAGTAACTTTGTTCATTACATCGATTTAAAAGAACACATAGAGATATGTTATCATCATCATCAGAGCTTGAACTCGGTTCCATCCCCTTCATTAAGTGTTTCTGTGCTTTCCTTGTCGCACGTTTTGTACTTTGGGGAACATTTTTGGTAGCCCGTAAGTCGTCTAAAATTACAGTCACATTATCTTTCTTTTCACTATGGACTCTTGTATTGTCTTCATTCAGAGAAGTTTTCCTAGAAACAGTTTTATTTCCATTTTGTTCGGGGATATCAACATCAAGTACATCGTTTATATTTTCAGTCTCGAAAACACCATCACAAAGCTGTCAGTATTCCATATCGTCTGTGGATTTTTATTAATTTTCTTTAATGTCTTTGAAATCATCTTCCTTTCAAAGAATTGTTGTAACCAAGTCATCCTTAAGCTGCACGTGCTTTTCTCCATCGAGATATGTTTTGTCTTTGCTTATACTCTCAGCATCATTGTTAAACAGTGAAAAAGTTGGTTCTGCCTCAAGGATGTTCTGTTCAATTTGCAGTGCTATTTGAACAAGGTTACTGTCTTCTTCCTCAAATCACATCTACAAATTAAAACAGCTTAAAGTCACATGTTTCTAAAACAATTAACACAAATGTATTAGACGAAGGAAATAGCTTCTTGATATACAAGTTCTTAAAGTATTATATATTAACTTCTGATTAGCGATTTTCAAATGAAATGAAACAAACTGCTTAGTACGTGTAATTAATACAATCTTGGATTATATCAAATAAGAATATTATGGACATTGTTGTAAAATTTATATGGCTCCATATAAGAATTTTTTCCAAAAAAGAGGGGAAAAAGGCTTTGTTACATATATTTATTATATTAATAAAGGAAAGATAAAAGTATTGTACATAAGAATTACCTTAAAATTATGGATTCTCTATTGAAAAATGTATACCAAATTCCCTTTTCTGCAAAGTTCTGTTTTAACAATAGCATAACTGGTTCACTAAATGACTGTAAAATACAGTTTTACTCGTTACTAGAAATATCTCATAAATTGTTTACATGCCATGACCCTATGTCGGTAATATTAATAGAAATTGTAGCTGTCATTTAATGGAGAAGGTCATAAAAATAAATTGATGTCATGCTACATCAATGCTCTGATACGTTGTTATCAACACCAATTAGCTGTCCGCGGTGAGATATCCGGAATGAAAAACATATCATTTACAGATAAAATTGACTGGTTTGGAAAAAATCAGTTTCAATCACAGTATATGAAAAAGCCAAAGTCACCTATAGCTTAATGATACAGTATGGTCTGGACCATGTAAGAATCACTCTCTAACAAACATATATTATCGCTAGATATAATGTTCTGGTATGACATAGACGGGGAAAAATGTTTGACACGTGAAAACCATAACAGTGTATCAATATATGATACAATCTGGCTGGACATTTCCTTGAAAAAATCCATAATCCGTAAAAGCCATAGTGCTGTATTCACAGTTGCCATCGTTTGGCAGAACAAATTGTTGCTAGAACTGAATAAAATAAACGTATCTGAAAATACGTTCTTCTTTTTCTAGAACTTGTGCTCAATCTTAGATACGAGGTTTGATCTTTGTTCAATATCTTAAAAAGTATTTAAGATAGAGGGCTGAAATTTCGGGAGGATATGGATCTAAGCATTATTCAACAAATAAAGCAAAAAAAGATTTTTCGAAAAAATACGAGATACTATGGTCTGGTTTTCAATAGACGATATGATATCCATGGATCCAGGACCCTATTAATCCGAGTCTTCTCTCATGTAAATACCCTCTTTGATATTTTGATTTTTCGCTATTTTCGAAAATAGCGAAAATCAAAATATCAAAGAGCGTATTTACATTAGAGAAGACTCGGATTGGGACCTTATCAGACTTAGGCACACTCCATCCCAATCTGATTGGAATCCGATGTAAGCCTAAACTTAACACAACAGTAACATATCATTATTATGGCACGCACCGATCAGGGTTCCTTTTCGATGGTCTTAAGTTTTCTTCTGACCAATCAAATCTCTAGAGATGACTTGACCCTAATGAAAAATTTGCTCTTTGACAGTTGGATGTCGCTTTTAAATAGCGACCTCCAAATATCAAAGAGCTAATTTTCACCAGAGAAGACTCTGATTACCCTATCTGGTGGTACTGTAAGTTAACATCGGATCAGATTGATTTTCTCTGTATTTTTATCAATCCTTTCCCAAACGTCAAAATTTTAAGGGCAATCCACTTTAAAAACTGCCACAATTGACAAAAAGGAAGTTACTAAAGATAGGATTTGTGTAGGCCTACAATATGGCACAGAAAATATTGAGACAAAAGGAGAAACTGCTGGTTATCAGCAGTTTCTTCTTTTGTTTCAATGTTTTCCCAAGCATTTTCTATTGGGGACATCAAAACCAAGTCTTGTTTGGAAAAGGGTTAAAATAAATTAGATCTAGATTTTATCTAGATCTTAGAATCTTTTTCTTCCGTCTATATCGTTACAGCTAGGTCTTTGTTTTTCGAGAAGAAGATTTCCAAAGAAAATGTTTGCAAACGTAGGCCTAGGGCCTACACACCGATGGACACCTGCACACGCAACCAAAGTTGACTTCCAGTTCCAGCACCTATTGAACCTTTGTTTAGTCCCCTATATGACGGACCCGTGGACGGACAGACGGACGGACAGACAATACAGACACGAGTAGATCATAGAGCTTATGGTACGGGGGCGGGGGCATAAAAATAACAAAATATTCTTACCAGTGGGAGCTCTTATAGTGATCCTAGATGCCGTTCTATCTGCCACTGTCTGGTGTTGTCAAGGTCACGACCTCTGTCAGTCCCCTAAGTTTACACGGTTACGTCATAAATGACGTTTTACACATGATAGGGGCTACACCAATCCGTAAATAATTATATGCGAGACTATCGTAAGTCATATTCAGATCATCTGTATTTACGAGCATGTTCAAACCTGTATTGGTCGCCAGTTTTTGTTTTTTTTTTTATTTTCAAATAAGGGTCATCATGGTCATTGTTGAGGGGAAATCATTCGTGTAGGGCTGAGTAAAAGGTATTAGATCTAAAGGTCATTGGGTCACACAAATTCAAACCAGCGATTATTAATGTGTTGTAAGTTGTACGTTAGGTTTGTGTAGTCATTCAAAGATGGCGACAACAATACAGCATGAGAGGTAGGTGTCTTAGTTTTTCATTGATAAATTTCTTAAACGGTCGTATCTTGCCTTGATACTGATATCATTATACAGGGGAAATGTATACCTATCAACGGTTCTATATATCAAAGTACCAGTGTTGTCCTATCGTACTCAGTCGTTGTGCAAAGACAGCCCAACACGGAAAACTTTTTTCGAAGCGAGAAAGTTGCCCTTTTAAGGATGATTACATAGTAAACAGCGAACTAAGGAACAAACTATTGCTCTTACTTGGATGTTTTTAACATGCTCTTTTCTATGGTTACTGTTATTTTACACAAAAATGTCTAGAATGACCACAAACACCGTGTTTATGAAATGGCCAGACAACGGTGTAGTCACAGTGAAAATATGCAGACACAACGGTGCAGTTTCTGTGTTTTATGTACGGTGTGGTTATATTTTCATAACATATTGTGAACGGTGTAGACATAATGCAATTGTGAACGGTGTAGACTTGAAGTAATACAGAACTTATCATTTCTGGAATGATAATATTTTTATGTTTAATGATAACGTTTTCACGGCTGAGAATCATGTTTTACAATTACTACCGAAATTCTTCAACAATTATGTTAATAATTTTTTATGTGACTGACTTGTAAATGCTTTGCAGCAAAGAAGGTGACAATATGTCTACAAAATATACTTTAATCAAAATATATCAGAATCTAGTTTCCTTGCTATTTGACAAAGCAATTCTGTAAGGGTCAAACAGTAGAAATTACCAAGAATCTGCTGGCGTCTGTTTTATTTTTTTCTTTATTTTCAGTTCCATGCTGTTCACCTATTACTACTGTCATTTCGAAGGGAGTTTCGAAAAGGTTGTGAAGCATTCGGAACAGGACCATTCCAGTCAGATATTAAAAGTGCGCAGGGGGGGGGGGGGGGAGAGAGAGAGATCAATGATCAGACGGGTAAAAAAAGATTTGAAAACTCTGAACTTTAGCATTATTCCTGATATAATCAAGAAGTCAGACTAGGACATCATCCCCATTTGCGAGCATAGAATACACAAGATAGACCTCATCAACGTAGAAAAAAGGATTTTGGAGTTAACAAGATTCTTTCTATCGATGATATCCCCGGTTTTGAATGCATGAGTCCTGAACATAAAAAAATGACGAAGTTCAACACCCCATAATGTCGTTCAAAAAGCCCCGACCTTAATTGCTGATATTTCCATTGGACGTGCTAAAACAGATGAAACGGATAGGGTCTCTTCTCTTTCCCCAACATGAAAACAATGGCTGAAATGAACAGTTTGTTCCCAGATGTGATTAAGTCATTGAGAAGCGTTGATCAACTTGCTATTTGTTTATTTTGGTCAATGAAGGTCGGCTCTCGATGGAAACATTGCATTTCATTTATTTATGGATGTGTGTAAGTTACACTGTCTTGGGAGTACTTCAATGCGTTTTACTCCAATAGTCAAACGATTTTGGCGAATAGAATATTGTCTTTTTCATTGCAAATGGTTACATTTTATGAGTGAGCCCAAAAAATCTTGGTCAGAAAATTGTCAGTCCTGAAGAAGAAGTTCATTACGTATGAAAATTCCAAAATGAATTTTGCAGTTCCAGAATTCTATTTTCAAGACTTATTTACTTAAGTCGAACAAGACGAAAAAAAAGGCCCAAATGTTTATGAAACAAATTTATAATTTATGTTTTGGTATTTATAATTTATATTTTGTTGATTGAATCCTTTATTTTGGGTAAAATCAGACTTTTCAATGAGGGGTCAATTTGAAAACAAGATACACTTCGATCAATAATTATCATACTCCATGAGTTGAAATCATTTCATTAATTACAATAATTGATTGTAATAACCAATTAAAACAGTTACAAAGAAAAATTCAAAGCCAGAGCCGAAATTTCGAATCTACAAATCAAATGAATGGATGAACAAGAAATTTGCCGTTGCACTTAACATGGCTTCAAAATGACGGTTATCGTATGTCTTATTTGATATTTTGTGATGGTATTCCTTTTGATTATCATTTCCGTCAGATGTTTATTCAATCACAAATAACAAAAATGTCTCCCGAACATTAAATCAAACATACATTGAACTGTTTAAGGCTTAGGAGAATGAAGAAAAGAGAAAACATATTTTCTTAACTTTTGTTTTCATTTACTTTGAGGATGGCAGCATTTTCATCTGAGTTTTCTAAGACCAAAGTATTTGAGGGAGATAAAACAGATGATCTGCTATCTGTTAGAGCTAGTTCGCCCTATACAACATACCAAGTCTACACCGTTCACAATTTGTTGTGAAAATAATAACTACACCGTACAGATAACACAGAAACTGCACCGTTGTGTCTGCATATTTTCACTGTGACTACACCGTTGTTTGGCCATTTAGTAAACACAGCGTTTGTGGTCATTCTAGACATTTGTGTGTAAAATAACGGTAACCATAGAAAAGAGCATGTTAAAAACATCCAAGTTAGAGCAATAGTTTGTTCCCTAGTTCGCTGTTTACTATGTAATCATCCTTAAAAGGGCAACTTTCTCGCTTCGAAAAAAGTTTTCCGTGTTGGGCTGTCTTTGCACAACGACTGAGTACGATAGGACAACACTGGTACTTGGCTATATAGCACCGTGAATAGGTATACATTTCTCCTGTACAATGATATCAGTATCAAGACAAGATACGGCCATTTAAGGAAATTATCGACGAAAAACTAAGACACCTACCTCTTACGATTTTCCACCGACGCCATCTTTGATTGACCACTCAAAACTTCCGTACAAACTACACAAATCTAACGTACAACTTACAACACAGTGATTATGCAAATCATTTTAAAATCACTGTCCCTGATGGTTTAATCACATGACGCACTTTCTCATTTCGCCTCTGTCATGAGCTGCGGAAGGATATGAAAAACAACGATAGGAATAATATAGGAGATTTGAAAAAATAGTCCCATTTCTATTAGATCAATACTTAAATGAGAGCACTCTGGTGCAAACAGAATAAAATTTTCTTTCTCTAACGTATCTAGATCTAGTTAAAAAAACGAAACAGTTCCACAGAATTAAAGACGTTATCCTTCGGGAGACCACGATTCGTGGACTGTAGCCGAGCCAGCTCCTTGCAGAGATGACGACCACTCTGTGGGGAGATTTACAATATGGACTGGACTTCCGTTTCCGACATTCCGTTGGCGACATAAACGTCGGGTCTGATGTTAATAATGTCCGTTAAAATGCATACACGGTGTCAAAACCAGTGATATCCCAGAGCAACATATTATTAAATTCTTGGAACATTTTAATTAAAATTGTAGGCATGCATCTCCTAATCCAAAACAGCTATAGGCCTATGCCAATATAAACGATAATTTCCGGATGGCGAAACTAGCTTTTGATCTAGAAAATGTAGTGAATAAAAGAAAATGAGCCCAGATCTAGATTCTATTGAGTTTGTACCAGGTTGTTCGATTTTCAAAGCTATGGGAACGTTTATGGAAAAAAGATAAAAGATCACCCAATCATAGTGATTTAACATTTTACCAAGCTGCAAAATGTTATAATGTCGATCCACATTTGAAAGCTGCTGCAGAAATCGGATGTTCATTCAGTTTGAAATTGTCGACAATGTCTCATATATAGGCCTAGTAGGCCTAGATCTAGTAGGCTATTTTCCCAAACGGTTACTATAAGGGATGTCAAAACTAGGTCTTGGTTTTGGAAAGAGTTAAATTGCAGCAGAGAAGAAAAGTTTTTTGTTCAACATGTATACAGAATGTTGCACAGCTGCATGGTTGGGGCCTATTGTAAGTGTTAATTAGTTGTTAATGGATTACGCCTTTGTAAAGGCCGATCAATGGCACACAAAGGCCCAAAATCACAGGGATTCCCAGTGTTTTGTTTTGAGGCAATGCGGCCATGCTAAATCTAAGATATAAGTCATGATAACTAGCGGTCACAAATAGCATTTTGTCGGTGTTATCGCAAAACCTCGTATCTACAGCTTTAGTCAAGCTGAAAATACGAGGTTTTGCATTAACACGGACGATTTGAATCGGGATATGGAGAAACGGCCTCTATGGCCACTGAGAACAACACAGATCTAGATCAATATTTCGATGCCTTAGAAGAATAAGGTCGTAAGTGGTACTTACGATCTTTTATGATGCATACATTTTTGGAAAGGACATTTCAAGCTCTAATTATGGTGCAAATTTCATAGACATTTGAACTTGTCATGCTTACCAATTTGGCTGTAGAAAAAGGTCGTTTGTTCTTTTTTCTTTTTGAAATAAAACGATTTTTTCCAGTTTTCTCAAAACTATGTTTTTTCACTTACGCCCTTCTTCTTCTTCTAAGGCATCGATTTGTCCCCAAAATAGTCAGACCAGAACCCATCGGTACTCTTGCAATTGCAATACATAATGTCTCGGCTTTTAGAGAAAAACATGGAGCTTGATAAGACTGCGTATTGATAGTCTGATTTGTATAGACCTACACTTTGATCTCAAACGCTAAAACAATAGGGCATGGATTTCAGCTCATTTATAATCTGACGTTCGAATCCCACCCAAGAGTGCTAGCACCAGAATAAATTTTATGATCAGGCGATTGGACCAATCGGAGACCGACCATCTCAGTTATTCGAATAAGCACTCTCATGCTTGCAGTTCATTCATTACTTTCACCGTGTGAAATGCTGGAGCAATGAACGGTCACGTCTGTGAGGAGGATTAACCCATTACCATACAGTGAGCCTTTTGACTCCCTCACGAGAAAATGCATGGGAAAACATTGTGGGAAATAAAGAAATTGCTTGTGACAAGCAATTTCTTCATTTCCCACAATGTTTTCTACCCCAAAAGACCCAAAAAAAGCAAAAATTCATCCACATGAAATTGTCATCTGCATGATCTTTGAATTTGGAACAGCCCCAAGTTTTGTCGTTTGGGAAAGGGTTAAAAAAAAAGGTTCGATCTTAGTTAAGATTTCAAGGCTCGGCGAAAATGAATAGTAGGAAAATCGATTCAGGATGCTAAAATGATGCTTATTATATCCATAAAAGACAATATTACTATTTTGTAGGCCTAGTCAGTGCAACAGGGTCAAATTGGTGGCATCGGTTTCTAATTAGATATTTACAAATGATAATTATCAGATGATTAGTCAGTCCATCAAATATGAACTGGGATCTTGAAAAAGGGGGGCGTCTAGGGTATTCCATCCTTAATAGATACCAAACACTTCGTGCAACGTCGGGCGTCATTCGTGGCAACGGAAATTGGCGATGATATACACTCGTCAATTTCCGGCGTTATCAGTGGCAAACGGAAATTGACGAGGGATACCCTCGTTAATTTCCGTTGCCACGGATGACGCCCGAGGTTGGACGAAGTGTTTTGCATCTAATGATGGATGGAATACCTCAAGGTGTTTAAGAGCAACATAGTCCAAGATGAGTTTGTGCCTGTGTGCAGTCTGATCCGGATCCAAGTTGTCTTCTTTTAGTAGAAGGAATAAGAGGTTTTGAAAATATATACTATACGTAGATCAATACGAATCTTAATCAGACTGAGTTGCGATCAGAATTTGCTCATTTTCCCATATTGCTTTGCGTGATATAGCATAGGCTACAACATGCTATAGCATGTGCATCTTCCACATTTAAACGAGTAATGTTCAACTCAATAGCAATCATTCTGTCCTTATTTTTTACCTTTCAATTTTTGGGATGGTCTTAAAATGGTTTTGTAGAGAAGGAAGGGTTAATTAAAAACATTATAAAAATCAGTGTATAAAAGTCTGATTTCCCCGCTGAGCAAGGTCCATGTATATTGATTCTACTAGTTTCCTTTTTTGTCATTTTTTCTGTAAAACAAGTATCCCCCTCTGGGGTTACAGTTTTTAACCCTTTACTAAATACATGTAACATCATGTTTTGACGCCCCATCAGAAAAGGTTTGGGGACTCGCTACTAACCAGCATTTTTCCTTTGCATTTAACCCATTACCAAACGACAAAATTTTAGCTCGGCCCAAATTCAGAGATGTTGCAGACGACAATTTTAAGTGAATGAAATATAGCAAACTTTAGTCATTTGGGGTAGAAATATTGTGGGAAATGGAGAAATTGCTTGTCACAAGCAATTTCTTCATTTTCCACTATGTTTTCCAAAGCCTTTTTATTTACGGGAGTCAAAAGGAGTTAATGTGTGGTAATGGGTTGAAACCCAAATCCCACACAGTGGCGCTTTTTGTGAGGATGTGCAAAAATTATGTTTCAGCACTTTTTCATTTTAACTCTTTGTTCTCTACACTGTAAGATCTACTAAGCGCGTTAACATAGGGAATTATTTAGGGAAAGGCTTGATGGATTTTCGTGTTATCTTTTGGTGAAAATGTGGCTAAATATCTTCCATTTCCAGGGTAAATGTATGTAGGCTAAATCTTGCTTTCTTTCAGAAATAGGAAATAAAAATATGTAGGCCTACTCCATTTTACAAAGAATCCTGCTTTTAATGTTATTTTTTTTTTTTTTTTTTTTTTTTTTTTTTTTTTTGTGATTGTGAATTTGTGACTTTGGAAATAATATATTATGAAAAATAATTTTCATTATCAGTATGTAGTCCAGGCCCGTAGGAAGCAATTTCATATTGGGTGGGCTAAAGTTCCATTGTCTGTATATTGGGGGGGGTTAATTTGTATTTCCCCTAAATTTTCAGTGTGAAAAAGGAAAATTTGGCATTTTTGTCAACTTTCAGGGGAAGGGGGCTTAGCCCCCCCCCTCTTAGCCCCCCCTCTTAGCCCCCCCCCCCTGTTCCTACGGACCTGTAGTCTTTTTTCCAAGCGATTTTATAAGTCTACTGTTACATGCAATTATTGTTGCTTTAAGTGCACTGTGCAATCATTTTAGAGTAAATTTCTCTCTGAAACTGTTCGATAGAACATTTCCTGCTAACTCTTTCATTGAAGGCACGTTGTTGTTTAAAATTTTCCTGTAACATTCTCCCGATTTATCATTTTAAACCATTATCACATAACCCTTTTCTAAACAGTCTAATTTTAGATTATCCAAATTTGAGTTGCAGTCGACAGATAATTATTCTCGAAGGTAGAATTTGTAGAAAGTTATTCAAAATATTGAGTTAAGATTTAAAAAAATCATTTATTAGATCTCAGCAATCATTGTTCTTTTCTCTCAATGTTTTCCCAAACCAATTTCTGCAATGGACGTCGCTCTGGGTCTTGCTTGGCAAATGGTTTAAAAGGTCCATAAGTGGTCTGCATCACGATATCGTTTGGACAAAATTATGTCGTTTTGCTACAAAACAAGAGCGGGAAATATCTAGGCTGTCCTTTCCAGCATTTTGCTGCTTTTCAACAAAAGTCTTGTAACTGCAGCTTAACCCTTTCCCAAACGACAACATTTAAGGGTTTTTACAGTCAAGAGCTGCCACTGACGACAAATTTGGAGTTAATGAGGACAGGATTTGCGTAATAAAACAGCACAGAAAATATTTAGGCAAAAGGAGAAAATGCTAATTATCAGGATTTTCTTCTTTTGTTTCAATGTTTTCCCAAACATTTTCTATTAGGGACGTCAAAACCAGGTCTTGTTCAAAGGGATAGGTATAAAATAAGCTGCAGTTTCGAAGCTTTTGTTGAAAAGCGACTATCAATATTATTATGATTACATAATTATTCATTATGAACTGGAATCTATGGAAAAGGACTTATTAAAGAATTAGACACCAACGTGGATCCATATCAGCCTGTCTCTACGCAGTCTGATCAATATGACGTACTAAATGGGTCGAAAGTCTATATAGAGCGTACACGCATAAAATATGCGAGTCGACGCATAAAATTTACGCGAGTAGTTGAAAAAATATGCGTCGACGCGTACATTTTACGCGAGCAGGAGTAAAAAATGTGAAACCGAGACTGGCCAATGGGAGAGGCGGTTAGAAACCTTTCCCTTTATACCATAAAATTGATTGATGAAACGAAGGATCTGATTGGTTAATAGATAAAATACGCGTCGACGCGTATATTTTATGCGTGCACGCTCTAAATACATGTAGACTTTTGACCCGTTTGGTACCCCATATGTAGCAACTTTAAAGTAGCAGTATGTCTCCTGATCAGACTGCCCCGAGCCACAAGCCAATCTGGATCCACGTTGATCTCAAATACCATCGCGGTCATTTCCACACTCTATGACTTTGGCATCCTATGTGGTAAGAACAGACTTGAAAACATTATAAGAAAAAAATATCATGACAATCGGTATTATCCCCTTTCCTTTCATTAATTTCCGTTGCTATAACAGACACACTTCGCACAATAGGTTACATAATTTTTGTCGTCTGCAACAGCTTTCAATTTGGACTGGCCTAATAGGCTACGAGTCGTTTGGGAACCTCGACAAGCCATTTTATGCACCCACTGCAAAATTATCTTAAGTGAATATAATTCTACACGCACCTACCATAGTTTTGCGCTTATGCCTCTATTTTTTCGTGAAAAGAAACAAGTAATCAGGAAAAAGAAACTATAAGTAGACTTTAACCCATTCCCACATAGTGATATTTTTTGACTCCCTTCAAGATAATGGTTTTGGAAAACATTGTGGAAAATGAAGAAATTGCTTGTGACAAGCAATTTCTTCATTTCCCACAATGTTTTCTATCCTAAAACACAACAATTTTCAAAAATTTCTTTCACTTGAATTTTTCGTCTGCAACGTCTTTGAATTTGGAGTAGACTAAAAGTTTGCCGTCTGGTAATGGGTTGACATTGTTCCGGGATTTTCTCGAAAGGCCGCCAGACGACATTCGCTAATTGCTTCTGATCACCGCGACCTTTTGGCGCAAATTTTCTGTAAATTACGACCATTTTTTGCTACATTTTTCGTTTTTTATCGTTATTATTCAATCTGTGACGAGGGAAATGATAGATCGATATCTGTATCACCGATGATCGATCGATATTGGAGCTATTGCCTGGGCAACGGATTTTTGTCTCGATTTTATTAAAAGTATTTTCCTATTTCGTGTCGTCTGCTGTAAGTTTTTTCTTCGTCTGCTGAGATTGTGAGATGACATCGCCGTGTAGGAGTGTCAGGCGACATTTCTTTAAGGAAATTCTTACAAAGGTAGGTAATGTAACATTAATTATAATTTATGGCTGCTTTCGTAATTAAGGCTAAACTATCATAATTACGTGTGCGATCTTTTCTTAATAATAACATAACATAATATTTTATTCAGCATGAAACAGCAATAAGCATGTTTATAGCCTACAATACAATAATACCTGATTTTGATTACTCTTACAGACACAAGGCGAAAATAGGGGGTGCTTATTGTTAGCATTTTCCTCTTTTCTCTCAATTTTGCTACCATATGGGATTTTAAAAAATGATACTTTCTTGTCGACTGAAATTTGTTTCTATTTAACCCTTTCCCAAACAATACCTAGTTTTGACGTCCCTTATAGAAATGGCTTTGGAAAACATTTAAACAAAAGAAGAAACTGCTGATAACCAGCAGTTTCTCCTTTTCTTTCAATATTTTTAAGCTTTATTTTACACAAATCCCATTTTTAGTAACTTCCATTTTGTCATTTGTAGCAGTTTTTGAAGTTGATCACCCTGAAATTTAGCCATTTGGGAAAGGGTTAATGTAAACACAATACCGCTCGCCTGGGCTTTTGCTATTTTGTTTCCAAGACAAACTATGATTTGGACGTCTCTTACTGAAAAAGCTTGAACAAATATTGAGAGACAAGAACAAAATGCGGATAATCTGCATTTTCTCCTTTCCCTAGATGTTTTCTGTGCTCTAAAGTACACGTCTTTTGATATTTTCAAGCATTTATTTTGTCGTACACATATGGTAGACGTTTGGTTAAGGATTTTGAAGCCTCTGTCACAATACGTGACGAGCAAACGGCGTTTACACGGCAGCTCTGAAACTCACCACTGCCAACGAAACAAGACTAGATTAATTTGAATTAGCTTTGGACACCGTATTCCGTCACCTTAAATAGCGCATCTGCCTCTCACTCTTCCCAGGTTCGATCCCTAGCCGCGACAAATCTCCTTGCTGGCAAAAATGTCACCCACCAATGATTTTGATCGTTATCCTATACGTGGGCGAGAAGCTGGAGGCCCGGTCAGGGTGTTGTGGTAGTACTGGTATAAGAAACAATTTAGGAAACTTGGCTAGGTGCTTCAACCGCCGCGATATGACCATTGCAGTTGATAACGTCGTTAAACCCCAGTAAACCAATCCAGCACCGTAGAACAATGTTGCGAAAACAATAATAAATATTGACTTATGAAATGAAAATGTCCTTTTCTTAATGCAAGGGCGGATCCAGATTTTTTTCCAGGAAGGGGGGGGGGGGGGGGGGGCTAAGCCAAAATCCCAAATGACAACTTTACATGTGTTACATAGGCTGACTTCGATTGGCACTATAGCTCGCGAGGACGGGAACCATCATTGGGAACCAGCGCTGTTCTGTCTATTGAATTCCTCCCCGTTCTGAGTCAGCCAATTAAAATCTTTGTTTACCTCGACACTGATTGGTTCGCTGTTATCCGAGGTGTTCCGAATGACGTAATTGCCCGGATGGCCGGACCACACTTTTTCCGGTGGTCGAACTATAGCTCGGACCATTGCCGTTCGATTGGAGCTATAGTAATCCGAGTCTTCTCTGATGTAAATACGCTCTTTGATATTTTGATTTTTCGCTATTTAAGAGCGTTGCTCTTTGAAAACAGCAGAAAGTTCGGTAACGTTACAAGTAACTTGAAGCTTTGTTTTTGTGTATCATATCGAATCACTCGGTAAAACACTGTAGGGTATAGATCAATAAATCATTTTTTGTCATACCCGACCAAAAATTTCATTTCAAATCGGCCTGCTGGATGAGTATAACCTTTGGTTTTGAATGGAAGGTCAAGGTAAACAAAGGCTGCTCAGGTGAGGGTTGTTTCAAAACATTGCCTATTAACCTTTTAGAAATACTTTTTGGTCGTAATTTTTTCAGCAGCCATAACAATAAATGGTTCATTTATCGATATCATCAGGGGTTTTAACGATAGCGTTTAAGATCGGACGGTGAACGATGCGCAACAATTTGTTGCGAACTTCTTGATTTTTTCAAAGAGCAACGCTCTCTGGTGTAAATAGCGAAAAATCAAAATATCAAAGAGCGTATTTACATCAGAGAAGACTCGGATTCGAGCTATAGCTGCGGAAATGACGTCAATAGCTCGCACTATCGGTGTTCGCTTGGAGCTATCATCAAGCTATCGTCTCACTCGAAGTCGGCCATAGTAACTTTGTAGACCTAAGTGAATGTTAGTCGTGATTGAAAAAGTTAAATCTAACAGCTCTAACCACGGGAAGAAAACTCACGAATTTGAATTTTCTGTAGTTTTTTTTTTTTTTTTTTTTTTTTTTTTTTTTTTTTTTTTTTAAAGTCAAAGTTTGATTTCTCCGTATTTTTCAAGGGGGGCCGTCGAATTCCGGGGGGGGGGGGGGGGTCCGGACCCACGACCCCCTCTAGATCCGCCCATGTAATGTATTTTCTTTCCTTTGAAATCACATTTTTGACATCTTTAGATTTAAATTTAGACAACTCTATTTGATCTACACGCATCTATTTTCTAGTTTGGAAAAATGTTCCAAACTAGAAAATAGATGCGTGTAGATTTTTTCATTTAATGGTAAAGTTCGTGCCGACTCTTGGCGTCAACCAGACAAGGCTGGTAAGGTGTGTCTTTGGGCAAGACACTTAATTGTCAGCCTCAGTCTACCCAGCTGTTAAATGGGTAGCAGTGAGGTAAAAACTTACTGCCTCTTCGATCTCCTCTCTTCCGCGCTATTTCCGAGTAAAATTCGCGTTGTTTGATTCGCGTAGTTTGATTCGCGTTGTTTCATTGCACTGTAAATAGAGCACATTAGTTACTTGTAGATTAGATATAGCACAGACGAACAGACTCATCGGAGTCTATATACACTAGTATAGCTAGTGGTGCCCCGAGTGCAAGCGGGGGAAATTACCTGTATAACGTAACGTAACGTAACGCTGGGTTCACAATACATGTATTTCGTATACGTGCTCTCAGCCTCCTCTAAGTAAAATGCCCCACCTCCTGTGAAAATTCCTGGATTCACATTTGGTTTCTAACCCTTTCTCAAATAGCTAGCCTATCTATGATATCTGGCTAAAGTCCTAAATTAATTTATAATGCCTGTGGTGAGAAAAAACAACCTAAACATTGAGCCAAAATTTAAGAAAAGGACGATAATTAGTATTTTCTCATTTTGCCCCAGTGTTTTGTATGCAAGATCTAAATTGTAGATCTTCATAAATCCATTCTTTAACATCACCGTTTTTGTGGTAGCCTATGCAAAAAGCCTACCTTTGAATTTGGAACAGTCAAAAAATGTGTCGTTTGTAAAAGGTCTAATTTGATCTGTTTATGGCTAGACGATACCGATACCCGACATTAACCCCTCAGTATCTTTGTACTCGCCAACGAAGTAATCGACACTTGAAAAGTGCGTTCCTTCGATTCATTTTTTCAATATTGAAAATAAACGCAACTAGGTCAAATCCTTTGGGAATTTCTACTTTCGGTTAAACCGGATACGATAATAACGCATGCGCAGGGGTCGTTGACAAGTTTAAACAAAACATCTGTCAGTCCGATTTGTCACAGTTTGTGTTATCAGACTGTTTCTGCTGTTCCTCGGCAATCAGAAGATGAATTTTTACTCAGGTTGATATATTTTGTCGATTGTTTGTCACAAGTCATCACGATCAAGTCTCTAGATAGCTAAAATCCCGACCTCCAGGCACCCAAGTCTTGTTTAGACAGGACATTTTAGTGGGTGGGGTACGACTTGCTGCACCCATTATTGATTTAAAGCTAATGATGTGTTTAGAATTGTATTTATGAGAGGATTTATGATTTAAAATAATACATGACATTTGTGAGGTATGAAGACATAGTTATCAACAAACTTTTATATTTGTAGGAAAAGGAGAAAATGGGATCATTCTCTGATTCAGTTTTTGGTTAATGATGGATGCCATTTTCTTCTCTTCTGTATTTATACGTCGCAGTTCACTCTTCTGGTTTTAACACGACGGGGAAACATTCTTCAGAATGTTTCAAACTTGTACTGTACAAATACCAGTGAAACTTAGCAATTCAAAGTTTTATTTTTTTAGTCTTTCTTGGTTGAAAATATTGTTGGATTGGAAATGGAGACATTGCTTGTCACAAGCAATTTCCTCATTTCGTATAATGTTTCCACAGTCTTTATTTTATGGGGCGTCAAAACCTGTCACTGTCTGGTAATGTTTTAACCCTTTCCCAAACAAGACCTGGTTTTGACATCCCTAATAGAAAAGGCTTGGGAAAACATTGAGGCAAAAGTAGAAACTGCTGATAACCAGCAGTTTCTCCTTTTGCCTCAATATTTTCTGTGTTATATCACACATTCCTTTCCTTTTTCAACATACATTTTGTGGTTTGTAGCAGCTTTCAAATTAGACAACGCTAAAATTTTGTTGTTTGGGAGAGGGTTAAATGGGTTAAAGGTCTATATATTTTTTCTTTCACCTTTTGCCATTACATCTAGAATTCTATTTATTTGCAGGGTGACACTATGGCTTTGAATCTTAGTTTCCCGGGGTCTCCAACACCCCTTGGGAGGCCCCCTTTGTCCCCTGGTGCTCAGCTGCCCAAGATGGTCCAGGAAACCGAGCTGCAGAAGTTGTTGGCTGATGAGAGAATGAGGAGTCAGCTTCACAAAAATAATTATGAGCAACTGAAAGAGGAGCATAAAAAGTAAGATGATGGAAAAAGAAAAAATAGCAGCTTCTCAAACAATCCCTTAGGAACAGCATTTTCTTCTCTTGACTGAATATTTTCTGTACTATATTTCACAGGACTCCAATCTTCATCGACATTGCTATCTGCAGGCTGCAGCACCTTTCAAATTGGACAATACTGAAACCTCATTGTTTGGGAATGTGTTTCTTAAAAGCCAGTTTCAAATAGACCATAATATGCACAGTTTAGTTAAATCATTTATACTTTTGCCATTCTTCTCAATGTTTTATATCTTTGTTCAATACATTGAAATTGTTCAAATTAAATTAGTGATGCAAAAATACTAGTGATGGAATACTTTTGTAAAAATATGAATTTTTTAAGCATTTAACTCTATTGACCTTCTCGTAAAAATGTAAAAATATTATGTCAAGTTTATCATTCTGCCTGATTTTAAGCATTTTAGAAATAATTTATACAAGATTCAAGTTGCATAAATGACCAAACACAGGCTGTCAATCAAAACCATCAATAAACCAATGATCAGAAAAATGTCGCATCACCATTGCTTGTCTTTAATTCTTCGTTGCATGTGGTATTGTATCGATCTATCGACTGACAATCAAAACAATTGACATGCTAATGTCCACATTGTTTTTATTAGATTCTACATTGGGCGGAAAGATCTATCGAATGGTGCTTGGTCAATTGCTAAAGTCATAGACATCTATTTTGAATTGTGATAATTTCAGACTTCAAGATGAGTACAATAGTTTGGAGGAGGAGATTAAAAGAACAATTGAGGAGAGTAAGATAGTACAAGAGAAATATCGAACAATGTATGAGGACAGTCGGAGAGATGTTGCTGACAAACAGGCCATGATGGAGGAACTCAGGACTAAGGTGAGTTGTCTTAATCCTTTCCCAAACAAGACCTGGTTTTGACGTCCCTAATAGAAATGGCTTGGGAAAACATTGAGACAAAAGAAGAAACTGCTGATAACCAGCAGTTTCTCCTTTTGTCTCAATATTTTCTGTGCATTATTTTACACAAATTCTATATTTATCAACGTTTATTTTTCGTCTGCAGCAACTTTCAAATTGGACCAGTCCAAAATTTTGTCGTTTAGTAATGGGTTAACTAATTAATTACTTGAGAGGTAAATTACCACATCTTTCTGAGACAGAAAAAAAAGCATTGTTTGAGGTTGCAGAGACATACAAAAAGAAGTTATTTAAGGTATTCCACCCCTAATTAGATTCATGTGACGTCGGAATTTTTCATGCGACTTTGTCATTAACATTGACTATGTGTCCGAACTGGGTTGGACAACATCGTAAACAATGGTCGTTGCAACCAGGCCTGCTTGTAACTTTCCACTGCTGGATATTTATGACATTGCCCTAATAATACCAATGTCATGTGAATCTTACTATGATTGACAGTTCTAGTGAACAGCAATGAATAAGATTTGACACAGTGAAATAATATATCTAGTAATTATAAAGAGTGTCAATTTACTATGAATACTTACTAAACAATGTTCTCTTTTTACAGGCTCTGTCTGCACAGAAACTGGACCTTATCAAGATGCAAATCAAGGAAGAGATAGAAAAAGTCTACAGGGACAAGTTTCAAAAACAAGAAGTAGAGATTGACGAATTTCGAAACACATGTAGCAAACTCAAACATGAACTATTCTTTCTGAAGTCTGAATACGAACACGACCAGGGTGAAAGTAAGCAGATAATTCAGGAAATGAAAATGCAATACGACGCTGAGGTGGCTAATCTCAGGAAGGAGCGCGAAGCGACTGTGCAGAAAATTCAAGCAGAGGGAAATCAGGACTCGTATAGAGTGAGAGTGTTACAGCGAGAGAATGCACAGCTTCATCTGAAGATTAAAGGGCTGATGACGGAGATGGATGAAATACGAGCACAGCGAGAGAAAATTAGTTCCGAGTCGGACAGCCAAGTCAGAGTACAGAGTAAACAGATTGCTGAAAACCAGTCTATAATTAAATCTCTAGAGGTAAGAGGCTAACAAAAACTAGAAAATATTCATATAGTGTCTAAATTTTAATATTTACATTGTATGCTGTCAATCAGGGTTAAGCATTGTAAACATTCTTGTACAATGATGAAAAAGAATAAATTGATTGTTAAAAGGTGATGTTTATTCAAATAAAGCATATGATTGAATAAACCACATCATGACACTTTTTGATGCCCTTCAAGAAATATGGTTGGTAAAACATGGTAAACGAAGAAATTGCATGAGACAAGCAATTTCTTAATTATCCACAATGTTTTCTAACCTAAAATGCAAAGATTTTCAAACATTTCTCCAACTTGAAATCGTTGTCTGCAACACTTAAAGTGGAACCATCCAAATTTTTTCCATTTGGTAAAGGGTGAAAAAGGATTAATTGCAGAACTTTTGTAGGTACATATAATTTTATAATGCAGCTCCAATTGTTTAGTGCTTATCCATTGACTAACATTGGTACATTTTAGGCTGAGAGGGAATCTCTAAGAAGGCAGGTTGAGGGTTTGTCCCGGGACCTGACAGGTACCACAGATACCCACAACAAGCTCACAATCAAGATTCATGAGCTGGAAAAGGAGAATATGATCTACAAGAACCGTGCGGACGAGATTTCACACAAGAGTAAAGTGGACATTACCAATCTGAAGATGGACATGGTTAAGCAGAGAGGGGATTTGGAGAGGGATAGAGATAAACTGGCTAATCTTGTAGAAGGTGAGTTGTTTCATAAACGGACAACCAGATTTATTTCTAACATTATTCACATTTTGATTTTGCCTTTTTCCAGCCATCAGTTATATAAAGATTTTATAGAATTTTAAGATAAGTTATCATGGCAAAGAACTTTTTGCCATGTAATTTGTCATTCATCATTCTCTGTGTGTATTATGTGGAAGACACACCAGTATGAAAGTTTTGTATGATGGGGAAGATTAAACATTCACAACCCTCCTTAAATGTTGAAATGTTTAACTTTCCAAAATCAAATGTTTTGCAGACAACAAAATAAATTTTACCTAACTGTCAGAAAGATAATTCTCTTTGATATAGTAGAAAATATTACAGGGAAGAGAGATTATGCTTTTATACATTTTCTTCCTTTTCTTCAATATTTTCCAAAGCTGAATCAAACAACATCATTGTTTGGGAAAGGATAATAATTTATCTTTGTTCTCACAGATTTGAATGTACAGTTGGAGATTTAGAAACACAAGATGCAGCAACAAGATCAGGCATTGGTGGAAAAGGAGAGAGATGCAGTAAGGCGGGTACAGAGAGCCACCTTTTGACGCCCCACAAGATAAAGTTTTTCCCCTATGTTTTCTACCCATAAAGTTACAATATTTCAAAATTTCATCACATTGGAAATGTCCGCAACTTCTTTCAATTGGGACAAACTTTAAATTTTGTCATTTGGTAATGGATTAGAGTTTATTGCTTCTTATTACATCTTTGAGAAATGATTCTCTGATAAACTTATCTTTGTTCTCACAGATTTGAATGTACAGTTAGAGATTCAGAAACACAAAATGCAGCAACAAGATCAAGCATTGGTTGAAAAGGAAAGAGATGCAGTAAGGCGGGTACAGAGTGCCAGAGAGGAGGAGTTCCAAAAATACACAAAACTGGAAACTGAGAAGTATGGATTCTTTTACATACTAGTTCTGTACAACATGACTAGTCTATAATAATAAGGTAGTCCCCCCCCTAAGATTCATGTGACATCAAAATTATTAGGGCGATGTCATAAACATGTCAGTGGAACATTTCACTGCAGAATGTTTGCAACATTGCCGGAATTGTTTTGGATATGTAACAAATATCTATGAAAAATTCCAATGCTGCACAATTCACATTAGGGATGGACTACCTTAAAGTAATATTGGAGAGGCTGGAACAAAGTACAAGATTGTGGAGTCCAAATCTTTCCGATACAAAGCAATTTCATACTAGGTTGAAATGTTGATGGTAACAAAATTAATCATGCTAGAATTGGACATCTTTTATGGTATCAGGTTCATTTATTGGAGACATAAAAATCAATTATTTTTGTGGAAGTGCATAAAGAAGCCATTAATAATATCAAGAAATATTGACCAAAGGATTACCTTCCATACTTGTCTTGTTCGTTGCTTTTTGGAATATTAATGAAGTACTTGTGGTGGTAATGACTACATATTCAATTTCTAACAGGTTAGAACTTGAGACAAAGATCCAAGAGACAGAGAGAAGAAAGATAGATGAAGACGCCTACAAAGCTGCAGAGAGAGACAGAGTGGAGGAAAGAATAAATGCTGCCATGGACGCTAAAGATGGAGCAGAGAAAGAACTTCTAGTCATTCAGTAAGTTTTGTCTTTTGTTTTCATTCAGTAAGATTGACCTATAATCAGCTACTTTTGAAACTTAACTTCAGATTGAATTACCTGTAGTTACTGCATTTTTGAACATAGTCAATGCTGTGTATTCTTTGAAAAGATTTATTAAACTCGTCTTGTCTCTTCAAATATTTATTACAGACAGGCAAATTGTAATGAAGTCATTTAAGACTGCTTTTGCCTTTAAAGAAAAGACTATTCAGTGTTTAGTTAAGGTTAAGGACAACATAACATTTACAAGGTTTTTTCCAATACTGTAAGAACTTGCAGCTTGATTGAGATCCTCACTGTGAACAGATATGAAGAATTAGCAAAACCTTTTTGTTGGAAAATATTTACCAAAATACAGGCCATTCAGAACAGTGGTGTGAAATGTAAATTTTGATTTTCTAGGTCTAAACTATCCCACCAGCAAGCATTAATGGACCAGCTAGACAGAGAGAGGGGAGAAAACTCTGAGTTAAAGGGCAAAATTACAAAACTGGAGGCGGAATTAAGCAGTTTTCTTGGCAACGAACATGACATGACGGACGAAAATATACGAATGAGAAATCAGATAGAACTTTTAAGAGAAGAGCTAAAATTGACAAAGGACCAATACAGCAAAGCTCACGATAATCATGAAAAGATATTAGCCCAGTCTAAATCTGCGCTTGTTGACGAGAAGACGAGGCTAGAATTACGGGTACAAGAATTAGAAGATAAGTTAGCTGATGCGACGAAGAAGTATGCTAAAGCTGTGTCCATATATAAAAAGGTGGGTACATTTTTGGCTGACTTTATTAATCATAATGGTAAATCATTTTAATTGTTTAAATGAAAAATATTTCTAAGTTTTTAATAGTCAAGAAGAAAGAAGTACCATAGATTTTATGAAGACCAGAGGCGCGTTCTTTAGAGCGAGATTTTTAAGAGTTCTTAGGATATTTTTGACACAGCGTCTTTGAGACAGAGATTATAAGAGAGGTGTTCCGAATGTTCCATTCTTCATACAAATGACGTCATCGTGACGTCATTTGTATGAAGTATAGAGCATTCGGAACTCCGCAGTTTATGAATCATGGAGCATTCGGAACAACTCGGTCAATTCTCTCCCAAATAGATTCTACAGAATTTACCGAGGGGTTCCGAAATAAGTATAGAGCAATGGCGGCTCGCAGTAATCGTCTTAAAAAACTTGCTCAAAAGAGCGCTTTATCCTAAAACATCATAAGAAATCTCAAGATATCTCAAGAAATCTCGCTCTAAAGAATGCGGCTCAGGTTGCTGAAATGTCAATGAAATGCCAGTAATGTGTAAAAGATCATAGTGACTAGTGGTGACATGTATAAGATTTATGTAGTTGTTCTAAAATAAAAAGAAAGTATTAAGGTTCCGGAACTGTAATGGCTGTCACGTTATAATGATTTAGCTGAACTACAAATGTGCCTGGTAGTGTTTAATACCATGTATCAATTATTTGTATGGCAAACCTCAAATTGATATGTTATGATGTGAATGGTAAATAATTAGCAAAAGTTTCTGATTTGAAAATAATGCATTATCTCCCCTTATAATATGAATTTAAGTGGATTATCTGCCCCTGACTAACGAAAAAATCAGTTTTCACAAAATTTGTATGGTAAACGAACTATTTTATTGTATGTTATGGAGAGAAATAATAATTGGCAACTTTCTACCATTTAAAAAATTTGAAAATTTGCCTAATTTTGAAAATATTGACAAAAAAGTTATTTTCTCATTGACTGTAATGCAAACTTTGAAGCCGGTTATCTCCCCTTGGATATACAAATTTTAAAAAGTAAGATGGTAAAATATCTAAATTTATCAATGTCTACAACATATCCAAATTTCAAAGAGATCTATACGCTAGAAGTGTGTGTACCAAATATTGCCATTACAGTTCCGGAACCTTAAGAAACATAAAAATGCTGCTTTATGGTGTTACAATGTATCAAACAACGCAAATATTTGATTACTTTGTGAAAAAACAAGTGCCAATTACCAGAGTACAAATGTCATATTTTGATATTGTATTTTTATGCTCCCTGAAAAAATTTCGGGGAGCATATAGTCGCCATGCTGTCCGTCCGTGTGTCCGTCCGTCCACAGCCATATCTCAGCAACCCTTGAACCAAATTCAATGAAACTTTACATGTGAACTCCCTGGCATAATCCCTAGGGACCTTTTTTCTTTGTTTCTTAATTTGAGGCTGTGTCATGGAAAAACGGGCCTTATTTTAAAAATTAGATTTTCTCTAATTTCTCTTCATCCAATGGGCAGAATTTAATGAAATTTTGTGCTTATGTGATAAAAGAGATGTTCTAGACCATATTCTATGAATAATGTGTGTACAAAAAATCTGTCATGGGAAAAGGGGGCTTAATATATGATAGTTTTTATTTTGTGACCAACACTTATTCGGGGAGCATAATCCGTCTGTGAAGGCTCTTGTTTCATTCCAGTATAAGCGAAAAAGCACATCTGTGATAGAAAACCTCAAACATAAACGAGACATCTTCGAGGCCAAAAACCAGGAGTTGGAGCTGGAAAAGAAAGCATTACAGTAAGTATATATGTGACCCGTCACGCTAAAAGGGACCTTATCCGAATACCCAAAATCCAAATTTTGACAAACTTGCCAGAATCATCACAGGTCAATCGAATCACATATGCGAAAAATGAACAAATAGTAAGATAGGGAAAACATTCCGGGTTTAGGTAATTACATAAAAGTGAAAAGTGTCGGCCCTAGTCTGGCTGCGCGGACTGCGCAGACTGACTAGGGTTGATATTTTTCACACCCCCAATAAGGTCCCTTTTAGCGCGACGGGTCACATATAGTTTGCATTTGTTGATACTATGGGAAATGGGCTGATGCAGAGCTCCAGTTAGGAGGGGGCGATGACTTTTCAAACTGCAAGAATTATGTTATTGTTCATCAAACCCTATGTTGTTGGTACTCATTTGTATCGTCTCGTTTAGATGATTAGAATGAGTACCCACAACATAGGGTTTGGAATTGAAATAACAGAGTTGGAATGTCTTCACCTCCACTTATCTGTAGCCCTGCTGATGAGATATCGGACATGAGTATTATGATTTCTTTAGAAGAAAGGCAGCATTATTTATTATGCCACATCTGGGAGAAAAAATGAGGAAAGAAAGTTTGTAGATGAACTTGGTCATAAGTTATATTTTTTGTTTCTTGCATCTACATTTAGTTTGTGTACTTTTTGCTGACAAAAAAAAAGTGGTTTATGTCTAGAACACATTGAAATTTGATTGCACAAGAGCGATTAAGAATTTTATCATTAACTAATAATGTGATTATTTAGGTACCTTACTTTAACAAGGTAGAAGTCATCAAACGTGATGGCGTGATGGGTCATGCAAAATAAATTAATTGGTTGAGATCATGATAACTGTAGTGAAATTGTGGGTAAAAAACATAAACTATTGTGCTCACATTGTCTAAGAATCTTGTAGTTGTTTTGATAAGTCAAAGTTGTCTTGATAAGTCGAATGTTCATATCTCACAGAGCCTGTGTGCCTCAAGACACCTACAACAACCTGAGAAAGCAATGGAAAGATTTATACAGGCGTCACAACGAGTTTCGAAGGGTCGTCTTCTCCGGCGGCTTTCAGAATGTTGCTATAGGAGACATGTCTTTTGCTTCTGTCAACATGGATGCTACAGTACTGCCGAATTATAGTTTTAATGATCAGGTAGGCTGAACAATAGTAAAACAGAGCTACAGAGAAGAAGGGGTATTGAAATATTTAATATGGAAAATATTTCATGTTTCTTAAAGAAGATATGGTTTTCACTTCCATTGAAACAAAAGGCTCAGGAAAACATTGAGATGAAAGAAGAAAATACTGATTAAAAACATTTTCTTTTTTGTCTCAATATTTCCTGTGCTATATTGTACACAATTCAAACTTTTTTTCCAATGTCCATTTTGTCATCTGCAACATCTTTCAATGAAACCTGGTCTGGAATTTTGGAAATACTTTAAAATGTCCACAAAACCGTATCATATTGTTGCGAGCCAGCGGTCGGTCGAAGATGTACAGATGGGGAAAAGGGGTGGGGTTGGACTCCAGATAATTAAATTAATTTGAATAAAGAAAAACAAAAATCAAAGTGTTTGAGTTCTTAATATAATTTAGACCTTTGTAGATCTAATGATAAAGTTACATGAAAATAATACAACAATCCCTAACAATGAATAATTTCCTTAAAAGATGACACAAATAAAAGCCGATGTTCGGAAAACACTTAATAAATCTAGATCTTTGTCTAAGAATTAAGTTCCAAAAATTTGTCAGGTGTGAAGCCGTTAAAGAAATGAGTGGTGTGAAACCACTGCCTTAAAACGTAAATAAAATTACCTTAATCAATGAATTAAACAAACGTAAAATTTCCTATTTAGTCCTACTCAAAATAAAAGCAAAAATAAAGAATCTTAACTAAAAATGAAATAAAAAATAAAGAAAAAATGATAACGGAAGTGCTTCCGAAAAAAATCAAGTCTGGAGTCAAATTTCTAAGTCCGAACATGGGCTTTTATACTGTGGTTTCCAACAATTTTTCTTGTGGGATTTTCAACAGATTTCCAACAAAATAATTTGTTGGAAATTCGTCACACAAAAAATCTTGTTGGAAAATATTACTACGCGAAGTGCTGTAGGTACTATAACGAGTTTTGACGACTAAAGACCTACGTAAGACAAACTATGATAAATATCGAACAATAATATGTGTCATCTTTACCTAAAAAAGGATTATAAAATGTAGTTGTGTAATATTTGTTTTTCGAATAAGGCGCTATTTTCTCGGGTGAGATAGAATCGATGAGTCGGTAAATGATGTCATCAATTCTATCACGTGGAGCAATGAAAAATCAAAACAAACATGGCTGCCGCGCGTGACAATTAATTATGTCAAATCTTCGAAGAGCCAATATTACACAAAATATACGCTACACAGTTCTAATACGACAACAAGGTGAGTGAGTAACGAATGCGTAAGTCTAGCAGACTGATACAAAAGGACTCGTATCGGCATCTAGACTGGAAATAAGCATTAATTCAATGGAAAATCGAGATCGAATGCACTCGAGGTCTGGCTCGTTACATCATTATTATGTTGTAGAACATAGTGGAGACAGTTCATATGAATATACAGTCGACAGTAGTTATCTCGACATTGGATGAGTCGAATTGTCACTTAAGTCGACGTGAAAAACTGGTCCCGTTCTCATCAATGGATATCAAAAACATTAAACAAAATTATTTTGAAATAAATGTAGCCATTGAAATATAGTAGGAAAAGGAAAGAAATTGCTCATATCGAGCAATTTCTTTCCTTTTCCTACTATATTTCAATTATGACTGTACTTGATGAGCATCAAAGACGATTAAACATTAGTTAAATAGAAACAAAGAAAAAATCGGATGTGTCGAACTCCAGATATGTCGAAGAATTTTGACAGCCCCTCTGACATCGACACCAGTGTCGACTGTACCTGTATTATTAGAATTGAAATGTATTGAATTTTGAATGTCATCCCTTCTTCCCGGTTGCTCTGTAAACAGCAAGCATCTATTTGAGAAGAAGTGATTTGTAGCGTTTGATAAGTGTGCTAATTTCACTTGATTGCTATTAACATTTTCCAGATCAAACTCTTGTCTTTTTATCTTGACATAAAGTTGTGTTAGATTGACTTCTGAATAAGCTTATCACTTTCATCACATTTCTTTTTTGTTTGTCATTAAATCACCAAACTTGCACAACCAAGAAAATCATTTGAGACTTATTGTACTGGAGACTTATTGTACTTAATCCATTTCACAAACAATCCTTGCTTTTCACATTCCTAAGAAAGGAAGCCTCAGAAAAGATTTAGCATGGGCGGATCTAGAGGGGGGGGGGCATTGACCGAAAATTAAATTTTGACTATATAAATTTAGTGTAACGTTACATATTTACTACATTTTAAGCCATAATTTGGGCTTTTTTATGCTCCCCGAAGGGAGAGCATATAGTCGCCGCTTCGTCTGTCCGTCCGTCCGTCCGTCCGTCCGTCATTCCGTCCGTCCGTCCGTCCGAAGCGATTTCTCTATAACCCTTGGGCCAAATCAAATGAAACTTACCATGTGAACTCCCTATGACATAATGCCGATGTACTTTTCCCAGTTTTTGGATTTGAGGCCTCGTCATGGGAAAAGGGGACTTAAAGTCAAATACACTTTTTCTCTAATTTCTCATAGTCTAACGGTCAGAATTTGATGAAATTTCATATTTGAGTAGCAAATCAGATGCCCTTGACAATAAACTACTTTAAATTTGCGTATAAAAAGTATGTCATGGAAAAAGGGGGCTTAACGTTTGTTAACTTAATCTTAGCTCTGCATGGCATACATTTCAGGGGTTGAAAAATTTCTTCAAACGTACTAGTCCTGTAGGACTAGTAGCTCTGAATTTCTACTCGCCCTTAAGGCAACCCAACTCGCCCTTAAAGATGAAGAAAATTTTAGACTGTTGGCTCTTACGGATGCATTATTATGCAAATAACATAACTCTTTGACTCTACAAATAAAGTTTCTTCGGTATAAATGACAGACAGGGCTCGCGCTGGCGATCGCCACTTCAAAAGTCATAGGCGAACAAGGCAACACTTTTATTTAAAAAGATGGTCAATAAATCGAATGTGGCTCAGACTTGACTCCATCTTTTACCTTAAATCAATCGCCGATTAATATTACTGTCAACACTTACTTTTTATTTAATTCGAAAGATAGATTAGCTGTCGAAATGGTCGAGTAAGCACACCAGTTTAATATGTACAACTACCCGGTAAATGTGAAAGAATTTCTTTGTGTAATCGCGAGGCGGCATAACAGAAAGAGACAACGCGTCTGTGTTAAAACCATCTAACGTCAGTGTATAAACTACGTAGATAGCGTTTTGTTTTCATTGATTCATCTAATTTTCCCGCCTTTTGAGGCACGCGCGTCTTTTGTAAACAAATCATAGTAAAACGTAACCTTATTTGGGTGCGGAAAAATCACGTGATTATATTGAAACTGGAATGACTACGACACTACGTCATCAATTGACTGTGTTTGCGGCGTTTTTGATCTCGCTCAAATCACCGCATATGAGTAACACAGATTTACTCTAGTTTCCTTGTTTAGGTTCACTTTCGGGATTGATTGACATAAACAGGGAAATGTCGTATTTTACAGGGAATATTATTGTTTCCGATATGAAGTTTAAAATAAATACTTTCTTTTCGATCCTTTATTTTTTCCCCTCAATCAGTGTGATTCAATTCCTAAATTTGCACTCGCCCCGTCGGACTAGTTCGTCCCCAAATCTACTCGTCCTACGGCATTTTCTACTCGCCAATGCGAGCGGGCGAGTGGATTTTTCAACCCCTGCATTTATTGTGACAATGCCTTAATCGGGGAGCATTGTCCGTCTCTGACGGCTCTTGTCTTGGACCCCCCTGGAAAAAATTTCTGGATCCGCCCTTGTTTAGAGAAAAGAAAAAAATCTGAAAAGAAATCAATGCAAATGTCATGTCGCGATGCTTTTTGAATTGTCATGAAACAACACTTTTCCGAATTCTTAGACTTTATGATTCCTTCACATGAAAATTCTTCAAACAATCACTTTTTCTATAGCATCATCATCACAGGCACAGTAATGTTGATAGAGAATTTATAGATGAAAGGTACACAGTATTCTTTTCCTACAATGTTCATTAACCCTTTCCCAAACAGCCAAGATTCAGACTGTTCTAATTTGAAAGCAGCTACATACAACAGTATGTGTGCTATTGAAGTAATGATTTGTTAACAATATAGCACAGAAAATATTGAGACAAGAGGGAGAAAATGCTGGTTATCAGCATTTTTAGCTCACCTGAGCACGAAGTGCTCGAGGGGAGCTATTGTGGTCACTCACCGTCCGCCGTCCCTCCGTCTGTCTGTCCGTCAACAATTTCTTCAAACATCTTCTTCTCCAAAATTAACAGGCCAATTTTGACCAAACTTGGCAGGAATGTTCCTTGAGTGACCCTTCTCAAAAGTTGTTCGCGGATTTTTGATTCGTCAAAAAATGTGGGCGTGGCAGGGCAGGGCTTATCGCACTTAGAGAAATCCTAAGAAAATTCTTTAAAAATCAACCATTGTTCCAATTTGAACCAAACTTGGCAGAATTGTTCCTTGAGTGACCCTTTTCAAAACTTGTTCGCAGATTTTTGATTCGTCAAAAAGCGTGGCCGTGGCAGGGAGAAAGGGGCTTATCAGACTTAGAGAAATCATAAGAAAATTCTTTAAAAATCAACCATTGTGCCAATTTGAACCAAACTTGGCAGAATTGTTCCTTGAGTGACCCTTTTCAAATCTTGTTCGCAGATTTTTGATTCGTCAAAAAACGTGGCCGTGGCAGGGAGAAAGGGGCAAATCATAAGAAAATTCTTTAAAAATCAACCATTGTTCCAATTTGAACCAGACTTTGCAGGGATGTGCCTTAAGTCATTCTTTTTAAAATTTGTTAACAAATATTTTCATTTGTAAAAAATTGTGGCCGTGGCAGGGAGAAAGGGGCTTATCAGACTTAGAGAAATCATAAGAAAATTCTTTAAAAATCAACCATTGTTCCAATTTGAACCAGACTTTGCAGGGATGTGCCTTAAGTCATTCTTTTTAAAATTTGTTAACAAATATTTTCATTTGTAAAAAATTGTGGCCGTGGCAGGGAGAAAGGGGCTTATCAGACTTAGAGAAATCATAAGAAAATTCTTTAAAAATTAACCATTGGGCCTATTTGAAGCAGACTTTGTGGGAATGTTCTTTGAGTCTCTCTTTTCAAAATTGATTCACAAATTTTTACATTTGTCAAAAAATGAGGGCGTGGCAGGGAGGAAGGGGCTTATCAGCCTTCTTTAAAAACATTCTTTAAAAATCAACCAATGGGCCAATTTGAACCAAACTTGGCAGAATTGTTCCTTGAGTGACCCTCTTCAACATTGGTTCATAAATTTATAGTTTCGTCAAAAAATGTGGGTGTGGCAGGGCGGGGCTTATCTAACCAAGAGAAATTGTTAAAAAATTCTTCAAAAATCTTCTTCTCCTTAACCATTGGGCCAATTAACCCTTTCCCAAACGACAAAATTTTAGGGTGATCCACTTCAAACTCTGCCACAAATGACAAAATGGATGTTATTAAAGATAGAATTTGTATGAAAAATGGCATGGAAAATATTGAGACAAAAGGAGAAACTGCTGGTCATCAGCAGTTTCTTCTTTTGTTTCAATGTTTTCCCAAGCCTTTCCTATCAGGTGCGTCAAAACCAGGTCTTGTTTGGGAAAGGGTTAAAACCTAATTTGACAGGAATGTTCCTTGGGTGACCCTTCTTAAGATTTGTTCGCGGATTTTTTATTCATCCAAAATTGTGGGCGTGACAGGTCAGCATTTACCGGACTTGGAGAAATCATAAGAAAATTCTTTAAAAATCGACCATTGGCCCAATTTGAACCACACTTGGCAGAAATGTTCCTTGGGTGACTCTTTTCAAAAAAAATTCTCAAATTTTTTATTCGTCAGAAAAAATTGGGCGTTGCTTATCAGACTTACAGAAATCCTAAGAAAATTCTTTAAAAATCAACCATTGGCCCAATTTTAAGCAAACTTTACAGAAATGTTCCTTGAGTGACCCTTTTCAAAACATGTTGGCAAATTTTGTATTGGTCAAAAAAAGTGGGCATGGCAGGGCGTGGCTTATCAGACTTAGAGAAATCATAAGAAAATTCTTTAAAAATCAAGCATAGGGTCAATTTGAAACAAATTTGGCAACGATGTTCCTTGAGTGACCCTTTTCAAAATTTGTTTGCAAATTTTTGATTCGTCTAAAAAAGTAGGCGTGTCTTAAACTTCTTTCAGGTGAGCGATATAGGGCCATTCTGGCCCTCTTGTCTTCTTTTGTCTCAATGTTTTCCACAGCTTATTTCATTAGGGAAAAAACAGATCTTGTTTTGGAAAGGCTTAAATGTTTCAACCTTTATTTTTATGTTTCATAATTTCATTGTTCATTTCTCTTCACATTTTCACACAGTTATGGGTAAGTTTGACATTCTGCATGATTCATTACCTTCTATAGCACATCCCTCACTGATTCTGTTAAACAATTTCTGGTTACTAACTAGACTTAAAAACATTTTGCATGCAGTCAATATGTGGTGTCAGCTTTTTGTATACATATATGATTCCACTTAAGATAGAATACCTGTAATGTGGCCTTTTTGAGCTTAAAAAAACATTGGATTTTTCAAGCGTCGTCATTACGTATCTGAACTTATTTGGGCATTGTCGTAAACATTTGGCGATGGAAGTTCCACCATCGAATGTTTTCGATATTGCCCTATTAATTCTGGTGGCGGGCAAATCTCATTAGGGGTAGACTACCTTAATTGGAAGAAAAAATAATAGCAAATGTCATTTTGCGAGGACTTTTTATATATTTTCCATCACCAAGATTAGAAATGAAGTACAAAATTTGAGCATTCTACAGAATGCTCTCTTACGATTTTTTCTAAACTTATCAGTCAATTAAGCAAGCTTTGCCTTTCCAATATGTTTTCCCTGTCTTTTTAAACAAAAAGGCATACATCTGTGTGTTAGCTTTGCTTTAAAAAGAAGATGTCTTGTTTATAAAAGTTACAAAACATGAGCAGTCGAATTGTGATGTGTTAATGTTTCCGACATATCTATAGAAATTCGTTGTGCCTTCTTTTTTCCTTCCTATGTGCTCTATTATTTAATTGCATTGAATTTCTTTTTGCCTCCTCTTTCTATCATTTGTGTTAATTACAAAGATTTAAATTTCTAGTTGAAACCAATCTTAGTCGTAAGAAAAAACTAATCTTTCGATGTCATGCTAAGAAATCTGGTGATCTTTCAGATGAAATAATTACGGTGCATTTTAAGGTAGGATAAGAAAATTATTATTGTATCATATATCAAAATCCCCACCATTGTAAAGACCTCTATTACCTTTCATAAATACAAATGTACACAAATATGGCCAATACATACCCCATTCCCACACATCAACAATTTTTCACGCCTTTAGGGAAAAAGGCTTTGGAATTCATCGTGAAGAATGAAGAAATTGCTAGTCACAGTCAATTTCTTCATTTTCTACAATGTTTCCCACGCTAAAAGTTAAAAGAATATTTTTTTATAAAATGTTGTCTGCAACTCCTTTCAACTTGGACAACCCCAAGATTTTGTCATCTTGTTTAAGGTTAAGAGAAAATTGGTCTGAAGATTTTACAAAATGTGTTTGTAATTAACTATAGGTAAAAGCTGTTTCCTGCCTCAATGACATTAAAATTCCTTTCTGCTAAACCCTTTCCCAAACAAGACAAAGTTTTGACGTCCCTAGGAAAATAGGCTTATGAAAACATTGAGGCAAAAGAAGAAAATGCTGATGATCAGCATTTTCTCATTTTGACTCAATGTTTTCTATATGTCTTGCACAAATCTAATCTTAATTTACATCCGTTTTGGCCTCTCAAAAAGTTTTCGAATGGAATCAGTTCAAATATTGGCGGTTGGGGAAAGGGTTAAGCAGTAGAGTGGGGGAGTGTTTATTCTTTTACACTGTTTTCTCTATGTTAAGATAAATATATGCCCTTGTCATCAGTGATCCCAGCATGCACTTTATATTGGTACCTTTCTATATTTTGTATAATTTGTATCATCTCTTTTTGCAGGTATAAACAATCAATCATTTATAACCAATTTGTACAGTTAAATTGATACGGCATCTTACACATAGCTAATCAGGACAGCAGAAAGAGGGGAAAAAGACATTCAAACTTTGGTGTTCAAATTCCATACCCTATGTTGTGGGTACTTATTTGAATCATCTAGATGAGATGATTCCAGTTAGTGCCCACAACCAAGGGTTTGATGAAAAATCAAACAAATATTGCATTTTGAAAAGCATTTTCTCCCTTTTATCTGGAGCTATGGCTAATAAGCATTGACTCATATATCTTCAATCTCAAATTGCTTTGTTTGTTTAATTCTAGACATGCTGCAAATCTGATATGTAAGATTTTGAGAATGGGAATGTATTTTGTGTTACCATATTATCTTTGATTGCATTTTGTTGTGCAGGGTTTTTTCTCCTTCTTTGGACGGGTCCGTAAAAAGGACCCGTTCCCAATGCCAAATAGGTTATTTTTTTCCCAAAATCTAGAAAGAAATTTCCCAATGCAGAAGTTGTTCCTTCTTTTTGAATGAAAATTCAATCATTCCCTTTCATATGTTGAGAAAAAAGTATCCAGAGACAAACTGGAAGTCCCTTCAGTTTATTTCATATAGTTAACTATGCACAGGACTCAATTTTTGTTGGAGTCTGTGTTGAAAATTTTTTCCCAATTTTTGACAAAACAATGCATTTTTCCCAATTTGCCTGGTCTCGGACCCCTTCCCAAAACTACGAGAAAAAACATTGTGTTGAAGGTACATTAGAGTCATCAGTGATTGACTTTAAATGAATCATCAATGAAGATGAGACAATTTTAAGTTGTAAGGTACTTTGCAGGAAACAAATTTCATTCTTGTATAATAACTACATAAATCTGTAATGTGCGCACTTTAGAATTATTTCATTATACATATATTTTGTCATAAAAACTTCTTAAAGATCTTATGCATGTATAATATTCTTATGGAAATACCCAAGTATGATAGCATGCATTATTTTGTCACAAAATGTGATATTACAAGTTTTTTTTTCTTTGCATGATTAAATTTTATAGTAGAATGAACTCACATCAATACTGTTTAATCACACCTCAGCATCATTTAGACGGGAATAACTTCAGTAAAGGGGGTAGGCCTAATTGCATTCAGAATCAATTGAAGACCATCACCCTATATTAGTATGTCATTTTTAGCTCGACTTTTCGAAGAAAATGAGAGCTTATACTGTCACCCGGGCGTCGGCGTTGGCGTTGCAACCAAGGTTAAAGTTTTTTCAAACATCAATAACTTTTATACTATCGAAGGGATTCAACCCAAACTTGGAATACTTATTCACCATCACACCCTTTACCTTACTACCAGGGCCCATGACCCTGGCTCCACTATATTTGGAGTTATACCCCCTTTATACTAAGCAACTTAGAAAGTCAAGTGCGCTGTCTTCGGACAGCTCTTGTTAATAATTTTTGACGATTTTGAATAAAAAGTCTACTTTTTGTAATAGTTCATTTTTGAATGCTTTAAACCTTTTCATTGTGTTACTGATTCTCCCCCATCCTGAATTATTTTTAAAAATGTGTTGGAGCATAATGAATGAATCCTATGTTATTCACTTCAATACCTAATGTTTTGTATCAACTTTTCATGCATCCCTTGTGCAATGCATATTCTATTGTATAAAACTTTTTTTTTTTGCAAAACAAAATATTTGTGAATTTAGAATATTTGATAAATGTACTCCAACCATCATTAGAATGATGTAGCTCACGAAAAATGACTTGGCAGAGCATCTATATCAGGTGGGTAGAACAGCTCTGCCTGGTCATTTATAATGAGCAATACCCAAAACTTCTCGCAACTCCATTGTTGACCATGACAACAGAAATTGATGTGGTTATCTCAATGGCAATGAATTTTGTGCTAAAAATAGACTAGGTTAACTGTTATGTTTTGATAAACCGTCGGTGTTGTTATAAAATCTCGTAACTACGGCTTGAATCAAGCCGTAGTTGCGAGATATTATAACAATTTGAACACCTACAAAATATTTTTGTTTGTCCGAAATTATGTCATGGTTAGCTGGATACATTCGTTCCCTATTTGAAAAACTTATGATTTTGGCTAACCGATTTCCGTTGTCAGCGAAGTTGCATGAAATGTTTGGTTGGCCTAATTATAACTAAATAGCAACAATATCTCTATTTTTATGCCCCCGATAGGGAGGCATCATAAATTTGACTTGTCCGTCCGTCTTTCTGTCCGTCCGTCCGTCATTCCGTCCAAAAACTTTAACATTGGCCATAACTTCCTTATTACTTAACATTTTCGCTTCATACTTTACCACAACATTCCTTGGTACATTACCTTTCTGTAGGCACATACTTTGGTGACCTTGACCCCTGGATGACCTTGACCTTGAACATAGATTGGCAATAATTTAAAATCAAAGCGGTGTCGGGGGCATTGTCATCTTACAGTGACAGCTTTTGTCTAAAGTGGAAATTTAACGTTTTATGATTACAAAAAATGTTTTTAAAATCTTTTGCCAATTCAATTGTAACTTTCTTATCAGGATTAATTTTCATTTTTAAATGGAGTATCAACTACTTTGAATGAAACTGAAATTATATGAGATTTTATTGCAGAAACAATGTTTAACCCTTTCCCAAACAAGACCTGGTTTTGACATCCCTATTAGAAAAGGCTTGGGAAAACATTGAAACAAAAGAAGAAACTGCTGATAACCAGCAGTTTCTCCTTTTGTCTCAATATTTTCTATGCCATATTATACACAGATCATGTCCATTTTGTTGTCTGCGACAACTTTCAAATTGGACCACCCCAAAATTTTGTCGTTTGGGAGAGGGTTAAACTGACTTGTTTACTTTTGAACAGTCTAAAGTAAAATAAGAGTTATAGGTTCAAACTTTAATGCAGTCATGAAGTCTTAACTCATTCCCACACAATGACTCTTTTTAACTCTGCAAAAGATAATGTCACAAGCAATTTCTTCATTTTCCTCAATGTTTTCTACCTGAAAGACCAAAAAAGTATATTTTTATTCACTTAAAATTGTTGTCTGCAACATGTTTGATTTTGGCTCAGTCTTTTGGCCATTAGGTAATGGGTTAAAAGGCCTAGACCAACAAAATATGCCTTTTCTATTTATAGGAAAGAAGACACCAAGAAGATCTAAAGTTACTACGGCAACGGTTGAATCTCCTTGACGATAACCAACAACAACAACTGGAAGAGTTCCAGGAAATTGCTCACAGTACTTTACGAAACAGTTATATAGAAGTTGACGAAAAAGACGCAACTATGAATATGAACATCAGTTTGGAAAAAGGAGATGAAGAGAAAAGGGCCACAACTCCTCCTGTCAGCTAGCCATAGTCTTATCAGATATAACATTAGCAAACATATACTATGAGTAATTTAAGGTTGTTTAAAGTGTGGCATACTTTTCAAACTTCCCCAAACAACAAATTTTAAGGTGATTCTATTCAAAAACTGCTGTATACTACTACATGCGTATTCATAATGTAAGGATCTGGGTACAATTTAGCACAGAAAATATTGAGACAAAAGGAGAAATGCTGATTATCAGCATCTTCTTCTTTAGTCTCAATGTTCTCTATCTAATAGGGTCATAAAAACCAGGTCATGTGAAGGTAAGGGTTATACATCTTCTTGGACCAAAAAATTTAAGCCTGATAAATTGTGTGTGAAACCCAAAGAAATTATGGAGGGAAAGAAATTCTCTTTATCTGCATTCTTTGATTCTGTCAAGGTTTTCTTAAACTCTATTTTTCATTGGTTGTTGGAATCTCAAAACCAGGAATTGTTTAGGAAAGGGGAAAAAGTAAAAGAAAAGATATTTTTTGCAAATTAATTAATACCATACTTATAAATGTATTCCTTGATTTAGCAGGTTGTTGATATTAATGATATTCAAATATTCTTTCTTTTCTTAAATGATTTATCTATAATTGATTTTGATGTGCTACTTAATACTATTTTAGTCTCCATATAGACCTACATGTTATGCATCACAATATTAATTTGTTGTGCTCTATGGCTATCTATTGGCCTAATTTACTGAACGATCATCATTTTCAGATCAAGAGAGTCTTTCCTTAAACTTTATCTTGAGACACATTTTACACTTGTCCAAAGTGTTGCATACAACAAAAATAATGATACTACAGTCAAACCTCGATCTCTCGGGCACGGGCCTCTTCGAACACCACAGAAAATTCGAAATAAAATCTCGGTCCCAACACAATTTGTTCTTTATTCCTTATTTTCAAGCGCGGATAACTCGTACACCTCAGGATCGAACTTTCGAACACATTTTCCGGTCCCGTGCATTGATTTACTATATAATTCACCACATAAAGTCGAACAAGGGGTTTTCCAATAAATCTACCTGACTTCTATTGTTTGTTTTCACACATATCGCCGGATAATCTCTTTTTGACAGCTTCTTGTTTTATCAATTAAATTTGTGCGTAACTATCACTTGTCATGAAAAATACAAGTCTTTAATCACCATTATTGGTTTTAATTGTATCGTGATTGGGTCTTAATTGCGACCAAAAGTTAATTGATTGGGTCTTCATTCTGATTTTAATATTCGTAAACATCGTAACTACTGCTTAGCCAAGCTGCACTAACAGTATTCACAAATGTAGGCAGCTAGATCGTATAAACGAAGGAGTTCTCCAGATAATTTGCTTTTATTTTATCATGTATGTAAATTATTTTGAAAGATTAATAACATGAAAATTTATTCTTTGTGATTAAAGATGTCCTTAGTTACACGAGTAAAGATATCTTCTCGTGTAAACATTTTTGTTCGTCATGCGAATATTCCAGTGTTTAAGTGTACCAAAAGTCGGATATAACCTATTTTCGGACGGAACACATTTCCCCTTCTGTACGATGTCTTCATGTCGAATTTTGGATGAGTCGAACTTCCGATATCTCGAACAATTTATGGGGTCCCGTGGGTGTTCGAGAAACTGAAGTTTGACTGTACTTACATAGAATTCAAATACAGAAATATATTGTTCTTCAAACAATAGAACTTCCATTTAATTATCTACAATATTAAAGGTCATGAAATTGTATGAATGAGTTGTAATGGAGTAAATTTAATTTTTGACAAACCATTTCTATAATGTACAAATAAGAAGTACAAATTAGAACGAGAACATTTCTTGGTGCTCCTAAAATGATGATATTAGCCTAGTGCCATTACAAATGTGATTGTGCCTTAAAAATATGTCCTTTACATTTACTTACTATGCTTCGTGGTAAAATATGGATTTCATGGAAAAATATGGATTTGTATGAATGTGAACTTTTCTCTCAATACACTAGTAAAACATAATGTACATGTATATTGTTGCTTTTCTTTGAAAACCTTGTAACTGCAGCTTGTTGTAAGCTGCAGTTATGAGGTTTTCGAAGAAAAGCAGCAATTTGTAGATCACCAGGGGTTGTTTGCATATAGTAAGTTTAACCCTTTCCCAAACAACAAAATATAATGCTGCTGCAGCAGGCATCAAATTTTTTATAAACAATTTCACTTAGATTTTGAGTCTAAAGCAGAAAATGCTGGTCATCAGCATTTTCTTCCTGTGTCTCAATGTTTTCCTAAATTACTTTTACTAGGGATGTCAAAACCCGGTCTTGTTTTTAGAAGGGTTAAAAGTGAACAACAGATTAGGTGATCAAATTTTCAATGCTGAAATGGTGTTTACTTGAAACTGCCATGATGCAACCAACCCCAAACAGTTTATGGTTTCTGTTCTTTAAGTCTCATATATAGGGTTTAGTGAAAATCACTATACCATTAGTTTTTCACTGAGCCATGGATCACAAGAACTATACTGAACCAAAAAAAAAACTTTCGCATAGTATGTGTGAGTTGTTAAAGTGTACTATTTAGATGCACATACATATAAGTATGTTGTAGCTTTTAAGACTGGTTTTATTTGCAAAATGAACATATAAAGAGCCAGTATGTTTATTCAACGTAAAATTTGATTTAATTGTGCGCGTAAACAGTAAAAAGGATGTCTACATTCAAAATTTGGTAAAGTTTCTTTTTTGATTCAGTATATAATGAAGTATACTTTCTTAGGTACTTTCATCTTTAAGGTAGAATACCCGTAATGTCGCCATTTTGAGATTCATAAAATATTAGCTTTTTTCTAGCGCAATGTTTTCAGACACGGTCGTTTACATTCCGCGGTGGACAGTTCCACCCAAACCCGATCGCACCCAAATAATTCAGACGTCATGCGAATCTCATTAGGGGTATTCTACCTTAACACAATTTAGCACTAATTGTTTTTAAGTTCAGGTAGCTTGATATTAACTTGAGTTGTTATACTTTTTTATTGGTTATGTGTTATTTAGAAGAGTATTTATATATGTACAGGAGCTGAATAATTGAAAATGATTAAAACTTACAAACTGACAAAATGTGTTATTTCAATTCACTCCCAAATGGCAAAAATATAGAGTGTTCCATTTAGAAAGATACTATAGAAGACAAAGTGGATGTCAATAAATATAGGATTTGTGCTCAAAGTAGCAAAGAGGATATAGAGGCAAAAGGAGAAAATGGTAATTATTAGTGTTTTCTTCTATTGTCTAATTTTTTTAAAGCCTTTTTGAATTAGAAGTGTCAAAAGGTGTTGCTATTTGGGAAACAGCCAATCCTGCTAGCACACTACAAAAAGTTCTATGGCTCATTTGAATGAGAGTATCGATGAAAATTTAATGGAGAAATGAGAACATGCTAGTAACAGAAATTTCTTTTTACAAACTGCCCTCAAGGCGCAACAATTTACAATCACTGACTATCAATGTTCATTTCTGATGAATTGTGCATACAGTGCATGCTCTGCACAGAGGCAATAATCTGTGGATAATTTGACCCAGGATCTGGAAAAGGGTCCCTTATAGCATTTAAGACAGACGTGTTTCCAGATCAGCCTGTGCCTTAGTGCAGTCTGGCTTTGATCGAAGCTGCTGTCTTACAGTTGCTTTATACCACAAAGAAGCTATTGGAGAACAATATGGTTCATGATCAGACTGTGTGTATACCCAGGCTGATCTTGAACCATGTTGTTCTCAAATGATCTAGGGTACATATTTCCAGAATCTGGCTCATTTGTGGGTAATTCATACATTTTCCATGTGTGACTGGCCCTTTAACCCTTTCCCAAAGAAGACCTGCTTTTGACGTCCCTATTAGAAAATGCTTGGGAAAACATTGAAACAAAAGAAGAAACTGCTGATAACCAGCAGTTTCTCCTTTTGCCTCAATATTTTCTGAGTAATATTTTACGCAAATATTATCATTATCAACATTAATTTTGTCGTTTGTGGCAGCTTTCAAATTAGAATACCCTAATATTTTGCTATTTGGGAAAGGATTAATGGCTTAAGGCATATTTTGTCATCTGCAACTTCTTTCAATTATGAGCAATAGTCATTCAGGGAAGGGTTAATTCTATCAAATCTTTGGCTAAAGTTGCAAAACACAAATCAATTGCTTAGTACTGTAGACAGCAAAGCAGGAATTTTTAACATAGAAATCATTGACAGAAAAGTAGAAATATTGGCTAGCAGCACTTTCTTCTTTTCTCTCAAGTGTTTCTTAACTATCATCCTGAAGGGTTGGCATAACCAAGTCTGGATACTGAATAGCCTAACCTTTTCCAAAACAAGACTCGGTTTGGATGTCCCTAATAGATAATGCTTGGGAAAAGATAGAGACAAAAGATTGAGACAAAAGAAATCAACACTTTCTCCTATTGTCTAAATTATTTTCTCTGCATTGTTGATATTGTACAAAAACTCTCTTTTTCAACATAAATTTTGTCGTCTACAGAACTTTCAAATCGGACCTCTCTAAAATTTTGTCCTTTGGTTAGTGTTAAATCATTACCAGTCTTCAAAATTTTTTGAACTATTCCAAATAGAGAGAAACTGGATATGACAAAAGCAATTGTTCTATAGAAGACGGGGAAATTGGTATTGAAACCATGGAAAACATGAAAAGGCAGATAATCAGTATTCTCTTCTTTTCCATTCAAATTTTCTAGAGATTGTGAGACTGTTGGAGTCATTAAATAAGTACTTGTTAAATGGTTAACCCTTTCCAAAATGATAAAATATCATGATTGTCTAATGTGAAAGTTAATAAGGACGACAGATTAAAGGCAGTGTACTAAATAACACAGAAAATATTGAGGAAAAAATCAGAAAATGCTGTTTATCAGCATACTCTTCTTTTGCCTCGATAATTTCCAAAGACACTTTCTAGGAGACGTCAAAACCTTGTCTTGTTTGGAAAAGGGTTGATAAGGTCTTTTCCTTTTGGCAAAAAAGAGAAAAGACAGATGAAAATTTTCTAGAGGCAACAATTCATAAAGTAAATAACTCAACATTAACTTCAAAAGCAAATTTATTGTAAACATATTTATCACAAAATCTTATAATTCACAATGAGAAAAACTGAGCTGTCATGAGAAAAGAGATTTCACTTTATACAAGCAACATTCCATATTTTAACATAATCTGTCTCCAAGTTATTTGATCAACTGAAAAATTAAATGGAAAATATTCATAGATAGCACTTGTATGCAACAATAGTGAAAATGCAAGTCTAAGATATGAGCCGGGATCGGAAAAAGGGATATTTATAGCAATTGAGACCAACATGGATCCAGATTAGTCTGAGGTGCGTTCTTTAGAGCGAGATTTCTCGAGATATCTTGAGATTTCTTAAGATATTTTAGGATAAAGCTTTCTTTTGAGCAAGATTTTAAAGACGCTCAATGGGAGGCGCCATTACCCTATACTTCGTGTGGAACCCCTCAGTCAACTCTGTACAAACAATATAAAAGAGATTTGACCGAGTTGTTCCGAACACTCCATAATTCATAATCCGCGGTGTTCCGAATGCTCCATACTTTATACAAATGACGTCATGATGACGTCATTTGTATAAATATGGAGCATGCGGAACCGCTCGGTCAAAGTCTCGGTCTTAAAAACGCTTTATCCAAAACACCTTAAGAAATCTCGCTCTAAAGAACGCGCCTCTGTTCACATGCACATTGTGATCAAGGTCCATGGTATTCTGTAGTAGCTTCTTCAGTATGAACCTGTCACGGTGTATAATCACGTGACTCAAAATTTCCGATAATCTTCAATATCTTTTTTAATACTTGACCAATTTGAATTCGGTTTGAAGCAGAGAAGGTGGGAAAATGCCAAGAAAAATGTTGGATTTTTAAAAAATCAACTGATAAAAAGTTATTGAAGATAAACCAAAATTTTGGTTTATCTTCAATAACCTTTTTATCAGTTGATTTTTCAAAAATAAACCATGTCCATCTAGTGTGTGACTTCTGTCCACATTCTCTGCTTCAAACCAAATTCAAATCGGTCCAGTATTTACAAAGTTATTGATATTGTATCATGTGATTTTCCAATGTGCTTGTTCAGACAGCACTGTTATTGTTTTCAAACCTACATGGACCCCTCTCCCCAGATATTATCCTGTATGTATCACAAACTGTATGCCTTTTCAAGCTGTTTTATAGTATCTTCTGTATGTCCCCCATTGGTCTTCAGGTGAGTGAATATATCTTGTAGAACTGAAAATGAAACAGATAAAGGTATCAACAATTAATCTTCAACCAATTTCTTATTATTCCATTTACTTTTCCCAGCCAAAACTCAATTTCTATAAATTGCTACACATTGTAACATTGATTAAAGTAGTAGAGATGAGACCGACGTAACCAGCATTCTCAAAATAAGTTTTCATCATCTTTTTTCACAATGACTAATATTGTCACATTTGAGCCAAAAAAGAGGGTGCTGATATTCAGCTTTTTCTTCTTTTGACTAACTGTTTTTCCAAGTCTTGTCTACAAGAACATCAAAAGCAAGTCTTGAATGAGAAAGGCTTTAAGTTTTGTCCCATTACCATACAGTGATGCTTTTTGACGCCTCTCAAGATAAATGCTTGACGCCTCTCAAGATAAATGCTTGAGAAAACATTGTGGAAATAAAGAAATTGCTTTACAAGCAATTTCTTCATTTCAAACTATGTTTTCTACCCAGAAAGAAAGAAATTGTAGAATTTCATTTACTTCAAATTGTTGTACGCAATATCTTTGAATTTGGATCCGTCTAGAATTTTGCCTTCTCTTAATGACTTGAAATAGTTGTAATGGGCAATTATGATGCCGAAGTTCTAGATTCCATACATACCAGCTTTTTCTTTCTTTGAGAAGAACATAACAACCATTGAGAATCGTTTCACTTTTGTCAGCATCTGTAAGGTGTGTAGGCTCTCATCACCATGACTGAAAGAAATTTCAAATTTCTATATCAATTCTTAAGATTCTCATGCCAAGCGTTTTCATCCCTTTTACTGAAAGTCCTCTGTTTTAATTCCCCTATTGTTGGAATCATAGGAAAACATCGATAGAAATTTATATGAAATTGAGAAATCTATACTTCGTACAATATCATGCTATATCATGATACATTTGTTGCAATACTTATTACATCTAGATCTATCAAGTGTATACATGGAATGGGCTTTGATCCATTTATTCTATTAGTCTTTTTATTTCAAATTGGTGGTAGTAGCAGAACAAAAGATAAGGGGTAGAGGCATTCTAACTTTGTTATTTCAATTCCAAATCCTATGTTAAGGGTACTCATTTGAATTGTCTCGATGAGGCATTTCTGAAATTTTCTTGATTCTGACGAGTACCTTCAACATAGGTTTTAACGAACAATAAATGAAATATTTGAGCCGGGATCTGGAAAAACGTCCCTTATAGCATTTTTAAAAATTGAGTTTGAAGATCAGGCTGTTATCAAATGTAGTCCAATATGCATCCATGCTGCTCTCTTTAAATTACTAAAGGTCACAGAGAAGCTATTAGAGAACAACGTGGATCCTGATCAGACTGTGCATATGCACAGGCTGATCTGGATCTATGTTGGGCTCAAAAGCCTTAAGGGACCTTTTTCCAGATCCCGGCTCATTTCAATTTTAAAATCCTTCACTCAATCAGTAGCTCTGGTAGAATAGTAGCATATACTTACACAAGATAGAAGTCTTTAATGATATTCAAAATTTTGAGTAGAACATCTGCATCTAGGAACTGTCCAAACAATTTGGGGTAATCAGAAGATGGAATTTTCTGCAAAATAAGTAATTGAAGTTGAGAACCTTTCAGAAATATAATGCTTTGAATTTGCTGCACCTAAAAATAATTCTATTCATTTCATAAATTTCAAATTCATAGCATAATAGTAACCAGTAAACAACTTTAAAATCATTTCATAAACAGTGACACTTTTTGAAGCCCCTCAGTTGTAAAACATTCACTGCCTTGCGCGAGTATATTTGATTTTATTGGGGTTTTATGCCGTTTTCAACTTCTATGGTAATATCGTGGCGGCTGGAGCACCTAACCGTGGGTTCCCGGTATTTCTCGCACGATTACAACCACAATATCCAAACCGAGCCTCCAGCTGCTCTCTCACATAGATGATTCACACCCATTGGTGATAGACAAATGTCTTTTGTCAAATGTCAGTATTGAAAAATTGTGGGCATATTGTTTTACTTGAGTTTGTCTGTCTGTCTGTAAGAAAACGTAACATTGGCCATTTTGGGGCATTTGTGTTTCACAAACCAATCTTTTTTGCTGATATTTGTGTGAAGGAGTTAATTTTAGAAGTAAACTAGAACTGCCGCAAAGCGGACAAATGCCCCCCACTAACGCCTTGTCACTGAAAAAATGCCGTAGGTCAACCTGTTCATGATTTAGAGCACTGAAACGGATTTTAAACAAAGTCTGATTGTGACCTTGACCTTTGACCTTGGTGACAAAAAACAATAGGGCACTTCCTTGGGTCATGGGCAACAACTGGGTAAAGTTTCATGATCCTAGGTCAACCGGTTCTCGAGTTAGAACACGGAAACGAAAAAGTCTACGGACGGACGGATGGAAGACTGGATGACTGGACGGACAGACAGACAGACATGGTGAAACCAATATACCACTCTCTACTTCGTAGGTGGGGGTATAATTATTTGATAGACCTACCTTAAAATACTGATAAAACTTTTCACTATGATCTTTCAGCAGTTTATAATCAGTCTGGAATTGTATCGATGTTGTCGGCATAGACAATTCTCTTGGAGAAGAGGACGGTGATACTTTATGGTTGGTCGTAGGCTTGCTCTTTTGATGAGAACCACTGGACTTATTTTGAATTTTAATTCTATTGTCTTCAGAACTCTTATTTGTCTTGTTATCAATTTCGCTTCCATCACTTAAGTCTAGTTTTTCTATTTGTATTCTATCACTATCACAGACCATATCATCTGCAGATGATTGGGTAATACTGTTTGTTATATTATCTGCATCAGCAGCTGCGCCTATTTGTGCAGGAGATTGAGCAGTGAACTTTTCAAACATGTTCTGTTCCTTTTCCATGATTTCTTTCTTAGCCGTGCTCTGTTGAGACAATGTTGAAGCAATGGCTGCCTTTCTGTTGGCGTCCTCGTCAATACCAACTTCTTCTATGTGGATACGCCTCAAAGGTTTCTGAAATAGTAGCAATCAACATGAAAAGTTTCTAACATCCCTGCTTTTCAACAGAAACTTTGTAACTGCAACTTGCTTTAAGCTGCAGTTACAAAGTTTCTGTTGAACAGCAACAATATATATATTTCAATGCATTTTTCATGATTTCAGTGTTGAGGCAATCAATGCTTAAACCATGTTTTTTTCTAGATTTTTTTCCTCTTTCATTTCAAAACTTCAATTGGGTAAATTCTTTAATACTCTGCATACAGATGTCATCCTTCCTCATGTAAGAAATTATTAATGTTTTTCTATAGTATGACTGTGACACAAAATTATTTTATGTGCCTATACATGTAAGAGCATATGCATAGTTGCATTTACAATTATAAACGTTTTCCACAAAGTTAACACTTTTTCTTCTAACAAACATATCAACAACTTCACAAACATCTTGTCATATTCTGCCAGTCAAAACTTCAATAAACAGAGGATAATCATTTGTTTCAGTGTAAGATTGATTTATATTTCATTGAGTGAACAACAAAAGCTTTGTTTTCACGAGTGGCGGAGCCACAAGTGAAAATGTAGCTTTTGTTGTTCATGAAATGAAATATCAATCGATCTTACTCAAAAAACAAACGATTATTCTATTTCTTTAATGCAAAAATAAGACAAAATGCAAAAAAATATGACAGATTTTCTTAAAGAGCGTCATTTTGCACGTGACTGCTATGCAACGCTTATGATGACGTCACTTGTTTGGCCCGGTTTAGATAACGTCAAATAGGGTGAAATGAACGAAAGCGGGGCACAAATTTTTGATAATTTCACTGGATAGGTGGTGAGTTTATCAAAATGATAATCTATGGTTATTTCCCGATAATCCACCGAAAAGCATTAAAGAATACTCCATAATCAACCTGAAAATGGTAAAGTTTCTTACCTTAGATCTTTCATGGTATGTTTTATACACTGGTTTGACCACTCCCGCATCTTTGTTGATATGTAACTCTGGATCTGCATGGCTCACCATACTATTTTTTGCAAGCTCCTGAAGTGATTTCAAAACATTTTATTGACAAACATAATTCAAGCAATATATGGTTATAATAAAAGCAGATTAAATAATATGTAGTTCATGTGAATCTTAATGGAGAAAACAAAATTATACAATCTACTGATATAGGTGTAAGCAAGGTGTCAGGGAATTCCCCAGCAAAAATTGTACAATTTGACACAGTTCCAACTTAAATGACCCACTAAAAGATATCAGCTGTGCCATGAAGAAACCATGTTACAGTACAGATGACCCACTAATTTGAAGACAAGGGGAACATAATGACCCCTTCTCAAAAAGTCGAGGGAAAACTCTGAGGTGGGCTATATTGTATGCAAGTTCTATCTCTCAATATCCATTTTGTCATCAGCAGCAGCTTTCAAATTGGAACAGTATAAATTTTTACCCTTTGGTAAAGGATCAACAGAAAATAGACATCGTCACACATACCTTTTCAATAACTTCTAAATCTGACTTCGCTTTCTTATTCTGTGGTTCTAGCTGTAGCACTCTTTCAAAATCACATTTGGCCTCTTCGAACTTTGTCATTCCCATTCTTGCTGCACCGCGTCTTAGATATGCTTTAGTGTAGAGGGGGTCTAGTGTAAGGGCCACGGAGCAGTCTAACTCTGCAGCTGCATATCTATTTGAATAAGGCAGAGAATTATTAATTGATTGGGGTTTAACACCTTTTTCTACTGCTATAGTAATATCGCAGCCGCTGGAGCACCTAACCATAGATTCCTGTCGTTTCTCATAACAGTATTACCACAACATCGTACTAAGCCTCCAGCTTCTCACCCAAATAGCTTAACGATTACCAAACTATTGGTAGAGGACACAGAATTATTGAATTTCATTGACCCTGGCTAGAGTCTCCTTCCATAGATTCATGGTATTTCGCTTACAAGAACTACCAAAAGGTCCTTTCCAAGCCATCAGATGCTCATCCAAATTAGGTTTACGATTTTCCACCCATTAGTTGGAAACAAATTTGTCAAGATGTTGACATAGAGCTTCAAATACATGGGAGTGAAACTGTTCTAATTTTGTTATTTTCATTTCAAACAGTATGTTCTCTTATAACATATTTGTGACATTTTCTGTAAGATGGCAGCCTGGATCCCAGTTAACCCATTCCCAAACAAGACCTGGTTTTGACGTCCCTAATAGAAAAGGCTTGGGAAAACATTGAAACAAAAGAAGAAACTGCTGATAACCAGCAGTTTCTCCTTTTGTCTCAATATTTTCCTGACTCTATCACAACCGAATCCTATCTTTATTATCATCATGTTTGTCGTTTGCAGCAGCTTTCAAATTGGGACGACCCTAAAATTTTGTTGTTTGGGAAAGGGTTATTAAGAGGCACTTTGGAACAGGATGATCTAGAAACATGGTTATCTGAAATACTATTAGGGTTGTTTTTTCCAAATCCTGGCTCAATTATAACTGATGAACACTTTTATACCACACTTACTAATTCACATTTTTTGAGTGATTTGCTGTTCATATCGCATTAATATGGCTTTGAAAACATCATAATATCCTTACTTTTCTTGTTTGAGTAAAGCCATAGCTCTGTTTGCTGGTAGTAAAGGGTTAGTGGGGTCCAAATTGTAGCCTTTTGTATAGCACTCGATAGCGTTATCGTAGTCACCCTTCTTGAAATATTCATTTCCCTGAAAAACAGAACATAGTTCTTTCAAAGCTTTAAAACATACAAGTTTCACTCATAAGGTAGCTTAGAAGTGTATCCTGTCATTAGCATGACCTTTGAATTTTTTCTTGAGAAAAGTTTATAGAATATTCTACATGTATTGTGTAACTCAATATCCTGGCAATGGTGGCCCATTGCTTACGAGACAATGTTTCCAAAGCTATCATTTTTACTCACAGTGTCTTTCTCCATGACAGCAGCTTGTTTTTTTCTCTCATTTTCCCACTCTTCGTCTGTCTCATAATCATACTCTGAGGATGATCTGTTATCATCGTCGATATTCTCGCAAGCTTTATCCTGAAACAGAAATAATCAATAAACAAATCCACTGATTACCCATAAGAATTTTTTCCAAGGGGTATTTTTGAAACACATAATTTGAAATTTACATAGAGATCAAATTCAAAATTACAGTTTCTACTTCTATGGGTTGGTTGTTAATTCTATGGTGCAAAGAAGCTAGCTTAAAATCAAAGGAGACCAATTTCCAATTATTAGGATTATTAGAAGCTATTCTTACACTTATTTTCCTTTTAACCCATTCCCACACATTGACGCCTTTTGACACCCTTCTAGATAATGACTTTGGAAAACATGGTGGAAAATGAAGAAATTGCTTGTAACAAGCAATTTCTTCATTTCCCACAATGTTTTCTATGTTAAAAGACCAAAAAATGTTAAATTTCATTCACTTGAAATTGCAGTCTGCAACATCTTTGAATTTGGACCAGCCTAAAATTTTGCCATTTGGGAAAGGGTTAAAAAGCAAATTCAAGCTTGGCTAGGGTTGACCTACCACATCGAATTTATCCCAAGATCTGTAATCATAACCCTTTATTCTCTTTGGCTTCTCTTTTTCTTCACCTGGCTTTTTCTTGACTTTCTTCTTTTTCTTCTTTTCTAAACTGTTTCTTACAGGAGGCAGCTTCTATATAAGAAATATGCAAAAAATTGGTCATTTGACCATTTTGTATACAAAGGTTTTTTTTAACCCATTCCCACACAATGACACTTTTGGACGCCCCACAAGATTAAGGCTTTGGAAAGCATTGTGGCAATTTATTCATTTCCCACAATGATTTTAATATTAATTTCTAGATTTTCTACCACATAAGACCTATTTGTATTCATTATTGCTTTAAACGAATTGAATGTCTTTCATCTTAAAGTGACATTTCACAATAATTTTTACATAAATTTCACTTTTATTCTATCTGTCATCTGAAAAAGCATGTTTCTTATGAAAATTCTGAAAATTTCAAGCCAAAGAATTGAACCCTTTACGAGAAATGTATATTTTTGGGCGAAAATTTAACAAATTGTTGTGGACAACAGTTCAGATTTATATAGAATTAGTCATTTCTGTCTCAACTTTAAAGGCGTATTTTTCCCTTATGAATAAAAACTTCAAAAAACTGACAGCACTTCTACGCATTAGAATAAACAATTGTTGCATCAAGACATACTTTTAAAAAATGAAATAAATGTGAAATGTCACTTTAAATGTAAAAATATTTTATGTCTGTAACTAGAAAGACCTGAAGGTCTTGAGTCGCTCCACAGGCCTGAATTTCTTGTGGTTTACTATTAAAAAAATTGACAAATTCATCTAAATGCTTAAACTGATATATTTTTAAATTCTTGTGATTCTTAGAGCAGAAACAAAGTAAAGAGAAGCAATTATGTGGTCAAAGCGAAAAGAAGGTAAATGATTGACTAATATTTTGGAGATTTTTAGAGTGATGATAAAGTTGAAAACTGTCATTATGCCAAATTCAAAGGCACATAATTCAATAAGTGAGTTAATAATTGTGGTAGACTAAGGGAAGTAACTTTTGATATGAGCAATTTAAAGTTCAGTAAGAGTTGTTTTTCTTTATGATAATCAGTTCAAGAAGTTGCTGATTGTGCAGGTCATGAAAATAAAGACATTCTGATTTAAAAATATGATTTTGACTTGATAATTTATGTCTTGAACACCACAATAATCAAGCTGAATATTAAACTTGTGCAAGATCTTATGGTCTGTCCAAATTTTGTCAGTATTAATCTATTATTTGGCCACAAAAGTGAAAAAAGTTTTGAAAACTGAAATTTTGTCAATTTCTAGGGCACATAACTCAGTTTGTAGCAATACAATCATCCTGAAAATTACACAAAAACAAGATCTTGTTGTCAACAAGATTCTCTCCAAATATCATCTTGATTGGTTAACAATTATGGTTGTTAGAGTGAAAACAAAGTCGAAAATGGAAATTTTGTCAAATTCAAGGGCACATTACTCATGATGTAAAATTCCGATCAAGCTGAAAATTAAACCCATGCAGAATATCATGCTTATATATATTCTGCTTAAGTTTTGTCTTGATTGGTTAATATTTGTAGATTTTAGAGTAAAAATAAAGGTCAAAACCAGCTTTTTCTGATGTTCAAGGGCAGATAACTCAAGTTATTCTAGTTCAATCCAAACTCTTTGTAGGAATCTGAGAGAGGGTCACCCAAGGATCATTCCTGTGAAGTTTGGTTGAAATCCATCCAGTAGTTTCTGAGGAGAAGATTTTTAAAGAAAAAGTTTACGGACGCACGGACGGACGGACGCACGACGGACACACCACCATGACAATAGCCCGCTGGCCTGAAAGGCCAGTGGAGCTAAAAATTGTTTTATGTCTATAATGTCTACAGTAACATGTATATGTATCCAAGTCAGTGTTAAAAGCTTTTTAGAGCTTATGTTTAAGTTATCCGTTTACTAAGTACCAACTTTGTAAATAAAATTTGAATTGACCTAACAATATGAAATTTCTTTAACTTGAAATTGTCATCTGCAACATTTTGAATTTGGACCAGCCTAAAACTTTGCTGTCTTGTAATGGATCAATGGTACTGATATTTAATCTGATTATGTCAGAAAATTAAAATTTATGGGTTTATAAAGATTTTTAACCTTTTTTTTTTTGTTCCATCTCACACATGTGTAAAATGGTCAAAGACATTTACTTTACAAACTTTATAAAATTTTAACAATGTAAAATATTTTTTTCATTAACAGCTCTTTTACCGGTTATTAGCACATCCTCACCCAGTTACAATCAGCAATCGATTGTTGGGTTAAACAGTAAATGTAGATAGACATTCAGTCTTCGCGAAATTGAGAAAAAACGTGCCTGACATCCGGACAGGCAATTCGAAATTTTGGCCGGACCGAAACATTTTTGGCCGGACCGGACAAATGGAGTGAAATGGAAAATAAACCTGAGATAACAGTTTACTTCTTACATCATAATGTAGAACTTCCTCACGTAAAGTAATATTTTCTTGTCTGACATTCCTTACAATTCAGACCATTCAAAAAGTTATGCTTGGGGAAAGAGTGAAGAAAGCATCTATAGAAGATAAATCAGGGGTCTTGCTACCAATTTTTGTTTGGGGCCAGGGGCCAGTGAAATTGGGAAAAATAGTGACGTTTTTACCTAAATTGGGAAAAACTAAAACAATTTTGTATTCAAACTCTCACTCATGTATAGCTGCAAATTAGACTGTAGTGGTGTAAAATGCATTTGCACATACTCTTGTTTAAGAATCTACTCTAAAACTGTCTTCAAAATGTTTGTAAATGAAGATGAGGTCTTAACATGGGGCATTCTGGGTCCTCATTGGGAATTTTCACTAGAGAATTGGGAAAAAAAGATACTTTTTGCCATTGGGAATGGGGCCGAATAACGGCCTCAAATCTTAGCAAACGAGACCCCTGTAAATATGAAATAAAACATAATTGTGGAAAAGGGTTAAATGGAATGCAGAAGTGTGTTTAATAAAAGGGAAACTTTCTTATTCAAATAATTGAGAAAAATGAGAATAATAACAAAACATTAAACTAACTTTTAACATTAACAAAAATGTGTTGTTGTTTTTTAGGTTTGACTGTGTAATTTCTGTGGGGAAAGGGATAAAAATTGGCTACCTTCCAAGTAAAGTGTTATGCTTTAACCAGTGTTTTCCCTGGATCTTGTAAAGAAGGAGTCCTTGGGACTCTCAGCTATAATTTTTGAGAGTCCTTGTGTTAATTTGAAGAGTCCTATCTTTGGAAAATCAGTTAACTACAAAACCTTAAATATTGGCCATATTTAAAAAGACAGGAGTAAACGCAGACCCATTGATAGTATTAGGTTTTGTAGGTTTAACAAAATATGGGCATCCAGTCTGTCAAAGGGTTCACTAAATGGTGGAATTGATTATTGTTCTGAATATCAAAATCAAATTTAATTCATTTAAGTTAACTATTTGTTCATATATTACCAGTCAGATATTACAAACAGAAGTTGAACTGTCTACTAAATAGCAATAGATATATTATATATTCTAATCTATAATAATTTAGTTTATGACTACAAAGAACATTTAGGGCTGGAATTTGATGATTCATAGTTCCAATGCTACCCAGAAAACAGGAATATGTTTGGATTTTGGTATCACACTCTTCCAGTCTGGAAATAGTCTTGATTTTATCAAATCTGGTAAAAATTAGGAAAAGTCACAGAAAAGTACAAAACAATTTGGGTACAAATCCCTTCTGTGCCCCCCACGCATGTAGGAGTATTTCTTATTGTAAGTAATAAAAACGGAACCTTAAGCAAGCGTCTGTCAAGAATATTAATGATGTCATGCACATAATGTCTGCTTAAAAAACTTCTACATGAATGTGAAGCAGGTGTAATTTCTTCAAACTAGACGATCACAACACTTCAAGTAAGCTAGTACTTATACTTTTATTTGGGAGTCCCATGGGACGCATAGACTACATTTTTAAGAGTCCTGAACACATTTTTGAGAGTCTAGGACGCAATATCCTGCGTCCGGGAAAACCCTGCTTTAACCCTTTCCCAAACAAGACCTGGTTTTGACGTCCTTATTAGAAATGGCTTGAGAAAACATTGAAACAAAAGAAGAAACTGCTGATAACCAGCCGTTTCTTCTTTTGTATCAATATTTTCTATGCCATATTTCACACAAATTCTATCTTTAGTAACTTACATCTTGTCATTTGCATCAGTTTTTGAAGTGGATCACCCTAAATTTTTGTCGTTCTGGAAAGGGTTAAGGTAAAGTTACCCATGCATGTAAATAATTGATTTTCTGGTACACGATTTTGGTCATATTCTTGGCTTCAATCAGTTACAGTTAACTTTGAGGATAGCAATCTTTAATTGGTGACATGAAATTGGACTTGGACTATAAATAGGTATTTAAACTTTTATCATATGATTCATCTGAATTACATATGTCGGACAATTGTTCCGGTCAACTCTAAATTTTGCCAGACCTATTTGAATTTGCCGGTCATTGACCGGCAGTCGGGCAGTTTCGCGAATACTGGACATTGTTGATGAGGGGCCAGCACATGAACAGAAGGGCTAGACACATCAAAGAGGATGAATCATCCAGGGGCCGCGAAGCACAATTGTCAATAATACCATCTCTATCTAAATAAATTGGACAGAGAATTGACTAAAGGTAATTTTGGCTCCTAAAACTCATTTATGACTAGATACCGTCTCTTCGGATGGCTTGTTATCTTTCAGTTTTGTGTCCAATTCTTTCATCTCATTTTCCCAACTGTCTAGGTCTTCCAGAAAATTCTGAAGTTCGTGGTTGTTCTGCTTCATCTGATACTGCAGATTCAGCATCGTGCTTTCTGACTTCGATAGATTTGCCATCATCAACGACACACAGATAGAGAAATTACCAAAAGATTTCGATATTTTTTTCAGAATTTTGGAGAGATGGGCGCAGACATGTTGGATTATACAAATAACGATATACTTGCAAACGAAATATGAAAAGCAAATTAAAGTTGTTTCCCTAAAACCGAGTCAGTAGTCTTATGATTGTATTTTTTTATTCATTAATATTTCTTTTTTGATGTATGTATCCCTTTTCATGCGATTTAGAAATCAATACAAAATAAATCACAGACATTTTATTCGTAAAAAAATATTTTTTACCGAACTAATATGATATCCGAAATACTGCGATTTGAACAGATCGTTTAGTGAAATTTCATTGGCTAATATTTTCAAAACTGACCAATAGAAAGGCTAATTGGTAAAATTTATTGAACAAAGATTTTCTTGCGTCAAAAAAGTCTTCTAAAACAGTTAGTATCCAACTCTTTTCACCTATTTGAGCCCATAAGTTACTTTAACTTCTATTTCAATACTGTGACGCAAGGTTTTAATCTGTCGCTTCTGATGGTTGGTGAATTTTCCCGACAGCAATGTTATATGGAATGGGTGGGGTAATGTGTCTCAACTTGCTAAACACAGCTGGTGCATTGATTACCGTTTCCTTTGCAATTCAAAGACCACTAACATCCATCCTAACTGTTGCTTGTATGTTGGGACTAAATCTCTGCTCTTGTATCACTAGCTGCGATATCCTACAGGCTAGCCAGACATTGATTCGGCACAATCGGGCAGTTTCTGAGTGGAATTTACTTCCAGAGGCAGTAGTAAGGGCTCCATCTATGAATTGTTTTAAGAACCGCCTGGATGAATACATGGGAAGCGCCAAATACGCCACCTATCCGGATCAGAACTGGGTTTCTAACCATGAGGGGGTTATAGAAGACGTCTAGTCTTGCGACCCTGAACAACAGATGTAAGATGTAAGAATCCCTTCAGCCAATCAAAAACATGGTTATTCTTAAAAAGCGCACCTGCACTCATTTGGAGGAAGTGAAAGCTTTGGTCGTTTTCATTATTGCATAACCAAATTTCAGCATTGATATCTGGACGACTACGTCTTACTGCGTTGGCTGTTAGAAAGTTTAAATCACATTTTTTAAAGAAAGATTTTCTTTTTGAATTTTAACGATGGATTTTTGAAATATTCTGCCGCAAATATGGTATCCTGTAACGATAAAGACTGAGGAAGTACCCTCAATGAAAAAATGAAAGTGAGGCTATGACATCATGCCGACTGATCTAAAAATATGTTCAAAGCAACGTCTGAAGAAATCAGTCGGCATGATGGGGAAAGGGGCCCCAATAACGAACTTTTTTTTGGGGGGGGGGGGGGGGGGGGGGGAATCACTGGTATGTAACCAACTAGTGATCCAGGGGTCCTGGCTTGATATTATAAGACAAAAATTGAATAATGCTGTAAGAGAAAAGTTAAACCATGCGAAACAGGTGTGAGCACATTTTGAAATTGAAAGAATGTACCTTAAGGTAGTTCATCCTAATAAAAATGACTACATAACATTGTTATCACTTATTACATATGATACTATCTGAACCTAGTTTGGTGATGTAAACATTCGCAGGTTATTTTCATTCATTCTTTACTACCTCGCTCATACTCATACTCAAATTTCCCCTATCTTACAAATTCTCTTTCAGAAATCTCTAGACACAGGCACCCTCCCCCAAGTATGGACAAAGGCAAACGTGACTCCACTCTTCAAGAAAGGAAACAAAGAAGATCCTGCAAATTACAGACCTATATCCTTAACATGTATACTATGTAAAGTTCTTGAACATATTGTAGCATCAAACCTAACTAAACATTTTGACAAAAATAATATTCTTTTTGATTTACAGCATGGATTCAGAGAGAGGCGTTCATGTGAGACCCAGCTACTGCAACTGACCGACCATCTTGCCAGAAACCTTACTGAAGGAAAACAAACTGATTTAGTTTTGTTAGACTTCAGCAAGGCTTTTGACAAAGTTAGCCACTTAAAACTTTTGTATAAATTGCAGGAACATGGAGTAAACAATGCTACCCTTTTGTGGATTAAATCTTTTCTTATAGGCAGAACACAAAAAGTAGTCTTAGAAGGTGGATGCTCATCCGAAGTTCCAGTCACGTCAGGAGTACCTCAGGGATCGGTGCTTGGTCCTCTCCTATTTCTCTTATATATTAATGACCTTCCTAATACTATCACCTCCCAAGTTCGTTTGTTTGCAGATGACACTGCCGTTTACTTAGCTATAAACAACAAGCAAGACTGTATCACCCTGCAAGAAGATCTAGACAAGTTAATGCAGTGGGAGAAAAAGTGGGAAATGGAGTTTAACCCCAGCAAATGCATTGTCCTTAATATTACTAAAAAGAAGAAAAAGATTTCCTTTGATTACAGGCTACATGGACAAGTGCTAGAGACTGTGGACAATGCCAAATATCTTGGAGTTACTATATCTGGAGATCTTTCATGGAACAAGCACATTGACAATATAACATCAAATGCAAATAAAACTTTAGGTTTCCTCCGCAGAAACATCCAGACCAAAAATGAGAAGATCAGAGAGACAGCGTATAAAACCCTTGTCAGACCTCAGGTTGAATACGCATCAACTGTTTTGAGCCCTTACACAAAAACCTATATCAACAAAGTGGAAAAAGTACAACGTAGAGCAGCAAGATGGGTTCAAAATAATTTTTCTTTCTATGACAGTGTCACCTGCATGCAGAAGGAGCTTGGCTGGCAAACTCTTCAATATAGACGAGACGTTTCCAGAGTTACTATGTTTTATAAGATCGTTAATAGTTTTGTTGCAGTGCCCGTACCAGCTTATCTTGAAAGACCAATTAGGACAACCAGACACATGCACACAGCATCCTTCAGACAGATCCACACAAATGCTTCCTTCTTTAAATATTCTTTCTTTCCATACACAGTGATACTTTGGAACAGCCTACCAGAATCAATAGTACAGCAACCTGACATTGCAGCGTTTAAAAAGAGTCTCGATTCTTTTCAGATAGTGAGCCGTCCCTGAAAAATCATAATGTTTTATCAGATCTTTTAATCTAACATTCACAATATTTTTAATTGACACCATCACCTATGACTAACAGTTTTTATTCCAGCACAGACGCGCACCTGCCAGTAATACCCGAAAGGGGAGTTAGGCAGTATATATAGATAGATAGATAGATACTAGTATTTATGACATTGATTTAATCTCATTAGGGCCGGACTTCCTGAATAATAATGTACCCACAAAATGGCACTATGGTCTTTCTGAAAAAGCTGTTTAGATTCAATCTTAAATGCAATGAACCTGGGTTTTCCATGACACACAAATTCTGCATCATTGTTGCAATATAAAAAAAATGACCCCTTAGAAATTTAAGTGGGGGTCATTCAGGGATTTTGTAACCTGCGAGTCCCGAGTCCCTGACACATTTTTTTCTCAGGACTCATTGAAAAAATTAAATATTCAGTGAGTCCCAGAATGCTAACATTTTCAATGTGTAATTTACATTGTCTTTCGAAGACTCATATGTTTCAATATTGGACTCGTTGTTTTGGGAACAAGTGGGTCCCAGGACTCTTCCGCATAAATTTGTAACAAAATCACTGGTCATTAATGAGGCAAGTTTTGAAATCTAGATTTTTGTATTGATACTTGAGTTCTAAGGCGTTGATAAAATTTGACCCACAAAATTGGGGCAATGACCCCTAAACTTTGAAGGCAAGGGGTCACAATGACCTCCGAATCCTTAGGCCCAGGGAAAACCCTGTGAACCATGTACAAGGCTCCACCCTGCCTTTGGAAAAATAAAGCTGAATTTGATAAGGAAATGCTTCTATTTACAGATCTACCAACATGACAGATATGATGGGTCAAGTCATGGTAAAGGAAGAACCGATGGACCCAGACAGGTAATTGCTGCTATTCAACAAAAACCTCGTAACTGCAGCTTAAAACAAGCTGCAGTTACAAGGTTTTTCGTTGCAAAGCGACATAATGTTTATCATTTTCCAACACAGTTACAGGTAAGAAAGAGTGGAGACTTTTAAAAAGCAAAATCTGATTAATAGTTTGTTGAACCTTATGTTGTGGGTACGCATTGGAATCGTCTCATCATTTCTAAGAAAGCTTGGAAGATATGGAAAGAAAGGATGAAATACTGTAACTGATTTTTAACATTTTGTCCTTTTCACTCTTTATTTCCTTCTCTTGTATAGACCCCAGACCACCATTCAAATTTCATGCTGAGAGTTGAATTGATTCGATATTGTTTTTGTCTTACACTAAATTGAGTTCTCCAGTTTGAAAGCTGCTGCAGACGACAAAATGGATGTTGATAAAGAAAGGATTTGTGTACAATAAAAACAATGAAAGTATTGAGGCAAAAAGAGAAAATGCTGAAAGCTCTTTTTATTTAATATTGCCATCAAAAGCCTATTCTGTTTTGGAAATGTTAAATGCTTTGTCACAGAAATAGGGGACTATTGCGTTCATGATTATTGTTGTTTTGGAATGCTGAAATATCTGTATTTCTTGTTTACATCAACAGCACAACAGGCAGTGCTCCAAAGAAGAAACCTGGTCGACCACGAAAATTAAAGCAAGAGAAAATAACAGAGCATGTGACTGTCACAAAGAAGAGAAAAATAGACAGATTTAAAGGCATGAGTGAAGAAGAGGTTCTAACAAGACTGCTGCCTGACCATCTGGCTCCAAACTTGGATATTGTCATAGTGAGTTTTTGCCATTCATGCCATCTCTAACAAAGATCTAATTTTGACATTGGTATTATAAAAAGCAAGGGAAACATTGAGACAAAAGAAGAAAATGCTGATAACCTACTGAAATCAAATCGCTATAATGCATGGAACTAGGCAAAAATCACTTGAGCTGTACTGTTAGCAGAATCAGTGATTTTGTTAAACATTTTTTTAATGTGACAATGGCCCATCCTCTTAGAAAATCAATGTGACATTTTGAAAACTGATGTGACAAATATAGACTAAAATTTCTCCTTTTTTGACTACAACAAAATTCAATGGGACAAGGGCCCACTCATTGACTAAAACAATGTGACATTTGGGATTTCAATGTGATTATGGCCCATGGCGCAGGTCTTTCCCAGTCACTGCAGAATCATGGTCCAGATAGGAAATTGCCTGTGTATATATACACATCACTATAATCAGTCCTAGACTAAAGGCCAAATTCTGACTTTGTGATTGGTAAAAGGGCCATCCATTACTTACAAGTAGATTGTCACCTTTTGGTGTGGTTTCCTATATAAAAAATGTTTCAAGTAAACAAGTGATTTAGTCTAGATAGAAATTGTAGTTGAATCTTCTGAACAATTAACCCTTTCCTAAACGACGAAATTTTAGGGTGATCCACTTCAAAAAGTGCCACAAATGACAAAATAGATGTTATTTAAGATAGAATTTGTATAGAATATGGCACAGGAAATATTGAGACAAAAGGAGAAACTGCTGGTTATCAGCAGTTTCTTCTTTTGTCTCAATGTTTTCCCAAGTCTTTTGTAATAGGGACGTCAAAACCAGGTCCTGTTTGGGAAAGGGTTAATAGTTGACTAATGTAATAAGAGCTGTTGTAAATGTCTTTATTATTGTTTTCAGGTTGGGATCAATCCAGGATTGTATGCAGCCTTTGTTGGTCATCATTATGCAGGACCAGGAAATCATTTCTGTAAGATATTTTCGATGATGCATTCTAATATAATGCATTTTTTTGTCTTGTAATTTTATTACCACCAGTATATAGTGCAAAGTTTTAAGTTTTTGTTGTAATATGTCATATCCTCAGATGATAAAAAAAACCTGATTTTTTTCATGCTCTTAATTTTTGTGGTCTTCAAAATGACTGAAATAATGTCCAAGAATCATTTGAATTTATTCTTGATAAATGTCACAAAAATGAGCATCATACTTCACTTCATGGTGACACTTTTGAATATTATTACTGTATATTTACAGGGAAATGTTTATACCTGTCAGGCCTGATACCAGAACAGATGAATGCAATGCAAGACTACAAGTTGTTAGATTATGGTATAGGGTTTACAAACATCGTGGCCAGAACAACGAGAGGGAGTGCCGATCTTTCTAGGTAAAATTTTGTGTCTTCGGGAAAATAAAAATTGATAAAAATATTTAACTTTTATGAAATACAAAATAAGTTTTATGTGCTCGTACCATAAGATGGGAGCATATTGTTTCATGGTTATCTGTCTGTCCAAAGCTTCATGCAAAAGTTTAACCCTTTCCCAAACGACAAAATTTTAGGTTGATCCACTTCAAAAACTGCCACAAACGACAAAATGGATGTTATGAAAGATAGGATTTCGGTAAAATATGGCACAGAAAACATTGAGACAAAAGGAGAAAATGCTGGTTATCAGCAGTTTCTTCTTTTGTTTCAATGTTTTCCCAAGTCTTTTCTATTAGGAACGTCAAAACCAGGTCTTGTTTGGGAAAGGGTTAATAGAATGTTTTGTGGTATTTGTGTTTCACATGCTCATTTCATTAGCTTGCATATTTGAGCAATAGGATAAGTTAGAAAAATATTCCAGTCACATTGATATTATGTTGACCTAATTCTTTTGTGAAGGTTTGAAATACACATTTCTAAATCACAAGATCTAAAGATGTTTTAAAAGTTTGTACAACATTGGTTCGCAGGTATCACTATTACACACATTAATTTTGTACTCTGCAACTTTTTGAATTAGAAGTAGTGTAAGATTTTTGTGTTGGAAGAGAACAGCAGAACAAAGGTACATGTACCTGCAGCTCATTTGATATGTGTTTCAGGAAAGAGATTAAGCAAGGTGCTGAAATACTTACAGAAAAGTTACTGAAATATAAACCAAAGATAGCTGTGTTTAATGGAAAAGGTATGTATACTTTGAATTTCAATTGATCTACCCATACTGCTTCTCCGTTTCAAGACTATGAGTAATACTATAATTATGTTAAACACAGTCATGTATTTCAACAGATTCCTGAAAGACAAAAACATAGACCATTTCTTTATGAAAGCTGCTACAGACGGGAAAATGGATGTTGACAAAAACAGAATTTGTGTATAATAGGCCACAGGAAGTATTGAGGTAAAAGAAGAAAATGCTGATTATCAGCATTTTCTTCTTTTGCTTAAATTGTTTTCCAAAGCCTTTTATATTAGTGGCATCAAAACCAGGTTTTGTTTTGGATAGGAGTAAGAGCAAATAAAACTGGGTGCCAGCGTTTGAATATGCCCATAACGAATCTTTCTAACATTTGATAATTGTCCATTTACAGATTGTTTAGTTAGTTCAACATTTACAACATTGTTGCTTTATCCTTTCAATATAATGTATAATTAGGTTTAAAAAAAGGCAGTTACATTAACATGACACTGATTGAACTAAACCTTTCCAAACAAGGCCTAGCCTGAAATTTATGAAATGGTTAAGAAATTTTAAAATTGTGATTTTGTTTGTTTTTAGGCATCTATGAAGTGTTTGTTGGACACAAAAACTTTTATTTTGGCAAACAACCAGAACCCTTACCAGGCACGGAAACGGTAAGTCTTTATAAAATTTTCTTTATCTGGAATAGATATTCATGGGAAAATACGATCTTAACGCATTACCAAATGACAAATACTAGTAATAGACTGATCCAAATTCAAAGATATTTGCAGACAACAATATCAAGTGAGTAAAATTCAACATTTTTTGGTCTTTCTGGGGAAAAAAATATTGTGGAAAATGAAGAAATTGCTTGTGACAAGCAATTTCTTCATTTTCCACAATGTTTTCCCAAGCCCTTTGCTTTAGGGGAGTCAAAAAGGGTCACTGTGTGGTAATGGGTTAAACCGTAATATTATATTTGGACATGTTCAAATTCACATCAAAATAAACGTGACATGCATTTATTAGCAAGAAAACTTTGAAATCACCTACTTTTCCCTCATTTCCATTACAAATATTTATCATGAAAGCAGTTTTTAGCTCCACAGCGGGCTATTATCATGGCGTTGTGTGCGTCCGTGCGTGCGTCCGTCCGTTAACTTTTTCTTTAAACATCTTCTCCTCTTATACCATTGGGCCAATTTTGACCAAACTTGGCAGGAATGTTCCTTGGGTGACCCTTTTCAAAACTTGTTCGCAAATTTTTGATTCGTCAAAAAATGTGGGCGTGGCAGGGAGAAAGGGGCTTATCAGACTTAGAGAAATCAAGAAAATTCTTTAAAAATCAACCATTGGGCCAATTTGAACCAAACCTGGCAGGAATGTGCCTTGAGTCATTCTTTTCAAAATTTGTCCACAAATTTTTACATTTGTCAAAAAATGTGGCCGTGGCAGGGAGAAAGGGGCTTATCAGACTTAAAGAAATCATAAGAAAATTCTTTAAAAATCAACCATTGGGCCAATTTGAACCAAACCTGGCAGGAATGTGCCTTGAGTCATTCTTTTCAAAATTTGTTCACAAATTTTTACATTTGTCAAAAAATGTGGCCGTGGCAGGGAGAAAGGGGCTTATCAGACTTAAAGAAATCATAAGAAAATTCTTTAAAAATCAACCATTGGGCCAATTTGAGCCAAACCTGGCAGGAATGTGCCTTGAGTCATTCTTTTCAAAATGTGTTCACAAATTTTTACATTTGTCAAAAAATGTGGCCGTGGCGGGGAGGAAGGGGCTTATCAGACTTAAAGAAATCATAAGAAAATTCTTTAAAAATCAACCATAGGGCCAATTTCAACCAGACTTTGCAGGAATGTTCTTTGAGTCTCTCTTTTCAAAATTTATTCACAATTTTTTACATTTGTCAAAAAATGTGGCCATGGCAGGGAGGAAGGGGCTTATCAGACTTAAATAAATCATAAGAAAATTCTTAAAAAATCAACCGGTGTGCCCAATGGAACCAAACTTTGCAGGAATGAGCCTTTAGTCGTTCTTTTTAAAATTTGTTCACAAATTTTTATATTTGTCAAAAAAATGTGGCTGTGGCAGGGAGAATTGAAAGGGGCTTATCAGACTTACAGAAATCATAAGAAAATTCTTTAAAAATCAACCATAAGGCCAATTTTAACCAGACTTTGTAAGAATGTTCTTTGTGTCTCTCTTCAAAATTTATTCACAAATATCAAGATTTGGCTGCCGCTGTGTAAGGCTTACAAGAAATCGTGGGATAATTCTTCCACTTTAACCAGTGGAGCGATTCAGGCCCTCCTGGGCCTCTTGTTAACTTAATTGATCCAGCGTTTAATTTCTTTGTTGTTTCTAAACTTTCTCCTATCATTTTGCAGGCAGTTTTTGTGATGCCGTCGTCAAGTGCCAGATGCAGTCAGTTACCTAGAGCAGTTGACAAGGTCCCATTTTACGAAGCATTAAAAAAGTTCCGAGATCATATCAATGGAAAGTTACCAGATCTGCAGGAATCAGAAATTACTTTCCCTGATCTCGAACTCAAGACTGCCAAAAAGGAGCCGAAACAAGAGCCTGGGGAGTACCCAGGTGAGCTTGATCCGAATATGCAAATGAATATGTTGGCCGAGAATGGATTGAGTCAATTGTTATCGGGTCAATATCAGATTTACCCACACAATGGTGCTGTCGACAATACCACCTCACTACAGAGTTCTACTAGTCAACCATTACTACCTCAAAATCAACAACAGTCAAGTCACATTCCTGCTGGTGATCAGGGAATGGTTCAAGTCAAACAGGAACCAGGAGTGACAGAGAGTCCTCAACAAACGGCACAAATCAAACAGGAACCAGTCAGTTTGGAGTGTACAGTTCCCAGCTCTTCACCTTCAACTACAGCAGTGCTGGTGAAACAGGAACCAGGCATTGTGGAAAGTTCTACTTCCTGTAGTCAGAGTGAGGCTGGTAAATATGTTCAGTATGAGCAGCCTAGTAGCAGCAGCTCTCAGTCAAACTTTCTGAGTGGTTTATATGGACTTGTGAATCAAGTGGCTAGTCAACAAGTGGGGTCTGCGTACGGCATTGTCAAGTCAAGGTCTCGTCCGTTACAGTTCAACGATGCGTTGTGTGGTATCGTGAGAGATGACAGTGTGATTGATTTAGAAGTTACCCCACCCACCGGATCTCGACCACAGTCTGTAGACTCTACTGAATCTCAAACACAGGGTAAAAAAGGCAAGTCTCGAGGCAGAAAGAGCAAAGCATCGTCAACAACGTCAGCATTTTCACAAAGTAGCAATTCTCCCAACTCCACCATGTCTGGAATGTCTCCTGTAAATATGTCTCCTCAAAATATGTCCAACCCCCAGTGTTCAACAGCCAATCAGGTGCCAGCTTCTCAGCCAGTCCAGCCCTTCACTCACTACATGCCCAATCAGAATCAAGCATTTAACAACCAGCCCTACACAACCTATGGAAACATGCCATACTTTCCCCACCCACCTGTTACATCATATGGTCAATCTTTTCCTCCAATGGGAGGGGATTTCCAACCACAAAGCTTTACACAATTAATGAATGATGACCTAGGATCATTTGGGTCAGTTCCACAAACTTATAATGGGTTTTTACCACAAAATGCGCAAGGTGCCATGTCTCAAAATACATATCAAAATAATATGGCAAACGGCCAGTCTGCAAATGGATATAACCCTATTATGCAGATCAAACAAGAAAAGCCTGATTCTTAGCAAAACAGCAAATTGATCAAAACTTAGATATAATACATTGCTGTTATTGCAAAATCTCGTAACTCCAGCTTTAATTAAGCTGGAATTATGAGGTTTTGCAATAATACAGACAAATTATATAATTATGACACAATTTTTATGCTTTGAATATCATTATTGGGGGTAAATATTATTATGTCATATATTATGTCTCTCTACAATCTTGACATTTTCCCAATAGAGCATTTGTGTTTGAAAAACATATTTTTTAGCATTAAAACAATAAAATTCCTGTTGATTTATTTTGTTAATTCAAGACAGAATGAAGTTGAGAATTTGTGCTTAGATCTGATAAAGCAAACAATGTCAAAAACAAAAAGGTCAGTATTTATCTATGATAGTCATTCTTCCTTTGATTTTAAATCAGGGATTAAATTGCAATGGTCATTCCAAAAATTATATGATTAGGCTTTAGAGTATTTTAGATGTATTATGTATAGGTTATGTTTTTGGTTTAAGGTTGTTGTTTCTTTTGTAGTTGAATACAATGCATTAATTTTTTGTCTCCCAACCCCTTTTCTTTTTAGAGTTTAGTGTATCTGTTTAAGACTATCTGTTTCTCAGTTAACCCTTTCCCAAATGACAAAATTTCAGGGCAGTCTAATTAAAAAGCTAATGTAGTAGACAAAATTGATGTTAGAAAGGAAGGTATTTGTGTACAATATGACACTGAAAATATTGAGACAAAAGGAGAAACTGCTGGTGATCAGCAGTTTCTTCTTTTGTTTCAATGTTTTCCCAAGCCTTTTCTATTAGGGACGTCAAAATCCAGTCTTGTTTGGGAAAGGCTTAATAAGAAAACTTTGGTATCTTGGCAATAACTTTTTACATGCAACAGTTAAACAATGTTGTAGGTGATTTAATGATATCCGTAGGCAATTTAATGATATCCGCGGTTCGATCCCCGGTCGCAGCAAACATCATTGCAGACATTTGTCTCCCACCAATAGTTTGATAATTGGTTAACATATCAGGGCTACAGATAAATGGGGGTGAAGACATTCTAACTTTGTTAGTTCAATTTCAAACCCTATGTTGTGGGTACTCATTTGAATCGTCTCAACGAAACAATACAAATGAGTACACAACATAGGGTTTGATGAACAATAACAAAATTAGCGCAGTTGGAAAATTCATCACTTCCTCCTATCTTGAGCTGTGATGTATGTGGGCGTGCGTTCTGATGAGAGAAACAAAAGTAATCTGTAATTATGTGCTTCAGCTGCAGCGTTTGACCCAAGCAGTTGAAAGGGACGTTTCAGTTCGACCTTATCCAATCATACAACAACCATTGTTTCTGTTTAGATTAACTTATCTTTAACCCTTTCCCAAATAAGATCTGGATTTGACATCACTATTAGAAAAGACTTGGGAAAACATTAAGGCAAAAGAAAAATCTACTGATAACCAGCAGTTTCTCCTTTTGTCTCAATATTTTCTGTGCCATATACACACATTCTATCTTTAACAATAACCCTTTCGTCATCTGCTGCAGCTTTTGAATTGGATCATCTTAGAAGTTTGCTGTTTGGGAAAGGGTTTAGTTATCTTTAAATAACTCTTCACCTTATCGCCCAAGGTTCCTATTTGTTTCTGTCCTAGGGTCACTTGTTAAAAGTTTCACATAATTAAAAGTTATGAACATCTTCAGGTTTAAGGTAGAATACCTGTAATGTAGCCATTTTGAGATTCTCAAAAACATAGGCTTTTTCAAGTGACGTTGTTACGTATCCGAACTTATTCGGGCGCGGTTGTAAACATTCGGTGGTGGAAAGTTTCACCGCCGAATGTTATCGACGTCGTCCAAATAACTCAGACAACGCGCAAATCTCATTAGGGGTAGACTACCTTAATACAAGTACATGTACTTGAAGTTAGTTATTGTTAGTGTGTTCTGTTAATGGATAGAAAATGTATTGATAGACATTGCTTGTATGAATTTCTTCAATTAATACTGAAGCATTAGGCATTAGTTCCTTTAAAGTTGAATTTCTTAATCGGACATGCTTTTTGTTTTTGTGACACATTAGTGATACTTGACTACACTGAGCACTGGAATCTTAAATCCATTCCCAACCATTATACACTTTTTGATGTCCTATGAAATGAAGGTTTCGGAAAACTTTGTGGAAGATGAAGAAATTGCTTCATTTTCCATAATGTTTTATGCAAAAAATGATCATTAAATGTAAAATTTCATTTACTTTAAATTGTCATCTGCAACTTCTTATAATTTGGACAAACTTAAAATGGTGTTATTAAGGAATGGGTTAAAACTTTTATGGCAGTGAATTTTCAGATGTAACCTTTTGTAACCTGCTGGCACAGGGTCCTAACATTTTTAAGATATTTCTAAATTTGTCTGTGTATCTTGATAGTTATTTTATTGTACAATATTTCTGTATGACGTATTTATCAATCCCAAATAAGCCATTCTTATTCTTTTAAAAAGAGCAATTTGGGAAGTCATTGAAGCGAATAAGAAAATGCTTCTAGCCAATATTTCCTCCTTTTGCCTCAATAATTTTCTTGTATTTGTTGTTTACCAATTGCATTTTCTTTGAAAAATGAAAAAAAACAACATCTAACCCATTTTCACACATTGACACTTTTAACCTCAAAAAGATAAAAGGTTTTGTAAAACATTGTGGAAAATGAAGAAAGTGCTATTGACTATGTGACAAGCAGTTTCTTCATTTCTAACAGTGTTTTCTACCTAGACAGACTAAAAGGTGTTAATTTTGATTCACTTGAAATTGTCGTCTGTGTCATCTTTCAATTTGGGCCAGTGTAAAATTGTGTCATTTGGGAAAGGGTTAAATACTGCCATTCACATTGTATGTTCACTGCAAATGGATTGACATTTAGAATTCTGTGGCTGTTACACTAGAATAGAATCTTCACTTAACCCTTTCCCACACATTGACACTTTTGGAAGCCCCACAAAATAAAGGCTTTGGAAAACATTGTGGAATATCAAGAAATTACTTGTGACAAGCAATTTCTTCATTTTCCACAATGTTTTCTACCAAGAAAGACAAAAAATGATAGATTTTGTTCAATGGAAATTATTGTCTGCTACACCTATGAGTTTGGACTAGGCTAAAATTTTGTTGTTTGGTAATGGACTAAGGCCAGTTTGCATGTTTTCCCTATGGTTTGTGTATGAAATTTTAAGCTTTTCGGAATTGTTAAAGTTTAGATTTGTCAATTTTAAAGGCTTGTGTGTTATAAAACTTTGAAGGAAGAGTAGAACATTCTAATCATCTGCAGGCTGCGGCCATAGCGCAGTTGGTAGTGCATCTGCCTCTCACTAGAGAGGTCCCGGGTTCGATACCTGGCCACAGCAAATACCCTCTCTGACAAAATGTCACCCATCAATGGTTTGATATCACGAACCTATTGGGGCAGCAGCTGGAGGCTGGGTTAGGGTGTTGTGGGAGTACTGGTATGAGAAACGACAGGAATCCGTGGTTAGGTGCTCCAGCCGGGGCAATATGACCATAGCAGTTGAAAACGGCATAAAACCCCAATAAACTAATCATATGCATGTTATTGTTTTTCTTCGATGTTTCTGCAAAGCCTCCTGTAATAAAGCCATTAAAACTAGGAAATATTACTAAAGGATTTATTTATGCTTAGCAGATGGCCTAATTTAATGAAATTTTGTAATTATGCTCCCCGAAGGGAGAGCATATAGTCGCCGCTTCGTCTGTCCGTCCGTCCGTCCGTCCGTCCGTCCGTCATTCCGTCCGTCCATCCGTCTGTCCGTCCGTCCGTCCGTCCGAAGCAATATCTCCATAACCCTTGGGCCAAATCAAATGAAACTTACCATGTGAACTCCCTGTGACAAAATGCCGATGTACTTTTCCCCGTTTTTGGATTTGAGGCCTTGTCATGGGAAAAGGGGACTTATTGTGAAATATAGTTTTTCTCTAATTTCTCCTAGTCTAATGGTCAGAATTTGATGAAATTTCATATTTGAGTAGCAAATCAGATGCCCTTGACAATAAAGTGCTCTCCATGGCATACATTTATTGTGACAATGCCTTATTCGGGGAGCATTGTCCGTCTCTGACGGCCCTTGTTTTGATACAAATATAAGGCATTTTTGTATTGTGAATGTTCTTTGTATTTATTTTTATGATTTTTAGAAATTAAGTCAATACACAAAATCGTATTTTAAAAGATGTAGATATACTTTAGAGAATTAATTTTAAAGCAAATAAAACTGTTCTTGAAAATGATAGATTTATCTCTTGTTCTCTTCCTGGCATCATCACGACAGGGATCACTGAAACAACAACAAATCCAGAAAATCTTTAACCCTTTACCAAACAACAAAATGTTGGGCTGTTCCAAATTCAAAGATGTTGCAGACGACAAATTCAAAAGAATGAAATTTAAACATTGTTGGTCTTTTGGTGTATAAAATATTGTGGGAAATGAAGAAATTGCTTGTCACAAGCAATTTCTTCATTTTCCACAATGTTTTCCAAAACCATTATCTTGTATTGAGTCAAAAAGTGTCTATGTGTGGGAATGGCTTAAAGGGGGAATGGCACTTAAAATCATGCAAATATTCCGAGAACTTCGTACAAAATAAATATGTATTATGAAAATATGGCCTTTAAATTGCATCTATGCCAAATCTTAGCTTTCTATCTTGTGTATTGGCTAGGATGTCAACGGATTTAAAACCCCATATGTTCCATTATTGTAAATATTATCCCCGGGACAACAAATCATGGGTTGTACGAAGTTCTCGGAAAATTTGCAAGATGTTAAGTGTTATTCTGCCTTTAATATGTGACCAAGTTGAATTTGGTTTAAGCATAGATGGTGTAAATATGTCAGGAATTAGTTGATTATGATAGATCTTTTAAACAGCAAAAAAGTTATTGACAAACAAACAAAATTTTGTTTATCAGGTGCTGTTTAACCCCTTACCAAACAAGACCTGGTTTCACCTCCTGAGACTTGAGAAAACATTGAGACAAAAGTAGAAATTACTGATAATCAGCATTTTCTCCTTTTGCCTCAATATTTTCTAGGCTACAATGTACACAAATCCAATGTTTACTTACACCCATTTGTCGGCTTCAGCAGCTATTGAATGAGATCACCCTTAAATTTTGTTGTTTGGGAAAGGCAGAGTTAAAACAAATCTAAATCTACCATATCCACCAAATCCCTGGTGTTTTCTACCTCTTTCAAACCCTTCACAATATATGCAAAAGCAATGTAGTAAAGTTCTGGTATAGAATATCATGCAATTTCGCCATTAAAGTACATAATTGCTGTAGGAAAAATCAACATTTGCAAGACATCAGATAGTAGAAAGTCGCATGTATGAATCTCTTGATAGCGGCAGCAATTTCATAAAGGTCTGATACAGAAAACTATGCATGTCCACCATCAAAATGCACACCGTCGGTGCTATTGCAAAACATCGAAACTCCAGCTTGATTAAAGCTGGACTTAACGAGGTTTTGCAATAACACCGACGATACGCGCTGTAGTGAGACGACTAATAAAAGGTAGCCTGTATGAATCTCTTGTTAGCAGAAACAATGTCGTAAAGTTCTGGTGATATAGAGTACCACGTGTTACCAGCATCATAACTCGCAATATAAGCTAGGCCATTCTGGGATATTCCATATAGATCGTCACCCGTCCCAATTTTACCAAGCAAGGTGCCGACAGCCGCATTCATCTCTGTAATAGAACACAAAACAAATCTTACGAAATACTCATTTTAAAAGGTAACTCGTACATTAGAAATAGTGCCATGCCAATAAGCATCTCTTCTTCGGCGCAAAGTTTACATTCGATTTACTTCTGAAGATTCTGCTACCATAAGTACGTTCTTTCTCCTAATGCATAGTACAAGGCAGAACGCAAGTAGCATACGATTATTGTATGTTCAAACTTTGGTTTATTGATGTTTTACGTTCCACTCAATAGATACAGTCATATTGGGATGGGAATTCGGTTTAATATGACAAAATGTGTGTGACCACCATTCTCTACCACCACCACCCCCTGTCCAAGATTTGTACGCGCTTTACCATCAGGGACATCAATTCCATGCATTGTTTAGCAAATGATTAAATAAATAATTCGCATACCTGTTATTTGGCCAGCCCCATCAATTACGATACACGGCTTCAAATCGGCAACTCTCCTGAAAAGACAAATCAAACTAGAACTGTCGCAAAGCGGACAAATACACCCCCACTAGGGCCTTGTCACTGAAAAAGTGCAATAGGTCAAAAGGTTCTTGACTTAGAGCACATAAACGGATTTTAAACAAAGTCCATTTGTGACCTTGACCTTTGACCTAGGTGACCCAAAAACAATAGGGCATCTCCTTTGGTCATGGGCAACAACTGTGTAAAGTTTCATGATCCTAGGTCAATCGGTTCTTGACTTAGAGCACGGAAACGGACTTTAAACAAAGTCCAACTGTGACCTTGACCTTTGTGAGCCAAAAACACTAGGGCACCTCCTTTGGTAATGGGCAACAACTGTGTTAAGTTTCATGATCCTAGGTCAAACGGTTTTCGAGTTAGAGCACGGAAACAAAATTTTAAATTTTAACTACCCCCCCCCCCCCCCCTTTAAAAGTTCAAAGTGGCATAACTCTGAAACTAATGACTGGATCAAGATGAAAATTGCAGGTGCACAATTTCATATGATAGGAAACAACCTGATAAAATTTCAGCAAAATTGGTCACAAACTGTAGGAGGAGAAGAGCACACAAAATCATGTCCACAGACGGACGGACGGACAGACGGACAATCTGATTCCAGTATACCCCCCCTAACTTTGTCACAAGTGGGGGGGTATAATTATTTGTTCATAGAGCTCTAAAGACGGATTGACGTTCAGCAAAGGTATTTAGGTACTAGTATTATGTCCATCATTACATACCAAATTTCTCTTCGAATATCATCCGTTGCAACGGAAATTGTAGAGGGATAGGGCCTACCGTCATTTTCCGTTGCCACGGATTACGTCCGAAATTACACGTAGTATAAATTTTGGTATTTTATGATGGATGGAACATCATTAAGGCAGCAATACTTCATCATCATAGATTAGATTTGAAAGAGAGAGAGAGAGAGAAAACGGCTTTTCAAAGTTCGCAATCTAATGCTCTACTGAATCTAAAATCTTACTGAAAACTCTTGTGCCCAAGCAAATATTTTGCTTCCTAAATAAATTGGCCCACAACAATAAAATACTAGTATACAGTATATATCGCTACTTTTCAACAGAAACTTCGTAACTGCAGCTTAAAACAAGCTGCAGTTACGAGGTTTTGATTGAAAGGTGACGATATGGAACTCACTTGTTTCGTTCAGCCTTTCCACAGCGATATTTATTACCTCGTTTATCGTTTAGTCGAGTCCTCTTGCCATAGCCTATAAAATAAACACTATATACCGCTGCTTTCAACAAAAACCTCGTAACTGCAGATTAAAGCAAGCCGCAGTTACGAGGTGTTTTTTTTTTTTTTTTTTGAAAAGCGACGATATAAAGGAGCCCAACTGGAATTATTTTTACCAGTGTTCGATGAGAAAATTTTCAATTCCAATTCGTGATAAAGGATTAGTTGTCAATTTTCGATTTAGAAAAAAAATGCATTAATTATCATTTATAAAGTAATAATTATGCTATTTTGATATTTATAGTCCATTCAAGATCTCTTTATAGGTAGAGCACGCAGCATTACAATCGTTGTCAACGCATTCGAATTTCTACGAAGCATGGACCAATCTACTTTGACATATCACTTTTCAAGATTAGAATAATATTACTGAACGCATTTCAAAAAGGCTGACGTATTGAAAGGAGTTCTTGTTAGCATACACTGCAAGACTGCATTTTCATTTAAATCCTTCCATTTAACACTTCCCCAGACGACAAAAAAATAGACTTCTTTTGCCTCAGTGTTTCCCCCAGGCATTCTCTAATAGGCCTATCGTTTCAAAACTGGGTCCTTGTTTGGGTAAGGGTAAAAACAACCTTAAAATTGCCTATTATGGGTTTATACTAGATCTAGGATTTTAGATTTCAACTGAGCATGCTTACCAGGCAAAGTTTTAACGCATTTCCATGGAGTGTTGCAGTCCACACATCGACTTCCTATGACGTCGCATCCGTTCGTTCGGGTATCACCACAAACACAATCAAACTTTACATTGTCTGCACACTTACAGGCAAACTGGGGCTCATCGACTACAACAGATTATTCTTAGTAAAAACCACAATAGATATGAAAATGACATTTTCAGAGTATAAGACTTGAAGATGCATGTTAAGATAATGACGTCTTTTAAGACTTCGTCAATGCACGCAGGTGGCGCTGTGATCAGTAAAATAAATATTGGACTGAACTTTAATTTAGATATATCCTGTTGTTTTGATTTCATCAACCGTAAATGTAAGAAAGAAATGAATTCACATAAAAAACGAGTACGCAGTGCCTACTCTTATCGACGTCAATTTTGAACGTGAATCCGTCTGACGTCACATACTCGTCGGCATCACGCCATCCGTTATAAACGGCATCCACGTAGATGGTCATGTGATCCTTGGCAAACTCGACGTGCTCGGCGTCCAACGTCATGTTTAGATATACTCGGGTTTGATGAACAAAGGACAGTCGCTTCAACTGAAAGTGTTAAAGAAGTAATATTTTGTCACATTGACGTTGTTTTCTACCAAAAGATGGCATGAACGCCATGCCGTGCGCACATCTTTTAACATCTTTGCAAGCCAATGGCGAACTCTACGACGTAGACCTAACGTTACTGTATTCACCCAAGAGTGAATACAAACGTAGGTGGGTTCAACTTTGGCTATCGAAGATGATCTTATAGCGTTGAATTCTTATTCTATAAAAAAATAAATCGTGAACTGTGAACATTGTATTCGGTTTATCTGTGCGAACATTATATGTATGTGAAACACAAATAGATGTAGATGTAACTCTTCCAAAACTACAAGAACTAGGACTGTCCCAGACGGATAAATGTGTGTTTATAAAGATAAGACTTTAGTACATTGTAGAACAGAAGCTAAGATTGAGACAACCGATGAAAATGTAGGGTTTCAAATTTGATATCATATAGTCTCGCCAATGCGTTTGAGCTTGTTTGGGTAAGGGCTAAATAAGGAAAATATCTATGATGTCTTGTTTATTATACGCCATCATAAAGCAAAGGACATACGAGGGTTGATCCAGAATTAGCGGTACTTGTGCTCTAAAATTAATATTTGTGGGTTTTTCTTGATGCAATTTGGCATAATACAAGTACTTTTCATATTTGACATGATTCGGAAATATTGGCATTGTCTTTTAATTGCGTCCATGTTGGAAGCGTGGTCATAGCAACCACGGTACGGGAAGGCGGGGCAGCGGTAAAATAAATTAGCTTTTTAATATTCTATATGTTTTTTCAACCCTTTCTAACGAACCAATTTTACTGAGACGTTGTGAGCATCAAAAATAACTTCATACCATTCTATGATCAAAATTTGAACGTTATTTCTGGCTGAACGGGAAAACTATGGACCAGTTTGCTTTAGCGATAAGAGTCAACTATGACGTCGCCAGAATATTCGAACGTGCGCAGTTTTTTAAGTTTTGCGAAGAATGTGGATGATCCCCATTCTATACGTTCAAAAAAAAAACTCACGAAACATTCCTAATTTAGAAATTTCAAAGTTGTTTGGTACCGAACTTTCAAAAAGGGAAGAATTTTGCTGCAGGAAAAGAAAGGGGTAGTAGCAAGAGGAGCAATCTGGACACGACGTCAACCTATTACGGACTTCAACGTTTGAGATGGCCGCTTCGCCATCAAATACATCTGACATATAGACAAAACTAAGTTATGGTAGTGAGTTTTGAATACTAGCAGATAATTTAAACCTGAATAGGCTCAGCTGTCAGTGGATTCCATATCTACATAATACAAACAATTGTGGAAAACGTGCTCTGGCATTGAAGAAATTCTGGAGCAAAGATTCCTTTCGAAGCAAATTCGTTGAAAATATCCTAACAACAGATGAAATTAGATGCATAACAACAGATGAAATTAGATGCACTTTTATGACTTAAAACATTTTAAAATCACAACAATAGACGTCACCAGTATCATTCTAAATCCAAGACAGCTAAAATCGTTCCTTCGCATTAGACTAAGCTTCAGCGGAAGTTCGTGTATTTACCTGTATTAGATCAATACTGAAATTCAACAGTTTCCAGGAGTGGACTTTCTAGACATTCAATGGATATTTTCTACCATCGACTAAAAATGGTACAGGGACATGAACAGTGGGTGAATTGATCGTCATAGTAAATGTGTTACAAATCGAGGTGACTACTCGGAGGAGTAACATCATTATTTTAACGTTGCAAAATTGCGACGTCATGACGTTCAGTGCCTACCTGCCCCGTCTTTGCGTTATGTACGAAACTAGTTTTCTTGTAACTTTTTTTGTTTTTGGTCCGATTTTGGTGATATTTGGTCGATTGATCATTGATAAATTACTTTTTATGCTGTAAAAATTTGATTGACTTAAATGGGTTCATATTGAAGTTATAAAGCTAGTACCGCTAATTCTGGATCACCCCTCGTATGCCTACCTCGAACTCATAAACACTAGAGTTCAGTACATTTCTGTTGTTATAGACCCATCTATTCATACGCAGCATATCCACGGTTCGACCTACAGACACATTGACGAAGTAAGCGGGTAGATACAAATTCAATGATATGTTGTAAGCGGAACCCCAGGAATCTTTGGCGTGTTCTAGTCCGATTTCTAACAATACGTTGTACCTGCAAGGGTTTAAAGTTGTTCACCCCTAATGAGATTCACGCGAAGTCGAATTCTGTAGGGCGACGTCGTAGACAATTGGCAGTGGAAAATGACGATTTTTTTCTTACTTGTAACGTGTTCGTAAAGGACGAATACGTTACGAATGTTCACATCGTCGTCTGAAAATATCTGATGTAGCGTGGTTCTCATTAGGGGTGGAATACCGCTACCTTAAGTGATGTATTGCGATTCATATTATTCTTTCAAATTTAAGTAAAAAGTAATGTAACTATATTCGATAAATTGCTTCAGACTTAAAACATGTGTATTATGTGCTCCTATTCCATTACTCTCATCAATTTAATTTTTATCATGTGTTCATGTAACGCCAAAGGCATACAATAAGAACTGGTTGCACTATATTACAATGATACGAGTTTAAAGGAAACTCTGGAATTATGCAATGGTAGATTCAGGGTTTAGGCTACTTCAAAGTCGTTGTATGCATCAGTAGGCCTATGTATTTCTTACGGTTTATAAGTCTACTTACTGTGTCCCATTTTCAACAAATTCATCAACTTCGCCAAGCACAGTCAAGTTAGGATGCCTTTCTCTGTCGCTTTTCTCTTCGGAGATCAACGAGGTGTTCCGAACAACAAATATCCCATCACCCACTTCGAGAACGTAAACAATCAGCATTTCCTGTCCATCGTCTGCGCCTGCGTAGTCGAGCACTTCCACTTCCGTTACAAACCGTATTTCCGCCTTCTGACCAGGTTGAACCTTGACCTCAGGAATGGCGACGCTGACTTGATCCGTCTCCGAAGATCGTGTATTTGACATATAGTAAGGTGAGATCTTTCCGATCAGGGCTACCGACTCTTTCTCTAACCCGACATTGCTTATGAACTCCAATTTTGCCACAGATAGGAATGGCTCTTCAGCTATGAAATTGAAATTATATCTTATAGACAGGTATATATGTGGCATACGGAAGGAGTTTTATGAGAGAACCAAGATTGATCTAGATCTGCAAAGTGTCTAGTGGGCCTTCAACGTCAGTGCTCAACAATCAAATTAAAAGAACGGGTAGGCTGTACACGCATATTTACAGAATGAAAAATAAGTTACAAATGAGCAGGGATATTGCAACGGTCCTTCAAAAGCATCTTAAACTGAAATCTTTTCACCCAAGTCGGCACCTAAGTGCAGTTTGTGCACGATCAATGCTTTTCACTCGTACGGTTGCTACAGGTCATACGGAGGCTTTTGTAGAACAACGTAGATATTGACCAGACAGTGAATACGAAGGAAGATCTGGATCCATGCGGTGTCCCAAGTACCTCAGTGGACATTTTTCAAACTCGGCTCTTAATACCGGTGCTTTTAGGAATACTTTACCATACAATTCATCAACATCTTTCGACGTCGTATCATTATGGGGCATGTAGACTTTGAGTAACGTATTTTCCATTGGTCCAGTCGGTAACGTTATATTGACGTCTATTTTTGACGTCTCCTTGACGTCAAGATAACGTGGCGTCCCCTCAGAAACGTGAATGTCTGGCACAGTCATGAAGACATATTCTCCGATGATTTTGGCCTCGTCCGTGACGAAACCATTCGATAGGAAAGTTACATACATGTTTGCTCGTATCAGAGAACCCAGTGGAATAGAATCTGAAGATATAAAACAATACAGAAAATGAAATAGAGCCTGGGAATTCCGATATCCGTAAATGTTTTTTTTTTTTTTTTTTTTTTTTTTTTTTTTTTTTTTTTATTTAACTAATCAAAACTCTTGTGGCATGTGTTTTCCATGGCAACTAAAGGGGTTTTACCGTTTTAAGAATCTTGTAAATGTTTATTTGATTAGAAAGAGTAAAAAGTCAATGGAGCTGACCCATAACTGATGCCTGTCAGATGGTGTTTCAAAGTTAATATTGAATTTTAACCCTTTACCAAACGACAAAATTTTAGACTGATCCAAATTCAAAGGCGTTGCAGACGTCAGTTTTAAGCGAATATAATTTTTTCTTTGTTCTTTTCCGGTTAAAAACAATGTGGGAAATGAAGAAATTGCTTGTCACAAGCAGTTCTTTATTTTCCACAATGTTTTCCAAAGCCATTATCTTCTGGGGAGTCAAAAAAGTGATTGTGTGGTAATGGGTTAATCAGATTGTAGGCCTAACTACAATACTGCCATACTGACTGACCCGGTGAATGTTGAAGAAAGTCTGGGCTTCACTGGTATTGGGGTAGTTCTTTACTCGAATCCAACTCCTTTTATATAAAATATCGCTGCTTTTCAACAAAAACCTCGTAACTGCAGCTTGACACAAGCTGCAGTTACGAGGTTTTGTGGAAAAGCGACGGTAAAATGTTCATGGTAAAATAATACACATGTTTATGACATGGCTAAACAGTCTACTTACACAAAACTGCCATACTGACTGAGCCGGTGAATGTTGATGATAGTCCAGGCTTCACTGGTACCGGGGGTAGTTCTTTACTCGAATCCAAATCCTTCAAATGAAAATGTTATATAATTATTGTAGATCTATAATATTCACGATAACAAAACGACATTTCACTTTTCCAAATCGTCGTTTCCTACAAAAAACGTCGCAACTGTATCCTATTTTAAGCTGTATTTACGAGGTTTTCGAAGAAAATCGACGAAATGCTCTGACGCCAGTCAAATGACGAGATAAGTTATTGACATCATAAGCATCAATTGTTAGAAGTGGAAAAGAAGCGTCAAAGTTTTAGTAGTGTTGCTAGGAAGGACATTATGATGACAATTCTAGAAGACGCATTGGTATATTTTCTTCTTGTTTGGTTAATAAATTAGCAGCATTACGAGTCGGCACATAATGGATATGCAATCCTTTCTTTCTACAAGCGGTTTAGAACAACGTTGACAAATTTCCGGATGCAGCCTATATCACAGGCCCGAAAATTTTGGGAAAATCCAAATTAGCCCCCCCCCCCATATTCAGAACAAGGGCTTTAGCCCCCCCCCATATGAATTTGCTTCCTACGGGCCTGTATCATTGAAGCTGATAGCCAGCATTGTCTTTTTTTGTCTAAATAGTTATATTTGTGATATATACCCGGTATTCTGCGCACAATTCAAACTGTTCAATATATCCAGTTTGCAGACTGCAGCAGCTTTCATAATGGACTACTATAAGGTTTGCTGTTCGGGAAATGTTTAACCCATTACCAAACAACAAAATATTAGACTGGTCCAAATTCAAAGATGATGCAGATGACAATCTTAAAACAATGATTTTTAAGCTTTTTTTGGTCATTTAGTGAAGAAAACATTGTGGGAAATGAAGAAATTGCTTGTCACAAGCAATTTCTTCATTTTCCACAATGTTTTCCCAAGCTGTTTGCTTTAGGGGGGTCAAAAAGAGTCATTGTGTTGTTAACTGACCTGCAAGAAGGATCCATTGACTAAGATCTTCATTTCATCACCATCGCCTTGCGTCTGTAACTTAAGTTTAAAGTCATACTCCAGCATTTCACCGTGGGTAATGAAGGATCGCGGAGCATGGCTCGTAAGTCGTAGCTCGCTCTCTTCTCGTACTATCTGTGCTGATCCCGCAACTTTAGAAACATGAAATTTCAATAATAATGAGAAATATCTGCAGCCTAAGTTATGTTACAGTCATACTCCACCATTTCACCGTGGATAATGAAGGAACGGGGAGTGTGACTCGTAAGTCGTAGCTCGCTCTCCTCTCGTAAGATCTGTGCAGATCCCGCAACTTTAGAAACATGAAAATTCAATAATAATGAGAAATATCTGCAGCCTAAGTTATGTTACAGTCACACTCCACCATTTCACCGTGGATAATGAAGGAACGGGGAGTGTGACTCGTAAGTCGTAGCTCGCTCTCCTCTCGTAAGATCTGTGCAGATCCCGCAACTTTAGAAACATGAAAATTCAATAATAATGAGAAATATCTGCAGCCTAAGTTATGTTACAGTCACACTCCACCATTTCACCGTGGATAATGAAGGATCGGGAAGTGTGACTCGTAATTCGTAGACCGCTCTCTTCTCGTACGATCTGCGCAGATGCTGCAACTTTAGAAAAAACAAACAAATTGCAGAATGTCAATGAGAAGAATTTGGGAAAAACATTGGAGGAAATGGAGAAAATGTTGATAAGCAGCATTTTCTCCATTTCCCCTCAATATCAAAGACATACGCTAGCATTTCACAGTGGTTATAGCAAGGAAGACTCGTATTTACGTAGTTGTCTCTCTTTTCGATGTGGGCTGATCCCGCAACTTTAGAAACAAGAAAAATAAAATGATTTTGACGAATCTCAACGAGAGGATTTGGAAAACATTGAGGGAAACCAATTTTACTTAATTTCATCCTTATTACCCTTTCCCATAGAAGGTCTGGTTTTTAGGATTTCATAGGGAATGCTTTGGAAAAAACGGACGATAATCAGCCCTTTCTCCATTTAACTCAATTTCTTTAATGCTTTTCGGTGGATTATCGGGAAATAACGGTAGATTATCATTTTGATAAACTCACCGCCTATCCAGTGAAATTATCAAAAACTTATGCCCGGCTTTCGTTCATTTCACCCTATCTGACGTTATGTAAGCTGGACCAAATAAGTGACGTCATCATAAGCGTTGCATAGCAGTCACGTGCAAAATGACGCGCTTTAAGAAAATCGGTCATAATATTTTTGGATTTTGTCTAATTTTTGCATTAAAGAAATAGAATAATCGTTTGTTTTTCGAGTAAGATCAATTGATATTTCATTTCGTGAACAACCAAAGCTACATTTTAACTCGTGGCTTCGCCACTCGTGAAAATAAAGCTTTTGTTGTTCACTCAATGAAATATAAATCGATCTTACACTGAAACAAACGATTATCCTCTATATTTCCATGCTTTCTGTTCTGTGATTTACGCAATTCATTTCTTTATCAAGACCCATGTTGTCGTCTGCAGTATCAAATTGGAGACGTCCGAAAATATTCTGTTTTGAATAGGGGAAAATGTTATCATAAATTTTCTCTTTTAAATTCTTGTTTTTCGAAAGGATTTCTAATGCTTTACATTTTAAATTTATTATTACGAAATATTGTATGATTTTTGTTGTAGTGCCTTACTCACCACATAGGCAAATAAACGAAATAAATCCCAACATTGTCATTGCACCAAATATCGCTAGAAAATAATCACCGATTCGGGATAAAAGATTCTGTGAAGGTCTCCAATAATGTACCGGGACATGCGAAAATGGCTCGATTCAAAGATACAAACGAATGTCTTCCTAAATAATTAACATGCTTCAACATACAAATTATCTGCCCTTTGTACCATTGATTTTGTCGTTTGAAAAATCTTTGAATTTGAACTACCATATAATTTAGTTGTTTGGTTTCAAAGACTTTAACTGATAAGTTTAGAACTTTGTTGGGCTATGCGGACCAATCCAGGCTGACTCGGTCGATGCTTTTCTTAGTTGCAACAATATTTTGAAGGTATTCCATCCATCATTGGGTACCAAACACTAAAACGTGAAACTTCGGGCGTCATCAGTGGCAACAAAAGTAGACGATGGAATACCTCGTCAATTTCCGTTGCCACGGATGACACCCGGAAATTGACTAGGGTATACCATCGTAAATTTCTGTTGCCACGGATGCCACTCGAAGTTGTATGAAGTGTTTGGTATCTAATGATGGATTAACCCTTTCCCAAACAAGACCTGGTTTTGGCGTCCCCAACAGGAAAAGCTTTGGAAAACATTGAGACAAAAGAAGAAACTGCTGATAATCAGCAGTTTCTCCTTTTGTCTCAATATTTTCTGGGCTATATCTTACACAAATCCCTTCCTTTTTTACATCAATTTTGTCGACCAAATCCGCTTTGAAATAGGACCGCCCTAAAATTTTGTCGTTTGGGAGAGAGTTCAATGCCTTAATTTCACACAGAAGCTCAGTAATGACAATGAAAATCAAATAAAACTTGTTATTACGGGCTGCAAATAAACCAGAATTTTCTTTGGCATTATTATTGTTCAAGTAGGTTCTAAGATTTCTAAAACACGACACGATTGGTCAGTGAATATTGATTAACCATTTGTCTTCGGGAGAAATAAGTACGTTTGCTTTGTTCCCTTTCGCAATAAAAGAGGGATCGGAATGGTCGAAGTCATTTAAAAGCATTAAAAAAGATATTGGCTTCGCGGATAGGATCGTTACTGTGGAATATATTTGCAAAGCTCTGGCTATTTCTTCAAGGTAATAAACATGGCCGGGAATCACATGATACAACAACAACAACAATTTTGTAGAAAATCCTCATAATATTTGAGTTTCGTCTGAACCAGAGAATGTGTAAAATGTTAGCTTTTTGTTAGGTTTGTTGCATGTTTTAAACAACGCATGATGAAGAAATATATTGGCGAGCAAACAATGTTTGTTTGGTCGTCAATAGATTTTTTATCAGCGTATTTTCATAATCTTCGCCTAAAAGGTTCGTGGAAATCCGTATTGTACCCGTATGTAAAGTTATATGACCTTTTCCTGTCTCAAAATAGAATTGAAAATGTCTATATGGGGAATAGGCAACATTTTTATTATATTTCTTCTCTTCTTTCGATATTTTCACATTCGCGTGAAGATCGTTAGGTCTACAATTTACATTAATTTTGATAGAGGGCTAAAATTTCGTTCTTTTATCAAAAAATGAGTAAAGGTAAACTTAAAAGGTAAATTTATCAACCGTGTTAACGCTTCTCACACAACTAGAAAGACCTGAAGGTCTTGAGTCGCTCCACAGGCCTGAATTTCTTTTAATATCAAATCCAAGTTTTGACTAGATTTTTGAATACTTATGGTTCTTACAGCAAAAACAAAGTCAAAAGCAGCAATCATGTGGTCAATGCAAAAAGAAAGTAAATGATTGACTTATATTTTAGGGATGTTAGAGCGATAATAAAATTGAAAACTGTGATTTTGCCAAATTCAAAGACAAATAATTCAGTATGTATATTTAAAATCAAATCGAAAATTAAACACATGCAAGATGTTATGGTCACTATCATTCTGTTCAAATTTTGTCTATATTAGTCAATATTTGTGGCTTCAAGGGTGGAAAAAGTGTGGAAAAACTGAAATTTTGTCAATTTCAAGGGCACTTAACTCAGATTGTAACAGTGTGATAATGTTGAAAATTACACATAAGCAAGACCTTGTTGTCAACAAGATTCTTTCCAAGTATCATCTTGATTGGTTAACATTAGTGGTTGTTAGAGTGAAAACAACGTCGAAAATGGCAATTTTTTCAAATTCAAGGGCACATAACTCATGATGTAAGATTCCGATCAAGCTGAAAATTACACCAAGGCAGCATATAATACTTATATATATTCTGTCCAAGTTTTGTTTTGATTGGATAATATTTGTAGATTTCAGAGTAAAAATAAAGTCAAAACCAGCAAAATAGAGCCGAAAATGGCAATTTTTGGCAATTTCAAGGGCACATAACTCATGCTATAAAATTCAGATCAAGCTGAAAATTTTACCAAGGCAAGATCTTATGGTCAGTATTATTCTGTCAAAGTTTTGTCTTGTTTGGTCAATATTTGTAGTTGCTAGAGTGAAAACAAAGTCAAAATACAGCTGAAAATGGCAATTATGTCAATTTCAAGGGCACATAACTCATGATGTAAAATTCAGATCAAGCTGAAAATTTTACCAAGGCAAGATCTTGTAGTCAGCATGATTCTGTCAAAGTTCTGTCTTGATTGTTTAATATTTGTAGATTTTAGAAGAATACTAGTCAAAACCTGCTATTTTTGACATTCAAGGGCAGATAACTCAGGCTATACTGATTCAATCCATATTCTTTGAAGGAATCTGAGAGAGGGTCACCCAAGGATCATTCCTGTGAAGTTTGGTTGAAATCCATCCAGTAGTTTCTGAGAAGAAGATTTTTAAAGAAAAAGTTTACGGACGCACGCACGCACGGACGGACGGACGGACGCACGACGGACACACCGCCATGACAATAGCCCGCTGGCCTGAAAGGCCAGTGGAGCTAAAAATGTGACCATTGTAAAACTGTGAAGCAAATATATCTATATAATATTAGATATTGATAATAGATATTTGTTTCTTCTTTTTCAATCCTTTCTACGATATAATATACAGAAATTCTGTTATCGGTACGATTTAAAGTTTCGTCTGTCATGGCTTTCAATTTTGACTTGTCTAAAATGTTGTCGCTTTGAAAAGTGTTAAGTGACCTAGAACCCGACATAGTCTATATAACATACCCGCCTTTTCAATAATATCTTACTCATTTCAATGTTTTGGGTGTTTAAAAACAGCGGTCAAATCAACAGGCAAATAAAATTGGGAATATATTTCAATTCTAAAATTGAATTTGACATTTGAAGCATTTGCTATTTTTTATATTTCGTGCAAGCTTTTCTTAATATACGTGGATTTAGTGTGAAGTGCGCTTTTATGGTTTGTGGAATCCCACATGTGCGCATGTACTGTTTTAATACCTTTTTTTCTCTTTCTTTTTTAAACAATTTGCATAATTCAGAGATAACACTATGCGTTAGTGCAAAATTGTTTTAAGTGCATATAATCTTATCGAAGCAAAAGCAAGTATTATCGTCGATTTTCTTCAAAACCCTCGTAACAGCAGTTTATTTTAAGATGCAGTTACAAGGTTTTGGATGGAAAAAGCACCACTATGATAACATGATTGTACTGTCTTACTTTTTGGGGCTTCGATGTGCCTGGTCATCACTTGACCTCAAAAACCTTGTAACTGCAGCTTTGATAAAGCAGTAGTTACGATGTTTTAAAAGAAAAAAGTCATTATGTAGAACAATTTTCGCTAATCTATTTATTATGTCATTTAAACCTTTAAATGTTTACCCGTTATATAACTGTATTTAGTGAGAAAACGTGACTTTTGGTCAAATATCAAACAACGCGAGAAGATAGAGTGGGACAAATAAAAAAGAAACAAAACTAACAAAACACAAAAAGGTTTATTTCGAGTTTCCAATACAGAAAAAATAGTGTTTTTTACGAAATAATCGCAAACCAAAAAGGTGTTGACGTTTTTAAGAGGTAGTAGTTTGGATTGTTTTACGTTTGGAAACGTTGGGAACATCGTGGGACAATAAGAACAGCAACGTGTTACTTTGAAAGTTACCAGAGGGAAGTAGAACTAAATAAATACACTTTGAGAAAGGGTTTCAAAATAAATTTACGGTGATAAAATTTGGAATTTGAAAAAGAAATCCCAGAAAAAAGAAAGGAAAGATAACGAGGATTTTATATACAATACCCTTTCCAAGCAAGACAATAAAAGTTTGGTGCGGTATGATAGAATGGATAGAATAAAGGATGGACCTGTGATAGTATGTTCGCTGCTATTTTATCATCATAATGTCGTAGGTAAGTGTAATTTGTTATTGTCTTTGCTGTTGTCATTGTGGTACAAGTTTAAGCAGATGTACTTGGAACTACTAACTAGCCACATATAAAATGCTCATTAGTGAAAATGAGTATATTCAATTGGATCTGTACTCTCTACACTCTTACAGCTCGATCGATTACCCTCTGTAGCTTTGAGATGAAAACTGATTATACTGACGTCATGTACGCGTAATAAGTGTTACTTAGAGTATCACATCCCTATTATGTTCCTGCATTTGGTTCGGTACTTCTTCCACTACAACAGCTAATGGCGGGACGATTTTTCTAAAGAAAATGTTTGAATGCCATCTAGAGGGAAACATGTTTTGTCCAACATTTTTCAAATAGGACCAGCCTAAATCAACGCCGTTTGGGAAAGGCTTTTAAAATAGAGCTCCACATGGCTTGATAAATAAACCTCGTAACTACATTTTTATCAAGTTTTAGTTACATGGTTTTCCTCGCCAAAACGACAGTGTTTGACTGAACCAATCGCCCCCCCCCCCCCCCTCCAACCAGTTGAAGATGTTCCATCCATCGGTTCATTAGATATCAGAAACGGAATTTGACGACGGTATTCGGAATTTAAAATTGACAATTTCCGGGTGTCATCGACGTAAACTGACGAGGGATAGACCTACTTTCGCGAATTTCCTGTGCCACGGATGACGCCCTAAGTCGCACCAAGTGTTTGGTATCTAATGATGGATGGAATACCAACGAAAGTTTGAATGTCCCCAAAACGGTTATTTTAGCTCTCTCCAAAAACAACGCATTTAACCCATTACCAATTCAAAGACGAAATACTAGGGAGGTCCAAATTGAAAGAAGATGCAGTCGACATTTTCAATGTGATTATTTGTTTTAAATAACACACTTTTTAATTAGAGAACATTGTGGAAAAAGAAGAAATTGCTTGTCACAAGCAATTTCTTCTTTTTCCACAATGTTTTCCCATGCCTTTTTCAAGAGGGACGTTAAAAAGCGTCAATGTGTGGGAATGTGTTAACTTGACTGAGGTCACTTTTAATGTTGTTGTCGTTGTTATGTTAATGTCATTTATTTCTTTACAACATTTCGACTGTGACAAGACGTTTTTCTTGAAACCTGATCCTACTGACATTTGAAAATCAGTACAGTATGACACGGTGAAGTTGGTTTTTATTATGCTATAATATTTCACTTATTTAATTTCATTAGGTTTACTTTATAGGACGGGGCTTTCAATTGCGATTGGGACACTTTTTGACTCCCCCCCCCCCCCCCGAATCTTGCCGGCGTCACACACATGAAAGGTTCGAACCAACACATATACAAACTTGTATTGAATATTAAGAACGTTTTCCCCTTGTTTAGTACACATAAACGATTCAAAATCTTTTACTAATGAGAGGCCATACCGATAATCAGATATAGGGGAATCGGGTAGTAGGTATAGGTATATGTAAAGTATGTAAGTATGTAAGTTGTTTCTATCAATAGAATTTCAATACAGCTATCCTACCTAAAATAAACCAAAATCTAACTTTGAACGTATAAACATTTGTAACATGTGCTATAATATCGTGACTGAACCGTTAAAACAAACAAGTAACAATCAAAGTACTGAAAGTACTGTTAGAGAGCATGTTTGACACAACATGAAATCTTGTGACAATATTGCATGGTAACATAATTCATGCAAAACAATCCATGAATATAGGTGGAGCTGTATTAACCCTTTTACAAACGACAATTTTTTTCACTTTTCCAACTAGAAATCCACTGCAGACGTCAAAGTGGACGTTGATAAAAACAGGATTTGTGTAAAATATAGCACAGAAAACATTGAGACAAAAGGAGAAACTGCTGGTTATCAGCAGTTTCTTCTTTTGTTTCAATGTTTTCCCATGCCATTTCTATTAGGGACGTTAAAACCAATTCTTGTTTGGGGAAGGGTTAACAAAACATTTTAATCCAACAGCAAAATTTTAGACTGTCCCGAATCCAAAGATGTTGCAGACGACAATTTTAACTGAATGGAATTTTACATGTTTCTGTCTTTCTATATAGAAAACATTGTGGGAAATGAAGAGTTTGTTTGTCATAAGCAGTTTCTTCATTTTCCACATTATTTTCTGAGACTATTTTCCTGTGGGTGTCAAAAAGAGTCACTGTGTGGTAATGGGTTGAAAGAAAGCCTACCAAAACGTCACCAAAACATGACTTCATTCAAAAGGCTGCATAATGAGGAACTGTCCATCATAGTTTCTTACTAATTCAACCATAAATGGAGGAATGTGTTAAAAATGTATTGACAATAAAGTGAAGCATCTTTTTCTGTGATGCAATATAGTATCACCAAACCTATCACCATTTTCTTCTTTTACCTCAATATTTTCCAAAGCTTGCTCTTATAGATACATTAAAACAAAGTTTTGTTTGGGAAAGGATAAGTTCAAATCAATCCATTTATAAATGTGTGAGAAGATGAGTTAATAGGAAATTTACTCTAATGCCCCCTTTATCCATGACACAACATACTATCACCAAACAGCACAAGCTTTACAATAAATACACTCAGATAGACACCCACTAGTAGAATTTCTGTCTGCAGAATGTGATTCTATTTTTGGACCATTTGCACTGTCCAAAATTTAGGCTACATGACTTGACCGCATGACCTGCATGACCCAATTGTGAATGGCAAATTACTACTCAGATCTCTTTTTTATTTAAGACTTGTTTAATACTTGATTTTTTGCTTAGATCATACATGCCATATATGTTATATTATGACACATTTGACACGTAGACTATTCTAATTGTCATTTAGATCTTTTTGTCTTGTTTGGGAGGAACTATTTTCGTTGTGCGGTTTGTAAAGTACATCTAAAGTACATTAAAGCATGATAAAATAAGAGAGCCATGCTCTCTAAAAACGAACAAGTAACAAAAATTGCTTCCTGAATTTTTCTGACGCATATTAAGTATGGTGGTCACACTTTTTTCCAAAAGTATTCCAGCCCTTACAAAATATATACCAGCTTACAGAGAATATTGAGAGAAACATAAAACTGGTTGAATTGTGAAAATCGGACATTGCGTTATGGAATAATGCTTAATCAGATTTTTAAAAAGGGGAGATAATTCTGCCGAATTACGTTATTGTTTATTTTTCAAAGAACTTAAACAAATTATATATCATTTTCAAGGTCTGAATGAGAGGAACTCAAAACTGCTTACGTTTTTAAAATCGGACATTTAATGAAATAGTTACACCCCTTTGAAGTTTTACAAAGGATGAAATTATTCTACCAAGCAATTTAGTTCTTCAATTTCTACCCAACAAGAATTATATAAATATTTGTTACATTAGTTCAACCCTTCCCCGAACAAGCCCTGATTTTCACGATCATATATGAAAAGGTTTTGAAAAAATTGAGACAAAAGAAGAACATTCCGATAACCAACATTTTCTCCCTTTGCGTAAATATTTTCTGTGCTTCGTTGTGCGCATATCATTTCCGTGTCATTGCCTCCGATAAAAAACAAGATTTTATGACATATAGAATAGGAGTTTCAAACAAAAAAAATAATTCAAACTTTCAAGTGATCGATTATTAACATACCTCTGGTTCGTGAAGAAATAGGCTTTCAAAACATTGACCCAAAAGAGCACCATACATTTGAACATGCCCATTTTGCAACCTCTAAATCCAATCTAATTTTTGGCTGCCTCACCCTTTCCCGAACAAGACCTGGTTAGACCTGGTTTTGACGTCCTGAACGGATTTTATTGAAGGTGAAAAGATTGAGACGAAAGAATCTTGTTTTCTTTACACTCATTTTGTCGCCTGTCACAGCTTTCGAGTTGGATGACCATAAAGTTTTACTGTTTGGGAAAGGGTTAAATGGATGTTTAGGAAGCCCATAAGAAACGCCGATTTTGTAAATCCCTTTGGACTGAATACGAAGTGCTCAAGATGAGCTATTGTGGTCACTCAGCGTCCGTCCGTCCGTCTGTTCGCCCATAATTCCTTAAAACACCTCCTACTCCTTAACCATTGGGCCGATTTTGACAAAACTTTACAGGAATGTTCCTTGGATGACCATATTCAAAGAATGTTCGCGATCTTTTGATTCGTCAAAAAATATGGGCGTGGCAGGGCAAGGCTTATCGAACTTTGAGAAATCATGATATCATTCTTGACAAATCAACCATTCGGCTAATTTCAACCAAACTTTGCAACTTTGAGTCACTGTCGTCAACATTTATGAATAAATTTAGGATGAATTGAGATTAGACAGAAATTATCGATAAATCACGGGGAATTGAAAAAACACTTCCCATTGTTAAAGCCTTTGCGCTTGAATGCGCTAAGCTAAAAGCACAAGATGTTTTATTATTTGAATAGATAGGATGTTGAAGAACATATATAGGCTTTTCTAGGCTTTTCTGCCGCATAGTTCTTGCCATTTGAAGCCGAGTAAAATGACCTATTTTGTATACCTAATCATCGACTCGGTTCATCGTATTAACATACACGGATGTATAGATCTATTTTCCCTCTTTAATTTGATATAAGATTTATGAAAATCCGTTAAGAAATGGCAGTGCCAAAGCAATTTTATCATACATACCCACTCGTCGTTCTAAGGTAACGACCGAGTTCAAACAAAGAAACGCAGAGTTGACCCACTTTTTCAAATAGAAATTTAACACGAAAAGAACGTGTATAAGGTAAAAGTATTTTATCATAATAAAATATAACTATTTAGCTTTAAGTTTTTACACACTGTTTGGCAATTTAATGTGTTATTTAGGCTGAAAATGCCGTTTGTAAATTACTCGTTTTTATATAGAATCAGATAGAGGCAGTATTTTTAAAACGAGACTGTGACCACACTATATTAAGGTAGAATACCCGTAATGCGGCCATTTTGAGATTCATAAAATATCGGATGTTTTTCGAGCGTCGTCGTTACGTATCCGAACTTATTCGGGCGCGGTCGTAAACATTCGGCGATGGAACTTTCTACCGCTGAATGTTGTCGACGTCGCCCGAATAATTCCGACGCCACGCGAATCTCATTAGGGGTAGACTTTGATAAACTGCTTGGCGAGAGATGATGAAATAAGGTGATGATGTCCTTATAAATATTATTGCATCATTTTACCTACTTTTTTTTTGTTCAAAACAAGTTAAATGTTAATCTTTGATATTGACGGCGAGATTCGACCCGGCAGAGCAGACCAAGCGGAAAGGTCAACATACTTATCGTCCAGGGGTGATAGGTATGCTGGAACCCCTCGTGATTTGCTGAACACTTCGCAGGTTTCGCTATTTGTAACAGCTAATGATCATATTATTCAACGACTTAAGAGTATTTGCACGCGCATACGTTCATTTGTCGCTTCATCTTAAAATGGTAATTTGTATATAATAACTGAATAATTATGCAAAAATGCCGATCCTGGTCAGCCTGTGCCATCTGTACGGTATGACCAGGATGTGAACTGTATTTAAATATTTTCATTTCATTTTTAAAAATTGCGCCTATTTCAATGATTAGCTTTACTGGAAATATCAATCCAAATAGACCACAGTAGCTTAACATTTTTATTTGACTAAATTAGATAAAGTCTTATTATACGCCCGAAGGGTCGTATTATGTTATGGCCCCGCTCGTCTGTCTGTCCGTCTGTCTGTCTGTCCGTCCGTCCGTCTGTCCGTCCGTCCGTCCGTTAGCAATTTCTTGTTTGCGCAACTCCTCCTACAGTTTTGATCAGAATTTGATCAAACTTGCCACAATGAATCTCCATGGTGTCTAGTTGTGCATCCCGCTTACGGAATTTAATTAACTCTTTTCGTTCTTGAATTATCTGCCCTTGAATTAAAAAAATGCCCATTTTCTTGTGTGCGTAACTCCTCCTACAGTTTTGATCAGAATTTGATCAAACTTGCCACAATGAATCTCCATGGTGTCTAGTTGTGCACACCGCTTACGGAATTTAGATAACTGTTTTCATTCTTGAATTATCTGCCCTTGAATTTAAGAAAAAATGCCCATTTTCTCAAAAATGTCCATTTTCTCCTGTGTGCAACTCCTATGGTTTCAACCAGAATTTAATCAAACTAGCCACAATGAATCTCTATGGTGTCTTGTTGTGCAAACAAAAGCTTTTGATAACTTTTCATGTTTGAATTAACTGCCCTTGAATCGAAAAAATGGCCAATTTTACTGACAAGCCCCTCTCGGGCGTATATGCGCCGCTTTGCGAAGCTCTTGTTTTCACATGGCGCTACAATATTGTATAGATCTAACGGATACAGTGCACACTTTTACGTTAATTAACGAAGGACCTGTTCCCATCTAAACTGGAAATAAACATTCCCACTTTTGAGTACAGTAAAGGTCACTCTGCCGGGTCAATTATTTTCCTCTTATAGTGATAGTCAAAATAAACAATTAAGGTAAGGCCTGGGTAATGCACTTCCGGTATAATCGTTTTATTTCGACTTATTCCGTGTCGTCTTTTTTTTTAGGTTATCTATCCTCGGTTGCCGGTTGCCCATATGACCGAGTAGTAGACTGGGCGTGCCCAGGAAGGAACTCCCTTCTTTTTACCTGTTTCCAGCTTTGAATGGTGGAGGAAGACCCTAAGTGAGCACCTGGGTAGAACCACCGACGTTCCGCAAGCCAGCTGGATAGCTTCGTCACATGAAAGTTCATACGTCCCGGGCGGGATTCGAACCAACAGAGGTGAGGGGCAAGTGATCCTGAGTCAGCGACTCTAACCACTCGGCCACGGACGTCCGTCAGTCCGAGCATTTTTTAAGTACCGTTAGATGCAATATCGTCTGTTTTCGTAACAACGGAAATAATTGAGCGTGCTCAGATTTCCGGGGAATATTTTAAACAATTTTTGTGAAAATGTTTCTAAATTGTATGAAGATTAGGCAAAAAAACAACGAAAGTAAAACATTCAAAATTTTAGAGCAATGAAAATTATTTCCCTTTAAAATCGTCTTAGAATCGTTTAAAATCGTCGATTCGCACAATACATATTTCGTTCCATAACTGATTACCCAGACCTTACCTTAATGGCTTTATATAATGGCACTGAGAAAGAAAGCATTTGAAAGTTGTGTTTTGACAAGCATTTCTTTTTCAAAATCAAGTAATTCCGCCGCGACATTTTTTTAATTCTTTTCCAAACACTTATTATGCCCCAACAGAGCTAGGAACTATTCACAATGGCTTTAGTTTGCATCGAAGTCCAGCAAATCGCTAAGTTTGCAGGGAGTTGGATTTTGATATGTTAGGACTTCGACGTGCAAGTCATTGTTCGAATTCTGCACTGAAAGTTCCTTTTTTATCCTAATGCATTACATAGAGTCTTAAATAACAGATAATGTCCAATAAACATCATACGTATTTGAACTTATTTGAATTTTAACCTTATTGGGACACGAATATTTGTTTTAAAAACTAAAAGGATTTTCAATGTCAAGGTCAGAATTCTCTGACCTATATCATTGTTTACAGAAAAAAGTATGCCTCAATGACCATTTCATAACCTAGCGAGTATTTTAAATGAACCATTCACGGATGTAGGCCTATCTTTTCGTGATCTTGTTGAAAACATAAATTAGAATCTATACCATTTTTACCCATTCTGTTTTCTATTACCAGTAGAAACATTTTAACATATCCATCAGAGGCAGATTTGGAAAACAATGAGAGAGAAAAAAATACTAATCAGCATTTTCTCATTTCCTCTTTGTTTTCCATGCCACAGTGTACATATTTTTAGGTTTAGCACTATCTACTTCGTTTCATGTGTCATCTTTGAACCAAGCAAATAGTATTACACGTATTTTGGAAATAGGTTTTAAAACAAAAATTACAGCTGACGCATAAGGGAAACTAAATTTTGTAAGCCATTAAACCAAAGAGATGAAACGAAACTTTCTCACGTAGGCTACGTATGCTACCACTTCCCTTGACATAGATTAGCAGTATAGTATACCTCACGATAATTGACCTGGCAGAGCAGCCCTAGCTATTAGCTAGGGATGCTCTGCCAGGTCGATTATCGAGACCTATACTGGAAACAAAATGCATCAGGGTAAACATGAGAATGAAAAAAAAAAAGAAACAATATTTTCAGTAGTTCATTCTTTTCCTTCATTGTTTTCTACAGCGTCAAATGCCATTGCTTAAAATTGTCAAAATTTGAACCATTTCATGGACGAATTAATCTTGTTTATTTATCCATTTTAAACAGTTCATGCTTGACCAAGCGAGTAGGATATTATTGATGATGAATTTGTATTTTTGTACCCTATATAGGCTAAATATATTACGATAATACTCACCGTCATAAGAAAGTAGCCAGTTTTGAAAAAAAAGACATATTTTCTTTCCAAATCTTTATGTCTTTTTGTTTTTACACATCCATATGCATTCCCAATGGTTCCATTTCACACATCAATGGTTAAATGCTTTCAACATGTCCGGAAAGATGTTTCTTTGCAATATGGGTTCAAAACAGTATTTTAGGATACAAAGTTCAGTCTTGTTTTACTTACTGCTGTCATTTTCTGCATAAGTTGTTGAAATACAAACAAAAGTCCCTTTTCAATTTTACAGAAAATCATTCCGTTGAATTGATAGAGGTCTATGAAAATTTAGCAGTACCAGTATAGCATGTCTCAATATTAAAAGTTTTGGTAATAACCGGAAGTGGTTGGTGAGTAAAGTGGATGGAAAATTGTTCCGAATAAGGAACTTGCTAAAGACCAAACAGAAACAAAGTTTCAATGAATGGAGCAATTGAGAGGAAACTAGGGGTTGGTTGGGCTAGAACCGGAAACCGCCATTTTGTACTTGGTCTTGGGTGTATCACTTACTAAGAATTTTGAATAAAAACAATATCATAAACACACATCCTTATTCATTTTTGCCTCTTTTCTGGTCCTATATATGATCGTGAATTTCAGTAGTGTGTTCCGTATCAGTTACGGATTTCCCGGAACTACCACCAAGCTACCATAGCTAATAGGATAATTCGACTGTTTTCGGTACTTTCAAGAAAGCATTTTTACTTGCCTTGTTGCAATGTTTTGTATTCATTTCGATACGTTCGTGAATAATCCTAAAATTGTCGACCATTTGCATAAGACAAGTGGTTACTTTCTTATGACGGGGAGTATATATATATAAAATATATTACGCGCTTTTGAACGTACTCTCGTATGATAAAGGCGCTATATAAGTCTGGTAGGCCTATTTAATAATGGTAATAATAATGAAGAAATAAATATCATCGTAACCGGTTTAACTTTTTTCAAACCAACGAGTTTGTCTTATCTCACCAAAGAGGCTTTGAAAGCATTGACAAAAAAGAAGAAAATGCTGATGGTCAGCATTTTCTACTTTTCAGCCAATGCTTAATACTTACTATGACATATGATAATATTAAATTCAATTCGTTTAGGAACACCCATTTTGTTAGTTGCAGATCATATAAAGTCGTTCTAGTTTTTTTTTTTTTTTTTTTTTTTTTTTTTGAATTGGATAAAGTTGTTAATTAAGTCGACCGAGTGTGAAGAGCGATGTCCTATCAGATTTATACAACAAATACAAAAGTGGGTATACTTTTCGCGGTATCGAGCCTAAGTAGTGGATTCAGTCATTCAAATCTTTATTTCCTTCATTACATGAAGATTCGCATTCATACATTATTATGCATACACAAGGCTACTCTCCAAAGCCGAGGTCTATTGATTTACCATCAAATATGACCTCTGTCATTTTTGATAAACCAACAGCCTATTTGCTCGTCATAATCTAATTATAGCACATCATTTGAATTATCGAATCGAAATCATTCAGTTTCATCTTGCATGATCATTACGTATAGACGTCGCGCACGGTATTGCGTCACTTTTCAAGGAACGCTACCGTCCGGGTTTCATATCTAAATTTCGCAAGACCCATTTACCTTCTCATAACTTTGTTATATATCAAAATAAAAGTAAAATTGTGATCTTTTTAAATGTCATGCTTTTTTCAACTCGCTAGTTTGTATAAATTTACTAGAGAGACTTTTTATTCGTAAATTAAGCGAAAAAACGCGTGTAACGTGTAACATAAATGTACAAATGCGATGGATATTTATAAAAAAAATTATGTGGTTAGTTAACGTCAAACACACAGAAAAATATATTTTATGATAATGGAGATGCTGTAGAATGTGTTGTCGCAAAGAAATCAAATTTCGATATCGATTACGCAAATTATCTCAATTTGTTTACCAAAAATCGAAGTGTAACAATTAAAATTACGTCGCAGAAAAATGACAATTTTCCTAAATATTTTGGTAATTAATGACTCAGATGCTACCAAACTTAATATAGAAAATACCATTTTTCTCTTTTTCTAAAATATATAGAAGAAAGCCGGTTAGAATAATATACGAAACAATTATTTCATTAAATGTGTGTGGACAGAAAATGTTTCGGGTCGTTGAAAACGTCACTTTTTTACTCTTTAGATTTTAAAAAATACCAGTTCCTTTATTCATACAAAAAAATAATTTCAATTAGTATATACCGTTTTTTTCTTATTTATCATATTAAAATTTCAACGCAAAGTAATTCAAAGTAAAAGAGATATTCGATTTTTTTCTTGTGGACAGAAATTTTATAAACGTAAACTTTTTATTTAAAGTTAACTTAAAATCATCTAATTGTCACATTTTTCAGACAAATAATAGAATGAATCAAAGTGGCGTTAAAGCTAAGAAAAGACAATGGACGGAAATAGTGGGATATTTCCTAAAATTTGGTCTTTTATTTATACACCACTTTAGTTTGCATAGAGAGTAAACTTTAAAAACACATCACAGCCGTCTACGCAAAAACTTTAATGTCACGCAATGATTAGAATTGACGTTCGCTAGTTTGACGTTACATTTTAGTGCCGCAATACCGTGCGCGACGTCATACATTACGTCGGTAACATTTGACTTATCGAATCAACATCATTCAATTTTATCTTGTTTGATTACGTATACATTACGTCGCTTCTATTTTTTGGCTGAAGCCGGTGATTTAAAGAGTCAGCCAATGAAAGTTTGTATCAGATTTTTAAATTGCTTTGTTGTGTATAGCCAACGATTGGATACCGAACTCCAGCCAAGGCCCCGAGATTAGACGTGAAATGACCCCGCGAGAACAGAGCATCATTCTATCATAATGGAATGAAGAGAGAATGTGCTCTGTTCTTAAGAGAGTACCGCGAGAACAGAGCATCATTCTATCATAATGGAATGAAGAGAGAATGTGCCCTGTTCTTAAGAGAGTACCGCGAGAACAGAGCATCATTCTATCATAATGGAATGAAGAGAGAATGTGCCCTGTTCGTAAGAGAGTAACATTAGGCTACAAATACATCAGACAATGATGCTCAATGGACATCCCATTGTCTATGTTTACTTCTGATCTGGCACTCCCTTGCAGTCTGAGAACTGTGAAATGAAAAGAGTAAGATCCCCGATCTATGGAAGGCCGGTGCGCCATATGCTAATTGCTAAATGCTTAATGCTAATTGCTAATTGCTAAATGCTAAATGCGTTTTGTCAATAAAGTTTTGAACTTGAACTTGAATGAAAACGAGTGTTAACACGATATAGACATGGACGGATGTATCCTTTCACCGTAGCCTCTATTTATGTATATGTATATATGGACGGCCGGTGCGCCATATGCTAATTGCTAAATGCTTCATGTGATATGCTAATTTCTTCATGCTAATTGCTAAATGCTAATTGCTAATTGCTAAATGCTAATTGCTAAATACTAATTGCTAAATGCTAATTGCTAAATGCTAATTGCTAAATACTAATTGCTAAATGCTAATTGCTAAATGCTAATTGCTAAATGCTAATTGCTGTTACATTCTGGCTGTCTAATTCCCTGCAATGGTGGGAAAGAAAATTGTGTCTAACACCCCCCCCCCCCCCCCCCACACACACACACATACAAATAGATCTACCACCTGCGAGTTGGGAAGACGAAGATGGGGAGGTCACACTTTTTCTTAAAGAATTCCAGCACCGACAAAAAGTTGGCCTACCAATTAAAAGAGAATATCGAGATAAACTTAAAACTGATTGAATTGTGAAAATCGAACATTACGTTATCGAATAATAATTCGTCAGATTTTTACAAGGGGGTAGGCAATTCTGCCGCATTTTGTAATTGTTTATTTTTCACTGAACCTTAACATGTTATAATTATAGGCTAAAATTTAAAAGGGGTATAACTATTTCATTAAATGTCCGATTTTAAAAATGTAAGCCAGGGCTTTGTTCGTTCTTTAGCAGGTCCTATAACAGGCTACTTCGCATTTGAAGCAAGAGCTGTGCAGAGCGGCGCATTATCCATATACATGTACGACCGAGAGGGGATTGTCAGTTAAATTGGCCATTCTTTCAGTTCAAGGGCAGATAATTCAAACATGAAATTTTATCAAAATTTTGTCTGCACAACCAGACACCATTAAGATTCAATTAGGCTAGCTTGATTGAATTCTGGTTGAACCTGTAGGGTGTGCTCACATGAGAAAATGGGCATTTTTCGTAAATTCAAGGACAAATAATTCAAGAACGAAAGCAGTTATTTGCATTCCATAAGTTGTGTGCACAACTGAACACCATGGAGATTCATTGTGGCAAGTTTGATAAAATTCTGATCAAAACTGTAGGGGTTGTGCACACAAGAAAATTGGCATTTTTAATTCAAGGGCAGAAACTTCAAGAACGAACAGAATCATCTGAATTCCGTAAGCAGTGTGCACAACTAGACACCATGGAGATTAATTGTGGCAAGTTTGATAAAATTCTGATCAAAACTGTAGGAGTTGCGCACACAAGAAATTGCTAACGGACGGACAGACGGATGGACAGGCGACCGGCGCAATAACATTATACGACCCTTTCCCAATGGTGACAGAAAAAATTCGCAAAACTAGTACTTAGTTTAGCATTTTTCAAATGTTACTTCTTTAAAGTTTATTCTTTATTAATTTACTGCTAGTTTTCTCACTGATATTACCTTCAAATAGTTATACGGTTTCCTAAAAAACCCCAATCATCATCATCATCATCATCATCATCATCATCATCATCATCATCATCATCATCATCATCATCATCGGTGTTTCATGTTTAACGTGACATGCAGGTTCAGAATCATCGTCCACGTTAGTAGGCTCCCTTCCAGGTATTTTGTATGTTGTATGTTGAAATTACATGTTATTACCAATTGAAAAAAATTAAAATGGATGGTCAGCGATCTTGTTTGAAATTTATAGGCATTCATATCACATACCTCTACAAGCGAAAAAATGCATAATTTCTTGCACCTGTCCAAGGTCACTAAAATTCTAAAAAATATGCTGCATAAACATCGTTTAGTCCCGAAAAAGGATTTGAAGTAACGTCTTATATTTAATAACAACAGAAAACCCAAAATATGTGCTATTATAAATGCATAAATGTATAAAACAGCATGCTCACATGTTCAGTTAGATCAACGAAGCTGAAGTTTTTTTATGTTAAAATTTGCATATTTTTGGAAATATTTCAAGTAACTTAGTTCTACATAATAATTAATAAAACTCCCTCATTGTATTAAGCAACAAGTGCTGGTAATAATTCAAAAAAGAAAATGTATCTATAGGTCATCGCACTTATTAGTGAATTACAGCCACTTTCATCAACTACACACAGGCCCGTTGGAAGCAATTTCATTTTGGGTGGGCTAAAGCACCTTTGACTGAATATTTGGGGGCTAATTTGGATTTTCCCTAAATCTTCAGTGTAAAATGAGGAACATTTGGCGTTTTTAGCAAATTTTGGAGGGCTAAGCCCCCCTAACCCCCTGCACCTACGGGCCTGACACATGACTAGAATGACGCAAAACAGTGGTAACTGCATTCACACTTACAACTGTGTTGCTCTAAATAACCGATTTCCACCTTGATGAAATCAGCTTCGCATAATAAATACGTTTATTACCGTCGAAAATGGTAAATTGTAATGACATGGTATATTATTGAAAATATGGTAGCGAAACAAATGGTACGAAACATTTAATTTTTCTACATTAATGACGGAGTGTTTAAAAAAACTGGAGCATTCCCCCTTAAAAGCACTGCAAATTAAGCATAAATTGTACTTAATTCTTACGCTTTTACTAAAATGGCTTCCTAAAATGTCAGATAAACACGCTAGAATTTCACAAAATGAACATGCTAAAGCCTCTTCACAAATCTTAGAAAAAAGCCACTTGAGCAATTTTGAGTCCCTCTCGTTAAGATGTTGAAAATGATAGGCCTATATGATATGTTAAGGTTCAATGAAAATTAAACAAAAACAAAATGCGGCAGAAAAAAATGCCTAAAAATCTGAAGGAGCATATTTCGATAACGCAATATCCATTTTTCACAATTCAATCAATCTTTTAACTGGTATATTTTTGTAGGTGCTGAAAAAAAGTGTGACCTCCCTATCTTCGTCTTCCCAGCTCGCAGATCTATTTGTATGTGTGTGTGTGTGTGTGGGGGGGGGGGGGGGGGGGTTAGACACAATTTTCTTTCCCATTGCAGGGAATTAGACAACCAGAATGTAACAGCAATTAGCATTTAGCAATAAGCATTTAGCAATTAGCATTTAGCATTTAGCAATTAGCAATTAGCAAGTAGCATTTAGCATTTAGCAATTAGCATATAGCATGAAGCATTTAGCAATTAGCATATGGCGCACCGGCCTTCCAATGAACCACTAGCGAACACTTACTAATACATAGAGCAGTATTACAAGGGATTGTGCAATGTTATAGAATAAGAAAAAATGCTGACCCCGACGTAATGATGTCGACCTTACGTAAAAAGATATCGTCTCTTTTCATTGTCTTAACCCTTTCCCAAACAAGACCTGGTTTTGACGTGCGTAATAGAAATGGCTTAGGAAAACATTGAAACAAAGGAAGAAACTGCTGATAACCAGCAGTTTCTCCTTTTGCCTCAATATTTTCTCTGCTATATTACACATAGTTCTTGTCTATATCAACATCCATTTTGTCGTCTGCAGCAGCTTTCAAATTGGAACACCCAAAAATTTTGTCGTTTGGGAAAGGGTTAAGCTGATGATACGAAGTTTTGTATGAAAAATAGCGATATTCACGTATCCAAAAACGTGGTTAGTTAGATAGACACAACAGTCTACTCCGCTATCAGACGGATTACGATTGCTGCCTATCAGACGGAGTACGATTGTTGCAGGGTACTTTAAGGTTCTTGTCATGTAAAATGTTCACCTATTCTGCTTGTTATGACGAGCGAACGTAGAAAAACATACTTGAAATACCAAAATAATATTAAACATCATCAAAATACATTTGATTTTTGTAGAATTGGATCGAAAACTCGTAATAGTATGTCAATTTTAGATTATGCAATTGAGATTGGATGACTTCCAATTTGAAGTGGCTCAAAAAGGGATTATGTGGGCATATCTACAGATAAGCGAAAGTTTCGACCTTGATCCTTGACTTGACAATTGACCTTGCCTTACCTCGTTGCGCCAAAAGTACACGAAAAAAAAACGTTTTCTTAATTCGTGACAAGAAAACCAAGGTTTTGGGGACAACCAGTACTGTTGAGCCAAATGTCGAATAATGGAGAAAATGTCAACTATCAAGTTATGTAGACAGGTCAACAGACAGTCCGACAGACGGACATTAATAAAAATATTCTTTCCCTATCTTTCGATACAGTGTTTAGAAAGAGGCAAAGAGTTTGGAATAAATGAATAAACAAATACATGTAGATAAAATACAAATTAGGTACATTGCAAAGCCCTTTTCTGACGAACGCAACCGAAATGTCAATCGGGAATGCTTAAATTGTGTTTTACAAACGCTGCTTAGAAAGAGGTAAAGGGTTGGGAACAAATAAGTAGATAAAATACAAATCAAGCACGTTGCAAGCCCCGTTTCTGGCTTGCGCAACCGAAATGGTAAACAGGAATGCCTAAATTGTGACTTACATTCATTATAAATAGCAACCTTAGATAACCAATTTACAATGGGACAAATATAGATGCACTTATTGCATATACAGATGGGCAAACATGTAAAACAAAAAGATAAATGTCAATTTACATGATAACGCTCGCAAGATAATTTTGATTGACCCTTTGCTTTTGACCTGTAGAGGACCAAAAACGTCCCAAACAATTGAATTTTCCTAAATGGCATTTTTTTGTACCCAATTTGGATTAAGTTCCATGCGACTAAATATTCAAGAATTGGTGTACACTTTCAAGCAATGATGGCGATTTTTTTTAATTTTCTTTTCCAAACTATCTTTTCAACTAATCAAAATCACCTATGATTGACATCGAATAGTACAAGTTACACGACGGTCTTAATGCCACATGGTGTCATTTTTCGATAACCAAGCCAAAACAATTATAGTGGCCAATACTTTAAGGTAGAATGCCCGTAATGTGGCCATTTTGGGATTCATAGAACATCGGGATTTTTCGAGCGGCGTCGTTAAGTATCCGAACCTATTCGGGTGCGGTCGTAATCATTCGGCGGTGGAAAGTACCACCGCCGAATGTTTTCGATGTCGTCCGAATAATTCCGACGTCGCACGAATCTCATTAGCGATGGACTACCTTAAGCTTGGCATACAGTTCCGTGTCCACATTACGTCCAGATAGCGTCCAAAAATGTAACTTACGACTTTACCATTTTGGAAGTGCTCCGGCCGTGATTTGGACGTTGAATTGTATGTGACCGGTCCGTATAGATTGCTTACACCGAACATATGCACTCAAATTCAACAAAAGTACTGTAGAATATACCCCCACTATTAGATAACCGATATAAATTATAGAACATGGTTATATGCACTGTAATGCACATTTCAATTTACAAAATGTACAAACAAAAACAACTTTCTAGATAAGATGGGTAAATGCAGATCTATATAAATTATGTTATTTCTCACCCATGTACCCTATCATGTGGGTACACATTTGAGCCGCTTCATTGTCACCCACGTCTTACGGCTTGAGCAACTATACATGATTCATTTTCTTAAAACAATTAAACTTAAAAGCCATCGCTACCTCTAAACTGCAGCTCTGATCCGACATAACAAATGAGACGGGCTAGATAAAAGACAACCCGTATGTTTTGGATAGGTGGACGACCGAAATATTCAAAGTAGATGCACTTTGGTCGACCAAACATAGACGTTACATTACGGACATTTTCCGCTTTCGACGTAATCTTTCATCACCAAAAACAGTGTGGATACCTACAAATTTGAACGTAAGATTGGGCGAAAAGAAGAAAGTGCTGATTATCGGCACGATCTCAAAGAGTCTGCCAATGATGTAAGCTATAGGCCCTGTGTTATGAAAATTATATAGATCTACAATCTTTCAATGTTTCATAGACATGCAATTCAGTTTCTTGTCAGCACTTGATCATCGAATTTTAAAAACTTTTAAAATCGCAATGGGAAGCGTTAACCAAGTTTATATCTTATTATGCAACATTAAGATAATTTCTTTTGATGCTAATTGTTTCACTTCGAGATTTTGAAATCATTTTTATTGTAATTATTCAATTTCTAAGTGAACTTATTATTAGTAAGTAAATTGTTTATTTTATAGTGTCAAGGTCATTGAAATAATAATTTATACACAGACGATTTAACCCATTCCCACACAATGACTCCTTTTGACTCACTACATGACAATGGTGTTGGAAATCATTGTTCAAAATGAAGACTTTGCTTGTGATAAGCAATTTCTTCATTTCCCACAATGTTTTATACCACATAAGACCCCCCAAAATTATATATCATAATATACTTGTAGATCTAAATATTTTACAAAATGATTTCTTTTATTTACCTCTGTTGTCTTAACAATTTCAGTGATCGACGCATTAGGACTCCCCTGTAAAGACTTCAACTCAACAACAATACCATGTAACACCACAACGCCCACTTCGGCAGTCTCGGTGGGCAATTCTGAACCCTGGAGGTTTCATTAACACGCCACATTTAAAACCCATTACCAGCCTATGTTAGTTTTGACGCAGTACAGGTAAAAAGCATTGGAAAACATTGTGGAAAATGAAGAAATTGCTTGTCAGAAGCAACTTCTTCATTTCAAACATTGTTTTCTATCCAGAAAGACCAAAAAGGTGTAACATTTCATTCACTTGAAATTGTCGTCTGTAGCATCTTTGAATATAGAAAAGACATAATTTTGCCGTCTGGTAATGGCTAAATGTATGTAATCTATTGTACTTTCAGTGATCGACGCATTAGGACTCCCCTGTAAAGACTCCAACGCAACAATACCATGTAACACCACAACGCCCACTTCGGCAGCCCCGGTGGGCGATTCTGAACCCCAATATACCGGAGGTTTCATCAACACGCCGTACATTTTCGCCATATTATGCGGACTGATCTTTCTGCCATTTATAGTGTTGTTGAAGATATGGTGGGTGCGTCGAATGCAGCAGTCGCAAGCACAGTTGATTCGAACCAGAAGAACTAACAGTGAAAATAGGGATGATAACCCCGTGGATATCTGTGTAATAGATCCAGGTAGGCCAGCTTTCAAGCATCCACTAAACATATACTGACACACAAAAGAAAAGGTGTACTTGTTTAAACAAGAACATATTTTATGCTTCAATTTATGGAAAATAATGTCAAAGTGATTAATGTGGTATTTAAATTTACAAAAATGTATTAGCTCAAGGATGGTTTACATTTGGCTGACATTTGACCATTACCAGGTGTGTGCTTGACGAGTAAAAACAGAGGGTGAAAAGTAAATGTTGCAGATTCGTGGCATTTTGTTTGCCCTTTGGTACATATCCAGTATTTTGATATGATATAATGCGACCTAGAACGCTTGCATTGACCCCGATACGTGGCAGGCACAACAGATTCTAAGTTTAAATGATAGTATTGTACAACTACCAAATCCAGCAAAAGATGCAAAAATGTCACGGGTCCGCAACTTTTACTTTTCACCCCCTTTCTTTACACGTATGGCAAATGTCTAGTAATTGTCAAATTTCAGTACGATGTGAGCCATATTAAAGACAAAACATTTTTTTTAAAATCCTGATACCACATTTGATATTGATTTGCTAACCTTTCCCAAACGACAAAATTTTAGGGTGGTCCACATTGAAAGCTGCTGCAGATGACAAAATGAATTTTGATAAAATTGGAATTTCTGTATAATTTACGGTAGTCCAGAAAATATTGAGACAAAAGGAGAAAATGCTGATTATCAGCATTTTCTTCTTTTGCCTCAATGTTTTCCCAAGTCTTTTCTAATAGGGACGTCAAAACCCGGTCTTGTTTTGGAAAGGGTTATTTGGAAAGGGTTAAAAATCATTGTGTGATCTTTTCCTAAAACAAAACGCGCACTTTCTTTTGCATATCAGTATGTAATTGGTATACAGTATTGGATTCTTCCAGAAGACTATGCTTCGTCATTCTAGAAAGTAGATTTGTCAAAACAACATTATTATGTGATTCTAAAGCACTTAGAACCAATGTCGAATTGTGATATCGTCGTTGTAAATGCAAAACCTCGTATAGATCTCGGTTTTGGAAAAATTTAAAGGGGAGGGAAACAGTGTAATTACTTTTCCCAAACTGAAATGATTTACTTGACATTTGGACATATTGTTCTCAAATAATGTATCATTAATACTGATCAGTATAAATATCTCAAAACCCGCGAGAATTGTCTCTAATGGGCACACAAGTTTGTACTTTGAAAATTTCAAGAATCGACATACGAGGTTTTGCATTTACACCGACGATATACGAATATACTCGTACCTTTGTAGATTTACTATAATATCGTACAAATGGAATTTCATTTGTTCGAAAACTCACAAGATCTATTATTGCTCTTCTAACAGTACCAGTAGCTTTGTAGCTGAAATAAATCCCTGTTGTTCATCTTTTATAGATCTTTCTTGGCACTGGTGACCACTTACGTCTCTCTATCTACTTTTCCTTTCGGGAGATGTATCAATAGATTTTGATTAGTGACTAGAACTGTGTCTAATAGACACTCGGGTTAAACTAAGAGCTATTTTGTATAGATTGTTTTCTTTTCCTATTTTTCAGCTATGTTTGCCCCGCCTCCATCCTATGACGAAGTCATGGATCTACCCCCGCCCTACGATTATTTACCGGCTTATAAAGATCTGAAATTTGGACCCGATAAACAATTAGTCCTTACAAATGAGGCGGGAACTAGTACGGACATTCGGCTTCAAGTTACAGAATTGTGACATCATCCAATGACGTCATTTTTTTAAATGTCGGGACAAAGTAATGTTCAATTATTGCGAAAAGTTTCGACTCATGTCAGCCTTCGCACTTTCCTTTCCGCAGTCTCACATGGGTCGAACATTTTCGTTTTTGTCTGAAATTTGGAACTGATAAACAGACAGTTCTTACAAAAAAAGGCGGGAATAAGTACAGACATTCGGCTCCAAGTTACAGAATTGTGATATCATGCGACGCTTGATAGGCCTACATGTAATTCTCAAAATGCCAGGTCGGAGGGGTGTTTTAAAGTGTGTCATCATGTGATCTAACAGCAAAATTCGAGATGCCAGGTCAATGTGACGTTCATCAAGCGCGAAAAGTTTCGATCCATGTCAGCCTGCGCATTGTGCGCAGTCTGACAAGGGTCGAACATTTTCGTTTTCAATTTGTCTGAAATTTGGACCTGATAAACATGTCTAGTTCTTACAAACGAGACAATATCAAGTACAGACATTCGGCTTCAAGTTACAGAATTGTAACATCATGTGACCACGTGATCTACCATGTATTTCTCAAAATGCCAGGTCAAAGTGACGTTTGCTTGCACTGAAGTTGGAAAATAAGAGAAACGAAGAAACTATTGGTGTTCATCGTATCTTTTTTCCTGTCATATTCATGTATTGTATTTACATGCAACTTTAACCCCTTTGCTGCTAGACAAATATTCGAAAAATGGTTCCTACATGTATTTGCCAAGCTATTTTCCAAGAAATTGACGGTAGTGTAAGAAATCAACTTATAACTAAAAATCTATTCAATAAAACTATATAAAACCTTATATTTTCTGAAAGATAATTGAAAATGTTATTCAGTGAATATATTTTTATTCTTTTTGGAAATTACATTTGTTGTTATCAAACTTTGAAAAAAAAACATCGTTCTCCCCTCATGACGGCTCAGGCCGTCACGGAGCAGTATAGCGACATTTTCGCATGACGGCTCAGGCCGTCACGGAGCAGTATAGCGACATTTTCGCATGACGGCTCAGGCCGTCACGGGGCAGCGAAGGGGTTAATATACCTATGCCTATTTGCGTTTCTATCTTAATCATTTTGTCGTTTATCGTTTGTCACTCATCTCGGTTCGGACCAATTGCTGTTTTGGCGTCTTCGAACTTTCGTGAATTTTGTGCACAGATCTTGCATTATGTTGTCTAATTGTCATTTCATTACAGTTTGTGTATATTTCACTGTACATATATAGCAATTTTATAGATTTATTTGTACACAATATCTTGTATTATGTACCCCATCTTGCAAAAAAAGGTAACATCTGTGAAGCTTGAATAGAATTTACCCAGGCGAACATTCGCAGGTTGCGCAGGCTTACTAGAGTAAAACCTATGAAAACGCTTTTGCTGAATCTAGAATATGAATTTTTCACTCTTCTTCGTTGTTATTGTTGTTATTGGAAAACATCGAAACTAAAGCTTGATTAAAGCTGTAGTTACGATGTTTCGCAATAACACTGACGATTTGCGAAAACTGGTATCTGATTGGCCGAACTTGGTTTAACATCGTCGATTTTTTCTAAAACCTCACAACAACAGCTTGATTAAAGTTGTAGAACTTTACCGGGATTTGGAAGAAATGCAACAATATACATTGTGTTGGTTTGAGGATTACAGTCCAACATGATCTACAAACACATCGTGCATTTTCGGACGTCATACGTCGCAACAGAAATTGGCGAGGATATCTCTCGTCAATTTCAGTTGCCATGAATGGCGCCCGTAAATTGACGAGTGTATCTGGATATTAAAGTCTGGATACCATCATCAATTTCCGTTGCTACGGATGACGCAAGAATTTAACCCTTTCCCAAACAAAACATGGTTTTGACGTCCCGATTAGAAAAGGCTTGGGAAAACATTGAAACAAAAGAAGAAAATGTTGATAATCAGCATCTGCTCCTTTTGTCTCAATAACGTCTATGCCTTATTTTACACAAATTCAATCTTTAATGACTTCCATTTTGTCATTTGATGCAGTTTTTGAAGTGGATCACCCTAAAACTTTGCCGTTTGGGAAAGGGTTAAACCAAGTGTATTTGTAGATAGTGGTGGATGGAATACCTGAAAAGACTTCTCGGACGGTCCCATTTTGCCAGACGGGTCACAGAACAAATCTCTTTTCCATATGAAGGCATATCAAATTTTGTACATGTATGCATTCCCTTTAAGGGTTTATAATTTGTTATGTTTAAAAATAAAACGATAAAGAATAATTTCAAGTTATTTGACATCTTGCTACGCCGAACCCGGAATAGTCCGAGCCTTCTCTGATGCAAATTTCGCTCTTTGATATCGGACGTCGCTCCATTTACGTAAATGGAGCGACGTCCGATATCAAAGAGCGAAATTTGCATCAGAGAAGGCTCGAATTAATCCCGGATAGTCCAGTCACTTCAGCGGGCAACAAAGAAGATCAGCCTGCAGGGGGAATAGCCAGGAATCTTGTAATGTTTAAGCCCAATGCTTATTTGTCAAGTCCTTTTGACGCATTTTGACAGCAAAAACAGTACAGTTCTAGAAAATATTGTGGAAAATGAAGAATTTGCTTGCCACAAGCAATTTCTTCTTTTTGCACAATGTTTTCTACACAGAGAGCCCAGAAATGTAAAATTACATTCACTTGATAAAATATTGTCGTGTGCAACATCATTGAATTTGGAAGGGTGTAAAATTTTGTCATATGGAACTGGATTGTGCGGGTCCCGATGCATCTCTGGGCACACTTAAACTAGACAGCCCCGGCGGTCAGGAAGCGCTCCACATGCCTGAATTGTTGTCATGTTGAATGCATTTTTTAAAAAAAAGTTAAGACTGTGTAAGATTCTATAAAAAGTTCTGTATTGATTGGTTGGTTAATACTTTTGGTTGTAAGAGTGAAAATAAAGCCTAAAATGGCAATTTTGTCAATTTCAAGGCCACATAACTCATGATGTAAAATTCAAATCAAGCTGAAAATTACACTCTGACAAGATCTTATAGCTACCAACATTCTGGTCATGTTTTGTCTTGATTGGTCAATATTTGTAGTTACCAGCGTGAAAACAAAGTCAATATAACGCCGAAAATGGCAATTTTGTCCATTTCAATGGCACATAACTCATGATATAAACTTCAAATTAAGATGAAAATTAAAACATGACAAGATCTTATGAGTACCATCATTCTGTCCTAGGTTTGTCTTGATTGGCCAATATTTGTAGTTTAAAGGAAATGTTTACGGACTGATGGGCGAATGCACGGACGCACGCACGACGGACAAGCCACCATGACAATAGCCCACTGGCCGTCAGTGAGCCTGACGGCCAGTGGAACTAAAATAGTAATGTTGAAGCCCGTGCTTCCAGGCCTCCGCCTAGACACGCGCCTGGCATGGTACAAATGTACAGTGTAACTGGTGGTGAACTCGGCCAAAGCGAGGGACGTTTTTTTGCGATCAATGTGTTCCGTCGGTGTTGTTATAAAATATCGTAACTACGGCTTAATCGAAGCCGTAGTTACGATACTTTATAACAACACCGACAGTTTGTCAATACAAAACGGTAATCCCGGTATATTATGTTTTTAGAACAAGTTCATTGTCATTAGAAACAAATCAACAAACTCACATTTAAAAGCAAAATATCTATACCCTGTTGTAGCGAAAATTGTTTTAGTTCACCACCAGTGAGTGTGATCTTTATCTATACTGCCTGTTTGGATGGAGGTGGACGCGTGCGGTTTCAAACAGGTTCGGTGCATTGAAAATTACTGACATTCGACGCGTGACGTGAGCATATTGATCAAGTATCCACGTACAATTAGGCCTACTGACTGTCAACGTTCGTTCAATCGACGAACTATACATAGTACGGGAGCTCTGCACAGAAATGAAAAACTGTACATAACTCGTGCGTTATTCATCCACTTTCTTGATGTCACTTATAAATACAGATTGGAAACCAATGAAGGAGAATCAGAAAATGAAGATTAACAGCATTTTCTTCATTTCTTTCTCTCAAAGGCGTTTTCTTTTCTGAAATTTTGCAAGAGCGTCATGTTTTTGTTGTTGTTTTAATGTAAACGGTTAAACACATCGACAGAATGTCCACATCATCATTCAAAAGTTACACGTCAAAAGCACGTAAGAGGTAGCCAGAGAATGTAGTATACATCTCTCCCCCGACCGTGCCGTTATCTTCGTCAATGTGCCGAACTCGAACATGGTCTCCTTGATTGAGCTGTACAAATATTGTCTGTGCCCCTTGGTCCCTGTGTATACCCCGCTCGGCGAAGGCGAAGACTCGAGCCTGTGGTATATCATTTACGACGATCTCTGCATGCAACATTAGCTCGGAGTCACTGTCGTCGAGGACTGAGCACGAAAACATGTATAGACCTGGAAGGGAAATCGACCCTTTGCAAAACAGCAAAATTTTAGACGATTATTTAGGTCCCAATAAATGACCTGGCAAAGCATCCCTAGCTAATAGCTAGGGATGCTCTGTCAGGCAATTTCTCGGAACCTATTATAGTATACATTTAAAAGCCACTGGGGCGGGGGGGGGGCGAATATTATTTGATAGAAAGTATTGAGGAAAAAGGGGAAATTCGAGCTTGTGCATGTTGCGGTATATACCGGTAGTTATAGCTCATGATGAACGACCTGGCAGAGCAGCCCATGCTAATCGATAGAGAAGCTCTGACAGGTCATTTATCGTGAGCTATAACGACTATATCTCTGCGTGGAGCATTGCTTCGGACAGGTCGTCGTCCAAAAAAGGGGCAGGTAAACATACATAGACATGGAAGGGATATCGATGGTTTAACCCTTTCCCAAACCGCAAAATTTTAGGGTGATCCACTTAAAAAACTGTCACAAAAGATAAAATGGGTGTTATAAAAGATAGGATTTGTGTAAAATGTGGCACAGAAAATATTGAGACAAAAGGAGAAACTGCTGGTTACCAATGTTTTCCCAATCCTTTTCTATTAGGGACGTCAAAACCCTAAAAACCTTGTTTGGGAAGGGGTTAACCATTTCCTAAATGAAAAAGTATGTTGTATGAATGGAAAAAGAGACCCAGATCCTGGCTCATATGTAAGGACCAAAATGGAGGACGAACATGAAGAGGAATCGACAAAGAATGTGAAAATTTATCTAGGTCTGGTTTGGCGGCTCCCACAGAAAAAGCCTTGGGAAAGCATCGAGACAAAAACATTTTCGCCTTCTGTGTCAATATTTCCTATTCTTCCCGATGGCGCTTTCTGTGTTTTTTTTATTATTATTATTATTTTTCTAATTTGTCGTCCGCAAGTCCTTAGAAATTTGACCATCCTAAATATTGGAATAAACTTTGTCAGATAAATGTTTATTTTTCCGACATGATTGTATTTACCTTTGGTGGGTGCAACAAAGATCCCATCGCCGCTATTGTAAGCACCACCAATGTTGGTCAAGACTGTTTCAAACACGATCGTCTCGCCGTTGCTGAAGGATTGTACTTTCATGGGCTTAATTAGTGCTGTGAATGCCACTGTGTCTCCCTCTTGGAGTAAAAGCCGCTTTTGCTGTGTGCTGTGGCTTGCTTTTTCTAAAAAATGACACGTTAGATCCTTGAAATTGAAAACACTCGAAGAGTCGCGTGTTTTGTTACAACACCGCTCGTCCGTCTGTATGTCTATCTATCTGTCCACTAGCAAAGGGTGGTACAACGTAATAATAATGATAATGTCTATTTGTGCACTTTCAGAAAGATTTACTTTTTGTCTTTCTGGATAGAAAACATTGTGGGAAACTAGGACATCGCTTGTCACAATCAATTTCTTAATTTTCCGCAATGATTTCTCAAGCTTTTATATTAAAGGGCGATTAAATGCCAAAGTATGCGGAAATGGATTAACTGATTCCTGGGTTATGGGTATTGGAATTGGTTTACTATTACATAACGACATAGTAAGTTTTCCTTGTACTGTTTTGTGAACCACGATGATTTTTTGTTTAATTAACCCTTTCCCAAACAAGACCTGGTTTTGACGTCCCTAATTGAATAAGCTTGGGAAAACATTGAGGCAAAAGAAGAAACTGCTGATAACCAGCAGTTTCTCCTTTTGCCTCAATATTTTCTTGACTAAAACAAATATATTTTGGCCTTTAGTGATCAGTTACTTTGTCGTCTGCAGCAGCTTTCAAATAGGACCACCCTAAAATTTTGTTGTTTGGGAAAGGGTTGACCTCAGTTTGGACATTTGGACATTTTTATAAATCTTTATTTTACATTTTCAGCCTTTCTCAAACAACTCCTGAGATCGATGCCACAAAGAGAAAAGGCACCGGAAACAGTAATGCAAGAGAAAATAATGTTGATAAAAGATTTTCTCTCCCTTGCCTAAATAATGTATGGTTTCTCTGCTATATTGTTCACAAACCTTATCTTCAACAACATATTTTTTTCAGCAGCTATACAGTTCGGAGAGTTCAATGTTTTGCCGTTTTGAGCAGGTTGAAATACATATTCATCACCTTACACAGAATTTGTATTTTCTCACCTTTAGACTCCAATGCTTCAATTCTGGATTTCAGTTCCACGTTTTCGTCTTTGAAATTTTTCATGCCCATTTTGAGTTTGCTATTTTCTAGTTCTAAGGAAGACATCCTGTCCATTAACTGTCGAATCGAGTCGTGATCAAAATCTGTTGCTCTGAATTGATTTATTTGCAAAATGATCGTAAGAAGTGCACACCAGACACCCAATTTCGCTGCCATTTTGAAGAATTCTAAAATACTATCTCACAATAAATCTAGGCTATACTTGCAAGATAAGAAAACATATATCGCTGCTTTTCTGCCAAAAACCTCGTTACTACATTTTTAAACTTTTAAACCCGCCAATGCCCACGTTCCTACTTTTGTATAATATACTTCCGAGGTTTTCGACGAAGAGACGATTTGTATCGCCATACATACATGACGTATACTTCCATTCGATTTGCGGGAAGTACTGTGACTACTGACCCTCGGCAACACTGCATTTCACACAATCTCAGCCCGATCGAATAATTTCATTTTTCGCTGTCTCATAGGCATTTGGATACGGAAAATTTAACAACTTTCACATTAACCCATTATCACACAGTGACTCCTTTTGACTCCCCTCAAGATAATGGCTTTGGAAAACATTGTGGAAAATGAAGAAATTGCTTGTGACAAGCAATTTCTTCATTTCCCACAATATTTTCTATGCAAAAAGACCAAGAAATGGACTGTTTCGTTTACTTTAAATTGTCGTCTGCAACATCTTTGAAATTGGACAAGTTTAAAAATTTGATGTTTGGTAATGGGTTTTAACTAAGATAAAATTTACACGAGGTTGTGCCGCGGCCATTCTTTAAAAGGAACGAAAGTCTTGTAAGCGTCATCGCTGGGAGGAAAGCCCATCAGTTCTTTCTCTGGCTACCCCTTACGTGCTTTTGATGTATAAATTCCAGATGATCATTATGTTTTTGTTCTTTTTCCAAACAAGCCCTGGTTTTGACAATCATACATGTTGGATAATTTAAAAAAAACTTTTGATAATCTTCATTTTCTAATTTCTCCGCATGGCTTTCCAAGCTGTAACATTCAAATTGCATAAAAGGCAGATAAAGTTTTTAGATTTCAAATCACAATAAACAAGTACTTGAAATTATTCAACACAAAATGGACAGACAATTAAAATATCAAAGTCGTGTCTTATTTTCAAATAATTTATTCGTAGATAATAACATTGCAAATAGTACTTTTGTAGTATTTGTGATAATACCCATTTACTGAGAATGATTGACCTACATAACCTATAACTGGACTGATCTTGGTACAAACAAGAGGGTGTTAACCCTTTCCCAAACAGAAAAATTAGGGCGATCCACTTCAAAAACTTCAACTAATGACAAAATGGAAGTTATCAAAGATAGGATTTGTATAAAAAATGGTACAGAAAAAATATTGAGACAAAACGAGAAACTGCTGGTTATCAGCAGTTTCTTCTTTTGTTTCAATGTTTTCCCAAGCCTTTTCTATTAGGGACGTCAAAACCAGGTCTTGTTTGGGAAAGGGTTAAAGGCCCTAGATCGCTCATCTGAGTTTATTCAATACTTTCGAAAATGGCAAAAATTTAGTGTGCTTCAATTTGAATCCTGGTCCAGATATTAAAATGGTGTTGATAAAGACAAGACTTGCGCACAGCATGGCTCAGAAAATATGGAGGCAAAAGGAGAAAATGCTGGTTTAAATCATTTCAGCGTGTTTTATCTGATCGCAATTGGGCCATGTTTTGAATTTTGCACCTAATTGCGACCAAATATAAAACATGGAGTTTTGTATTTTTTCCTTTGCCTCAATGTTTTCCCATGCCTTATCTATCAAGGAAGTAAAATTCAGGTCTTGTTTGGGAAAAGGTTAAAATAAATTGTGTATTGATGGACGGAAAGACAGACAATGAGAGATCACAATAGCTCACCATAAGCATTCTGTACTCAGATGATCTAAAGAGAATAAAGAAAAACGGAGGTAGCACTTAAAATGGAACAATGAGACTTTTTTAATAACTCCGCCTGATTCATGACATGGTATTAACCCTTTCTGAAACAACATAATTTTAGGGTGATCCACTTCAAAAACTGCCACAAATCGACAAAATGGATGTTATTAAAGATAGGATTTGTGTAAAATATGACACAGAAAATACTGAGACAAAAGGAGAAACTGCTGGTTACCAGCAGTTTCTTCTTTTGTTTCAATGTTTTCTAAAGCCTTATCTATTAGGGATGTCAAAACCGTCTTGTTTGGGAAAGGGTTAACCCGCCCTTTAATGGAAATAAGTTGACCTATTCCAATTTGAAAGTTTTTAAGACAAAAAAATATTATGTTGAAAAAGATAGGATTTGTTAAAAAGATAGAACAGAAAATATTGAGACAAAATAAGAAAATGCTAGTCATCAGCATTTACTTCTTTTGTTTCAATGTTTTCCCAAGCCATTTCTTCTTTTTGCTTATACCATACAATTTGTCATCTACAAGGATTAATGCTATAAAGAAATCTGTATTTTTAATATTTGTCATTCGGAAGAGAAAAATAAAATCTTTAACTACATTCAAGAATGTGAAAAGCCTTACAAATAAGACTTCTATACTGTAGATCATTGAGTTCTTCATTTTCATGATCGGTTAAAGGCACATTTCATTCCAATTTCTATTTTTTAAAGTATGTCTTGATGCAAAGATTGGTTATTCTAATGAGTATAAATATTGTGCCGATTTTCGTTTTTGCCTATTTTCGAAAATCGGCAAATCCCTGCAGAACTCATTTGCCTAATTTCGAAACTCGGCGAAATAGCTTATTTATAATTATTTTATGGTATAACGGGCCATTTTCTGTGCAGAACTCATTTTCAAAATATCCGTTTTTAGGGAGGTATCACAGTTAGCACTTACAAAATCATTTTAAGCCGTTTTTAGTCCAATAAAAGTTCGGTACAGAACAGCTAAAGTTGATTCGTACCCTAAGCAATTCGCACTTTATCTTTTATCAGAGACATGGATAAACATTATATTATATGTCTCTGCTTTTATCAATTCGTTTACACGTTCAGCAGGACATCAAATTTATAGATAATATTACCATAAAAATAATATCTACACCCGATTTCATTTATTTATTCAAAAAGTTGCAGTTCCATATTTTTTCGGAGCCTGAATTAGATCCATTGCTTTGGGCTTTCTAACCACCGAAATTAAAATGGTTTCACTAAGTTAAATATCAGCATTTTAGAAATGGTTCTTTTAAAGCAAACAAGATTTATTACGAAGCTTTTCATCTGCTAAATATATGTGATCTACCATAGATCTGCATACTTATGTTAATTAATTTGATATGTTCTAATTTCATTTAGATTTTGAAGATAACTAAATCAAAATAGTGAGCCCACCATGCTGGCCAGAACAAGCGACCAAACCAGCCGAACAAACCTATCCTTCCCACCTTGCTAGCTAGAACTAGCGACAGACTCAGCCGAACAAGCCGATCCTTCCCACCGTGCTGGCCAGAACAAGCGACCGACCCATCCGAACAAGCAGATCCTTCCCATCGTGCTGACCGGAACAAGCGAATGACCTAGCCGAACAAGCGGATTCTTCCCACTATGCTGGCCAGAACAAGCGACCGACCCAGCCGAACAAACCGATCCTTCCCACCATGCTGGCCAGAACTAGCAACCAACCCAGCCGAACAAGCCGATACGTCCCACCGTGCTGGCCAGAATAAGCGAACGACCCATCCGAACAAACCTATCCTTCCCAGCGTGCTGGCTAGAACAAGCGACCAACTCAGCCGAACAAGCCGATACTTCCAACCGTGCAGGCCAGAACAAGCGACCGACCCATCTGAACAAGCAGATCCTTCCCACCGTGCTGACCAGAACTAGCAACTGACATAGCCGAACCCACTATGCTGGCCAGAACAAGCGACCAACCCAGCCGAACAAGCCGATCCTTTCCACCGTGCTGGCCAGAATAAGCGACCGACCCATCCAAACAAGCAGATCCTTCCCACCGTGCTGGCCAGAACTAGCGACTGACCTAGCCGAACAAGCGGATTCTTCCCACTATGCTGGCCAGAACAAGGGACCTACCCTGCTGAACAAGCCGATTCTTCCGATGTGCTGGCCAGAACTAGCGACAAACTCAGCCGAACAAACCAATCCTTCCCACCGTGCTGGCCAGAACAAGCGACCGACCCATCCAAACAAGCAGATCCTTCCCACCGTGCTGGCCAGACCTAGCGACTGACCTAGCCGAACAAGAGGATTCTTCCCACTTTGCTGGCCAGAACAAGCGACTGACCCAGCCGAACAAACCGATCGTTCCCACCGTGCTGGCCAGAACAAGCGACCGACCCATCCGAACAAGCAGATCCTTCCCACCGTGCTGGCCAGAACAAGCGACTCACCCATCCGAACAAGCAGATCCTTCCCACCGTGCTGGCCAGAACTAGCAACTGACCTAGCTGAACAAGCGGATTCTTCCCACTATGCTGGCCAGAACAAGCGGCCGACCCATCCGAACAAGCAGATCCTTCCCACCGTGCTGGCCAGAACTAGCAACTGACCTAGCCGAACAAGCAGATCCTTCCCACCGTGCTGGCAAGAACTAGCAACCAACCCAGCCGAACAAGCCGATACTTCCCACAGTGCTGGTCAGAATAAGCGACTGACCCATCCAAACAAGCAGATCCTTCCCACCGTGCTGGCCAGACCTAGCGACTGTCCTAGCCGAACAAGAGGATTCTTCCCACTTTGCTGGCCAGAACAAGCGACTGACCCAGCCAAACAAACCAATCCTTCCCACCGTGCTGGCCAGAACAAGCGACCGACCGATCCGAACAAGCAGATCCTTCCCACCGTGCTGGCCAGAACAAGCGACCCACCCATCCGAACAAGCAGATCCTTCCCACCGTGCTGGCCAGAACTAGCAACTGACCTAGCCGAACAAGCGGATTCTTCCCACTATGCTGGCCAGAACAAGCGGCCGACCCAGCCGAACAAACAGATTCTTCCTATGTGCTGGCCAGAACTAGCAACCAACCCAGCCGAACAAGCCGATACTTCCCACAGTGCTGGTCAGAATAAGCGACTGACCCATCTGAACAAGCAGATCCTTCCCACCGTGCTGGCCAGAACTAGCGACTGACCTAGCCGAACAAGCGGATTCTTCCCACTATGCTGGCCAGAACAAGCAACCGACCCTGCCGAACAAACCGATTCTTCCCATGTGCTGGCCAGAACTAGCGACCAACTCAGCCGAACAAACCGATCCTTCCCACCATGCTGGCCAGAAGAAGCGCCCGACCCATCCGAACAAGCATATCCTTCCCACTGTGCTGGCCAGAACTAGCGACTGACCTAGCCGAACAAGCGGATTCTTCCAACTATGCTGGCCAGAACAAGCGACCGACCCAGCCGAACAAACCGATCCTTCCTACGGTGCTGGCCAGAACTAGCGACCAACCCAGCCGAACAAGACGATACTTCCCACCGTGCTAGCCAGGACAAGCGACCGACACATCCGAACAAGCAGATCCTTCCCACCGTGCTGGCCAGAACTAGCAACTGACCTAGCCGAACAAGCGGATTCTTCCCACTATCCTGGCCAGAACAAGTGGCCGACCCAGCCGAACAAACAGATTCTTCCTATGTGCTGGCCAGAACAAGTGACCGACCCAGCCGAACAAACCAATCCTTCCCACCGTGCTTGCTAGAACTAGCAACCAACCCAGCCGAACAAACCAATCCTTCCCACAGTGCTGGCTAGAAAGAGCAAGCGACCCAGCCAAACTAGCCGATCCTTCCCACCGTTCTGGCCAGAACTAGCGACCAAACCAGCCGAACAAACCAATCCTGCCCACCCTGCTGGCCAGAACTAGCAACCAACTCAGCCAAACTAGCCGATCCTTCCCACCGTGCTGGCCAGAACGAGCAACCGACCCAGCCAAACTAGCGGATCCTTCCCACCGTGCTGGCCAGAACTACAGAATGAGAAATGGATCTTATACTATTATAATCATTCTAATAAGTACTCATGATTCCGCTTACAGTACGACCTCGCAACATAATGATGACATCATTTATCCTGTGACCCAATTCTATCAGAAAATTCAGATAAAATGTTGCTGTATTCCTACTATCACACAATTCTGACTGAATTTTTGCATGAAATAAAAATAATTAGGCTTCAGAAAAGATTGATTCGCCCCTCCCCGACCCCCCGAACCCCTCTGAATCTGCCAATGTCTCTGCAGCCTGATTATTTTATTTCAATGCAGAAATTCCGAATTTAATTCAGTCAAAATTGTGTAATATATAGGCGTAGGAAGAGGGGGCGGGGGGTGCTGCCCCCCATAGTTTAGAAAAGGGCCCCCTATGCCCCCATAATACACCCACCTTTCCATTCACTTTAACAATTGCCCCCCCATATTGTAAACCCTCCTACGCCACTGCAATACTGGGCAAACGAACCTCTCTATTTGTAAATTCGAATCCCATCACAGACATCCTTGATCAGCCGCAGCAACGAGTACGTAGGAAGTGTAAAAAAATCAGAGTAAACCTTACAAATGGGTAAAAATAATCAGTTTGGACGTCGTTTGATTCATTATCAATAAATTACTGAGGAAAACACGACAATAAATCGACAGAAATAGTTCTGCATGGCAGTTTCGCAGTAAACCGTAGATAATATTAACATTTCGGGCGTTTGTATGATTCAATTATCAATAAATCGTCGAAAAAGATCGACAGAAATAGTTCTGCATGACACACGGAACTTACTGAATCATAATTTCGAAAATGGATGGCCAATTTCGAAATTGGGCAAAGTTCCGTGCCCAATTTCGAAATTGGGCATGCCCAATTTCGAATTTAGGCAATAATCTTAAAATCGGCACAACATAAATACTATTAGATTTTGAAGTTGTTGCCAATAAGCGAGAAACACGCATTTAAAGTTGAGACATAATCGATAAATTGCATATAAATCCGAACTGTTGTCCACAACAATTTGTTCAATTTTTACACAAAAATATAAATTTCTCGTAAACGGCGCAATATTTTGGCTTGAAATTTTCAGAATTTTCATAAGGAAATATGCTCTTTCAGATAAAAATAAAAGTAAAATTTATGACAAAAAATTCTGAAATGTCACTTTAAGCTAAAATACTAAAATAAAAGGAGAAAAAGCTAACAAATTAATTGAAGATCAGCATTTTACCCTCATCCTTTCGGCACCAAAATTTCAGTTTTTGGTTTAAGTAATGTTATTTTTTTACTTCAAAAACTTCAAAGTTAAACACTCATTGCAAAATCCAAAATTATACATGGAGATCTAACTAAAAACAAGACTAGATAACAAAATGGTGCAAAAATCTACATATAATAAGCACTTTTATGGTGTGAAATATTTATTTTAAGATGATTCTGAAACTCAATACAATCATACTTAACTTTATGTAGTTACCAGCATTTTCTCCTACTATATTTTGAGATACCTATTTTGCTGTCTAAAATTTGTTTGTTCGAAATTCTAAAATAAGTAGAATATTTCTAATTAATCTCTCCTTTTCTTCCTAATAAAAGGACATCCAAAAGTAACCTTCGTATTGTTTATAAAACGTCAAAAAAATCAACAATACAAATGAAAATCGAAAACACAACAGATCAACATAATTCTTTTTACAGACATTCATTCCATAACAAAATAATACATGTATTACGTATATAAGTATATATAAATCAAATTCACTTGAGACTCTCTAATTTCAATGACAATCTTTGTTAATCATTTCTTTAAAATAGCAAAAATTTAGATATCCAACACTTTATGCAATTTGGCCATCAACTTAGCCTGTATCTGTAACTGCAAAAATTGACAATTTCAAAACTAGATTTCAAAAACTTCGATTTCTGTTGTCATGGAAAACAGTTATATCGCTGGAAGTATTTTGTATCCTTTGTACTCCCATCACAGAGTTAATCGGTCATATTCGTATATTCAAACTCTGTTAACACCCCATAAAAGTCAAACTATTTACTATATAGCGATGTCATTTACTATGTCACAGTTGTTGTTATATGGTATTATCCAATGAAAATCTACACATATAAAGTGATCACATACTCTGTCACTCATTCAAAACAATGATAATCATCCAATGAAATTGAGTTTTCGGAATATGTCCATTCTATTTTTGTTCAATGACAGTAAATTGAGGTTTCAGCCAATCAATTTTTTTATCAGATTTTTAAATTGTTATGCTATTTACAGCCAACTATTGGGTAATGAAATCCCGTCAATACCTTATGACAAGGCAAGATTTGCTTTCTTGACCAATTCCCAAACAAGACCTGGTTTTGACATCCCTAATAGTGACGGCTTTGGAAAATATTGAAGCAAAAGAAGAAAATGCTGATAACCAGCATTTTATCCTTTTGCCTCAATAGTTTCAGTACTATATTGCACACAAATTCTACCTTTTTCAAGATGGGTTTTGTTGTCTGCAATAGCTTTTGAAACGGGCTGGTTTAAAATTGGCTATTTGGAAAAGGGCAAATGAAAGAGCTTGATTGTTTTGTGGTAAAACAATGAGCAATGAAAAGAGAGTATATCCTTTGATGATTTGAATACCTTAAGTGAACATTCATATTGCCACTTTTCAACAAAAACCTTGTAATTTAAGCTGCAGTTACCAGGTTTTCGTTGTAAAGTAGCGATATAGTTGTCTCAAGTGAAAATGGTTTATCAATACAAATGTTTACAACAAGCACTTCAGATAACAAGAGTTGTCCGCGGACAACGTAGCTCGCCTATGTGGGAGCTTGTCACAAAAACAGCTTTTTTTTTAAAAGTAGGTCAAACTCCAAGGTCAAGGTCACTAGGTCAAAGGTCATGGTCCCAAATGAAAGGTCTTGTCGAGATGTATCCATGTATGAAATATCAAGGCTGTATCTCCTATAGTGCCTGAGATATAGACCAGGTTAAAGTTTTTCAAGTGAAGACGCGACGGGACGCGACGCTGACGCCGACACTAGGGCTGTGACATTAGCTCCCCGGACATAAAGTCCCGGCTCGCTAAAAAGTATTTACATCACTCAATAAATCTGTTTTAATTCTTTGGCACTAGTTTTCAAATATTTTTTCATCATTTTACAAATAATTTCAAACAACAACAAAGCACTCAAATGGCAGCATTCTTGACTAATGTTTTGGAAAAATCATACATAAAATGGAAAAAGAAATTACATGTAAACACTTCTTGTGTAATAAGAAATAGTTATGAGAGTAGCAACTATTCCCTTATTTTCTTTGGATTATCTCCAGTGTAATAAAAGTTGTTCACTCATTCTAGAACAACAAAATTATAGGCTGATCCAAATTATAACTGCTACAGACAACAAAATTCAAACTACCATAACAAAAACTTCATGTGCACCTTTAAGCTATGCCTTAACTTAATTTTTAAAAAAGTTTCAAAACATGCTGTAATCAAAATTTCAATGAACACAATTTTATAGCACCTATGTCAACCCAATATCTACTTTAAGTTATTATTTTTTTTCTGCAAATTTCTTCAACAGAACACCTCCTTTCCCCAAAACAATATTCCTAACAATATTCAGTGAAAGTAGATCAAGTGGCTAAACCCTTTTCCAAACATGACCAGGTTTTGACATCACTGAAGGAGAGAGGGTTAAAAAGTTAAAGTTTTGATTTAAAGTATATTTTTACTGACATACTCAACCGACTTTACACTTTCACCCACAATCTCTGAGTATCAAGTTGGCTGTTAACAGTCGGCGCCTTCGGCAGCCACAGCTCTTTGGCTTTCAACTCTCCTGTGTACCCATTTATACACCTGGGTGAAAAGGAGCAACGTAAGGTAACTTTTTGCTCAGAAAAATTCCCGTGGCACTGGCAGGATTTGAACCCAGGATCCCTTGATCCTAAAGCCTGGGTCTTACCATTAGACCATGGCGCCCGAGAGATACAGAGGGTCAGAGAACATTGAAGGAAAAGAAGAAAATGCTGATCTTCAGCAATTGCTGATCTTCAGCATTTTCTCCTTTCCCTTCAATATTTCCTATTGTACAATTCACAAGTTCTACCCTTTAATTAGCATTAATTTTGTCATCTGCAACACCTTTCAGTTGGAAAAGTATATTTTGTTGTTTGGGAAAGGGTTAAACATGTCAAACCTAATATGCAGCTTTTAGTCTATAATATTGTAAAATTTCATGATCAAAGTAGCATGATGAAGGCACGGCAAGAATGGCTTGTACAATCCTAAAAGTTATCAGCCAATGACACTCAATTTTTATTGTTAGATATTGACAAAACATTAGTATAGTCCAGCAAGATTAACCCGGGACATCTGCATATATTTTGACCCCGCTTCGGCAATGTTTTGTAAAGATGCTAAACTAACTGACTTTGCACACAAAAATTAAATTGTCCCAGCTTAATTTGGGTGGACAATAACTATGTCAACAAGCCAACATAACAAGCATTCTGGTTGATAGCTTAGCCCCCGGGGGCCAAGCTGCCCAGGGGCCAAGATAAACTGATACACCGGAATAGCATAAAAATTCTTTGCTTATTTTTTTTTTCAAGATATACATGTACAGGGTGATCCAAAAAACATGTCCCACAAACAATGCTTTATAACTTTTTAACCATCTTATATATTTGGTTTATATTCACTAGATCTTAAAAATATATCTATAAAATTTTGTCTGAATACAAAATTATATAATAATTCACTAACTACATTTATAAGAGATGCTGGATGTGACCACCATGTTTTTCCGAAACTAGTCTAAGACGACGTCGAAAGTTTTACAAAGTATGACGTTACTACAGGTTTGGCGATCAATCAAGTCCATAAAGTTTCTCTTCTAATGGCTTATTTCAATTCAGCCATAGTGGTGGGTTAAGGTTCATAAACTATTTCTTCTTAGCAATCCCATAGCAAAAGTCCAATGGACAGTGATCGGGTGAATGCAGGGGCCATTTATTCACTCTCAATCCAATTAACAAATGTCAGTGTAGCCGTGATATCTGTGTCTTCCAAATGCTGCATGCTGGTTATTTGCATGGCTTACAATTTCAATTTAACTTTAGAATGCTTCTGACTGTACCATAACTTACATCAGTGGCTTTAGAAATGTCCTTCATAATACCCCTAATAGATACCCTTTGAGTTTCCTGTACAACTTGATGAACAATCTCCACATTCTCGTCTGTTCGCCCTGTGCGTGTTCTTTTGCCTTTTCCAGATCTCATGTCATTGACAGTCCCATTCATCTCAAACTTAGACACAAGTCTTCTTATCTGCTTTCTGGAAGGCACTGTGGTATTTTGGTACATATTTGGATTTTTCTTCCAACTAGAGCAGGATATGTATACAATACATAGCACAGTCTGACTATTTCTGCATTGTCAGCCATATTGGAATGATGAGAATATGATGACGTCATAGATGACGTCATTGACGTTACCATGACGCTACATGACGTTCTTCTGCACAACCATTAAAAATTCTATTTCCTACGCTTTCCATCAATACCAAAACTAAAACAATGCTTCCACATTACGCAGATATACTGTAAACCAGGAAATGGTTTCGCGCATTTTAAGTTAGCGTCTTTCGCGGGTGGGTGTAATCCGCGAACTTAAAACGCCGCGAATAGGCTACTTTCAATAAAAACGCGAACTTTAATCGCTTTGATAGTTTTTGTTTCGGGAAAACCTATGGGGAGATGTTTTATTTACATTGTGTTTATTAGACGTGTTTTTGTTACTATGTAAACAAGGGAAATAGCTTTTTCTAAATAGGGAACCATTCATAGAACAGGACAACAGAGCTGTGATTTGTCGTTTGTCTTCTAAGCCAGTGATTGATATTTGCTGTGAGCCTGAAATTGAGAAAAGGGGTCGTTTGAGATTCGAATGCGGAGTATGATAGCAAACGTCGATTGAAGTTTAAAACCTCGTAACTGTAGCTTGAATTAGCCACAGCTATGAGGTTAGAATCGTTCTTCGTTGATATTGAATAAAACTGTCAACGCTATAGGTAAATAGGTGTGAAGTTAATGTAACGCTCAAATTCTATGTATTGTGTTACAAACTGTAATCCAGTATACTATAAAGTGTGAAATAAAACAATGGGTCGATTGAAACTTACTTCGATCAAACTGTCAATGGCGACTAAAATATCGTAAATACAGATTGAACAATGCTGCAGTTATGGGATTCTCGTCAATCACCCACAAATCATTATGTAATTATCCGATTATCCGATTCCCCTTATTATCCCACATATCAATTTTTCAATTCCTCTGTAGCGTGTTTTGTTTCGCGCAATTCGCGGACAGCATTGATGCGCGAACTTAAAACGCCGCGAACAAGTACGAGTGCATGAAAACGCGAACATTTCTTGACGCGAACTTATCCTGGTTTACAGTATTAAATATTGTTTGTGGGACATGTTTTTTGGATCACCCTGTACATGCAATATTATTATTTATTTTCATACATTATCTAAATCTTGCAAAAATATAATGAATACCTAATAAAGAACATGACATTTACATTATCTGATGAATATCTACCAGTATATCTGATCTTAAATACTTGTTTATACTTTTATAGGTGTGCATGTACATGTATGGTATTGACCGTGAAACTATTTTGAATGTCATATCCAGGAAGAAAAATGTAACTAGGACTTAAATCTTAACTAATGATCAGATTCTAAAGAATTTATTGTGTAATGCTATGTTTCCACTGCAAATCAGGTCATCTTGATCAAGCCTGATCAAACAGAAATTGTCTCTGAGTGGACTAATACCGCCCACTGGCACAGATCACAAGTTCAAGTTCAAATTATCTCCATTGGTTGGCATCAGAGAGCAAAAAAATTTCTTCATGTAAATGTCCATGTCATGTTTATTATTCATGTGAGTTTTAATCAAAATCTGTACCGCCATTTGGGAGGAATTAAGCCGATAAGAAATGTGGACAGACAGACCGACAGACAGGGTGATTCCTGTATAACTCCTCACCCCCCTCACACACACAAACTTTGTTTGCGGTGGGGGGGGCGGGGGATAAAACAATCAAGTTAGGTCAGCATGGGTGGTTGTGTACACTCAGGATGACCTGCATAGCTAAGACTTTCTACCCAAATTAAAGATCAAAGAGAAGTCATTTGTCTAGTTTGATCAGGAAATTAAGGTAATCAAGATCGCAAAATTGATCTGATTGGTAGTGGGAACACAGCACAATAGTACATGGATACATGACATAATAATATCAATGGCTCTATAAAATATTAATACCCTAATTTTGAGATTCTGTAGAAGTTAAGTTTGCATTTTTGATTTGGAAAGAGGAAAAAATGAATGCTTTCCAAAAACAATGAAATTTTATAGTACCCAGTTTTGACAGTTACTGCTGATGCAAAGACAACAAAAAAATTTATCTTTATAACAAATATTGAACTTGGTTGAAATTCATTTGTGTTAGTCTAATATGTAAAATTCATATACCAATCAAACAGCAAAAATACCATTCCCAAACATCAAAATTTTAGGGTGGTCTGAATTTGAAGATGTTGCAGACGACAACTTCAAGTGAATAGAATTTTGCATATTTTGGTCTTTAAGGGCAGAAACATTGTGCAAAATGAAGAAATTGCTTGTCACAAGTAATTTCTTCATTTTCCACAGTGTTTTTCCTAGCTATTATTTTGTACGGTGTCAAAAGGCATCACTGTGTGGTAATGGGTTAAAACAAATAGACAAAAGTTCTATCTGCCCTTGTATCAATTTGTTATTTATCAGCAGAGCTACAGATAAGAGATGGTTTTGACAATTCAAATGAATACCTACAACATAGGGTTTGGATTTATGATTCAAATGAATGCCCACAATATAGGGTTTGGATTTGATACAACAAAATAGAATGCCTCTCATCTATTGCTTTGTATAAGTTGATAAAAGTTCGACATTTGAGATCTGCATATTCTATGAACTTGGACCAGTCTTACATTTAGTTGTTTGGGAAAGCATTAAAACTCAAAATCAAAATCTTACCCCATTCCCAAACAGTGTCGCCTTTTTACATCCTACAAAATAAAAGCTTTAAAAAACATTGTAGAAAATGAAGAAATTGCTTGTGACAAGCATTTTCTTCATTTCCCACAATGATTTCTATCCAAAAAAGACCTAAAAATTCAATTCACTTGAAATTGTCTTCTGCAGGATCTTTCAATTTGGACCGCCCTAAAATTTTGTCGTTTGGTAATTAATGGGTTACATAGTAGGAAAGGTATTACATAACACATTCCAACATAATGATACTTTCTGGCGCCTAACGAGATAAAAGCTTTGGAAAACATTGTGGGAAATGAAGAAATTCCTTGTGACAGGCAATTTGTTCATTTCCCACAGTTTTCTATCCATGTGGATCAAATACTGCAACATCTTTGAATTTGGACCAGTCAAGAATTTGTCATCTGGTAATGGGTCAACATAATGACTAGATCTATATTTATGATTGACATGTTTTTAAGATTACAAGTATGTAATGCCCCTTAACAGAATCTTTTTGAAAGTCCTATGAGATAAGTAATTTGTCATACAAACACATAAAAAACATTTTAACTTGTTCTAATTTTACTTTTGCTGATTGATCAATGATATCTTTTTGGTTCATATCAGCTTTTTTTGCTGTAAAAAAATTGACTTTGATATTTGGAATTCACCAACAACCTTAATTGTCATAATGAATACACATATGGAATATGAAAACCATATCATTTAAGGTTCAAAGGTTATGGCATGTTTGCCGACAAAGATACAGACAGGCAAACTTTAGAATAACTATAATTATATCCCCTATCTATCAATGCAAAGGCATACAAATGTTCACATGCTAACTAATTATGCTAAATAAATTCCTATTTCTGTGATTGCAATTTTCATTATGGTCTGTGCATTAAACGGTCTGTACCTGAGTAAGTACCCTCTATCAATATTATGCTTATATACTTATAATTATTAACCTTTTCCCAAACCAGCATAGTTTTGATCACATAATAGAAACAGTTTGGGAAAATGCTCAGACAAAAGGAGATTATTGTTTCCCTCAATATTTTCTAAACTGTAACATACACATTTTCTCTGCTAGATATCAATCAATTTGCAATACCTTTCAAATCAGAATATCTTAAAACTGTTTGGGAAATGGTTAATTTAGAGCAATATGCAAAACTGAGTGTGTAACTAGTAGTATGCTTAATGTCCTTTTCAAAACAATTCTTGCTTTTGGATTCCTTAAACCAGATCATTGTAGAAACCATAAATGGATGAGAAAATGCTGATAAAGCAGCACATCCTTGCTTTTCCTTAAAAGTTTTCTACCATATTGCGCTATAAAATCAATTGCTTCCTATTGCAAAAGGGGAAAGGGTTTACAGTTGAATGCTCTATTCTGGTCTATCCCGCTATACTTCAATCACAATATCACAAATTCATTAACAAGTTCTACCCATGATTACAAAAATTTCCTTTAGCTAAAGTCATTCTACCCTTCTGTTACTAAAGAATCACACGCCTCTCCATAAGCACTGACAATCATTCCATCTTGTTTTTGGTAGCTCGATACTTTGTTAAAAGATTTGGGGTCAGGGCCAACTAAGCCTGTATCTAAGGTCAACAAAAGAGGAAATTTGTAAATCTGAATGGTCATTCAACCCTTCAGCTACAACCCTAAAGAATCACAAGCCTCGCTATAAGCACTGACAATCATTCTATCTTGTTTGTGGTAGCTCGATACTTTGTTAAAAGATTTGGGGTCAGGGCCAACTAAGCCTGTATCTAAGGTCAACAAAAGAGGAAATTTGTAAATCTGAATGGTCATTCAACCCTTCAGCTACAACCCTAAAGAATCACAAGCCTCGCTATAAGCACTGACAATCATTCTATCTTGTTTTTGGTAGCTCGATACTTTGTTGAAAGATTTAGGGTCAGGGCCAACTAAGCCTGTATCTAAGGTCAACAAAAGAGGAAATTTGTAAATCTGAATAGTCATTCAACCCTTCAGCTACAACCCTAAAGAGTCACATGCTTCCCTATAAGCACTGACAATCATTCTATCTTGTTTGTGGTAGCTTGGTATTTTGTTGAAAGGTCTAACCCATTACCACACAGTGATACACAGTGATACCTTTTGACTCCTCAAAAGATAAAGGCTTTGGAAAACATCATGGAAAATGACGAAATTGCTTGTGACAAGCAATTTCTTCATTTCCCACAATATTTTCTACCAATAAAGACCAAAAAATGTAAATTTTCATGCACTTAACATTGTCGTTTGCAACATCTTTGAATTTAGACAAGTCTAAAATTTTCCTGTCTGGTAATAGGTTAAGTTGAATAGTCCTTCTACCCTTTCTGTTACAACCCTAAAGAATCACAAGCCTCACTATAAGCACTGACAATCATTCTATCTTGTTTGTTGTAGCTCGGTATTTTGTAAAATTGTTTAATCCATTACCACACAGTGATACCTTTTGACTCCTCACAAGATAAAGGCTTTGGAAAACATCATGGAAAATGATGAAATTGCTTGTGACAAGCAATTTCTTCATTTCCCACAATATTTTCTAACAATAAAGACCAAAAAATGTAAATTTTCATTCACTTAACATTGTCATTTGCAACATCTTTGAATTTAGACAAATCTAAAATTTTGCTGTCTGGTAATAGGTTAAGTTGTATTGCCATTCTACCCTACTGTTACAACCCTAAAGAATCACAAGCCTCGCTATATGCACTGACAATCATTCTATCTTGTTTGTTGTAGCTTGGTATTTTGTTTAACCCATTACCACACAGTGATGCCTTTTGACTCCTCACAAGATAAAAGCTTTGGAAAACATCATGGAAAATGATGAAATTGCTTGTGACAAGCAATTTCTTCATTTCCCACAATATTTTCTAACAATAAAGACCAAAAAATGTAAATTTTCATTCACTTAACATTGTCATTTGCAACATCTTTGAATTTAGACAAATCTAAAATTTTGCTGTCTGGTAATAGGTTAAGTTGTATTGCCATTCTACCCTACTGTTACAACCCTAAAGAATCACAAGCCTCCCTATAAGCACTGACAATCATTCTATCTTGTTTGTTGTAGCTTGGTATTTTGTTGAAAGGTTTAACCCATTACCACACAGTGATACCTTTTGACTCCTCAAAAGATAGTGGCTTTGGAAAACATCATGGAAAATGATGAAATTGCTTGTGACAAGCAATTTCTTCATTTTCCACAATGTTTTCTACCAATAAAGACCAAAAAATGTTAATTTTCATTCACTTAAAATTGTTGAATGCTACATCATTGAAATTGAACAGGTCTTAAGTTTTGCTGTCTGGTAATAGGTTAAGTTGAATAGTCATTCTACCCTTCTGTTACAACCCTAGAGAATCACAAGCCTCGCTATAAGCACTGACAATCATTCTGTCTTGTTTATGGTAACTCGGTATTTTGTTGAAAGGTTTCGGGTCAAGGTCAACTAAGCCTGTATCTAAGGTCAACAAAAGAGGAAATTTGTAAATCTAAATGGTCATTCAACCCTTCAACTACGATCCTAAAGAGTCACATGCTTCCCTACAAGCACTGACTATCATTCTATCTTGTTTGTTGTAGCTTGGTATTTTGTTGAAAGGTTTAACCCATTACCACACAGTGATAGACAGTGATACCTTTTGACTCCTCAAAAGATAAAGGCTTTGGAAAACATCATGGAAAATGAAGAAATTGCCTGTGACAAGCAATTTCTTCATTTTCCACAATGTTTTCTAATAGTCCGAGAGCCAGCACTAGGTTTAATCATGTTATCGAGGCCAAAAGGTTTGAAGGTGTATTCTTATGTAAAAAAGTGTGCTGAATTCAAAAATCCAAGTCTTACAAAAATCCGCTGGTAGAGAAATGTGCTTTGCGCGTCTGAAAACCCTTAACCCTATAAAATTGTTCATTTAAATTTTCAAAACGCTTTTGGTTATATCTTGATCGAATATTGACCTACTAATGTCAGAATGGTATCAAATGAAAGCTTATGACTTGCTCTTTCATTTGCAGTTATTTTATGCAAATTAGCTTATTTGCATATTCATGAATATTAATGAATTTCCTTAAAAATTTGATTTTTCGGTGAAAATTTGGTAAATACTTTCCATAACAAGGCGGTTTTGTTCAAGGGAAATAATGCAAACATAGTTTATGTTAAAGAACATTATATTAGAAACGTTTTAAGCCATTTTTGCACTCTGGTGGTTACGGCTTTTGGTCGTAATCCTTATCTAAACCCTTAACCCTATAAAATTGTTCATTTAAATTTCCAAAACGCTTTTGGTCATAGCTTGATTGAATATTGACCTACCGATTTCAGAGTGGTATCAAATGAAAGCTTATGACTTGTTCTTTCATTTGCAGTTATTGTATGCACATTAGCTTATTTGCATATTCATGAATTTTAATGAATTTCCTTAGAATTTTGACTTTTTGCGAAAAATTGGTAAATACTTTCCAAAACAAGGCGATTTTGTTGAAGGGAAATGTTGCAAATATGGTTTGTGTTAAAGAACATTATATTAGAAACATTTTAAGCAGTTTTTGCACTCTGGTGGTTACGGCTTTTGGTCATAACCCTTATCTAAACCCTTAACCCTATAAAATTGTTCATTTAAATTTTCAAAACGTATTTTGTCATATCTTGATTGAATATTGATCTACTGATGTCGGAATGGTATCAAATGAAAGCTTATAACTTGCTCTTTCATTTGCAGTTATTTTATGCAAATTAGCTTATTTGTATATTCATGAATATTAATGAATATCCTTGAAATTGTGATTTTTATGCCAAAAATATAGTTAGATACTTTCTAAAACAAGGCTTTTTTTCAGGGGGAATATTGTAAACACTATTTATTGCAAAATGATAATAATAAGGTAATATAAAAAATGATAATAACAATACATGAAATAAGAACATTGTTGAAATGGATGTAACGCTGTTTGTTTCTTATCTATTTAGCAAACGCTTTATAAATCCACTTAAATAACATTGATCAATGTATGTACTGGTATAAAGATCATTGATGCAGAAAAAACATCTTGTAGGAAATGAAATATAGTTTTATGTTATATCAGCTAGATAAAAGCATGTGTAATATTAAAATCAAATACTTCACTATTAAAGAAAAACGAACAAACGTAATCATCCACTTGCTGTGGGAAGTCACTTAATATGGGAAATCATTCACTTGCTGTGGGATGTCACTAAATATGGGTTATCATCCACATATTGTGAGAAGTCGCTAAATATGAGTTATCATCCACTTGTTTTGGGAAGTCACTAAATATGGGTAATCCTCCACATATTGTGGGAGGTCACTTAAATATAGGTTATCGTCCACTAATTGTGGGGGGTCAATTAATAAGGGTTATCATGCACTTGGTGTGGGAAGTCCCTTAATATGGGTAATCATTCACTTGTTGCGGGAAGTCACTCAATATGGGTAATCATCCACTTGCTCTGGGAAGTCAACTAATAAGGGTTGTCATCCACTTGCTGTGGGAAGTCACTAAATATGGGTAATCATCCACATCTTGTGGGAAGTCACTTGGTATGGGTAGTCATCCACTTATTGTGGGAAGTCAATGAAATATGGGTAATCATCCATTTGCTGTGGAAAGTCACTTAATATGGGTAGTCATTCACTTATTGTGGGAAGTCACTTAATATGTGTAATTATCCACTTTTTGTTGGAAGTTACTGAGGCAAATCTATCAAAAATAATACTAGCATAAAGAAATTGATTTTTTATGCAAACCAAATAGATTATAAAACAAGAGCTGTCACTGTAAGATGACAATGCCCCCGACACCGCTTTGATCGTCATAAGGTCAAGGTCATCCAGGGGTCAAGGTCACCAAAGTATGTGCCTACAGAAAGGTAATGTACCAAGGAATGTTGTGGTAAAGTATGAAGCGAATATGTTAAGTAATAAGGAAGTTATGGCCAATGTTAAAGTTTTTGGACGGAATGACGGACGGACGGACAGACAGACGGACGGACAGACGGACGGACGGACAAGTCAAATTTATGATGCCTCCCTATCGGGGGCATAAAAAAGAACTAACAAAGTATCTTGCACGTTTTCAAAATGATTGTCAATATTATGTCATCAGAATTGTTTGGTATATTATAGGTATACATATATATAACGTATATGCTTGATTTCTGGAATGATGAATTTGGCATTCTACCCAAAACAATTTTATTAAGAGGACCTCAATCATCATCCGAGTCAACAGCTGATGAATATACAGCGTCATCTAAATCTTCATCAACTATTGAATCATTGATGACACTTTCAACGTCATCTGGCATTTGTTCACCAGCAAACCAATTAATTACATACCGTCCGTCTTTCAAAATCCAGCCAAATTCAACAGAATTCATCATTCTGTAGTGGTATTGGCCTATTTGCGTTCTTCCACATATGTGATATTAAAGCAGTTCTTAGTATTTTTGATGAAGTGTCGTTTTGGAAGGAGGAAAGACACTTACGCCAGCTTCTTTTATCTTCGACAAAGGAAGGGTTTCATCTTTTTGCGCATATTTGTCTATGAAAACGGCATAGCGAGCATCATCTACCATTTTTAGTTGTGACATCCCATACATACAGGCATACAAAAGCCTCTAACGTGTCTTCTGTGGAAGCAAGTATTTCACCAGTATTACCAAGTGTCTTAAAAGCATTAATGAACGGGGCTGATTTTTGTACAATATCAACAGGACGAGATTTGCCTTTACAAAGAAAAGCAGATGTATAAGCACATCCAGTGAAAGCATATAAAGCCGGTAAGGCAAGGTACATTTCTCTACCTAACTCACCAGACAAGTTTGTCACATCCACAAACCTACGTGTGTTATTCTTGTCCAACCCAACATCAATCCACACAAACCCTTCAATGTTTTATATATAGTAAAGCAATATTATGAGAACATCAGTATCTACACAGCGTACAACAACGGTGGGAAACACAATCTGTTCATGTGCAGGGCAATAAGGGTATCAGCTTCTTCATGCTAACAGTTTAGGTCTTTGATTTCTTCACGCATCATTTGTCCGTCAAGTACTTTGTATCTGAAACACACCTTATCTAATCCGAAATATAGCTCTGTTGTCTTTAGCAAATCAGCATACTCATTCCGGCACCATTCTTCTGCAAGGAATCGTAATAAGGATGTCCTGAATGATCCAGACTTCAAAGCCTGGATAATGTCTTTTGGCTTACGCTGTTCTGGTCCAGACACCTTTATCTCTCCCTCTACTGAACCACGATATTCTCTAGTTATATCTCTGATTGATGGGTGTTTGTAAGTGTCGCATACGAAATCTACCCCATTCGCAAGTCTGACAAGACAAGACAAGATCACATGTGCTACACCACCGAAAGTTTAGGGTAAATCAACAAGAGACTGTATGAGGAACACTCCATCTACATCTTTAGTGACTTCCCAATACAAGTGGATGATAACCCATATTTAGTGACTTCTCACAATATGTGGATGATAACCCATATTTAGTGACTTCCCACACCAAGTGGATGATTACCCAATATTAAGTGACTTCCCACAGCAAGTGGATGATTACCCATATTTTGATGACAAAACCCCGGACTTGACTGGCCATCTGTATTGTTGCAACATCTCCGTTGTGAGGGCTAGAAACGTAAGATAGTTTCTGTGACCTTAGGACAAATAGCAACATAGACAATAGTTAAGGCAACCATGTTCTTTTTTCTTTAAAAGGGAAATATTTGATTTCAATATTACACACGCTTTTATCTAGCTGATATAACATAAAACTATATTTCATTTCCTACAAGATGTTTTTTCCGCATCAATGATGTTGATACCAGTACATACAGTGGTCAATGTTATTTTAGTGAATTTATAAAGTGTTTAATAAATAGATAAGAGACAAACGGCGTCACATCCATTTTAACAATGTTCTAATTTCATGTATTGTTATTATTATTTTTATATTACCTTATTATAATTGTTATAATTATTATTTTACAATAAATAATGTTTACAATATATCCCCTGAAAAAAGCCTTGGTTTATAAAGTATCTAACCAAAATTCTTGCTATAAAATCACAATTTTAAGGTTATTCATTAATGTTCATGAATATGCAAATAAGCTAATTTGCATTTTCCCAGATAACTGCAAATGAAAGAGCAAGTTATAAGCTTTCATTTGATACCATTCTGACATCAGTCGGTCAATATTCGATCAAGATATAACCAAAAGCGTTTTGAAAATTTAAATGAACAATTTTATAGGGTTAAGGGTTTTCAGACGCGCATAGCACATTTCTCTACCAGCGGATTTTTGTAAGACTTGGATTTTTGAATTCAGCACACTTTTTTACATAAGAATACACCTTCAAACCTTTTGGCCTCGATAACATGATTAAACCTAGTGCTGGCTCTCGGACTATAAACAAAAAGACCAAAAAAAGTGAAAATTCATTCACTTAAAATTGTTGAATGCAACATCATTGAAATTGAACAGGTCTTAAGTTTTGCTGTCTGGTAATAGGTTAAGTTGAATAGTCATTCTACCCTTCTGTTACAACCCTAAAGAATCACAAGCCTCGCTATAAGCACTGACAATCATTCTGTCTTGTTTGTTGTAGCTTGATACTTTGTTGAAAGATTTAGGGTCAGGGCCAACTAAGCCTGTATCTAAGGTCAACAAAAGAGGAAATTTGTAAATCTGAATGGTCATTCTACCCTTCTGTTACAACCCTAAAGAATCACAAGCCTCGCTATAAGCACTGACAATCATTCTATCTTGTTTGTGGTAGCTCGGTATTTTGTTGAAAGGTTTCGGGTCAAGGTCAACTAAGGTCACAGAAAAATTGTACAAACAACCATTGGAATCCTTCAAGACATTTTCTATGGAATCTTCATTGCAACTGAAAATAGATACAAAAGTGATCTTAATTATTTTCAATATAACAGCTGATTTTGATGTCTCTAAAATATAATCATGGGAATACATTGAGGCAAAAAATGTCGTTAAATAATTCTACATCTATTTACATGCATGATTTCATCTTCAGCAGCCAGTTAATTTTTATTAACATATTTTGTCATTTCATCACATCTCTGCATCTTATTGTCCCAATTACTCATGCAATAATAGCGTCAATTCACATGTTTTTCTGTTGTTAACATTTGCAGAGGCCAGCAAAATACTATTACATTCCTGCTTTAACATATTTTTTGGACATCTGGGCCTGTTTACGATGGAAAAATTTGTGAATTGATCTAATAATGTCTTTTTATTGGCACAGGGAAAAAACACATTTGTATGAAAAAGTTACTCATACCAAATCAAGTAGACCTACCTATCAGGAACACGCTGTAATGCTACCATAATGGAACAATCTTGTATAGTCTTGGAAACTAGAAATCTTTTTATCTGAATCAAGAAACAAAATGCTAACATATATTTACTTGCTGTACATTAATTTTGTTGCCAAAATTTTTTTCATGAACAAAGATGTATTTCTATTGCTAGATAACAAGATTACATGTAAACAATGCTAAAGGAATGAATTAATAGGCAAGTGGCATGAAAGACAATCAAACTAAACTTCAGGAAAGCATTGAATTTTCAGAACTGTGGATACATAAACTATTGTAGGATTTTGTTGTCTTGTGTGAGACATCGCAATGAAATATTATCAAATAAGAGCAGCCTTAAGTATTCTATCCATTATTGAGGAATGATAACTGCCTGAAATTCTAAATCCCGAAGTTCTGCCAAAAGAACTCAGAAAAGGTATCAATATGTTCTTAAATCAGAGTTAAAGACCATAAAGTGACAAAATGCCACATGTAATCTACAAACATAATGTTTTTATTTATGGCAAATATCTGACTTATTTTAATTTAACTGTATTTTGACACAAATATGTATGATATTAAATGAACCATGTAGGAGAGCTAAATCCGGAATTCTGGATTATTCCAGAATATTATCACGCCTGATTATTAGATACAAAACTTTTCATGCAACTTTAGGCATCACGCAAGGCGACAGAAATTGACGATGAAATACCCCCGTCAATTTCTGGGCATCATCCGTAGCAACGAAAATTGATAAGGGATGTCCTTGTTAATATCCGTTGCCACAGATTAAGCCCGGTATTTAATGATAGATGGAATACCTTAAACTTCGCTTTCTTATAAACCATCTCTGATATAGATAAGATGTACTCAGAGAGTCATATTCATTCATGCTTTCAGCAGCAGTTAGTAATAAGTATTTTAAGGTAGTCCAACCTTAAAGAAATTTATGCAAAATCGGAATTATTTGTGTGACGTCGTTAACATTTGTTAAGTATCTGAACCTATTTGGGCCACATCGTATACACTCCACTGCCAAATATTTACAATTTCACAAGAATAATTCTGACTTTGCATGAATCTCATTAGGGGTGGACAACATTACGCCAAATACTAGAAAGTGAAGAGTAATCTACACCTCCATTTGCTGACAAACCTGATCTGCTATATGTCGGATATTTTCCTCTGAAATACTCTGATCGTCTGTACTATGATATGTTGAAGAGTTAACCCATTACTGCACAGTGACGCCTTGTGACTCCTTCACAAGGAAAGGCTTGGGAAATCATTGTGGAAAATGACAAAATTGCTTGTGACAAGCAATTTCTGCATTTTCCACAATGATTTCTAACCCAAAATGGTAAGATTTTTGAAATTTCATCAACATGAAATGGTCGTCTGCAACACCTTTCAAATTGGAACAGCCTAAAATTTCGCCGTCTGGTAATGGGTTAAAACAGGGCTCTAACCAAGAATTGGGACTAGACAGACCATCAAAACATAACTGTGATCTGAACCCAGACAAACCAATCCATGGGTCATTTAGGAAAGGTCTTATTCCTTTTCATGACGATCCCCAATTATTCCAGATGCCTTGGAAAGCAGAATAGAGCAAGATCAGCCTGCACATACCTGCAGTCTGACCTTGCTCTAATCTGCCTTCTTCTATGAATTTTCAGCTGGAAATGGGTTAACCGACTCACCTGATCTGCTATATGTCTGATATTTTCCTCTGAAATACTCTGATCCTCTGAACTATGATATGTTGAAGAGTTAACACACGGCTCTAACCAAGAATTGGGATTTGTATAATTTTCTCCTTTCTCTCAATACTTTCTTATATCTAAAAACTTTCAACATCAATTTTGTCATCTTTAACATCTGTCTGTCTGCATCAATCTAGAATTTTGTTGTTTGAAAGGAATTGACCCATTACCAGATTGCAAAATTTTGGCTTGGTTCAACTTCAAAGAAGTAGCGGAAGATAATTTCAAGTGAATAAAATTCTACTTTGTTGTTTTTTAAGGGTAGAAAACATTGTGGGAAATGAAGAAATTGCTTGTCACAAGCAATTTCTTCATTTTCCACAATGTTTTCCAAATCTTTTATCTTGTAGTGCCTCAAAAGGCATTACTGTGTGGTAAGGGGTTAACAAACTCACCTGATCTGCGATATGTCTGATATTTTCCTCCGAAATACTCTGATCGTCTCTAACCAGGAATTGGGATTAAACAGACCATCCAAACATAACTGTGATCTGAACCCAGACAAACCAATCCATGGGTCATTTAGGAAAGGTCTTTTTCCTTTTCATGACAATCCCCAATTATTCCAGATGCCTTGGAAAGCAGATTAGAGCAAGATCAGACAGAACATACATGCAGTTTGACCTTGCTCTATTCTGCCTTCTTCTATGAATTCAGCTGGAAATGGGTTAACCGACTCACCTGATCTGCTATATGTCTGATATTTTCCTCTGAAATACTCTGATCATCTGTACTATGATATGTTAAAGAGTTAACACACGGTTCTAACCAGGAGTTGGGATTGAACGGACCATCCAAACATAATCTTGATCTGAAATAAGGTATATATTATATCGACATGTATCATCGAAAACGAGATTAAAAATCTTCAGTTCCTTGGATGAGTTTTAGACATTGACAGTTGACTTTCAGATATAGCACATCAATCAAAAGATTGATGTCCAAGTGATGAGGGATAAATGACATATCGTCGTTGTAAATGCAAAACCTCGTATCTCGTTTTTGGAAAATTTCAAAGGGGAGGGAAAAAAGTGTAATAACTTTTCCCAAACTGAAATGTTTTACTTGAAATTTGGACATATTGTTCACAAATGATTTGTCATCAATACTGATCAGTAAAACATCTCAAATCCTGCAAGAATTGTCTGTAACTGGGCACTCAAGTTTGTACTTTGAAAATTGTAAGAATCGACATACAAGGTTTTGCATTTACAACGACGATATGTTATAATGTCAGGAGCAATGATCACCTTCTCCAACAACCCGTGGGCCACAGCCATGGCCATAGCAGAGATGGTAGTGCATCCATCTCCCATTCATGAGGTCCTAGGTTTGATCCCAGGCAGCGGCAAACATCCTTTCTGACAAAATTGTCTTCCATCGATGGTTGGATAATCATTAACCTATGTCGGCAATCAGCGGGAAGCTCAGTAAGGATGTTGTGGTAGAACTGGTATGAGAAACAACAGGAATCCATGGTTAAGTGCTCCAGCAATCATAATATGACAATAGAAGCTGAAAGAGGAGTTAAACCTCAATCAATCAATCCAACGACCAATACTATTCTGGCTCCAAGTAAAATTTGTAATCTATTTGAAAGAGCAATTCCCTAAAAAGTTACATTCATATCATCATCTGCACACATCAAAAAAATCCACAACTGTGTTGTTAACCCATTACCACTCAGTGACTCTTTTTGACTCCCCACAAGAAATTGGCCTGGGAAAAAATGGTGGAAAATGAAGAAATTGCTTGTGACAAGCAATTTCTTCATTTCCCACAATATTTTCTAAACAAGAGGGCCAAGATGGCCCTATATCGCTCACCTTAGAGATCATCAAGATGATAATTTTTGTCTCTTATCACATACACAACTTCTGAACAACGTTCATTAAAGGAAACAATTTAAACAATGCTAGTATTAGAGAGTTATACTACCATGGGAAGTGCAAAATTTACCTAAAGGATCTCTGATAAACAGAATTGGAGAAGATTGTATCATTATGAGACAATTCTACATACAAAATTTCAAAAGCCTTATATGCCAAACAGTTTAGGAGAAAAAGATTGTACAAGATTTCCTTCTTTGTTTCTTTATGAAATTCCATACCCACAACATAGGGTCAATTTTCCTTGTATCACAATAATTTGAAGTATTTTAAATAGAGGGCCTTGAGATGATTCTATACACAAAATTTCAAAGCTCTAGGCCAAAAGGTTCAGGAGAAGATTGTACAAGATTTCCTTCTTTGTCACTATATGAAATTCGATACCCCACAACATAGGGTCAATTTTTCTTGTATCACAATAATTTGAAGTAATTTGGTAGAGGGCCTTGAGATGATCCTACGTACAAAATTTCAAAGCTCTAGGCCAAACGGTTCAGGAGAAGATTGTACAAGATTTCTTTCTTTGTCACTATATAATAATAATAATAATAATAATAATAATAATAATAATAATAATAATAATAATAATAATAATAATAATAATAATAATAATAATAACTTTATTTTAAGAGGTAGCACAATTGGGCAAGCCCAGTCTTCCTTGTGGCCCTCTGTAAATTTACACATATTTACAATATATACAATATTTACAAGTTGAAAACAGACATGTATACAAAATGAAAATAGAAAAGTAGAAATTCCTATTTAGAGCAATATCACAGTTTATCAATGTCAACATTCAATCGGTGTATAAAGTACAATATTTCTACATCTGAATTATTCAATGTATAGAAATACTTGAATCTGTTGTGTTCCACCATGTCAGGAATGCAGATTTAAAAGTTTTCAAGTCATCTGCGACCCTGACATGAAGTGGAATTTGATTCCACAATTTAGGACCTGAGTATGCAAGGGAGTTTCTATAGAACTCAATCCTTGGTTTGGGGATAATTAGAGTTTGTTGACCATGTGATCTTAGTTTAGTATTGTCTGATTTCTTGAAAATTTGTGTCATGTAATCTGGAAATTCTTTATTAAGAGATTTGTAGATGAATATTGCTTTTTTATAAATAATTCTATCTTGAAATTTCATCCATATATATGAAATTTGATACCCACAACATAGGGTCAATTTTCAATGTATCACAATAATTTGAAGTATTTTGATAGAGGGCCCTGAGATGATTCTACAAACAAAATTTCAAAGCTCTCGGCCAACCAATTCAGGAGAAAAAGATTGTACAAGATTTCCTTCTTTGTTTCTATATGAAATTCGATACCCACAACATAGGGCCAATTTTCCTTGTATCACAATAATTTAAAGTATTTTGGTAGAGGGCCTTGAGATGATTCTACACACAAAATTTCAAAGCTCTAGGCCAAACGTTTCAGGAGAAGAAGATTGTACAAGATTTCCTTCTTTGTTTCTTTATGAAATTCAATACCCACAACATAGGGTCAATTTTCCTTGTATCACAATAATGTGAAGTATTTAAGTAGAGGGCCTTGAGATGATTCTACACACAAAATTTCAAAGCTCTAGGCCAAACGGTTCAGGAGAAGAAGGTTGTACAAGATTTCCTTCTTTGTCTCTATATGAAATTTGATACCTACAACATAGGGCCAATTTTCCTTGTATCAAAATAATGTGAAGATTTTTGATAAAGGGTTTTGAGATGATGCTACATACAAAATTTAAAGACTCTAGGCCTTATAGTTTGGGAGGAGAAGACTTTTTAGTAATTGTGGACAGACAGATGGACGGACAGACCGACGGACGATGGACGTTGAGCGATCACAATAGCTCACCTTCAGCACTTCATGCTAAGGTGAGCTAACAAAAATACCAAAGAATGAAAAAATTCTTTCACTTTAAGAGGAATTCTCTGTAAGGACCAGAAAACTTCGGCACGCATAGTCATGGATTTTTCTCATATTGCCATATCTCAAAGAGTATCATGAATGATGAGGAAAAATGACCTTAGTTTTGAATCATTCTCTTTCGTTTCCATAGCAACGCGATAAAATGTGTAAAAAAATTGGCATTTTCAAAATTTGACCCCTTGCTCTTTCAATCACATATCATTTCTACAATATCACAAGTTTTAAAAAAAGTTGTATACCATTGGAAAGGTTAATGGTTATAGATTCTAAAATTTACTAAATGTTAGACATTTATGAATTGTGTGTCAATCATCAGGGTTTGAAACACAAAAACGGGAGCAAAATAGGGGTCTTGTTCAAACTCATTATTCTGAGAAGTCAACAGTCTTTTAACAAAATAGATGATATTTTTCAGTAGATGACTTAAAATGTTATTCATATAAAGCAAAATCTTCGTGGGCAAACATGTGACTTTTTTCTGATGAGGGATTGAAATCAAGCAAAAGTGCAATTTCGACCTTCAAATTACCTCCCTTTATTACCCCCCTTTGGAACATCCGATCCGTTCATCGCTTTATACCCAACCTACAGCTGAACAACAACAACTGTCATGGCTGCCTCTGTCAATTTGGGTCATGTTTTCAAGGTGAAAATATTCATTTAAGTACAAATGGAATGGATTTAGGCCCACACAACCAGAAAATCAACATGATTCAAATAGATAAAGGTTTGTTGCATTGTATTTTTATTGGAAAAAACTTCTGTAACCAGGGCAAGAGTGAAATAAACTAAATATGTTGGTTTAAGTTTGCTTATCTGGTTGAACATACTTACATAGCTTATTTCACAATTTGTGAACATTTATAGCAGGACAATGGCCAGCATATTTTTTTTTTATCTAGATCTTTCACTTGTCATGCAAAGTTAATTTTGATTTATTTGGCAGACAGCATAGAACTAGATCAGCCTTGTAATGTTTGCAGACTGGACTTAATCTTTATCTCATGCATAATATGCCTGCCTCTTTTTATTCAACATGACAATGGTCAACATGGTTCCAATGAATAACATAATTATTTTTTGATTGAGTGGGATTTTATACCATATTCAACACTTTTTCCACTGTATTCTCATTCAACAATTATTGGCTGAGCTGGGGTTTCAACCCAAACCCCGACACTTTGTAAGGGCCGCAGCCATGGCGCAGTTGGTAGCGCATCTGCCTCTCATTCGAGGGGTCCTGGGTTCAATACCTGGCCGCGACAAGTACCCTTACTGACAAAAATGTTACCCATCAATGGTTTGATATCGTGAACCTATAATGTGGGAGAGCAGCTGGAGGCTCAGTAAGGGTGTTGTGGTAGCACTGGTATGAGAAACATCAGGAATCCATGGTTAGGTGCTCCAGCCGCCGCGACATGACCTTAGAAAATGGCGTAAAACCCAAATAAATCGAACCCTCACTATATAATGGGTGGATCTAGCAAGGGAGAGGGTCGGGATGTCTGCTCTCCTGTTGTGTTGGCCGGAAGAAATTTTAACTATTTAATGTTAGTACTATAATGTTACATATATTTATTCAACCCAAGTAATTATTTGGGCTTAGAAAACATCCTGGATCCTGCCTTGCTGTGTCTCTGGTCTCTGATTTTACCAACAGAGCTATCCCTCGGTATTTGGCTCTGTCTAATTTACTGATTTTGTATCCATGTTGTTGGTACATTTAATTTTGAAATTTAAATTTGAAATTCAAGGAGAAAAATAAGAATCTAGATTAAAAATGATTTGAGACAATATGAATGTAGTATTGAAAATGAATTGATCAAGTCATTGATTCTCCAATAACAATATGAAATTGTAAATTTCAGTTGAGCTGCAGATAAATGTGATCTGTCTAACTATAGGGGTCCATCAGAAAAGTCATCATCATCATCATACTGATATGTAGGGTCGAAGTGTAATACTGGAATGTTGAAAACTGCTGTTATGTAAAAGGCTGGTAAGTTTATATTATTTCATGTTGCTCAAATTTTATACAGGAAAGACAAAAGTGTATGATTGATATCATTGATATGAACTTTCACCCTTCCCCTCTGGGAATTTTTCCCCTGAATTGCAATGTTCCCCTCATAAGTCAATGTTTCAGAATTAACAATGTTCTCCCATGGGAGTTTTTAAATTATGTTAAAAATCAAAGATCTGGAGTTCATCATCTTATTAATATAGCTTTTAAAATATATTTTATTTGTGTTTTTAAAATATTTAGAAGCATTTTCAGTATTCAGAACATTACTTGCTGGAAAATCTTTCCCTTAAAACACCTCATTTGATGCATTTCCCCCAAATTTTTGGCCCTGTACCCCTTGCCCTAACCATAAAAAGAACCCCTTAGTAGTGACTTTCTATGAATTTTGCATGCATATTTCAAAGATTTTGCATTAAAGGTGGGATAGGTTAACCCTTTCCCAAACAAGACCTGGTTTTGACGTCCCTATTGAAAAAGGCTTGAGAAAACATTGAGGTAAAAGAAGAAAATACTGACAATTGATCAGCATTTTCTTCTTTTGCCTCAATATTTTTTTATGTATTTTGTACACATTTTTCTTCTTGAAAAACAACCATTTTGTCGTCTGTAGCACCTTTCAAATTTGAACAGTCCAAAATTTTGTTGTTTGGGAAACGGTTAAATCAGAAAAATTATCCTACAGAAGAACCAAAGTATTCAAAAATGCTGTTAAGTAAATTTGTTTGTACAAACACAGTATTATATATATACAGTATTACAAGCTTGCACGGATACAAATTCTAAATATTGACCATGACCTACTTGATGTGTTATGCATACCGGTAATTACAAATTAAGTGATTTTACAAGCTGTCGCAAAAGCACTTCAGTGTAGGCTTTGAAAACATTGCGGAAAATGAAAAAAAAATGCTTGTAAAGTTGTAATAAGCAATTTCTTCATTTCCAAATTCCAACAATGTTTTCTTCCAGGAAGGACCAAAAAAGTAGAATTGCATTCACTTAAAATCCATTTGTCGTCTGCAACAATTCTTTGAATTTGGTCCAGGCTAAAATTCTGCTGTTTGCAAAATGGTCAACAAACTGAGGGCCCATGCCTGAGAAAACATTGTTGCAAAAGAAGGAAATGATAGCTTGAGAAAAGACTGATGTGACAAAAATGGTGATTACCTGCCTTTAATGCTTTGTCTCAATATTCTCTTTACTATATTGAACTCAAATTCCATTAGATCTATTATTAACATACACTCTGTAGTCTCAAGCACATTTTACCTGAGACCCATCTAGAATTTGTCATTTGGAAAAGGATTTATTAGTGTTCAATTTAAATAGAAAAGAGGCTAGCAGTAAAAATTACTGAATTGCTGTACATGGTTGGACAGAAAGTTTGCTGTTTTAATTTCAGATGATTGTAGGGGAACAGTGGCTGCATATAAATACAATACTTGGAGATAGTACAATATGTACCATGGGTTAACCAACTCTGATCTGGTATGTTTTTTTCAGGTCATAAATGAATATAGATCTTTATACTAGCTACTTTTTATTATGTAAATATTATCAGTAACATCAAAATCGGGTCTTGATTAGTAAAGGAATATTAGAAAAAATATTGAGAAAACATTGAGGCAAAAGAAGATATGTTTATAACCAGCATTTTCTCCCTTTGCCTCATTTTTTTCTATGCTTTAATGACATAAATTTTCCTTCTCATTGAAACCATGTATTTTGTCGTCTGTGTCTGCTTTAACCCTTTCCCAAACGACGGAATTTTAGGGTGATCCACTTCATAAATTGCCGCAAATGACAAGATGGATATTATTAAAGATAGGATTTGTGTAAAATATGGCAAAGAAAATATTGAGACAAAAGGAGAAACTGCTGGTTATCAGCAGTTTCTTCTTTTGTTTCAATGTTTTCCCAAGCCTTTTCTATTAGGGACGTCAAAAGCAGGTCTTGTTTGGGAAAGGGTTAAAAGTGGAAAAGTCAAAGTTTCTGTCGTTTGGAAAAGGATTAAAACATTATAAGGGAATTTACCTGCATTTTTTTAGTCAAACTAATGATTTAGAAACCTTTTTAAGAACTTTTACATTAGTCTAACTTTAAAAAGTCTTTAACACAAGGTTATAAAGGCAGAGGAGTTTTATATATAAAGTAAATGACAAAATGTCTTCATTTCTTTCAACTTATATATTTTCTGTTTTTCATCTATCCTCTTGTCTTAACGTTTTTAGTTCTTACATTTCAGATTTGGCTGGAAAAGAATAAATATTATCACAGATATTTAGAAAACACAGTCCATTTTCTGCGATGCAGATGACCAGACAATGGTTTGAAGAATGACTGGTATGCTGATTGTGAATTTAACATTTATCTTTAGTTTTAATTATCCTCAAATAAATGAACTTGTAATGGATGATTTTAAGCAAAAATGAAATAAAAGCTGTTTAACAACTAAGAGTTGCTCCCAAAAACATTTATTTAGTGTTATGTGTCTTCTATTAAATATCAACAAGAACAATGTACAGTATAATGATTTATAAAACTAAAACTATGATGAATACATGGCTGTTATGTTTATTTACTCCCTTCTCAAACAAAATCAAAAATTTTGACTTGTATTATATATCAATTATGAAAGTTTTTGCTGTAAAAAGATTTAAAAGAATGCAATTTGTGTACATTGAAACCGTAAATGTTGCGAGAAAGTAAGAAAATGGTCGTCATCATCATCATGTCTTCCTGTTTTCCAAGCATTAGTTTTATGTATAAGTGGATGTCTATACCAGATCATGTTTGGGAAAGGGTTTCAGAAAAATATCAAGATTATCATGATATGAAACACTGAGAAAGAAGAAGAAAATACTTGTAACCTTCTTTTCCCCAATGCTTTCAAAGGCTTATTTGGAAAAAGAATGTACATGTACAGTTAAACAATATAGAAGGAACCATTTTGTTTTGTTGGCTCCACTGACTGTCAGACCAGTTAGCTATTGTCATGGCGGTGTGTCCATCATGGGCTTGTCCATCCTTGTATGTGTGTGTCTGTCTGCCTGTATTTCATGTTTTACAGGACTTCTGACTCGTATTTTCATCAATCATACCTAAAAATGTTATATGTTACCCGGCAACATTTGTTTTCAACATTTATGTCTAAGATCAGCTATTTGGTACTTTCCTGAGCCATTTTGGGGCATTTCTTTTATTTTTTTTTGGCAATAAATTGTCTAATATTTACATATTTATCACTCAATTTTACAATATTTCAACAGTTTATGCTATAAAATACTCTATTTTATCAATCTACAGGAAAAAAAAGAAAAAGAGAAAAGGTACATTTTTTGTGTACTTACTTACCCCACCCACTTTTTTAGCCTTGCATCAAATAAAATCACCACATCTCCATGTAAGTTTTGCCTTTAACTAATTTATGTTAGTATTGCATTTGAATTTAGTAAGAAATATCCACAAGTTTATGTTGTATTTGATAAAAATCATTTGGAAAACACTGATTTGAACGGTAGAAAATGCATACAAATGCAACTTTTCATGGTAAAACTCATGGAAATTTCCAACAAATGATTATTTTGAGGATAAAAAGATAAAATATAAGTTTCCTTAGGGTGTTTGCAGTAATTCTTAGGTGTTTTGATAATGTAATTCATTAAAAAGGCTAAAATGTATGCTCTGGGGGAGAGAATTTTGATTTTTGTCATTTTTGGCACGGTGCTAATTGTTCCCTACATTTTTCATTACTTGAAATATTTTTGCCCACTCAAATTTTTGCATGTTTCAATTCTACTAAGATACATCTTTCAACTCTAGTAGAGGATTAGCTACAAAAAGTGTTGACTCATTTGGAATATTTCTCTAAAAATTGCCAATTTTGACCTTTGTTCAAATTATGCAAAAGGGGTCATTTTCTGATGACACATGTGAGTTCTATGAAAGTTGTACAGATATCAGATTAGCAGCGAACTAACTTCGAATAATAGATGTTTCATACATTTGTACTGAAATATAAGTCTTGTGGTTATACTTGATGTATTGTAAGCTCAAAAATGTGTCATTTTTACCCCAAAATTGAGAAAAATATGCAAAAAATGGATTTTCCTCGTTTCCATGGCAACCATGCTCAATTTTCAAAAACTAAGTATCAATTATGCATTAGGGAGTTGAAATGGGTTCACATGCAAAATTTAAGAAAAATCCATGAGATGCCGTGCCGGACCTTTATGTAAATTTTCTGGTCCTTACAGAGAATTCCTCTTAAATTGCCGTCTGCAACATCTTTGAATTTGAACAAGTCATAAATTTTGTCGTTTGGTAATGGGTTAAGTATCTGTATAAAGAAAATGTTCACCTTTCTGTTGGATGTTCCGTGAGATAGGTATCTAATTGTTGATACAATGGATAGACCCCATCTATATCTACATTGTCAAGTCTTTGTGTAGTCAATATACGTTCTAACACACTCCCATGGGGTAAATCACAACTGGAACCTAAAATAATTAAACAGAAAAGAATTATTTCAATCCATTTTTTTTTACAAAAAATGCTGATATAAATATCCTAAGGAGTTGATAAACACTATCACAATTATTTAAAAAGTTTGGATAGGCAATTAAACAGCAAACATGTTTGTACCATAATCAAGTTACATATTTTCTAGCGTGGAACCAAAGTTTAGTATGAACATATTTTTGTCTATTTATATTTTGAAACAAATACAAGTCATCAAAGTTGATAACAATACATACATGCTATTTTCAGTGATCTTTGCTGATAGGTATTTTTTTCCTGTTGATCTTTTTTGTATGCTTGAATAACATGAATTGAGATACAATAGCTTGTTCATCAATTATTCTACCATATTGAAACAGCTGGTTCAGATAACCATGTGTTATGGGCATTTCTCACAGTTGTACAAACACTTTATCTTATTAGAGTGACCAGTTCTACTACATAAAATGGCTCTCCTTGAAATATCTTCGATGATCAATCCACCTTCTTCTCATTCATAGGCGCAGCAAGCTGTACCCAAAAACGCAATGTGAATTTTTACTTTCGTCGAATCTTAAAGCATCTGAATCTCAAGTAAAATACAGGAGCCACGAATGACCATCCATAATTCCTGGGTTTTTTTTTTTATTTCATTGGGGTTAAACCGGTTTTACGCCGTTTTCAACTTCTATGGCCATATCGCGGCGGCTGGAGCACCTAACCATGGGTTCCTGGTATTTCTCGCACCAGTACAACCACAATATCCAAACCGAGCCTCCAGCTGCTCTCTCACATAGATGATCCACACCCATTGGTGAGAGACAAATGACTTTTGTCAAATGTCAGAATGGATACTGGCCGAGTCGGGGTTCGAACTCGAGACCCCTGGATTGACAGACTCCGACGTTACCGTCTGACCTATCCGAGCTTGGCATTTTCCTAGGGAGCCCTCCCCCTCCCAACTCCCCTGGCTGGAAGAGTATACTCACATCCCAGACCAGCCTCTGTCAGTGATTCGCGCCAATAATGAAGAATTTACATCAGTTTTGTGCACACTTCATTTTCTGCTAGCTACGCCTGTGCCATTATCCTATTACCAAACGGCAAAATTTTAAGCTGGTCCAAATTCAAAGATGTTGCAGACGACAATTTCAAGTGAATGAAATTTAACATTTTTTGGTCTTTTTACGTAGAAAACATTGTGGGAAATGAAGAAATTGCTTGTCACAAGCAATTTCTTCATTTCCTACAATATTTTCCAAAGTCATTATCTAAAAGGGTGTCAAAAGGTGTCAAGCAATTTCTTCATTTCCGAAAATATTTTCCAAAGTCATTATCTAAAAGGGTGTCAAAAGGCGTCAATCTGTGGGAATGGGATAAAATCTATAAAATCTTAATATTCATCCAAGCATTTTTACCTGACATTTGATCTATGGTATATCTGCTGTTTTGACAATATTGCACTGGATAGGAACACGGAACAGTAGTGTTATCACATGATGAACAATTTTTGGTGGCTGGCACATATAACAAGGCTTCTAACACTAGATCTAAAAACAAATGTAATGACCTGAAAATACACAAAAATACTTGGATTAAATCACATATGAATAAAAAGAAGCATTGAATTCTCAATAATATGTTCCTAGCTAAAAAGCATGAGGTATTTCATCTTCTATTTGCATAAATCTACCGCTTCAATTTTTCAATGTAGAACTGAGGTGCGTTCTTTAGAGCGAGATTTCTTGAGATATCTTGAGATTTCTTAAGATATTTTTTGATAAAGCGTTCTTTAGAGCAAGATTTTTAAGACGCTCAATGGGAGGCGCCATTACCCTATACTTCATGTGGAACCCCTCGGTCAACTCTGTACAAACAATATAAAAGAGATTTGACCGAGTTGTTCCGAACACTCCATAATTCATAAACGGCGGTGTTCCAAATGCTCCGTACTTTTTATACAAATGACGTCATAATGACATCATTTGTATAAATATGGAGCATTTGTTACAGCTCGGTCAAAGTCTCGGTCTTAAAAACGCTTTATCCAAAACACCTTAAGAAATCTTAAAAATTTCGCTCTAAAGAACGCGCCTCTGTTCTCTCAGGAAAGCACTAAGGGTCCATCTAGACCCTCATGTTTGTAAATGTGTCAAGTTTTAAATTGTTTTAATAATTCTAATGTATAGAAGAGAATCCAGAGCGCTTATTCAGAGGATGAAACCAGGGTCCACGTGGACACGCCCATACCCTCCAGAATGGTGTCTAAAATGCGGTTAAAGTAATGAATAAGACTGAAATGAGGATAGTAATCATGCAATTGGGCATATTTGTCTTGGTGAAAACTCTCTTAACTAGAAATCTATCACTAAAGGTGATAAAATACCCCCACCATTACATTTGTCCGGACAAGCATTTTTGTTGACAAAGGGCAGTAACTCCAAAAATATAAGCAGTAGAGTAATAGTTCTTGAGCACTGCATCTCTCCATAATGAGATCTATCCACCTACGAAGTTTCATGATTCTACCTCTATTATTTTTTGAATTATGCCCAAGACAACAAGGATAGACAGACAGACAGAGGGAAGGACTTTCATTTTGCGGGGGTATAAATATGTAGATACAGGCGTGAACTTACTTATGCTGGTGTAAACCATTTGACAACTGGCTGTTCCATTTACCTAGGAACCTCCCTAACACTTCATTCAAATCTTCCATATTCCACGCACCATGGATTTCTTCACCGTCCTTAAAAACAAGTAAATAATCTTTACTTCAAAATGTAGTCGAAGACGATTCAAATGAGTACCTACAAGACAGGTTTTGGACAAGAAAGTTTATCTAAGGAACCAAAGAACCTCCCAGACTTTTTCATTTAAATCTTATATCATGTTCCATGGATTTCTTCACCAATTTGCATCAGTACATCATAGAGAAGAAAATATTGAAGCAAAAGGAAAAATTGCTGGTTATCAGCAAATTCTTCTTTTGTCTCACCGTTTTTTCCGAAAATTTTCTATTAAGGACAACATTTCTATGGCATGTTTGCTCTCTCATTCAATCATATGTGACTTTGTATTTAGACCAGTCAGACAATTCTCCTTCTATATATTCTAGATCTAAATCTAGTTGAATATCTTAAATCATAAAAAGATAACTTTTGTCTAATTCTCCCATTCATACATGTAGCAGTTATGTCCCTTACTCCATTGGAAAATTACAAAGTGTCTCCCATTTGACCCTTTCACAAACACAAAACATTTTAGGTTTTACGCTGCTCCAAATTAACCCTTTCCCAAACAAGACCTGGTTTTGACGCCCCTAAGTGATTATGCTTGGGAAAACATTGAGACAAAAGAAGAAAGTGCTGATAATCAGCACTTTCTCCTTTTGCCTCAATATTTTCTGAGCTAAATTGGACACAAATCCAACCTTCATTAACATCCATATTGTCGTCTGCAGCAGCTTTCAAATTGGATCACCCTATTTTTTTGTCGTTTGGGAAAGGGTTAAAAGCTGTTACAGACAACATAACTGAAAATGGAAAGCTTGTAGGTTCTTATTAGGGTTGTAACTAGAAGACCTGAAGGTCTTGAGTCGCTCCACAGGCCTAAGTTTCATGTAATATTTAATCCAAGATTAGATTGTTCAATGCTTGTGTTTCATAGAGCAAAAAGAAAGTTACAAAACTAGATTGTTCAAAATGTTTGGTTCTTCAAGCAAAGAAAGTAAAACTATATGTTTGCCATTTGAGAAAGGGTAAAAGGAAATGGTAGAACATTCCAGCTTAGGATGATACTAGCAATTAAAATTTTCTATCTTCCAAACAGATCTAAATTAACAGACCATTGATTACTCCAAAATATTTCATATTTCTAAAAATAGATTTGGAGCTAAAAATAGATTTGGGGAAATACCATATTCCAAAATTAATGCAAATGGGTGATGAAACCTGAATTTCTTGTCATATCAAGTCCAAGTTTTGACTAAATTTTTCAAAACTTGTTGCTCTTAAAGCAATAACAAAGTAACTAGAAAGCTGAAAACACATTCGTATAAGATCAATTGGTTACCAAGCTTTGTCTTTAATAGAGTGAGTTTGGCTGTTAGAGTGAAAACAAAGTCAAAATTAGCAATTTTGTCAAATTGAAAGGCATATAACTGAGGATTTTATATTCCTATCTAGCAAAGAATCTCACTAAAGCAAGATCTTAACTTCACCTACATCTTGTTTAAGTTTTGACTTGATTGTTCAATATTTGTGGATGTAAAGAGTGTAAAATCAAAGTAGAAAACAGCAATTTTGTCAAATTCAAGGGCAGAAAAATCATGATTTAAGATTCCTATGAAACTGAAAATTACACACATGCACGATCTTATGGCCAGTAAGATTACATGAAAGTTTCGTGTTGATTGGTGGATATTTATGGTTGTTAGAGTAAAAATAAGGTCAAAAATGGTAATTTTGCCAATTTCAAGGGCACATACCTCAAGACATAATATTCAGATCAAGCTGAAAATTGCACTCAGGCAAGATCTTATCAGCACCAACATTCTGACCAAGTTTTGTCTTGATTGATAAATATTTGTAGTGGCTAGAGTGAAAACAAAGTCAAAACAGCCATTTTTTAATTCAAGGGCAGATAACTCCAGACTTTCTCATTCAATCAGAATTAAATTTAGGAATCTGATAGAGGGCCACCTAGGGATCATTCCTGTGAAGTTTGATTGAAATCCATCAAGTGGTTTCTGAGGAGAAGATTTTTAAAGAAAAAGTTGACGACCGGACGGACGGACGGACGCACGCACGACGGACACAGCGCCATGACAATAGCCCGCTGGCCTGAAGGCCAGTGGAGCTAAAAACCAGGTCTTGTTTGAGAAAAGGTTAAGTTTTATTTTCATAAAAACGCACTAAAAAACTTTTTTTTTTCCGATTCAGGATCGTCTGCAGCTGCCATCAATTTAGCGGTGAGCAAATTTGTTTATTTCGAAAGGTAAAATTACATATTAAATTTTACTTTAATGTCAATTATCTCATATTTCGTCTGAGCTTAAATTTTTGTAGTGCTTTCCTTTCAATTCACATTTTATTGGTTACATGTAACAATCGGAATCCAACAAAACATAATGTCTCTGAACAGGAAATAAAAACCCCTTTCAAGCATCTTGTGCCAAGCCCTGATAGCTCACTTGGTAACTTCTGAGTCTGTCAATCTAGAGTCGCGAGTTCAAACCCCAGGTTGGCCAATGATCCATTCTGACATATGGCAAAATTCAAATTTGTCTCTTATCAAATGGGTGTGAATCATCTATGAGAAAGAGCAGCAGCTAAGGCTTGGTTTGGATGTTGTGGTTGTACTGGTGAGGGAAATACTAGGCAACCATGGTTGGGTGCTCCAGTCGCCCAATACGACCATAGTAGTTAACAGAGGCATTAAACCCTAATCAATCAATCAATCCCAGCTTCTTGTCCCATTTGCAACGAAACAGATCTCTGCCCCTGACCTTTAACATTCAAAATCCGAGTGTAAACTAATTCCTACATAGAGACACTTTTCCATGCCTTACAAGATAAATGCGTAGGAAAATATTGCTGTGAAATGAGGAAATTGCTTGTAACAAGCAATTTCTTCATTGCACACAATGTTTTCTTCCAAGAAAGACCAATAAATTCATTCACTTGAAAGTCTTGTTTGCAACATCTATGAATTTGGACAAGTCTTAAAATTTACCGTCGAGTGATGAATTAAAGAACATTCTTGGGTCATGGGCCAAATTTTGGCAATGTTCAATCATTGAGATAGAACATAGAAACAATTTAGAAACCAAGCTTGCCTTGGTTGTTGACCAAAATGAACCTTTTTTAATCTTTTCCATACAACCAGCATGTTCTCTTTTTATCTCAATATCATCTTCACTATATTTTACACAGGCCTTATCTTTTTTTAACCACCATATTGTCATCATAAACAGTTTGGTCACACAAGAATGGATGGCCTTGCCAAAATTGCCCGTTCCAACAAACAGTGAGAGATCGACAGAAGAGCAAAAGACAGAGAAAGAGATGGGAGAACAATATCACAGAATGACATGTGTGAAGATGAGTGAGTTGGTCACGCTCGCACAGGACAGAGAGAGATGGAGAGAGCTGGTTGGCACTAATCATCTGCAGTGCCCCAACGGCAACCGCCATAGGATCGGTGAGGCAATGTGATTGTCATCTGCATCAGCTTTCAAATTGGACCGGTCTACTATTTTGTTTCGGAAGGTTTATTAAACATCAAAACCTTTCAAATATTTAACCGAGAAATTGATCAAGCAAATCCCGAAAAACAGATTAAATTGATCTATCCAGGTTACAAACCATAAAATCTTGCAATTTCAGTATTTTGAACTTGAAATTTTTGCTTTATCACAACCATTTATTAAACTTCACAGTTTTTGCCTATTTTCCTTTCTATGGTTGGGGTTCCCTTCCAAAAACCCTGTAACTACAGCTATAAACAAGCCATAATTAGAATATTTACGAAAGTTGCCAACAATATCGCTGCTTTACAACAAAAACCTCGTAACTACAGCTTGAAACAAGCTGTAGTTACCAGGTTTTTGTTGAAAAGCGACAATATATTGGTTCAATGGATAAGAAAAATGAAATGGGTGTTTACTTTTTCAGCCCATAATTTGTTCCCCGTCATAAACTGAAATTGATTTTTTTCCTTTTAGTGTTTACATCAATTTCATTGCTGAAAGATTATTACATTTTGTCACTCATTTTCTAAAAATTTGTAATTAAAGTTTCTTGAACCCTTTCTCAAACATGTCCTGTTTTGACAATGTTGATAAAGAAAGATTTGAAAACATTGAGGGGAAAGAAGATACAGGTAATTCTGCATTTCTCCTCTATCCTCAATGTTTTCTATTCTCTAAATATTTTTTTTTGTTTTCAATTTTGTCCATTTGCAAACTCAATGATGTTGGACTAGTCCAATGTATTATTGTTTGAGAAAAATAAAGAGCTATGTTTAACCCTTTCCCAAACAAGACCTGGTTTTGACGTCCCTTATAGAATAGGTTTATTAAAACATTGAGACAAAAGAAGAAACTGCTGATAACCAGCAGTTTCTCCTTTTGCCTCAATATTTTCTTGAATAAATGATTCACAATTCCAATCGTAATTACCATCCATTTTGTCGTCTGCAGCTGCTTTCGAATTTGACCACTCTAAAATTTTGTTGCTTGGGAAAGGGTTAAAATAGTTTGCAAAATAGGCAAAAAATTCATCATTTGCAAATGCATTTCCAATTGTTTTTATCTCTAGAAAAAACTAGCAATGTATCTATGTAGTCAGATCTTTGTCTAGACTATGCCATCAAAGCAAGAATATTCACGACAAAATGTTTAACATTGAAAGTCACATGAAGAGTTTAAACGTGATCCACTCAAGTGAGACCCAGTTTTCAAAATTAAAATCCTTTCCTAAACAGCAAAATTTTGGACTACTATGATTTGAAAGATGCTACAGACAGCAAAATGGATGCTGATAATGACAGAATTTGCGTAAAACCCTGCAAAGAAAATATTGAGACAAAAGGAGAAAATGCTGGTTATCAGCATTTTCTTCTTTGTCTTAATATTTTCCCAAACTTTATTTCATTAAATGTCAAAAGCAGGTCTTGTTTAAGAACGAGTTAAGCGAGACCTAGATATTTAATATCCTACAGTATCTTTCAAATCTATACCAATGATTGCGTCAAATTATGTCAAAAACCTCCTTTTTGCATCGTAATAGCTTTTCAAAATTGCAATTCCCTAAACATGGATATAGCTTTTTCCTTGCAGATTTTGTTATTATGCACTTTATCAGCAAAATCTTAAGCATTGATTGTGTCAAATTACGTCTGCACAAGTCCTAATGTCGTAATAGGTGAAGAAAATTGTGTTTCTTAAACAAAGATATTGGGTTTTTTTGTGTCATGAAACAAATGTAATTTCACCCCTTTACAAACTTTGCCTTCCATGCTGTGATGTTTCCATATCTCGGCTTTTTTACCATTTATTTTGTAGTCGGCAACATCTTTCAATTTGGGACATCCTTCAATTTGTTGTCCAGAAAAAAGTTCATGTTCAAATTCGCCTAGGTAATGATTGACTGAATGGAGTTAAGAACCATTTCTTTAAAATGTTTCAGTAAAAGTTGTGGTGACTGGAGCACCTAACCATGGATTCCTCCATATTTCTCTGACCATACGCTACCATATCATCCTTTCCCAGCCTCCAGCTGCCCATCCCATTTTCATTTACAATTATCAGCCTTTTGGTGATAGACAAATGCCAGAAAGAACAATGACCTAGGCCTGGGATCAAATCTGAGAAGCAGCAAGATAAAGAAATTGCATATGTAGAATGTTTGAAGTGAATACTGTATACTTGCAAAATCAAACAGATTCTTCATTTAAATCTAAACTTTTAATAATTTCAACAATTTCATCGTAACAACTACATTACATGTCTTAAATCTAAGCCATAAAAGCTAGATATTATCTGCATATCATATGCAAGCTCAACAAAAAATAGAACCCTTCATGTTGTTTTTCAACCAATAGAAAACAAATCCCCGCTTTTCAACTAAAACCTTGTAACTGCAGCTTTTTGTAAGCTGCCGTTACAAGGTTTTTGTTAAAAAGCAGCAAAATATCATTAAAAGGTACAAAGACCTTGAGGTTGTTTACTAGAGGATAAACTGCATGTCACTGTACTATCAGTGGCGGATCCAGAGGGGGTTCGGGGGGTTCAAACGAACCCCCCTCTGAAGCCTAATTCTTTCATTTTCATGCAGAAATTAAGTCAAAATTGTATATTAATCGGAAAACGAACCCCCCTAATTGTAAATTCGAACCCCCCTTTCAGAAATCCTGGATCCGCCACTGACTATATACTTTATAGTTCATACCTTTTATCCGCAGGTGTGCTCAAAAGTATCGTAACTACAGCTTTTTCAACATTTAGTTACTCTGTTTCTTTAATACATCTGACATATCATTTTGTATTGATGAAATTTCCAGCTGTTGTTTTGTCATATTATACTTATTGTCACATATCATATTAACCCTTGTCCTGCTGACTTTGAATTTTGTTTTTGAATAAACAGCCAATTTAAGGGGCCTTCCAATGAGACTCAAGTTTTTGCCATAATAGAAAGCAGGCAGTGTAGGCTAAGATCAGACTGCACATCTGTGCAGGCTGATCTTAGTCTATACTGCCTGCCAAAGCTTTGGTCACAACAGTAAATTGATGTGAATAGCATTAGAACAGTTAAGTCTATGTCTATCTATCCTTGCAAGTCCCATGAAATTCCATACTAATTCCGTATTTTTTCATCTCTCTGTACTTTTCGTACATTTTGATTTCCTTACCTTTCTAAACAGCCACTGTTTCAACTAGAACTGTCGCAAAGCAGACAAATACCCCCCCCCCCCCCCACATACACACACAAAAACTAGCGCCTTGTCACAGAAACAGGTTTTAAACAAAGTCAAATTTTGACCTTGACCTTTGACCCTCTTGACCCCAAAACAATATGGCACCTCTTTAGGTCATGGGCAACAACTGTGTAAAGTTTCATGATCTTAAGTCAACCGGTTCTTGACTTAAAGCACGGAAACAGATTTTAAACAAAGTCCAATTGTGACTTTGACCTTTGTGACCCAAAAACAATAGGGCACCTCCTTGGGTCATGGGCAACAACTGTGTAAAGTTTCATGATCCTAGGTCGAACGGTTCTGGAGTTAGAGGATGAATGGACGGATGGATGTACGGACGGATGGATGGATGGATGGATGGATGGACGGACAGACAGACAGACAGACATGGTGAAACCAATATGCCCCCCTCTACTTTGTAGGTGGGGTATAAAAATATCAGTCACACTCAACAATAACTGATTTCATTTTGATTTTTTTTTAATTTGTTGCATATCAATGCTTAAAATTCGAAGGGGATGCAGACTCTAAATTACTGATTGGGGTTTAACGCCTCTTTCAACTGCTATAGTCATATTGCGACAGCTGGAGCACCTAACCATTGATTCCTGTTGATTCTCATACCAGCATTACCACAACATCCTTACCAAGCCTCCAGCTGCTCTCGCACATATTTTGTATTGAGAAGTACATTCTGAGTAAAAACTTGGTGGCAAAAGGAGTAATAATTGACCATCTCTTTCGATACATTAACCAGTCAGTATATTGCTGCTTTTCAACAATAATCTCGTAACTGCAGCTTAAAACAAAATTGCTTGCCGGAAATAGCAACATCCCGGCAAGCCCTATTTTGATGTTAACCAGTCACTAAATTTAGAATGTTTGTTGTAAATGACCAGATCCGGTCAAGCCCCAGTGCTGTACCTGACATATCCGTAGATTGTTTTGCGGAGTTTCTGCTAATGCCAGGAGTGCTCGCTTCATCCTTGTTCTGTCACTGAAAATAGAAATAGGAACGGATTGAACTCTCATACAAAATGAATTTGGTAAACAAAAATCCGATTTTGGTCTTGCACTCAGCCGGAAATGGCGAGATCCCTGTACAGCCTTTTTTCTGTATCTGACATTATCAGCATATTATTTCTGCTAGTATTACGAGTGCACACTTTATTGTTATTCTGTCTCTGAAAAGGAAAAAGCAGAAAAATATTGCACTTGCTTAAAAAATGTCTATTTCTGTTCATGACATATGAATAGATTGGTCTGCAGTGTTTTAATTCATTCCAAGGTAATTACACTTTTTGAAGCCACACAAGATGAAGGTGTTGGAAAACTTGTGAGAAATGAAGAAATTGCTTGTCACAAGCAATTTCTTCATTTTCCACAATGTTTTCTACCCTGGTGGACCAAAGAATGTAAAACAAAATTCACTCATCCGCAATATCTTTGATTTTGAACAAGTCTCAAATTTTGCTGTCTGGTGGTGACTTATTTTGTGCCAGTATAGGAGTGTTTGCTTCATTCTTGGTCACTGTAAATAGAAATAGGAATGAATTGAACCCTCTTGGACTGTAAGCAACCTACGCAAATAATTATCTTATTTCCTTTAACAGACCAAATCTGCAGTTTTCAGTATCACAACTTGTGAGCATAATCTTTTTGTCAATTTCGCAAATGGTCATTTATCATAACAAAGTTTGTGCATTTATAGTCTATCGGTTATAACTTTAGACTTGTATACAAACACTAAAAAACAAATACATAGTTTTAACATTTACCAAACCATTTATCGTGAGCTATACGAGCGAATTAATGTCCTAATTCTTTCATTTCCAAAAGAGGAAGTGTTTGTGTTGGGCCATTTATCAACAACAAGAAGAAAAGTGTTTGTACACGACTCTACTTTTATAGCCGATGAGTTATATGTATAGTTCCTAGATTTTACAACCTCTGAGCTCGAGCCAAGAAAATGTCTTTCCCACTTTTCATTTGTGCAGGCCGATGCCTACGATTCTATTTTTAATACAAGATCAGCATTATGAAAAGGGTTGACCAACTACCAGACAGCAACATTATAGACTAGTTCCAAATCAAGATATTGAAGATGACCATTTCAAGTGATTTTTTTGTCTTTTGGGATAGAAAACAATGTGTGAAATGGAAAAAGTTGCTTGTCAGAAGCAATTTCTTCACTTGCCACAATGTTTTCCAATGCCATTATCCTTTGGGATGGCAAAAAGCCTCATTAATTAACCCTTTCCCAAGCATGAGCGGGTTTTGATGTCTCTGGTAGAAATGGATTGGAAAAACATTGAGACAAAAGAAGAAACTGCTGATAACCAGCAGTTTCTCCTTTCGACTCAATATTTTCTGTGTAATCTTATACACAAATTCTATTGTTAACAACATCCTTTTGTCGTCTGAAGCAGCTTTAAAGTTGTCCGCCTTAAAAAAATTGCTGTTTGGGAAAGGGTTAAAGGTTAATTATTGGGTTAATTTAGTCACATCCATTGGAGCAAGAGACTGCTGACAAGGGAGATTGTCGACAAGGCTCTGAAAGTATAAGTATCCTTGAAAATTTTAGAAGTATTTTCAAAATCTCTTAGAGCTTTAACCCTTTCCCAAATGACAAAATTTTGGGTGTCTCACTTCAAAAACTGCCTCAAATGACAAAACAGAAGTTATTAAAGATAAAATTTGTGTAAAATATGGGATAGAAAATATTGAGACAAAAGGAGAAACTGCTGGTTATCAGCAGTTTCTTCTTTTGTTTCAATGTTTTCCCAAGCCTTTTCTATTAGGGACGTCAAAACCAGGTCTTGTTTGGGAAAGGGTTAATTTAGTTTCATAGAATGACCATTTAAATTTTGGCTAAGTCAGCATCAACAATTGACTTAACCCTTTCCCAAACAAGACCTGGTTTTGACGTCCCTATTAGATATGGCTTAGGAAAACATCGAGATAAAAGAAGAAACTGCTGATAGCCAGCAGTTTCTCCTTTTGTCTCAATATTTTCTGTGCTAAAATACACAATTCCTGTGTTTATTCATAACTGCGGCAGCATTGAATTTGGACCATCCTAAAATTTTGTCGTTTGGGAAAGGGTTAAATGAACACTTTCTCACAAGACATCACTTTCAAACAGGTGAAAATTCAGGGTGAAAGCAGACAAGAGAATAAAAGGCTACTTGCAAAATTTTATTTGTATTGCATAAATCCCTTTCCCAAACGACAAAATTTTAGGGTGTTTCAATTTGAAAGCTAATACATACGACAAAATGCATGTTGATAATGAGAACATTTGTGTATAAAATGGTACATAAAATATTGAGGCAAAAGGAGAAAATGCTGATTATCAGCATTTTCTTCTTTTGTCTCAATGTTTCCCATGCCTTTTCTAATAGGGACGTCAAACCAGGTCTTGTTTGGGAAGAGAATAAAAGGCTACTTGCAAAATTTTATTTGTATTGCATAAACAACTGTCAAGAAAATGGTGATCAAAAGTTCTTATTTTTCTATCAATGTATTCAAAAACAAAGTTTGATAATATAAATGGTAAAACCATTCATTGTTTTGGATTAGGTTAAAGTTATGTACAAACAGTTCAAGAATCTCTACAAGATTAACCCTTTCCTAAACAAGACCTGGTTTTGAAGTCCCTAATATAAGAATGCTTAGAAAACATTGAGGTAAAAGAAGAAATGTTGATAACCAGCATTTTCACCTTTTGCTGCATTATTTTCTGCGCTATTTTTTGTGCTATATTGTATACAAATCTCTATCTTTATCAACATATGTTTTGTTGTCTGAAGCAGATAAGAAATTGGAACAATCTCTTGATAGAGAAAGGGATTGTCAGTTTCATAAGGCTGAATAGTTCATGGAATTATATGACATTTCCTTGTCTGAAACATTCCCATTCTAAAACGTGAATGTTACACAACAACAAGAAAATTGTTGAGACAAACCACAAAAACATGCTGATTCTGCGATAAATTTGTCTCAGTCTGAGGTTGGGGCTTTCTCAAATACCAGGACTTGAAGATTAACCTTACCCGAACAAAGACTGAATTAAACATATCTTATATACAAAGTTTGGGAAAATATTGAGACACAAAGAAAATAATGATTATAACCAATATTTTCTTTTTAGCCTCAGTACTTTCTGTGCTTTATTGTGCACAAACCTACATCCATTTTGTCATCCATTGCAGCTTGCAAATTGGACAACTCTAAAAACTTGCAGTTTGAAAAAAGGTTGAAATAATCAATGCAAAAACATTTTGTTATCTCATAATAAAAGTAGACCTTGAAAATTATCTCGGCATGATCATGCCATGAAACATTGATAATCTTTCAATTAAATCTTTCAATTATTTTTTGCATTAGTTATGTATGTATTTCCCTTTCCTTTAGAAATGCCAAAAATCTTACACCAGTCCAATTTAGAATGAGTTGCAGATGTCAAAATGATTAATAGAAATCATAAGGAGGAATCACTGATTTTCAGCAATTAATTCTTTTTTCTCAATGTCCGTCATATTGTATTGTTTTGTATGCTGTATTGTGTAATCCTCATGGGTCAACGACCTTCTGGATATTTGCTAATAAACTATGTTCCATGTTCCATAATAAACTATGTTCCAAAACTATTCTACTCGGGGCATCAGGCATTCTATAGAGAACAATGACTTTTTTGTATCAGATTTCTTTATTTTCTTGACAAATATTACAAACTTTTAGTTGGAAAACTTACAAAATGTGTTTTTTCACGATAAAAGGATTCAAAATAAGTTAAATTGAATTAGTTAAAATAAGAAAATTATTCATAGAAGATAAATTTGAATGGAGTTTGATGCCCGACTCAACAGCTTAGGTCATAATATGGAGACTGGATCTCGGTTTAAAGTGTCATCCGAAAGGCTAGAGAGGCAGGGGATCAAACCTGCCACCCTTGTGTTACAAGCCCAGCGCATTACCGGCTGCGGCCATGGCGCAGTTGGTAGCGCATCTGCCTCTCATTCGAGAGGTCCCGGGTTCGATACCCGGCCGCGGCAAAAACAATTTCTGACAAAAAGTCACCCATCAATGGTTTGATATCGTGAACCTATGTGGTAGAGCAGCTGGAGGCTGGTTTAGGGTGTTGTGGTAGTACTGGTGAGAGAAATACCAGGAATCCATGGTTAGGTGCTCCAGCTGCGCGATATGACCAAAGTAGTTGAAAACAGCGTAAAACACCAATAAACCAAGCCCAGCGCATTACCACTGCATCAAATCTGCCTTTCTTTTATTCTTGAACAGATAAATAAATCAAATTCAAAATATATAGGAAGGATAATCGTATCATGCTGAAAAGCAGGAAATTATTTATCGAACTTTTGGTACAAATTATTCATTATCTAATGAATAACCAATAGCAGCCCACGCTTTTTACACAATCTTGGCAAAGTTTCCCCTACTGCATTTAGACTGGGAATACCATAACCATGGCAAAACCCACGTCTATTTTTACGTCAGGAGTAAACAAGTTTCCGATATCCTATTTATAGCACAAGGAAATAGGTCACTGTGCTGTAATCCTACTAAATATTGGGATTTCACAATCCCTCTTTGTGTAGAGATTGTTTTTCCAATTTTCCCAAGCAAGAGCTAAATTTTGTCATCCCAGATAATAAAAGTTTGGGAAAACATTGAGGCAAAAGAAGAAAATGCTGATAACCAGCATTTTCTTCTATTACCTCAATATTTTCTGTACAAAATCATACACAAATCTTATCTTAATCACCACCAAACTTGACGTCTTAATTCAGACTTGTCTAAAATCTTAATGTATGGGAAAGGATTGTTATGACCAAGTTTTAGTCAAGGTTGTAACACGATTGTGTCATATGAAGACCTATTTCACAATATTCTAGCATACATATGTAACATAGTGCCGAGTGTTGAAATAATCTCATCTATTGATTAACCATTTCCGTAAATATTAACAGGTTTTAATTTAAAGCTACTATTTCCCAGATTTGGACCCAAAAATTGTCAAATACAAACGAAATGTACACTTTTTAAGCTTTATATGACCTGATTAAATGATTACGACAAACTATTGAAGCAACGACTCATTTTTTCGCAATTTGATACCAAATTCATGAAGCGATATCGAAAGTAGGTCAAAACAGTAGATGCGACTTTCTTAAATGACGTCACAACATACATGATGACGTCATATTGAAATTCAAGTATGAATCTCGTTTGAATCATGGTCCGCGCTGTATGCGCATGCGCAACAATTTCAAAATAATTCTAACCCCATCTGAGACGGGGTTGAATTTAGGTTTGGATTCTCCCTAAAATCAGCTATCTGTCTTGTAATTTCGGCTCATTCTCTGTCTGAATCGCATATTATTAACCATCCCGAGGTGGTCAACACAAAAGTTTTGCATATTTTTTAAAAAAAAATTAATTTTTTGCAATTAGACCATCTGTTACCGTCGCCCTTTAAGTCCCGATAAAACAGGCCTTTGGTTCAAGTGAAATACAATAGAGAAAAAATTTATATTCAACTAAATCTTTATTTTTGTACTTTTCTTTCATTGTTTTCTGTATTTTAATAATACAAATATTTTGTTTGAAGTGACTTGAATTTTGATGTCTGCAACACCTTTCCAGACGGGTACCTTATAGACCCTTACTTTTGTCAAAATGTGATATGGTAATATTTATCCCATAAACATTAATCCAAATAATAAAACAGTTGTAGGGAAAGGAGTAATGATAATTTACAAGCATTTTTCAAAGATGTGGTCAAATGTTGGGTATGCTTTAAAATTTCGTCCAATTTTAGCTAACAGATCATAATTATAAATATGTATCAAGATGACTTTTGTATTGCTTGTTTGATTTCGAAATGAGAATAATCATAAGATCAACAATATTTTGAGTTTTAAGATTTAAAGCCACAATGGATAGGCCCCAAGATCAGAATCTTGCCAGATCCTTCAGATAACTATGGTTGATTGCATTCCAGCCTGATTAAATCATTCTGATTGATCTGCCTCCTCTATGTGGGGGCCCATTGTATTTCACGATTTGGCTCTTATATCAGAAGTGGCACAATAGGTAGGGCTTATTGTTTCTTGGGTGTTTTTGTTGTTGTTGTTGTTGTTGTTGTTGTTGTTGTTGTGAAAGAATTTATTTTGTGGGTATTTTCATAAAGTGCTGAAAGTCACCTATAAAATGCTCTTCAATCATACCAACACAAAAGTTGTGCTTCCAGTTCAAGCACTGGAATGCCTTGCAGTAGGACATTACGCTCAAACTATAACTTTCGAAAAGACTGATCAAAATAGTCACACCCATATCACTTTTCCAAGACAGTCATTTTTCCAGTTTCCAGATTTTTCTATCTCATTAATACCGATTCAATAATATAATCAGATTCTTTTTTGTCATGATATTCAAAAGCATCAAGAGAGATCAGCACTGGCTTTTATCTTTTTTGTGCTCTCTTTGATACTTTTCAATTTCTTTTTTCTAAATACTAATGTCGTGTTTCCATCAAGATGTCTTCTTATTTTCAAAGTAATTAAATTTGAGCTTTTTCAAAATGGCCTATTTTCAAGTGAAGCGAACATGTCATTAACATAGTTGAGTACAAACCACTATAGTTAGTCACGTAAGCCTTCAGACAGGCTATTAAAAAGGAGCAAGAGCACTTTAAATGGTAATGTGAGTTTAATGGTAATTAATTCAGTCAATTAGTCAACAATGTTAACTATACAGTAAACAACAAAGGGAAAATTCTTGTTTCTGTTCAGTCTTTAGGTCGAAGTAAACAATTTTTCTGTGATTCCACATTGGGGTCCATACAAGTATTATAGCAATTACATCAAATAAAGTCTTTATTATTATTACTATTATTATTACATCTTTGAGGGGGTATCACCAGTTCAAGGCTGATTGGATTGGATGGAGTTTTATGTCCCACTCAACAGCTAAGATCATTATGAAGACGGGACCTCAGTTTAAAGTCTCATCCAAAAGACTGGAGAAACTGGGGTTTGAACCACTGAGTCACCGACCCCTATGTTTCAAGTCCAACGTGTTAACCACTGCACCACCTCCACCCCAGTTCAAGGCTGAGGCTTTGAAATACCTAAGAAACCTAACACAAAAACATTATACCAGTAATTGCTTAGATTAATGGTGCATTTTGGACTCAAACAAGAAACCATAGATCTTCTTCATCAGTTGAAATTATTTCATCTCTATCTCATGAACAGAGAGACAGATGGGTGAAGTCATTAATTTTGGCCATGGCCTTTCCATTTGATCTTCACCTATATTAACAGTAAGACAGGGCACCTTTTTCCAATTTAGGCCACAAGGTCATCAGATAATCTTAATGTTTATGTAAACTGATGTCTCTGCCAAATGTTTTATTGAACTTTTATTGAAATTGTATCATGAAATATAATGTATTGTATAATATGATGGATCAGAAATTAAGTATTTCCTGCATCATGTTGGTAAACCGACTGATCCATCAGCATTTGTCTAAATGCAATCTTATCTTAGCAAATATCAATTGTCTAACAATTTTTCTTATTGACGTTCATAACAATTTTAGTTTATTAGACTGATTGATTAGCATTAATTCATCAACATGCACATCTATTGATGCTTGTAACAAACTAAACTACCGTAGTAACATTAGTTTAGTCCATTGGTAATCAGCGCATGGACACTCATCTCAATGGCTTTCAGTGAACATGACCTTAGAAAGAATATTTTCTGAACTATAGAAATATGTGCCTTCTTAAATTTTGGAAATGAAACAGTGATATGACATATTGAAATGTGCACAATCAGATTAAAGACAAAAGATTTTACAGCATGACGTCTTATTTTTGGCAAATAAATGTGTTCTTTAAATGAGACAAAATCACTGTACAATGTAATGTGAACTGCATAAAAGAACAAATTTATGGAAACTGCAATTTCAGACATCTGAAAAATCTGTAAAGCTGGTTTCATTGTAACCAAATGACACAACACAGACAAACCAACTAACATACAGGATGTAACTAATGATGTTCCACAGAATTTGTTGTAGAAAGCTATTGCTTGTGTCTGGTGTGATGGTAGTAATGGGGTGTGTGGTGGTTTGGGGGGTTAAAGAGCAAAAATGCAATTTTCTGAAAAAAAAAAAACAACGAAAACTCACTTTCAGATTGACAGATGAGAGTTAAGGGTTGTTTTTCCCCTCCACCGAATTTTGTTTTGATTTTTCCAGGTCATTGAACAGCCCAGGAGTTCATCTTACTGTATCTTGTAAAGAGAGACGGGCGGCCATATGTTACCCTACTCATTTGCATACAGGTGGAAAAACCAATTGTCAACCCTTCTCATGCTGTTCACTTCATACTCGTGCTGTAACCAAGGCTTTGGCAGGCAGTATAGACTAAGATCAGCCTGCACAGATGTGCAGTCTGATCTTAGCCTACACTGCCTGCTTTGTCATCAATCATTGTGGCAAAAATTTCAGATAAACTTATTGAAATGTATCTTAAATTGAAAATTTGTTTGAAACAAAATATAGAGTAAGCAGGACAAAGGTTAATCTAACAGTAAAATCTGGGGCTCCCAGGTCCCCAATCCCGCTCATCCTTTTCTCCAAAAGATACTTTGTACTTTGATTTAGGATTTTAGATGTTGTCTTATATTTTTGGCAATATTTATGCATCTGTATAATCTTTGTGTGCGTTCTAAAACATTTCAACAACAGCTTTTTTTGCAATGTTTTAGAATGCAACTTACCACAAACAAAAGATTGTGTATGAACTTGATATTTTGATCATTCACTATTTCATTTGTATCTCTTGTTTCAGATTTCCAAACTTCTAATGTCAATTTCAGTATGCTTTCAGTGTGTTACCTGAATTGTACTTGTATACAATGACAATGGTGCTCCAGAAGGACTTATAATATTGTAATAAGACTTGTCATCACTCATTAAATCACCAAATAAATGACCATGCATTCAATCAGATGTCAAACTAATGTCAAAATCTAATTTGTTTGATGCATTTACTAGTTAGTTTCCATCTTGCACAGGACCCCTAGAATGATTATGAATGCAACTTCAAATTGCAATCAGAAAACTTTTGTAAGACCTAATTGCTCACAGTACTAAGATTGTATCAATAAATTTGCCCCCATACAATTTTGGCTCTTACAAATTTTTAGCAATTTTACCCCCTTTGATCATCCTGCCATTTCATCCTGCTCTAATTACAAAGATTAGGCATTTAACCCTTTCCCAAGCAACACCTGCTTTTGATGAGCCTATCTGAATATGCTTGGGAAAACATTGAGGAAAATAACCAATATTTTTTTCTTTAGTCTCCATATTTTCTCAGCTATACTGTACATAAATCTTAATTAACCCTTTCCCAAACGACAAAGTTTTAGGGTGTTCCAAATTCAAAGCTGCTGCAGACGACATTATTAAAGTAACTAGAAAGGAAATTTCTGTACAATATAGCACAGAAAATATTGAGGCAAAAGGAGAAAATGCTGATTATCAGCATTTTCTTCTTTTGTCTCAATATTTTCCATAGCAATTTCTAAATAGGGACGTCAAAACCCGGTCTTGTTTTGGAAAGGGGGTTAATAGCATCATTGTTGTTGTCAGCATGGTCATCTGAATTTGTTCACCATACAATTTTGTTATTTGGGAAAGTTTTCAAAGCTGTGTTCTTAGCTAATTTCTTCTAATTTCTAACTACAACAAGAGCTTCGCAAAGCGGCGCATATACGCCCGAGAGGGGCTTGTCAGTAACATTGGCCATTTTTTCGATTCAAGGGCAGTTAATTCAAACATGAAAAGTTATCAAAAGTTTTTGTTTGCACAACAAGACACCATAGAGATTCATTGTGGCTAGTTTGATTAAATTCTGGTTGAAACTATAGGAGTTGTACACAGGAGAAAATGGGCATTTTTGAGAAAATGGGCATTTTTTCTTAAATTCAAGGGCAGATAATTCAAGAACGAAAACAGTTATCTAAATTCCGTAAGCGGTGTGCACAACTAGACACCATGGAGATTCATTGTGGCAAGTTTGATCAAATTCTGATCAAAACTGTAGGAGGAGTTGCGCACACAAGAAAATGGGCATTTTTTTAATTCAAGGGCAGATAATTCAAGAACGAAACTAGAACTGTCGCAAAGCGGACGAATACCCCCCACTAGGGCCTTGTCACTGAAAAAGTGCTATTGGTCAAAATGTTCTTGACTTAGAGCATGGAAACGGATTTTAAACAAAGTCTAACTGTGACCTTGACCTTTGACCATGGTGACCCCAAAACAGTAGGGCACCTCCATTGGTCATAGGCAACAACTGTGTAAAGTTTCATGATCCTAGGTCAACCGGTTCTCAAGTTAGAACACGGAAACAAAATAGTAAATTTTAACTACACCCCCCCACCCCCCCCCCCATAATAAAAACTTCAAAGTGGCATAACTCTGAAACTAATGACTGGATCAAGATGAAAATTGCAGGTGCACAACTTCATGTGATAGGAAACACCCTGATAAAATTTCAGAAAAATTGGTCAAAAACTGTGGGAGGAGAAGAGGACACAAGATTATGTCCACCCCCCCCCTTAAAAACTTCAAAGTGGCATAACTCTAAAACTAATGACTGGATCAAGATGAAAATTGCAGGTGCACAACTTCATATGATAGGGAACATCCTGATAAAATTTCAGAAAAATTGGTCAAAAACTGTGGGAGGAGAATAGGACACAAGATTATGTCCACGGACGGACGGACAGACGGACGGACAGACGGACGGACAGACGGACGGACGGACGGACAACCTGATTCCAGTATACCCCCCCATAACTTTGTTGTGGGGGGTATAAAGAGTAAATTAAATTCCGTAAGCGGGATGCACAACTAGACACCATGGAGATTCATTGTGGCAAGTTTGATCAAATTCCGATCAAAACTGTAGGAGGAGTTGCGCACACAAGAAATTGCTAACGGACGGACGGACGGACGGACAGACGGACAGACGGACAGACGGACAGATGAGCAGGGTCATAACATAATACGACCCTTCGGGCGTATAAAAAGACCTTAATTAGAAGGCATTATTCCCAGATGATGCCAAATATCTGACAAAGTTGCAGTCATCAGCTGAAATAGTTGCAGGTAAAGGAGGAAAGTGCCCCGTGTCAGCTTGCAGGGTGATTATCCCCGATAGCTTCACATGTAATTTAGTCAGCCGTACCCGTTTTACATTCCGAAACACTTCCTTTGTGTATTCAATAGGGGGACAAAACAGGGACGCCCAGCTGCCAGATAACTCTTTCCAAACAATCCATGAATTTGATGTTGTAGTATTTTTTTTTAAACAGAAAGCTTAGGAAAACATCGAGAGGAAATATTGCTTGAACTGCATTTCTTCTTTATGTTCAATGTTTCAGGCTTTTGAATCAAAATTCCAAATATCCTTTTGCATAGATTCCATTGGTTGCAACCCCCTTTTGATCTGTGCACATTTTTGTCATCTGGGAAAGGATAATTATGCCATAATTAAGAATTTTCATTTGCATGTTTCTGACTCAAATTTCTCTACCAATAACTTTTGATGAGATCCTCTATTGCTTCTATATTTCATTTGTTTGCATTTGCATAACCATGATCACATTATACTGCATCTGAAAGTCTATTTTCATATAATCTTATTCATACTTGACAAACCTCATTAATTAACCCTTTCCCAAACGACAAGATTTTAGGGTGATCCACTTCAAAAACCCTCACAAATGACAAAATTGATGTTATTAAAGAGAGGATTTGTGTAAAATGTGGCACAGAAAATATTGAGACAAAAGAAGAAACTGCTGGTTATCAGCAGTTTCTTCTTTTGTCTCAATGTTTTCCCAAGTCTTTTCTATTAGAGACGTGAAAACCAGGTCTTGTTTGGGAAAGGGTTAAATTTTGTTTATCATGCTGATTCATTATCATTACCCTTTTCCAAATTAAGCTGCAGTTTTTATTTCTAGATGTCTCGAGTAAACCCTGCAAAATAGCTACCATAAAAGAAGAATTTTTTTGAAAGAAGCATTTTCTTCTTCGCTCTCTCCATTTAGTCAAATGATTTTTTGTGTCAAGCAGCATCTATTTCATCATCTAAGTCTTACAAACGAACTTGCCCCAAATTGTAATAAGGAAAGGGAATGATTGACAATCTACAATTAACCACGAGCATGTGTGTTTTGTTTTTCATTTGCATGATTATGGTCACATTTTATTCCATGTGCATGTCTTATTTTACATAATAATATTATGATCAATTATATTCTATATTACTTTGTCTTTGATTCATTTTCATTATATAACAATTCAAATTTCAGCATCAATGCATTGCTTTTCATCATGTAGCTCATAACTTTAGCTTGTATACTCAACCAAGATTAACCCGGGACATCTGCATATGTAATGACCCTACTTGGGCAATGTTTTGTTTGCATGACGCTCAACTAACAGACTTTGCAAACTAAATTAAGTTGTCCCGGGTTAATTTGGGTGAACAATATATATAAAGCTGTGGTTAGCAGTTTTTTTAGCTCACCTGAGCACAAAGTGCTCGAGGTGAGGTATTGTGATCGGTCTGTTGTCCGGCGTCTGTCTATCTGTCTAACTGTCTATCTGTCTATCTGTCCATCTGTCCATCCGTCAACTTTTCACAAAAAAATCTTCTCCTCCTAAAGTACTGGGCAGAATTCAATCATATTTCACACATATGATCTATGGGTCATGCTTTTTCAAAATACTTCAAAGAATTTGAATCAGGGCCATAATGGGGTCAAAAAGTAGGTCACTAGGTCAAATCTTCTTTCTGCTCTAGGGGCCACATTTGGTGCCCAATCGTTGTGAAAATTGGTCAGAATATTTGTCTTGATGATATTAAGGTCATCTTAAAAAATAGGTCAAGCCTGGTCAAAAACTAGGTCACTAGGTCAATTATTGTAAAATCCATTTTTTTACACTGGAAGTGCCAATTTTTGTCCAAACTTTGTAGAAATTGTCATGAAAGTTCATTTTGATGATATCAAGGTCAAGTCAAGAAGTGGGTCATGCTAGGTCATTAACTAGGTCAAGAGGTCAAATCTTATAAAATCCTTTCTTTTGCTCTGGAAGTGCCAATTCTTGTCCAAACTTTGTCAAAATTGTCCTCAATATTTATCTTGATTATATCTATGAAATGATTTGAAGTGGGTCATACAAGGTCAAAAACCAGGTCACAAGGTCAAATCTTCTAAAATCCTTCATTTTGTTCTGGACGTGCCAGTTTTTGCACAAACTTTCTAAAAATTGACCTGAATGTTTATCTTGATGATATCTAGGTCATGTCAAGAAGTGGATCATGCCAGGTCATAAACTAGGTCACGAGGCCAAATCTTGTAAAATCCTCCCTTTTGCTCTGCAATGCCAATTTTGGTCCAAACTTTGTAAAATTTGTCCTGAATGTTTATCTTGATGATATCTTGGTCTTGATCAAAGGTGGGTCATGCAAGGTCAAAAACTAGGTCACAAACTCAAATATTGCAGAATCCTTTCTTTTGCTCTAGAGATGCCATTTTTGCCCCAAAACTTTGTCAAAACTATCCTACATACTTATCTTGATATTTAGGTTATGTACAAAGTGTGGGTCATGTAAGGTCAAAAACTAGGTCATTGGGTCACAGCGTTTTTTTTCCTTCTATAACTAGTGCCGTTAAACGGAACCTTTCCCAAAGGCATCGGCTTCGTCCCAATTCAATCACCGGTTTCCTCCCAAAGTGACGATCGGCCGTTTCCCAATCTCCAAATCTACGGTTCCCAACTATCCTGTGAGTTTTCCCAATCGCGAGTACCTTAAATTTGCGTAGACATGCCTTTTGAAATCGCTGGGCCTTTAAATCTCGCCGTACATCATCATGCAGAAAGTAAATAAACGATTATACGTCTGCAGGAGTAAAACATTTAACTACGTACAATCCAATCAATAGTTATGAGCTTTTCGATTTCCCGCAAAAGATAAACAACCTGTCAAGGGACGCAACTCAAACGGTTTGAAACCGTAGGCTGGTTTACTAATAATTACTATCACAATGGGTACCAGTCTACCCTAATTGTGACTGGTTTACATAAAATTTCATAAGAGATATCGATTTTTTGCGTGAAAAATTTCCAGCGCAGAGACCAGTCTCATTCTACTTTCACTTCCCCACTGTTTCGCGCGACCGTAAAAAATTGCAGAAAGGTGGCAATCCCAAGCGAACAATCAAAGACTTCTTCAGAACGGGATCGGGCACAACGGAGGATGGTAAGACTTTCGAAGTTTCGTCCCCACCCATGATCGATGATTTTAATGCAATGCCTGACCCACTTACGGAATTTGACGAACATTTTACGGAAAAATCCGAACATGGCTGCACTCGGGAATTTGATAGTTTTGAATGATAATCGGCAATTAACTTGACTAATCTTGTGTTTATTATTTAATTTCATATTCTAAATGGGATGCATTTTTTGAGTGACAAATAGGTCACGGAAAAATCCGAAGATGGCTGCGTCCATAAAATCAAAGTACTGGAAGTACTGAAAGCAGCCAATGAACTTATCTTGAGTCAATATTTGTTTGCATCCTCAAGACTAGACTGGCTCCAGTCTGACTGATCTGATTTTTAATAAAAGATATATGTAAGTACTGTACATCTAATTTACCACACTGCCATACTCTCTGTAAATGTAGATCTGTCGTGAGATTATAACGAGAAGGGCAGTAATTTGAGGAAATGATTTTTTCCAGCAGGAGTGAAGTACCTTTGTAAATTTATATATGGATATTGGCGTATTCATTCTCACGGCCTAGGAGCCAGGCTACCTCAAGACGTACAAGATTAGATTTAAATTAATAAATTTAGTACTGTATCAACCCTTTACCCCCTCTTGTTTCTAGCTTAGTAGTATAGACTTAGTGTACGCTAGTCAGACCAGAAAATATTGAGGGAAAAGAAGTAAATGCTTTAACCCATTACCAAACTGCAGAATTGTGGACCATTCCAAATTCAAAGATGTTGCAGACGACAATTAGAAAGGATTGAAATTCTCTATTTTTTTCCTTCTTGAGTAGAAAACTTTGTGGGAAATGAAGAAATTGCTTGTCACAAGCAATTTCTTCATTCTCCACAATGTTTTCCCAAACCTTTTCTTGTGGGGGAGTCAAAAGGCGTCACTTGGGAAACTCACTCAGCCTAATCAATTACTCTTTTTCACAGAGCAATCTACAGATGATCCTGTAGAAATCGTTGATGATAATGATGACACTGTGACTACACGGTCAGTGCTGCCTGATGCACATCCTAGTAAATCACCATCATCATCAAGAATTCATCCCTCGTCTTGTTTAGGAAAGGGTTATGGAACGATTTGATAATATTTACTAACTTTGATTATGTTTTCAACTGTTTGCAATTACAAATATTAATAGGTATCTCATTTATCATTATTATTTATATATTTAAATCATCATTCAGTTGATATAACTGAAAAGGTTCATAAAAAGTCACTGTCCATTCTTTGTCAGCCACTTCTTCTCTGTACTGGCAGTTTTCACATGACATGTATGATGATAACTGTACATCTGATTGTAAAAATATCTTACAAAATCTAGCAGTAGTTTTCCTGATAAACCCTGAATGTGTAAAAGGGGCTTTGTGACACAGAATATAGGTTCTAAGTATAGAAAAGGCATATTTCATTGATCAATTTTACAACCTAAACTTTTCCCAATTCATTGGTTTCGCGACTCGTTTTTTTCCCAATTTTAAGATTTCGCGACGCGAAAAATTCCCAATCATAGGGGTATAGGTACCTTTCCCAATCGGACAGAAAAAACGCTGGGTCAATTCTTGTTTTTGCTTTAAGAACGGAAATATGTACTCAAACATTGTGAAAATTGTTCAGAATGTTTATCATGATGAAATATGGGTCATTTTAAAGGTGGGTCATGTGAGGTCAGAAACTAGGTCACTAGGTCAAATCTTGTTTTTCTTTTAAGAACCAAATTATTTACTCAATCATGGTGAAAATATCAGAATGTTTGTCTTGATGATATCTTGGTGATATGAATAGCATGTCTTTTGAGGTTAAAAAGTAGGTCACTAGGTCAAATTTTGTTTTTGCGCTAAGAGCCAAAATATTTACTTTATCATTGAGAAAATTGTTCAGAATGTTTATCTTGATGATATCTTGGTGATGTGAAAAGTGGGTCATGCAAGGTCTAAAACTAGGTCACTAGGTCAAATCTTGTTTTTGCTCTAGGAACCAAAATATTTACTTTATGGTTGTGAAAATTGTTCAGAATATTTATCTTGATGATACTGGTCAATGTATACTGAACAAAAGTGAAAACGCTACACCTACTTTGCTTGTTTGATTTCTTCTAAAAACAACAAGTAAAAAAATCAAATGAAAGTGTTTCGCATTGTTCATTTACTTGGTTGTGCAAAGCACTAAACATTTTGTGGATCTTAATTACGGGAATGAAAAACGGGCCCTTCTAATGTGACAGGTGTCCGTTTTTTCAGGTGTACAATTTGAACGGAAATTATACACAATTTAAACCTTCAAAAATCCAAGCAGAAGAATGCAAACTATGCCATACTTTACGGAATGGTAGTCTGACGAGTTACCAGTCAGAAAATGAAAAGAAGCTTGCATAACATTGTGGCAGCGTTTAGAAAATGATGTCTGAAAAGCGGAATTTTCACTAGGTTCCAAAGCTTGAAAATTTTACAATGTAATCTCCATAGGAAATTGAAATCGCTATTGCATGGAAATCTGGGAACAATCCTTGTCGAAGGAAGGGTTCAAAAATCCCCTGTAAGGCCTGGATGATGTTGCAAAAAATCCAATCGAAAACCGTGATAAATTTATGAATACCAAGCATTTTAAATTCCCTATTTGTTTATGTTAAAGGGAGGTAATTTGCAAAATTGACTGATTAGACCTTGATTTTAGAGCTTGCTACAAGAGATAAGTGAGATTTTAAGTGTTTTTTCGACAACCCGGATATGACCAATCCCGAAAAAATATTGAAGTGTTTTCTGCGCATGCGCATATGCGGTATTAGATGAAATTAGCTCTAAACGCATTAAGGTCTATAACTCTGACATTAAAGGAGACAAGGCAATGAAATTTTTACAAAACGATAGCTGAAAGCCTGGGAAATGACGTCAAAATATATTTCAAGCTATTAGTTAGATACTTTTCCAGAAATAAGAAATCTTGCAGTGTAGCGTTTTCACTTTTGTTCAGTATAAAAAGGGGGGCCATGTGAGGTCAGAAACTAGGTCACTAGGTCAAATCTTTTTTTCCTCTAAAAACCAAATTATTTACTCAATCATTGTGAAAATTCCAAATGTTTATCTTGATGATATGAATAGCAGGTCATATTGACGGCGAGATTTGACCCGGCAGAGCAGACCAAGCGGAAAGGTCAACAGACTTATCGTCCAGGGGTGATAGGTATGCCGGAACCCCTCGTGATTTGCCGAACACTTCGCATGCTTCGCTTTTTACAGCTAATAATCATATTATTCAACGACTGAACAGTATTTTCACGTGCATACATTTGTCGCGTCATTTTAAAATGGTAATTGGTAAACTGCAAAAATGCCGATCCTGGTTAGCCTGTGCCATCTGTACGGTATGACCAGGATGTGAACTGTATTTAAATATATATTTTTTTAAATTACGCCTATTTTAACGAATGCTTTGATCCAAATGGACCACGGTAGCTTAACATTTTTTATTTGACTAGATTAGATAAAATCTTATTTTCACATGGCGGCACAATGTTGTATATAACGGATACAGTGCACGCCTTTACGTAAATTAACGACGGACCATTACCATCTAAACTGGACAATAAACTTTTCCATTTTTGTGTACAGTTAAGGTCACTCTGCCGGGTCAATTATTTTCCTCTATACACGGTTAAAAACTAGGTCACTAGGTCAAATTTTGTTTTTGCTCTTAGGACCAAAATATTTACTTTATCATTGTGAAAATTGTTCAGAATGTTTATCTTGATGATATCTAGGTGATGTGAAAAGTGGGTCATGCGGAGTCTAAAATTAGGTCACTAGGTCAAATCCTGTTGCTCTAGGAACCAAAATATTTACTTTATGGTCGTGAAAAATGTTCAGAATATTTATCTTGATGATATCTGGTCAATGTAAAAAGGGGGCCATGTGAGGTCAAAAACTAGGTCACAGGGTCAAATCTTGTTTCTGCATTTAGAACCATAATGATATCTGAATCATTGTGAAAATTGTTCAGAATGTTTATTGTGACAATATCTGGGGCACATATAAAGTGGGTCATGGGAGGTCAAAACCTAGGTCAAATTTTGTTTTTGCTCTAAAAAATCAAAATTTTAATTCATCATTGTGAAAATAGTTCAGAATTGCTTAACTTGATGATAAATGGGTCATGTAGAAAGTGGCTAATGTAAGGTCATAAACTAGGTCAAAAAGTCAAATCTTGTTTTTGCTTTAAGAACCTAAATATTTACTCATCATTGTGAAAATTGTTCAGAATGTTTAACTTGATGATATCTAGGTCATGTAAAAAGTGGGTCATGCGAGTTTGAAGTTTGCAAGTTGTTTGTCTCAAAGTCCTCTCAGGTGAGCGATGCAGGGCCATCTTGGCCCTCTTGTTTAAAGAAAGTGATATCTCTGTCTATATGCCTTCTCCACAGGATTCTAATTCCAAGAAGTCTAAAAGTACAGCCCTCTTGTTTAACCTTTTCCGAAACGTCATAAATATTGAATATCCCCATTTGTAAGCTGCTGAAGGCGACAACAACAATGTTACAAAGGACCACAAAGTACAAATTTTATTTAAAATATAGCTTATCATATCGATTATTAGCATTTTCTTTTTTTGCCTCAATATTTTCCCAAACTATTCCTATTTGGAACGACAAAACCGGTCTTGTTTGGGCAAAGGTTAAGCAGTAATGAATGTCTCCCACTCTTCCTGTACTTTTGGCTTCAGGTTTCCCCAAAAAATGGCCTTGTTCAATAATTCAGACCCGACACTGAGCTGGGGATCAATCAGCACAGGGGTAATGCGACACTTCTTTTGTCTTCTCTAATCACAATATTGTCGCTTTTCAACGAAAAACTCGTAACTGCAGCTTCTTTTAAGCTGCAGTTACAAGGTTTTTGTAGAAACGAGCAGTATCCTCATTGGGGATCAAAACCTCGTAACTCCAGCTTTTTCAAGCTGTAGTAACAAGGTTTTAATCCCCCACTAAAGATAAGATACAGTATGGGGGAACTGAAACCACAGGGCTACCTTTTGTCTTATCAAATCATTTTTTGTTATGGAGTTTCTTATTACACTGTCCCTTGCCAAAACATGAAAATTTTATCCTTACAATTTGAAAGCTTCTACAGACTACAAAAGCAGATGCTGATAAAGGGTTTCTGTACAATATGGCAAGATAAGGGGGGGGGGGGGGGGGGGGGGGGGGGGGGGACATAAATAATAATGGTTATCAGTATCAATTTGCTTCTTTTGTCTCAAAGTTAAAAGTTTTAAAAGCTTTACATGAAAGACCATAGTAATAGGGTATCAACAAGCAAAGTTTGTGCTGCAAGTCCAGTGACTGAACCCAATCTACTGACCCCCCCCCCCACCACACGAATGTAGGACGTTTTGGCCACGGACGTTTTGGCCAGGACGTTTTGGCCAGGATGTTTTGGCCACGGACGTTTTGGCCACAATATATTTCTAGGTAGGACCTTTTGGCCAAATATGAGTTAAATTGAAATATTTATTATTGAGACCATTCATTCTTATTTTTTCCTTATAATGAACTTATATATCAATTTTATTATCAAACTGTCTAAAAGTATAAATATGAAATAAATTTAATTGGTTCAATTCCTTTTTTCCTTAAAACAAATTTTTGGCCGAAAGGTCCTACCTTGTAAAATATTGTGGCCAAAACGTCCATGGCCAAAACGTCCTGGCCAAAACGTCCTGGCCAAAACGTCTATGGCCAAAACGTACGTCCACCCACCACACACACACACCTTAACCCTTTCCCAAACAAGACCTGGTTTTGACGTCACTAATAGAAAAGGCTTGGAAAAACTTTGAGGCAAAAGAAGAAAATGCTGATGATCAGCATTTTCTCCTTTTGCCTCAATATTTTCCATGCTATATTATACACAAATTCTATCTTAACCCTTTCCCAAACAAGACCTGGTTTTGACGTCTCTAATAGAAAAGGCTTGGGAAAAACATTGAAACAAAAGAAGAAACTGCTGATAATTACAGCAGTTTCTCCTTTTGTCTCAATATTTTCTGTACCATATTTTACACAAATCCTATCTTTAATAACACCAATTTTGTAATTTGTGGCAGTTTTTGAAGTGGGTCACCCTAAAATTTTGTCGTTTGGGAAAGTGTTAAACAAGGCCTAATTGTCGTCTGCGGCAGCAGCTTTTGAATGGAAATTTTGAAAATTTGCCATTTGGGAAAGGGTAAAACAGAGGACTTGTCATTTCAAACTTGAGGCAAATTTTAAAACCATAAAATTCAACTATTCTTTTAACCCTTTCCCAAACAAGACCTGGTTTTGACGTCCCTAAGGAAGGCTTGGGAAAACATTGCAACAAAAGAAGAAACTGCTGATAACCAGCAGTTTCTCCTTTTGTCTCAATATTTTCTATGCCATATTTTACACAAATCTTATCTATAATAACATCCATTTTGTCATTTGTGGTAGTTTTTGAATTAGATCACCCTAAAATTTTGTTGTTTGGGAAAGGGTTAAAGGGCAAAGCCTCTTATTTATCACAAGAAGGTTATACACAGCATCAGTAACATAAGGTCAAAAGTATAATGATCTGTCTTTTCTGTAGAATCACCTCCAATTAGGTTTTATATGAATTTTCCTAACAAGGTAAAATTGGTGTCTGCTGTGAAAATAATGTACCTCACCCTTTCCCAAACAAGACCTGGTTTTAGACGTCCCTTGCAGAAATGATTTGGAAAAACAAGCGAGAAAGGAAGACAATGCTGATGATCATTGTTTGCCCTCCATATTTTGTATGTTACAACATACATAATGTTCTATCTATTTTTGGCATCAATTATTTTGCTGTCTGCATGCAACTCCTTTCAAATTGCACCACCCATGATTGTTGTTTGGAAAAGGGTTGAGGTTGACTAAGTGCTAAAAAACAACAGCATTTGTGAACAGGGTCAAAAGTACAAGGATCTTTCTTTTTTCTAGATTTATTTTCATTGGGTTTTATAATGGATTTCACAAAAAATGTAAATATTGACAGAGAGGTGTTAATGTTGCAATTACAGTTTTAAATTTGTGAAATGAGATCTTCTTCCATTTTCTCTCTTTTCATTGCTTTTGTTATCAGGAAACCTCAGCTGCTACCAAAGAATATTTAAATTTAAGTCCTTAATGATAACCACGAATTTAATTTTTCTTGCAATATCCTTTTCAATCAATCTCTCATTCAGCCTAAATAACCCCATGAAATTCCCATCCAACCACCCACATGAATCGTTTTAGCTAAAAAGCAGACTTATAACAGGCTAAAATGCATGACTTGTATTGTTGTTTTTTATTTTAAATGAAGCAATTTTTTCTCTATCAACACAACTTTTAACTCGACAAAATCTGCAGCAAAATGCTGCAGAGGACAAAATCAACATGTGATAGACATCTTCAATACTGATTTATTAGAATTGAAAACTCGACTAAACATTCTTTCTTTTTCCTTTTGGTTTGCAAATCAAATACCTTGTAGGGTCATCGAAATAAGTGATTGTTTGAGAAAGCGCTTAAACATCACATGAGCTGTAGGGATTTCCCACCTTTTTCTCCAATTAAAAACAGAGGGCCCTTTGTATCTTTCAGTCCCAGGACAAAGGAAATTAAAGTCCCGTAAAGTCCCTTCAGGAGCCCCTACGTAGGAGGGAAAATCCCGCAACAACATGTTTGTTATGATTCTATTTATAGCTGAATCAGCTGATTTTGCTGAATCAAAACAAAGAGCAGTCTTTCTGTCAAAGGTAAACTAGGTATGTTTGGCTGCTGTAGCTTGCTATATCATCAGTTTTCTGTATTGGCTGCTTTTCTACAAAAACCTTGTAACTGCAGCTTAGAACAAGCTGTAGTTAAAAGGTTTTTGTTAAAAATGCATGTAAGTGCACAATGCTTTGTGAGGAAGTATTTCTCATGTATTTATTTCCCAAAGCTTCAAGTTAGTCCCTATTGCACAACTCTTCAATCGATTTTAAAATATTTTCACTTGCATTATCTTTCCAGTTGTTTGCAACATCATGATTTTCTTGAACAGAATTTTCTTGTTCACATTCATCGATTACTAACCTTGAACTTGCAATATTGAGGTTTCTTGTTTCAATGCCAACTATTTTGTTGTCTGCAATGACTCTCAATTTTGACTAAGTCTTACAATTTGCTATCTGATAACGGGTCAATAATTGTTACCCAATAAAATCAAGGGCACTCACGATCTGGGCCTCAAACTTGAACCCTCTCATCAAATTTCCCAAAATTGGCCTTATTAAGTTTCCATTCTTGTGTTGTAAAGATTTATGGCATTTCCAATGTTAAAGGTACAGCCCAGGAGGCTTGTAAAAGCATTTTCATTTATAAACACTCATAATAGTTTTGCACTGCGAGCCCTAAATGTCCCTTTTCATTCCTTACCAGAGCTGGCTTTAACAAGTGCTGTTTCTAAAATACCTAAAACAAATGCTTGGGAAAACATAGAGACAAAAGGAAATGCCGATAACCATTGTTGAATTCTTTTGTCTCATTAATTTCTATGCTATATTGTACACCGGTCCTATCTTTATTGACAACCATATTGACATCTACAGCAGCTTTCAAATCAAAAAGCACATTATTACTTCATTTGGGATAGGGTTAATTTCGACTGAAGTAATTCATGTCAATTACGACCAGCTGTCATACTATATGCCATTTCCTCTGATAACAAATCCCCTCAGTCATATCTCATCTTTTCGACGAAAATCCCGTAACTGCAGCTTGTTTTAAGCTGCAGTTACGGGTTTTTTGTTGAAAAGCAACGAAATCACTGTTTTGTCAGCAGTTTCGATTTAGGTGTATTTCAACACTATATCGGTCATAGGCTACCATTGTTTGGCTAAATGTTTATTTGTACTTTCTACTTCAATAGAAAACCTGGTTCAAAAGGTTTCAGCTTTATTCCCCAAATGAAAGAGCTCACTAATTTTTACTTAAAAATTTTCTGGCCGCAGGTTAACCCATTACCAAACGGCAGAATTTTAGACTAATCCAAATTGAAAGAAGTTGCAGATGACATTTTCAATGTGACGGAATTTTAAAAAATTTAAAACTTTTTGGGCAGAAAATATTGTGGAAAATGAAGAAATTGCTTGTCACAAGCAATTTCTTCATTTTCCACAATGTTTTTGCAAGCCAATTTCACTAGGGGAGTCAAAAAGAGTCACTGTGTGGTAATGGGTTAACATATCGTCGGTGCTACTGCAAAACCGCGTAACTCCAGCTTTACTCAAGCTGGAGTTACGTGGTTTTGCAATAGCACTGACAATATGTTCTTCAGAAAACCATCATGATTATTTTGGATTTGTTTGATTAATGAAATGAAATAGCTATCAGGCTAGAAAAATATAGACCAGTAAAAGAATGGATTTTGTTTGTTTTTCGTCTAGAATTCTAATCAGATGAACAGATGTACATCAATAACATAACCTTGACCTGAAATTTTCTTTGACCCTTTTTCGAACAATTCCTCATTTCAACCCAAACACAGAACACATCTAGAAACGTTTACTGAAAAGGAGTAAATATTTTTAAGAAGCATTATTCCATTTTTCGTCAATAATTTGTTTACAGTAAACTCTTTTTTGTATTTCATAGCGGTTATCTTCGTTTCTGCAACACCTTTGAACTAGGACAAACATTAGATTCTTGAAGTCATTTTGGAAAAGGGGCAAATGAAGTATGTCAAAATATATGAACTAAGAAGAACCAATGAAACACTGTTGTAAAAGCAAACATGTCTCTATTTACTTACAACAGTTTCACAGCAAAGATTTGACGTAAAGATAAGACCAGTAACAAAGTATAACTGTAAATATTTGAGAAGGGTCAGTAGGGCTGTTGACCGACTATCAGACTAGAAAATAAGATTAGCCCTTTCCAAAACAGCAAAATTTTAAACTGTTCCATCTTGAATTGAGTTTATTGGGGTTTTACGCCGTTTTCAACTACCAGGGTCATATCGCGGCGGCTGGAGCACCTAACCGTAGGTTCCTGGTATTTCTCGCACCAGTACAACCACAATATCCAAACCAAGCCTCCAGCTGCTCTCTCACATAGATGATTCACACCCATTGGTGAGAGACAAATGACTTTTGTCAAATGTCAGAATGGATACTGGCCGAGCCGGGGTTCGAACTCGAGACCCCTGGATTGACAGACTCCGACGTAACCGACTGAGCTATCCGGGCTCGGCTGTTCCATCTTGAAAGCTGCTGAAGACGACAAAATTATTTTATGGGCATCCAAAGAGACAGAATATGTATACGACACAGCACAGAAAATATTGAGGCAAAAGGAGAAAATGCTGATTATCAGCATTTTCTTCTTTTGCCTCAATGTTTTCCAAAGCCTTTTCTAGATCTATTAAAAACATCAAAACCAGGTGTTGTTGGGAAAAGGTTCATAAGATTTAAGTTGTAAAGAATTGCGCAATCCAATCAGTAAATAAACTATTACTTATTTACATTAATTGATAGGCTATCAGTATCAGAGTTGTGGTGACAGCCACGAAACCAAACTATGGACAATGGCCAGCATAAATATAGATCTGACAAAACAAGAACTGTAGCATAGCAGACTAATAGACCCATCCAACAAACCCACCCTCGTCTGTGCTGGTCACATATTCAAAGTCAAATTATTTCCCTTGGTTGACCGCAGAGAGCAAAGGAATTGCTTCATGCAAGTATTCACTCTTCATGTAAATGTTGATTGTTGTGAATTCTCATCAAAATCAGTCAAGCCATTTGGGAGGGGTTGCCTGCACAAAATATGTGATGGACAGACAGATAGAAAGACAAACAGGGTGATTCTATCCTCCTTATATCCATGTTTACACACAGTCTGGTCAAGATCCTTGCTGTTCTCTTGGATAGCTTTTTTTCGCAGGAACAGCTTTGAGAGTATCACCGTTCATTTTAACCCACTAACACACAGTGACGCCTTTTGACACCCCCACAAGATAAAGGCATTGGAAAACATCGTGGAAAATGAAGAAATTGCTGACAAGCAATTTCTTCATTTCCCACAATGTTTTCTACACAGAACAAGAGTGCCATGGTCACAATATACGCCGCTCCAGAGACTAAGTTTTAAGGGGGCATAACTCAGGCAAAAATCAATGAACCATAAAATCCTTCCTTCATGCACATCTACCAATTGAGGTGATAACATTGACCAAGTTTCAAGAAGATCCAGCCAGAAACTTAGGAGGAGTTGCGTTGACAAGAAAAGTGGACGGACGGACAGACGGACGGATGGACGGACGGACAGACGGAGAAGATGACGCCAATATACGTCCGCCTCCGGCGGCGTATAAAAACCAAGAAAAATTTAATGACCTTTCCATTCATTTAAAATTGTCGTCTGCAACACCTTTCAAATTGGATCAGTCTAAAACTTTGCCATCTGGTAATGGGTTAAACATTTTATTACTTACCCTGAGAACAAATCTAGAGGGCAGTATCTACTGGGTACTGGCCACTGTCCTTCTTTGGCCTAAAATGGACATAAAATACAGCTTGTTAATTACAAAACAATTGGAAATCGATCTGGAGAAAGGGCTTTGATGGCTCAGCACGAAACAGTTGTAAATGTCCATAATCATGTAAGCAGTTACAACTGTTTCGCACTGAGCCACCGGCTTTAACTCTTTCCTAAACAAGGCCTGCCCTGCATTCAGTAAGACAAAACGTTAGAAGCTACCGGTTTTTTCACTAATAAGTCTTACTGAACGCTCTGCTAACGTTAGCTGAATAAATATGGCCGCCCCCATAGTCTGGGTTCCCTCCTTCTTTTCGCAGAATGGAAAGTAGGGAACCAAACTAGCCGCCATATTTGTTCGCTTTGGCACACTACCTTCAAATCTGTAAGCCAAATGGTGCTAACGGTAGGAGTAAACAGGTCGTTCAGTAGAAAACTGTTACGTATCGGTAGCTCAATGAGCTAACGTTTTGTCTTACTGAACACAGGGCTGGAGTGTTATTCATCAACCAGTTTTAGCTTGAGAACAGATCTAGAGGGCAGTATGTACAGGGCACTGGCCACTGTCCTTCTTTGGCCTAAAATGGACAAAATATAAGGATCGATAAAAGGCTTTAAGGCTTGGGAACATAATCAGATAAAAGAAGAAAAAGTTGATAATCAGCGTTTTCTTAACTATATGTATACAATTTTTTATGAATTTATTCACAACAATTTCTTCTCCTCCAAAAGTTTTCATATTTGAACAGTATAAAATTTTGCTGTTTGGGAAACTAGGGCTTCAGTCCCCTACTTCACATTTCTTTCCAATGCTAAAGACAAGGTAGATAAGATAAAGTACAAAGAAACTTAGTTACCAAATTCCCCAAGTAACCCACAAACTATGACACAAATCCCCCACAAATAGACTTTCTAGTCTTTCTCTCAAAATTGTTACACCAAAAATAGCGAGGTTGACGCTCAGGAAGACATGAAAATCAAATTAGGCGTCTAAATAAAGTTTTCTTTGCCCAATTTGGAAGCCCAAAGCTTCAAAGGCAATCACTCAATTATTCCCATATCAATTCCAGATAGAAGCTGTTAACTGTAACATATGGAAACCTCATGTTCTCATTTTAACCCATTACTAGACAGCAAAATTTGTGACCGACAAAGATTTCAAATAAATTTAATTTTATATATTTTTTTTTTTCATCTTTTGGGGTATAAAACATTGTGGGAAATGAAGGAATTGCTTGTCACAAGCATTATTTTTTTATTTTCCACAAAGATTTCTTAAGCCTTTATCTTGTGGAGTGTCAAAAGGCATCACTGTGAGAATCACGGGGTATAACCTGAAGTTCGTAACTGCAGTTACGCACGTCCAATATGGCGAAGGGACAAAAAGTTGAGTTTTACAAGCATCGATTTCAGGCACTATGTCAATGCATTTGATATATTTTTTGACGAACTTGATCAATAATAACAATGTTAACAATGTCACACTCTCTTTATTCTGACATATTTATTTAGTAGGCCAATATCACAGCTCGAAAAAATCGCATGACGTGCGTAACTGTAATACATGAAGTTAGTAACTGTGTCATTGCATTTCTTAAATGACGTGCGTAACTTATTATGAATTCTATACATGCAACTCTATGTCTCGTGCTTTCCGTCATCCATATTAAAAAGGGGGAAAAGTTTTCGTTTTTGTTATCATTAGTCTTCCAGTCCATTATCGGTAATCTTGAGTAAAGGGTGTAATTATTGGGAAAACATTTTGTTAATCTTAAATATATGGAAGTTTTGCTAAAATGTCTAATCTTTGGTGTAAAGATACGGTGGTTACGAAGTTATTCACACAGTCTTACAGTTTATATACATGACCTTTCCCGGCGATTGTGATATGAGCTAATAATGTCCGCTATTTGGGTCTGCACTGTGGCGATCAGTACTGATTCACTGACGCATATCAATTGGGTCCCCTATAAACCCGAAAAAGGGTGTTTTAGTTTACCAAAAGTTACGTATCGGTAAAATTTGTCTCCAGCGGTTATCTCCCTTGATGCTCGATCCTGGGAAAGTTCTTTCCCTTGATAAAACTGCCGCCATTATGAAATATTAGGAAAAAATGTCAACAAAGAAAGCCTGCTATCGATAAACTCATTTTGAGTTATGATAAGAGAGAAAGTGAAAAAAAAAAGACATGGAAGGCAAAACATTGCGTGAAAAGGCAAAAAACTTGGTGCATCAAAATTGTTTGTCCTGCTGATCTTGAATCTGATCAGAGAAAACTCGGATTACCCTTTCGGGTAGGCAAATATATTGTTTCGTGTATATATTCTTATCGATTGTTCATTATGTCGTTAAAAGGCTGCTGAATGACATAGCATTCTTTCCATGTAAGCAAAAAGTTGTCTAATAAAAGGAAAACTCTTCGTACCCAAACCATTTCGTACCATACTTAACTTTCGTTGTATTGATTCGGTCGGCACAATCCCTTCAGCCAATCAAAAACGTCGTCAGTCGACCTGCATTCATTCGGTGGAGGTGAAAGCTTCGGTCTTTTTCCTTAAAGCATTACCAACTTTCAGCATTAATATCTCGACGACTACGCCAAATTATTAAAAATGCGTTGGTAATTAGAAAGTTTAAATCACATTCTTTAGAGAAAGAGTTTTGTTTGTGAATTTTAGCGATAGATTTTGGAAATATTCTACCTCAAAAATGGTATCCCGTAACGATAAAGACCGAGGTTGTACCCTCGATGAAAAAATGAAAGTGAGGCTATGACGTCATGCCGACTGATTCAATGGTTTGGCAATTTCGTATCATATTTTGTACCATATGTTTATGATTATGTACAATCTTATTATTTATTCAGTACCTGATGGGATATTGAGCAGAGTTTTCCCTTGACTTTTGCTAGAGGGGGTCATTATGTCCCCATTGTCTTCAAATTACAGGCCCGGGGGTCATGCCTATTGTCACATTGTTTCTTCATGTCCCTGCTGATAATTTTTAGAGGGTCATTTGAGTTAAAACTGTGCCAAAACGCATAATTTTGTGCACAAGATAAAAGTGTCGTGGGTACTCATTAGAATGGTCTCATTGACATGATACAAATGAGTACCCACAACATAGGGTTTGAATTAAGGATAAAAAAATTAGAATGTATTCCCCCCTCATACTTGTTGCTCTGGTTAATCTATAGAGTCAATCAACTTTTGTCAAATGTCACAAATTATATTGGCTGAGCCGGGGCTTGAACCTTTATCCCCTGGGTTGTAACATGTTAGACGCCAATATTACAGACTGAGCTAATCAGTCCAATTTGAAAGCTTAGCACTACAGATTATCATCATTTCATATTGGATTTTGATACAATTAAGATTTGTATGTACAATACAGCACAGAAAATAATATAGGAAAAAGAGTAAAATGTTTATCAGTATTTTGTTCTTTTGCCTCAATAATTTTCCAAAGCATTTCTAAATAGGATGTGCTAGCTCAGGCAGTATCGTCGGAGTCTGTGTCAACCCAGGGGTCAAGATTTCAAACCCCAATTCCGAATAATAATCCATTCTGTCATTTGACAGTCACTAAAGTTATTTGTCTCACACCAATGGGTCGGAATCTTCTATGTCAGAGAGCAGCTGAAGGCTCAGTTTGGAAATTGTGATAGTACCGGTATGAGAAATACCTGGTATCCATGGTTAGGTGCTCCATCCACCACAATATGGCCATAGCACTTGAAACGGCTATAAACCCAAATAAATCACATCTAAATGGGACATCAAAATAAGGCCTTGTTTGGGCAATAAAGCATAAGATTTGGTTTTGATCAGCAAGTAAATAAAATGACCCAATTATTCAGTTTATTGTTGATTGTTTGTTTGTGTCATTGTTTGTCACAACATTTCATAAATTAAGTTTTGGAAAATATTTAAAAGAAGAAAATGCTGCTGCAGTTCAGCATATATTTTTCTCCATTTTCCTCAATACTTAATTAAGTCAAGATCTCCAACATGTCAAAGAGAATTCTCATCCTTAAAGTGTGATATTACTTTCTAATCTGCAGCTATATGAAAAAATCAAATTGGAACCATCTAGATTTCTTGGCTTTGCTTGGGAAATATAGCAAAAGAAGCAAGATATAACTGCTTTTCAACGAAAACCTCGTAACTGCAGCTTAAAACAAGCTGCAATTATGAGGTTTTTGTTGAGTAGCAACAATATGTAAATATGGATTGAACTTATGTTTTTAATGAATTTCTTTTCAGAAATGAAAACATCATTTAAATGTGGATTCTGTTAATACTGTCCAGAGGTAAATATGACAGTGTATTGTTTTTGAGCTTTTGAGGAAAAAAGCTACTTGTAAATTGTTGCTAAATCAAATTTTAAAGTGACATAGGAGCACAATCATGTTTACCACTATATAGATCAGAGTTGAATTTCAACTAGCATACTGTCAATTTGCTAGTCAAAAATGAAAATTTCAATTGTTCTTTTTCTGCAACAAATGATTTTTTTGCAAGTGAAATGAATTAAGAGAAAATAAGATTTCATTGCAAATGCACATTTCTTTGTGGCGTAATGGTGATATTATGATTGTTCATCATGTTTGACAGTTTTCTTGCATGTTAGTTTATATAAATCTTTGTGCTGGTGGGTTCAAAAGCCACTTGCAAAATTTTGCTAGATCTAGTCAAATTTCTAGGGAAATTAAATTCTAGCCCTGACTTTTAGCCAATTTATGTTTTCTGCTTCTTGTATCACCTACACCAATCAAGTTTATAACATTTACACATTGAAAAGGGCGTTCATTGCTTCAATTGAACTTTCAATATTTTTTTTTTCATGAAATACACATTTCAATTTTGAAATATTGAGCGATAATGTCATTTTTATTTCCCTGTATTGAAATTGTCACTTTTGTCTGTCTGTTTGTTCATCAATCTGTCTGTCAATCAGTCTGTCCATCCGAAAACATTGGCCATTTCAGGGGCATTTATGTTTCACAAACACATCTTGTTTGATCTAGTCTTGCTTGTATATGCACATGAAGACTTGTGAGAAAAGGTGATTTGGTGGGAGCCAAAATCTCACTCTCAATCCAAAGTGGATTGTTTTGAGCTTCAACTGTGATTGCCGGCTGGGCCAGTATCCATTCTGACATGTGACAAGTCATTTGTCTCTCCTTAATGGATGTGAATCATCTATGTGAGACAGCAGCTGGAGGCTTGGTTTGGATATTGCAGTGGTACTGCAGAGAGAAATACTAGAAACCCATGGTTAGGTGCTCCAGCTGTTGTGATATGACCATAGCAGTTGAAAACAATGTAAAACCCCATTAAAACAAATAAACTATGATTGGGGATTATTTGTTGCAAGGCATGTGACTGTCATTTCATCATAATTGTACCTTTCTATATGTTGCACAAGGTAAAGGTTTTGAAAAGCATTGAGAAAAAAGAAAAGAAATGGTTGTTAAAAACAATTTCTTCATTATTCACAATATTTTCTACCCTGAAAGACCTCCTTAAACTGTTTTCTTCACCATCTTTGTATTTGGACCAGTCTAAAATTTTGATGCCTGATGAATGATTGATTAATTTATGCATGCTTACAGCAGCTGAAAAATACAGATTTTGAAATGCATCTCCTTTGTAATGACACATTTCTATAATGTGGTCAATTTAGAATGGTATTATAGTACTTGAATGCTAAACCGTTTACTGAATTATGTGTTTTCATCTCTTTGCAGGTGACCAGTTTATTGCTGTGAAAAGTATCAAAACAGTGAAGTCCTAAAGAACAAAGGAACATTGAGAGTTTCCCAAGTGTGGTCTATTGATACAAGATTGACTGTACATTGTACTTTGAAATAAATTACCTGAATATGAATGTGTTATGTTTGTTATTCAGAGCAACAGATAAGATGGTTTATGGGTTTTCATATGCAATATTTCATAATTTGTTCATCAGAAACCCATGCTGTTGGTATTCAATAGAATAATCTCTTTTAGGCAGTTCAAATTAGTAACCACAACATTTGGTTTGGATTTGAAATTATAACAAATTAAGAATGGTTTCACTCCTCTTTTCTGTTGCTCTGGTTATTTAAATTCCAATACTTTCCCAAACATGAGCTGATTTTGACAACCTGGGTAGAAAATAGTTTTTTGAAACATTGAGAGAAAAGAAGAAAGTGCTTGTGATCAGCAAGTTCTCCTTTACTATCATTTTTTCAATATTTTGTGAAACATTAGAAGTTTACATTGTTTATGTCAATATTTCTTGTTGCTGTAACTCCTTTCAAATTTGGATGAACTTAAGGTAGTCCACCCCTAATGCGATCTGCACGTCATCAGAATTATGTGGGTGACATTGCAAACATTTGGCAATGGAACTTTTCACCGCCGAATGTTAACAACTGAGTCCGAATAGCTTCGGATACGTATCGACGTCGCTCTAAGTTATCCGATATTTTCTGAATCTCAAAATGGCCACATTATGGGTACTCTACTTTAACGTTTGGCTTTTTGGAAAGGGTTACATGTAATGTTTCCTCAAAAAATGTTGCCCACTTTTCATGCACTTAAGTGTTTTGGAAAACATTAAGAGAAAAGAAGAATATGCTGACCCACTGGATTTACGCCTCCAGAAACCCAAATCGCTCACTTTATTCAGAGCTACAGACAAGATGGGCAATGGATTTTCAATATGCAATATTTCATAAGCTGCTCATCAAAATCCATGTTGTGGGTTGGCTACTCATTGGAAGAATTTCATGGAGACATTCAAATGAGTACCTACAACACATTGTTTGGATTTGATACATCAATTTTAGGATGGTTTCAACCCTTTCATCTGTTAGTCTTGTTATTTATTGAAAAGAATGTTCCATTTTTCTAACAGATGCATTCTTTAGTACAAGACCTGCGGGAGACAATTTTAGGGTGGTCATATTCGAAAAGCTGCTGCAGACGATAAAATGGATGATGATCAAGCTTGGATTTGTGTACAATATAGCTGAGAAAATATTGAGACAAAAGGAGAAACTGTTGGTTATCAGCAGTTTCTTTTTTTTAAGTCGCTGAGCGCTCGCGCTGCGACTTACTGTTGCCGTACGAGTTTTTCAGGACAGGTCAAATAAGGTCAAAGACGGACCTCTTAACTTCTTCTGTATTTCTGTTTTGAGACAAAGTAGATCTCTGATTTCTTGTCCACACTTTGATTTAATATTGAAATTCGACTTTATACAATTTCTAAACTGACATGCCAAATAATCATTGTTGAACGAGGAAATTATACGTTTTATGTAGAACTATTTTTTTGGCGGAGAAAATAGATCGCGCGGAATAATTCCGTTTTCTGAGGTATATTGGTCTAAGGGAAATAATCAGGTTTAAATTATACAGTTTTCATGAAAGAGTTACTTCCCTTAGATAGTGCAATAGACATCGACTTTATGACTCGGCGACAATAAACATACGACAACGACGGAATACTCATTTGCTTGATTCTTTTTATAATAAATTCCATTTTAACAAGGTGTCTTGCTTGATATGCATCGTTCTGCCATTTCAAGCGTGTAATCTCGCAATCAATATGCCCTAAATTAACACACGACATAATTGTACACAACAAGCAGTCGTCACTTTTCTTCGAAAACCTCGTAACTGCATATTGTTTTAATCTGCAATTACTTGGTGATGACAATAGCTTAAAAAATCGTGTGGTCAAATTTGCCGAAAATTCGAAAAACTGTGCGGCTGAAAGTGATTTCGGCATCAGTGAAAAGCTAGTGAGAGACTGGCGAAAAAACAAGACAAAGATCTGTGATGGTCCAAAATTGCAGAAATGGAGGGTTATTCGGATCAGTCCCTATGAGCCACAGAAAAATGATCAGAATGATTGGATTTTGGAGTTACGGGCAAGTGGCTATGTTGTAAGTAGGATCGGGATTCGCGTCAAGGCCCTTCAACTCGACAAGGACCAAAATACAAAATCCAGGGCGAGTTCAAAGCTTCTTCTGGGTAGTGTTGCAGGTTCATGAATATTTTAGTCAATACCGGGAAGACCAGAAAAAAAAACATTTTATTACACACCTGGCCAGCTTATCAATGGGAAAACCTACGGGAACACATCAAAGAAACGAGACTTAACTACTCGGCTGGTTCTGTGATGTTGACGATCCCGAAATATGCAAGATGTGCATATCCGACGATTACTTTAAACAAAGAGTTTTCCGTCGCCGGATTTACGGAAATGAAATTGTTGATTTGCAGGGTTGAAGCTCGCGACCGGTAGGCGATCATAGACGGCACAAAAGCAGCTTTGCAAGTCACGGGCATTTTGTATGATCATACGGTTCCCCCGGAAGATCGCAGCTAAAACCTTACCTTCGTTTCAGATCAGAATAAATATTTCAGCCCACACGTTTTGATTCTTGTGTATGTATGGATAATGGTTAGACCCAAAGTGTAATTCATGGATATTTACATTCATGTTCAATTTTCGTCATTTTGTTTACCCCAAAACAGAAATATTTTTTAGACTACTCCATTTTGAAAGCTGTTGCATGCATACGACATAACTTCTTAAAAAACGATTGAATTACATCATGGAAAGTATCTCGGGGGAACGGAGAAATGGCTAGTTATCGACAATTTCTTCTTTTCAATGTTTTCCAATCTTTTTGTTCCCATGATTGTCGTCGAAATCAAGTCTTGTTTGTGAAAGGATTTAAGAGAGAGGTTAAATAGACGAACGTCGGCAAGTATTACTCTCCAAAGCCGATGTCTATTGATTAAGATCATCAAAATACATTACTAATTACATATCATTTCATAAGAGGTAATGTACTTTGTTTTAAGAGAGTAGCAAGTATAAGCACGAGTCATGTAGATCTACATCTGCAAGAAATTTTCTTTTCACTAAATAGTCTACCCTTTGAATTTCTTTCTTCTTTTGAAAACTCTTTATGAAATTAAACTGTCTCTTAAATCTATCTACTCTAAAATTTAAAAATGTAGAGGTCAACACTCTAATAAATATTCACTAAAGGGTGACCGATTAACCCATTACCAGACGGCAAAATTTTAGGCTGTCCCAAATTCAAAGGTGCTGCAGACGAAATTTTTGAAGTGAATGAAATATAACTTTTTTATTCTCTTATTGTAGAAAATATTGTGGTAAATGAAGAGATTGCTTGTCACAAGTAATTTCTTCATTTTCCACAATGTTTTCCAAAGCCATTGTATGGTAGGGAGTCAAAAAGAGAGAATTGTCCCCGCCCATCCATTGACTTACTAGCTGATTGACATGCTTCTCAGATGAATAAGCACGTGATACAGTGGGATCCCTTTTGTTAAAAAAAAACAATATGACGTCTTGATGACGTAGCGTCTACTCAATCTGGGCTGGAATAGTGACTTCAAAAACACCGCCAACATCTGCTCAGTTATTTCGGAAACTGTTTCAAAATATGTTAGTTGGATTATTACCGGTGAATTTTTGGTTTGGATAATAGACTAACAGGTATCATTTTCTTCGTATCATCATGACGTTATCGCTTGCCGACCAAAAACAAAATAACCTACTAAACCTAGATGTATAATTTTCTACGTTACATCATAAAATCTGCATGAATTACCATTCAAATTAAATTGTCGAGCGTCCGTCGATTCAGTCGACGTTTCTGCGATTAAATTTCTTATCATTAATCACCGAATAATCAACGTGAAATAAAATAGTTTTTGTGAAGAGAGGGGAAATTAATTCGTGAATAAACCATTATTAGAGGCTCAAATTATCGATTAATCACGACTTTAGGCTTGCCGCAATAAACAGTTCTAGAGATTATTCATTTCCGTGACTGTAAAATATTGCGTACCTAAATGATATCAATCTTGAGAAATATCACGGTCACCAAGAGGGATGACAAAAGTGCAAGTGTGGAAACACAACAGCAAAGATCAAATATAGCTAAGTAATAGTTGCCTTGATGCATCCGAAAAATAAATACAATCTTGAAATCAAGCCAAGCCAAAGATTTTTTTTCCAGTTGGGGTCCAAGCCCAAATTATGGCTTAAATGTAGTAAATATGTAACGTTACAATAGAATTATACAGTCAAAATTTAATTTTCGGTCAATTCCAGGGGGGGGGGGGGGGGGGGGGTCCGGACACCCCCCCGACCCCCCTCTAGATCCGCCCATGCAACAAATAGGAAGGAATTTTATCCGAAACCCAGATCAATATTCAAAATGGTATCGGTTACATTATTTCAACTACCGTGAAATATGTGCATATTTTGAAATTTTTGCCATGTCATACCACGGGCGGATCGAGAGGGGGTCGGTGGGGGTGTGTTTTGGACCTCCCTCCTGGAATTATCCGAAAATTATTTTTAAGCTGTATAACTTTAATGTAACGTTACACATTTTACACATTTTATGCCATCATTTAGGCTCGGAAAAAAATCCTTGAGTCACCATAGCATACTAGAACGTATAAGTTCTTATTTCGAAATTGAAAAAAAAAAAAAAAATGATGTAAAAAAGTGCATCATATTGAGTTATAATTTCAAACTGAGTGATAAATGATTTGGAAAACTTTCATCAAAAGATGGTAGTATTTATAGTGTCATGAACGCCTTCCTGAGGGGTTTGAAAACGCTATTTCTCAAGAGCTCCCGGGGGGGGGGGGGGGGGGGGGGGTTCTGGCCCCGTGGACCCCTGGCCAGGGCGTTTCCATAGACCCATCGGGGGGCCCTGTGGTCCATGGCCCCCCAGCTGTAAAATTCAGTATTTTGAAAGTATCTTACTTTCAACCAGGGAGGACAAGTGTGATTTTGAGGGGTTTTAGTTAAGTGAGGAATGCGTTATGAAGTATAGATCTATTTTATTCAATGAATTTCTGTGACATCTTCTGAAATTGGGAAATCTGAATAGAACAAAATGGGTAAATATTTCATTTAAAACATCGTTCTTACCCAGAATTTTATTTAGTTTAGTATCAATTCCAGTCAATTTACGGGACATGCAGCCAAGACATCGCAACTACAGATTAAAGGGGGACCTGCTAGGCTGTCGAAAATGCAAATGGCACAAAAATTACAAACCAGATATAAACGTATGAAATTACCAACCTGAAGGGGTCCATTGTTAGCACTCATTGAGCTTTATCAAGTATAAAAATCCAAGTCAATGAATAACGTGCAGATCCGCATTCTATTGTCCTTTGTTTTTGTTTTGTAACGGTTACACATGCCCAACCTTCAAAAAGCAATTACGTCAGAGGTACGTCATCTGAGATTCAACACACCGTACAACCGGCTGCGTCGTCAACGAAGACAGATTCGGCATCTGATGTCAGGTGCATGGTAGGTCAAATTAATTTACTTTTATGAATAAATGAAAGGATCTTTGGTATTCTATAGTTGATAAATACGCATATAAATGTTCAGTGCTAACTGCTTCTACAAAATAAACCTTTCCATGCATCCTTCGCAAATAAGGTCACAGTCATCGACGCAGCCGGTTGTACAGTGTGTTAATACTGCTTGGGATGTGTCTCGTTGACCTTGACCTTGTCTCGTTTCGAAGTAAAAATAGAATCTGTAAACACGCTTGTAAAGGATTGATCTATAGCAAAGGAAAGATGGATATTCGCCGTGATTGAGGTTTTTATGCATTGCAAATTGTTTTTCCATGTACAAATATGAGTTCCCGAATAGTTCAGAAGCATAAAAACCTAGCATGGGCCCCTTTCAGAAATCTGTCGTTACGACGTTTTTACTCCCAATCACTAAACACCCCAAAATTACCTACAAATTGGACCAATCTAACATTTTGAAAATAGATCTAGCTTCCACTGCTTTTCATATGTAGCATTCATTTTAACGATATAATTATCTATGGATTTGCTGTAGCCTATGGTATTATGAATTTGTATATATAGATATGGATGAAAAATAAAGCTGTGTTTCTCTGTAAATATTCTATAACTTGTTTTGTTCTTTCATTTTATTTTTTTTTTTTCAATTTGTTTCTATAGAATGTGATCTAATCACGAGTTCGGTCATCGTTTATAAACTTTATCGTCATTTTGACAAAATATATTTTGCGTATTTAAAATGGAGATCTAGGTCTTGTTTACATCGCATAAAACTTGATAGGTAAGAATTGATACTCTGTCAATCATATTTTTGGGTTTTTGCCCTTTGTTCATTTTCATATTTAATTGTTTGTCAAGAGCATTACTAAAAATTATGCGAGGTAGATTCGTGCAACTTCATAGGTGGATGGTGTCATTATGTAGAAGTGTATTGTACAAAAATATAACTCTGCTGATAATGTTCGTGGAGTTATTGCCAATTTTCCCTTTTCATTCTTGATGTAAATTAATTCTACAATTGCACTACTTCAATTGTTAAAGGTTTACCCTTGTGGGGGCATACATACATTTCATTCAATACTTCAAAGCATTCTCTGATAGGATCATGAAAAGCAAATCTTGTTTTACAAATAATTTTGTTGTAGCGACTTTCAGGCCCTTCAGGGCTTTGATTTCTCAATGTTTTCCCAAACCTTTTGTATTAGGGACGTCAAAACTAGGTCTTGTTTTTGAAAGGGTTTAACATATTTGCTTGTGGTCATATATTGGTATCAAATACTCCATCCGATTTGTCCACTTCCAAAACTACTAGTTATACAAAACTAATCTGTTAGAACCCTTCCGTCGATACGCTTTTATTCAGTTACTAACGTCATATGCACCAAGTTACCAACTTCTTGTCCTATTTTCAAGTAACAGTTACGCACTTCATCGTGATTTTTGAAAGCTTTATTACAGCTTTTATACTGACCTAAACAATTAATGTTCGATTCAAATTCCTTTTGATATAAACAAACATCGTATTGGTGAAGAAATCCGAACGAATAACACATCCAGTTATACAAATAAAGCTTGAGAAATATTCCCCTAATTTTGAAGTCGCCATATTGGACGTGCGTAACTGCAGTTACGAACGTCAGGTTATACCCCGTGAGAATGGGTTGACCATTCCCAAACAAGACCGAACAATGTTTTGATGTTGCTAATAGAAAAAGCTTGGGAAAATATATAGACAAGAGAAGAGAAAGCTGGTTTTAAAACCCCCAGTGACTGGGAGGGGCCTGCGCCACAGGGCCATAGTCACTTTGAAATCCCAAATGTCACATTGTTTCAGCGAATGAGGGGGCCTTTGTCCAAATTAATTTTGCCGTAGTTAAGAATGGTGGTAATGGTTGTCACATAAGTTTTCAAAATGTCACATTGATTTTCTAAGAGGAAGGAACATTGTCCCATTGAAAAAAGTCTTGACCAATCACTGTAACACCCTTTTTTGGCAAAATTTGAGGGGCGGTCAAGAGCCCCTGACACCATTCCCATCTGGATCCGCACATGAAAACAACAGCAAGAGACAATCCTGGAATATTACAGTAAAACATCTTGTAAAGTTTCTCTTACATGATAGGAAAGAAATTGACACCGAAAACAGCAGAAAAGGACAAAGAACAATCTTATTTTCATCATAGAAATACCATTGGTTTTCTTGGATGCTTGGAAAGAAAATAGAAGCAGAGATTGAGATTAAAGAACAGGGCACACTCCTGTTTTTATTGATCAAGTTCTGTCTTTTGCTGTAACAATGGCCTTGAGCCGATTAAAACACATTACCAGACAATGACACATTTTACTGCCTTTACAAGAAGAGCTGGGGAAAAAAATATTGCAAGAAATAGACGAGACTTTAAGAAATATCCCATTGTGGTACTTTTATAACATTGGCCTTGACTGGAAGTTATACAAATGATATCTGAGTGAATACCAAATAAGAGTCTTATAATGACCTTTAAAGATGAGTAGGTGTTTCATCACTATAAAGTAACCTTGATGAAACTGTGTCTTGGAACATTAAAATAATTGAGCCAGGATCTGGAAAAAGGTCCTTTAAGGCTTTTAAGTGCAACATGGTTCAAGATCAGCCTGCGTATACACGCAGTCTGATCATAAATCATGTTAGTTTCCAGAAGGTTCTTTATGACCTGCATGGATCCTGGTCAGACTACCTTGAGACACATGGCTGTCTCAAATGCTATAAGGGACATTTTTCCAGATCTCGGCTCAATTGTATTTCAGATCAAGGAAAATTAATGCTATATTCTGAAGGTTTGTCATGGCTGTGTGCCTAAATTTTCAAGACATAAATACAGGGCCTAATGACAGGCTATACCAATTTATTCAGTCTGATTTTAATCCAAGATGCAATTCTCTTGTACTGTAGCTTTTCAATTACATATAGCAATCCTAACTAAGATTCTAATATTGGCCTTCAGGCCTGGTCACAAACATGTCCATATCACAGACGGAGCACATCTAAATCATTGGACCTGTGCAGTATAATTTTTTATGCCATGTGGACGGAGGCAGAATCGTATGTGACCAAGACTTTAAACTGCCTGTACTTTAGGACAGACAGACAGATCTACTCATATGCTTTAAGGGCCCTATCCAAGATCCCAGCCCATAATTATGTATGTCCAGATGTCCCATAAAACTCATTAATATCAACAGTTATCAAGATCTGTGTCATGTCTTTGTGAAGTCTATGTTTGGCAGGCAAACAACTGACAAAGTCGTCTAAGTACAGGGAGATAGGTTTATTTACTCAATCTCAAGCACACCTCATGAGATGGACAACAACAACAACATCTGTCTGATAAAGAAAAGTATGGACTCTGGTCCAGGGAGACTGGTTTAATTGCATGAACTTTGCAGACTGACCAGGTTCGACACTTTTTAACAATTTATAAAACTCATTTTTGGCAAGACATGACTTCCACAATTTCGTAAAGACCTGTTTTGAGGCAAACAATTGATGCTGGAGTCTGCTCGTACATACATTTCTTAATCCCAAATAAAGAGTTTGTTAAAAACACCGTCAGAAAAGAAAACTACAAAAGTATTGACACTAGCCAGACTACCCAAACTGCACAGGCTGCCTGTGACAATGATAGGTACATTTTATTTAGCATGTTTTAAAAATATTGGCACTTTTCAACAAGAAACTCATAACTGCAGCTTGTTCAAGCTGCAGTTACGAGGTTTTTGTTGGAAAGCAACAACATACTCAGCTTTAATGCATTGTGACACATTATAATGAAGTCTGTATTCATATTTGGCAGGCAAACAAATAACACTGGTCTCCTAAGTACATCAAGATAGTGTTATTTACTCAATCTTGGTACACTCAATACAAAGCCAAGTTTGACAAAAACACCATCAGATAAGTGAACATGACAGTCCTTTATCCCTCAAGGAAATTATTTATCTATCATTTCACCTGTATACCAAGATTGTAGATACCTTTTGAATCTCTCATGAACAATTCTTTTATGTTCTCATTATTAACAAGTTTCATCTGCAATAAATTGTGATTCATTAAAGCCATTTTTCATTTTTACAAATAAACACAAGAAATATGAAGGCCCTGTTTTTTTAATTGTCCAAATATGCTATGTTTTTGCAAACAATTAAGGCAAACAAATACTTTGGTATCAAGATAAAAGCTTGTTATCAGCATTTTCTTCCTTACTCTCAAAAATTTCTATAAGCCTAATCTACAAAATTAATGATGTCAAAATTCTTTTTTGGGGGAACCAGTAAGACTCTTGACCAAAAGCTATAGAACAGAATGAAATGGAAATTAAAAGGTACTGGCCACACATAGACAAAATTAGCCTTTGGCAAGGTGTTCTCATAAATGATGGGATATAATTAACCCTTTCCCAAACGGCAAAATTTTAGGGTGGCCCACTTCAAAAACTACCAAAAATTACAAAATGGAAGTTATAGAAGATAGAATTTGTGTAAAATATTGTATGGAAAATATTGAGACAAAAGAAGAAACTGCTGGTTATCAGCAGTTTCTTCTTTTGTTACAATGTTTTCCCAAGCCTTTTCTAATAGGGACGTCAAAACCAGGTCTTGTTTGGGAAAGGGTTAAAGTAGGTTAATTTTATCTCTGGTTTTATCAACAGTGACTAACTCAGGACACAAACATGACAACTATCAATTTAACCCTTTCCCAAACAAGACCTTGTTTTGACGTCCCTTATAGAAAGGGCTTGGGAAAACATTGAAACAAAAGAAGAAACTGCTGATAACCAGCAGTTTCTCCTTTTGTCTCAATATTTTCTAGGTCATATTTTACACAAATCCTATCTTTCATAACACCCATTTTGTCATCTGTGGCAGTTTTCAAATTTGATCAACCTAAAATTTTGTCGTTTGGGAAAGGGTTAACTTGACCCTGTTCATATTTCAATTTGAACCCGGACAATAAGTACAGTTTCTGAATTCTTTGCAAATAATCAGCATAAGCATGATGACAGTATTGTCACATTTCTTCAAAAACATTGTAATTTCAGCTTGTTTAACCCTTTCCCAAACAAGACCTGGTTTTGACGTCCCTAATTGAAAAAGTTTGGGAAAACATTGAAACAAAAGAAGAAACTGCTGATAACCAGCAGTTTCTCCTTTTGTCTCAATATTTTCTGAGCTGTACCATACACAAATCTTATCTTTATCAACATGCATTTTGTCATTTGTGGCAGTTTTTGTCGTTTGGGAAAGGGTTAAGTTACAGTTAAAGGATTTAGAAGAAAAACAGTAAAATTGTGAACCTTAGTCAATCTGTAGTTGTGACATTGAACCAACAATATTTCTCTTATTCCAATTTTTTTCTTTGCTATATGATTTGCAAGATTTCAATATCAAGTATAATCTTTACAAATGGTCATCAGCAAAAGCTCTAAATATGGACTACTCAAGAGTTTTGTTAACCCTTTCCCAAACAAAATTTTAAGGTGATCCACTTAAAAACTGCCACAAACAACAAAATGGAAATTATTTAAGATAGGATTTGTGTAAAATATGGCACAGAAAATATTGAGACAAAAGGAGAAACTGCTGGTTATCAGCAGTTTCTTCTTTTGTTTCAATATTTTCCCAAACCTTTCCTATTAGGGACGTCAAAACCAGGTCTTGTATGGGAAAGGGTTAACTGGGTGGCGAACCCGGACAATAAGTACAGTTTCAGAATTCTTTACAAACAAACCACTTGTTTGATAAGCTCAACAAAATCTAGGTTTTGTATGTGACACTTCACAGAAAGAGTAAAGAAAAGTCTGCAAAGTCAATGCAATCTGATCATTATGAAAATGTTTTATATCAGACCTACAGAATGTTTTGTACACAAATACTAAATATTACCTTAACCCTTTCCCACACTGCAAATTTTCAAAATTTCCATTTTCATAAGCTGCTGCAAACAGCAAATGGACCATGTTAAAGATAGAATCTGTGTACAAGATAGCATGGAAAATATTGAGACAAAAGGAGAAACTGCTGGCTATCAGCAGTTTCTTCTATTGTTTCAATGTTTTCCCAAGCCATTTTTAAAGCTGCTGATATCTGTTCTCTTCTATATAATAATTATATGCAATGACTTTTCTACCAATCTAGACTTAATTGAAAGTAAACAACTATAATATTGCAAGGAACAAGAACTAAGATAGGTATTATTTTCTCAAATTCTTATTTTTTTCTTCAATTACGAAATGTCTGAGATTCTTGTTAAAAGAAAGAACTGTATCAATTGCTGTGTTAAAGCTTTAGTAGGCTAAAGATCATATTTGACACTTGAACAAAACATGGTGTCGATCATTTATTTGTAGAGTTTTTATGCTTGTATAATGTTACAGTAAATCAAGCCTTGTAGATCTACTATTTTAGATCGTCACAGAACCAAATTTTACAAAAGATTTCTTTTCTTTATTCATTATCTCCTATTCAAACATACCAGTAATGGCTTCATTACACATCCCCAAACAAGATGTAATGACATATTTTTTGGTATAGAAAGTTAGTTATACTTGGTAAAAGGTCTAGAAAATGTACCAAGTTCGGAGTTCAAAATATGGCGTTGTCAAAGAGTAAAGTTATGGCAAAGTATTGCGTGTTATCTTATTTTTCATTTTTTTTACATTTCTTTTTCGCAAGAGATACAAATACTAATTGTTATGATTGTTCCTAGGATACAAGTCAAAAGTAAGCTATAATTCCTATTGGTAAATGTTTTTACCCTTTCCCAAACACCAAAATTTTTGGATGACCAGAAGAGATATTGAAAATATACGATTTCTGTAGAATATAGCAAAGAAAATATTGAGACAAAAGGAGAAAATGCTGGTTATCAGCATTTTCTTCTTTTGTCACAATGTTTTCCCAGACTACAGAGTGTCCCAAAAAAAACGGAACCCTAATTCAAAGTCAAATATTTCTCAGCGTAAGCAAAAAATCTAATTTTTGAATAAGCAGTACTAAAGATACATCATTTTTGCATTTGTGTTCCAAATTTCACTTAAAAATATGCATTGGTTCCAAAGTTATAAGCAAATTAATAATGACACTAAAAAAACGATCTGACATGATATTGATTTTTGCGTATTGTTTGTTCGTGAAAGCGCACTAACGGTCAGCTAATGAATTCTGTACCGTTGTACATGTATGTACCATTTTCTCAAAATTTAATATGTACACGTTCTGTACGTTCAAATTGAGTCCATATGGTGGTTGTTTGAATTAATGTCAAATTATCATGTGATTCATTTCACATGGCACAGTTTTAACTTTTATTTTCATAAATTACAAGCTTGGTATGCTTCCTAAAATTAGTCCAGCCTTAATTTTCTTGCATAGTATACATTTCTGTGGACTATGATTTAATTCTTTTTGTTGAATTTTGTGTTATTTGTGTTTTGCATAAAGGTCAGTGTCAGGTTAGATGAAACCCGTAATACTTTAAATTGAGCGGTGACCGGCATGTTGGTCAGAAATAAAATAAGTGCATATGATTATTATTCATGAGTATGTGACGCACTTGGATATTTTGTTTGTATTCAGTTTAGTTACATCGCAGCATTAACAGTTTATTTATTAGCAAAAAAGATGAAATGAAAATGCACTATTGTGAATACAATGTTTCAAAATCAGTTTTGTATTGTATTGAATATATTAATCATTTGTATAGCGTCAATTTATTCAATGAGTGTAGGCGTGCGCGGCAAAACGAAAAGATCGATATCGTGTTAAAATGGTTTTCCGGGTATATTCATTTTAATGTCGATATTTTCAAAACTAATCATTATTTTTTTACCAAATTTGAACTGCTTATAGAAAACTGTCGTTGCTATTGCATATGTAAATTTGGTGGAGAAATATTGTCTGATACATGAGAAATGTACTTTCAAAAATGGGTTCCGTTTTTTTTGGGACACTCTGTATTACTAATAGGGACGTCAAACCAGGTGTTGTTTGGGAGAGTTAAAAGTTCTAGAAAAGGGGCCAAGTTCAAAATTCATCATGTAAATAATCACATATCAGTTTCTGTCAGTAGGTAATCAGTCATTGTCCAACAAACAATAAAGGTTATAAAATTGATGTTTGTCCCGTTTGAGATTTTTTTTACATTCATTTTTTCAAAAGATACAAATGAGCCAGGATCTGGAAAAACGTCCCTTAAGGCATTTGAGAACAACATGGTTCAAGGTCAGCCTTCATATACACGCAGTCTGGCCAGGAACCATGTTGTTCTCCAATAGCTTTGTCATGGTCTGTTGCAACCATTTTAGAGTAACGTGGATGCTGGCTAGACTGCATCTAGACACAGCCTGATCTTGAAACTAACTGCCTAAAATGCTATAAGGGACGTTTTTCCAGATCCCAGCTCATTAATACTTTTGACTGTACATAATTCATGTTGCTAGGACACAATTCAAAAGAAAACTACAACTGATAAATGTTTTTAAGGGTCCACAAAAAAGACCAAATTCACAGTTCCTCATGTAAATAATCACATATGGCTGGTGGGAGGTCAAAACCTTGTAACTACAGCTTGTTTAAGCTGTAGTTACGAGGTTTTGACCTCCCACCAACGATATCAGTTTCTGTCACTAGTTAATCAGTCAATGTCCAACAAAACAGTAAAGGTTATAGTTTAATTGTTGTTTGTCCTATAGCTAAAAGAGGAGGTCATCTACTTAATCAACATGTGATACTTATATCAACACATGACTACTAAAGGCAATGTAGCCTGGCTTTGGCCCTCAATGATATAATAATCAAAATATTGAGACAAAAAAACAAAATGCTGCTTATCAGCATTTCCTTCTTTTGCCTCAATATTTTTTCCAAGCTTTACAAATAGGAGATGTCAAAATGTGTTTGGGAAAGGGACAGCAAAAACAAGAGGTCAACTACTTATTTCAACATGTGACCACCATAGCTAATGTGGCCTGGCTTTAGGCCGTCAATCATAAAGAAAATTACCAAAAATTGAAGTAAAAGGAGAAAATGCTGCTTATCAGTATTTTCTTCTTTTGTCTCAAACCTTTTCCCAAGCCTTACATATCAGAGATGTTTAATTTTGTTCGGAAAAGGGACAGCAAAAACAAGAGGTTATGTACTTATTTCAACATGTGACAACTGAGGGCCATGTTCTTTCTTTTTTAACATTTTATAATATGGCCCATTTCTTAAAGGGCGACGGTAACAGATGGTCTAATTGCAAAAAATGAAATTGTTTGAAAAAATATGCAAAACTTTTGTGTTGACCACCTCGGGATGGTTAATAATATGCGATTCAGACAGAGAATGAGCCGAAATTACAAGACAGATAGCTGAATTTAGGGAGAATCCAAGCCTAAATTCAACCCCATCACTGATGGGGTTAGAATTATTTTCAAATTGTTGCGCATGCGCATACAGCGCGGACCATGATTCAAACGAGATTCATACTTAAATTTCAATATGACGTCATCATGTATGTTGTGACGTCATTTAAGAAAGTCGCATGTCCTACTGTTTTGACCTACTTTCGACATCGCTTCATGAATTTGGTATCAAATTGCGAAAAAATGAGTCGTTGCTTCAATAGTTTCTCGTAATCATTTAATCAGGTCATATAAAGCTTAAAAATGGTACATTTTGTTTGTATTTGACAATTTTTGGGTCCAAATCTGGGAAATAGTAGCTTTAATGTTATATTAATTCTATAATGGAAAATTTTTCTGTGATTTCCCATGTGTTTTTTACCCTACTCCACATATCACTTTTTTCATTTCTTTTTGCTTGTGTACATAAACCTGAGGGAATGTTAACCCTATCCCAAACGACAAAATTTTAGGGTGACCCACTTCAAAAACTGCCACAAATGACAAAATAGATGTTATTAAAGATAGCATTTGTGTACGATATGGCACAGGAAATATTGAGACAAAAGGAGAAACTGTTGGTTATCAGCAGTTTCTTCTTTTGTTTCAATGTTTTCCCAAGCCTATTCTATTAGGACATCAAAACAAGGTCTTGTTTGGGAGAGAGTTACAGAATACTGGTTATCAACATTGATTTCTGCTGTTCTTGCGAAATAGAACAATTATTGTAAATAGATCACTGGCCCATTTTTTTTTTTAACCACATATCTCAATTTTCATTTCAAGGATTTCTAAATCATCCTGTACACCAAATGCATTCTGATTGGACAATGCATCGTGATTTGAACTAATTTCATCAAATTTAAAATTAGAAACACATTTTTTATCTAGAATATTCTTTACAAGGTCAAACTCGAATATAGGCATCCCAGAAACTATTTTTAGCTCATTTTGGTTTTTCCGCAAGTTGTGATTTCTGATGTAACACAATTTTTTCTGATCATATGACCATTTTAATCTCTTATCGGTACTTGACAGGCTTTTTAACCCTTTCTCACATAATACTCTATTTTGTCAATCCCTAAAGGTAAGCATTTTGAAAACATTAAAAGGAAAGGAGAAAACCTTGATAACCAACATTCTCTATCTGCCTTTGCATTTTCCCTCTGTATATTTTTAAAATAAGAGCTTTGTGGAGTTGCACATATATGACTGAAACACTGGTACTCGATCCTATACAATTCATATAAAGGTCATTAATACTCATAAATAAAACAATGATAAATATGTATGTAGGTCATTGTATTGGGATCCAGTGCAAAAGAACTGAGAGGAGCTTGTCAGTGAAAATGGGAACTTCCTGAGAGAATGGGTATTTTCCAATTCAAGAGTAGATAATCAATTGAAACTATAGGAGGAATGGTACATACAAATGATCACAAGTGGACAGACACATGGACAGACAGCCAGAGTCATAACAAAGCACAACCCTCTCGGCATACAAGAACTTCAATACTACAGGATGAGGGTACACAATATCATGTATTACAAACAATATCACTTATGCAATATCATGAAACATATCTTAATGATTGTACTTTCAAACTTTATACCTTAAAATAATAACACAGAACTTTATCCACCCGTACCGGTAGGTGGATTGATGATAACTAAAATCCTCCTTTTACCCTTTAATGATACAATTTGAATTTTTTTAAAAGTCTGTTAGAAGTGGTTACATACAAAATATTATTCAGAAATGGCTGCATTCTTCATAGTGACCTTGATATTTGACCTTTAAGGAGAACCTAGACTTAGCCTTATCCCAAATTAGACTTGGGCCCAGTTTCATGAACACATGTAAGAAGTATTTTTGTCTTGCCCATGTCATACGAAACACTTTACAACAATTACATGACCTTGGCCTTGATAGATTGATGATACATTATCATTGTCCCTAATATGTCGAAAGATATAAGTAAGACAAAAATACATCTTTTACATGTTTTGATGAAACTGGCCCCTGGTTTTCATTGTTGAAATAATGTAAATTACGACATCCTCAACCATTCCACCATTCAATAGCATAATTTCTATTCCCAAAATGTCCTAGAATTTGGTGGTTCTAGAAAATAAAACAAACAGGGTTTTACATTCAACCACTTAGCCAATGTCATATAGAAGATAGGGCCTTGATTTACATGATCCCTTACTCAAACAGTGACTACATTTGATGACCCAATTAAATATGGGTTTAAAAGCCCTTGCAGCATAAGAAGAAAATGCTGATACCCAGAATTTTCTCCTTTTCCTTCAACGTTTTCTATAATGAAACAAAGAGTATTTCTAAATGAGTTGATATCAATGGATTGTCTGTAACCTCTTTAAACACGGGCCTGTGAACCAGTCACTCTTGGCTTAAACATCCAGATTGTTGTCACTGAATCAAAACTTTTCCATGGCTCTAACAGAGTGAGTTTTGCAAAATATTGGAGACAAAGAAGACATTTTCATCAAAAATTTCGACTGAACAATTTTCTAATCATATCTCCATGGGATAGGCTGACCCTTTTCAATGGCCATTACTTAGTAAAGGCCATTGAAACTGACGTCATGGTGACTTTGCAAAATTGAAAACAGATATTTAAAGTCTTTAATCTTTCTTAATTCATTCTATGGTTGGTCATGCTGTATGAAAAATGTGATAGCCTACCTTAAGTCTTTGGTGCATGCAGAACTTGCACACTTGGGATTTCACTTCTGATTTGTCGATTTCATCTCTATGCATGAATGCTTTCTTTGGCTGTAAACGAAGAAAAATTATTTCCTCTAATCACATTCTACATAGACCAATGTGTTCAACATATTATTGTTGGACCCTTCATACATGTATCAGTTTTCATTTATCACATTTCCAGATCTAAAATTGCAAACTATTGCAAAGTGTAAATCTACATTTATCAAAGCTAATTCTCAACACACATAATAGCATTCTACCAAAAGTTTAATACACCACTGAAATTGAATTCAAATGTTCTGTCTACGGTTCATATGTACTGTTTCTGGACTGGTTGAATCACCATTGTCAACTGCAAACCCTTTACAATTGACATTTTGACTAGTATTTAATTTTGATGTCTTGGAAAGGATCAATTTCCAAACTCTCACAAACATTCAAATAAACAATTATTTCATAGTAGGTTTTGAGGTTAAGTTTGAAACAAGAGTGCACTTTACCTTGATTTCAACACTAATGGTTGGATTGGAACACTTGGAACTGAACGTTGGCCCTCTAACAAAGCACAGATCTGGCATGACAAGAGCGGATTGTGTTGTCGGGTCTACTGTAAAATGTTCTACATCTTTTCCTTTTCTTTGGGCTGTAAATGAAATAATTATAGGTAACCCTTTACAAAACAACAAAATTTAAGGGTGGTATAACTTAACCCTTTACCAAACAGCAAAAATTAAGATTAGTCCAAATTCAGAGATGATGCAGACGATAATTTCAAGTGAATGAAATTTTACATTTTTTGGGGGGGTTTTTTGTGTAGAAAACATTGTGTGAAATGGAGAAATTGCTTGTCACAAGCAATTTCTTCATTTCCCACTATGTTTTCCAAAGCTATTATCTTGTGGCGAGTCAAAAGGAGTCACTGTGTGGTAATGGGTTAAGCTGTGGCAGAAGACAAGGTGATTGTTGATAAGGATATTGTAACAGAATAGGTACCCCACCCACTAGTTTTCCGTGGTCAGGAATTGTGTTAATTCCTGACCTTGGTCATTCTACCTTGCAATAGCTATATTGAATGATATTTCCTTAATATTGGGTTTATATGCATTTTCTGCACATTCCTAATGCCAGTCTTACCTACCTAACGCTTTAAGTCATCCTATTCAGCCCGTTTTATAATTATTGTGTTTTCAGCCATTTTGAATTATCTCCCTTTATGCCAAACTTAAAACTACAACTTTGCCTACAATTAGTGTCTACAGAGTGCATTATATGGTTATAAAGATGCTATTTTGTCTAGAGTTTGTCTTTGCAAAAATGGATTTTCTTGGAATTTGGTAGTAAATGAGTAATTCCATTCCTGGCTTTGACCTTGGAAGTTTGGAAGGAGAGAAAGTTTGAATCATTTCCACCTTCCTACTTCAGAGGTCCTATTTTCCTTTATCATAGTAATTTGCCTATGTTGTAGGGTATTAAAAGTTAGCTTTTTATATGTATTTTGTAATTATTTATATGGTTATTCCATATCTTTTTCATGTTTAGAGTAAATGCAGGTGACAGGATTTGCTCCTGGCTACATGGCCGAAATGGCCTGGAATATTCTGTTTGCAGCCAGGATTACTGGATTGCCAGGAACATGTTGATTGGCTCAGTGACACCTTCCATTACCTGTGATTGGTTAATGATGGTGTAACCTAGGTGATCAAAAGTCTACATAAAGGGTTAAATCCTGGCACTAGTTTAGTTTTCACTATCAGAGTCAAAGATGTTACTTCGATGTAGAAATTCTCAACAACTGGATTAAATGAAACATTTCTAAAACTAACCTGTGACTATCATTATTTACTTATCCATCTGAACAACTAACCAGGTTGAAACAGGAATTAGAGAGAACATTGAGCAAAAGTTCCACTTTGTTTACAATATGATTTGTGTATGATATAGCGAAAAAAAAAATATTGATGCAACAAGAGCTGTCACTGTAAGATGACAATGCCCCCGACACCGCTTTGATTTTAAATTATGGCCAATCTATGTTCAAGGTCAAGGTCATCCAGGGGTCAAGGTCACCAAAGTATGTGCCTACAGAAAGGTAATGTACCAAGGAATGTTGTGGTAAAGTATGAAGCGAATATGTTAAGTAATAAGGAAGTTATGGCCAATGTTAAAGTTTTTGGACGGAATGACGGACGGACGGACAGACAGACGGACGGACGGACAAGTCAAATTTATGATGCCTCCCTATCAGGGGCATAAAAAGAGAAAATGCTGGTTTTCAGCATTTTCTTCTTTTGCCAATTCACTTCCAATAGTTTTGCATTGATCATGTGCATGAAATTCTGATATACTTACAGTGAGTGGCTTTGCACTGATTTGCTGTAAAACATTTATCACATTGCTTTAATCAAAATGTTTCAGATAGGTCAGAATTTACATTCATTACTTTTACGATGTACCCAAAACAGTAATTTAGCTGCAATAAAACCTCATTCAAGTATATCCTCATGCCATTCACGATTCATTTCAAAGCAAATACCAAAACCATATATGGCTATGATTTACCTTGTCAAAGCCAGGGTTCTCCCCAGAATAATTTGAAGCCGTGGTGGCAAATTATAAGTATTTGTAAACTTTGAAATATATTGTCTTCATGCAATAATTGTGAATAAAACCATAAATGGAAAAGAAGAAATTGCTCAATTTCTTCTTTTTCCATTATGGTTTTATTCACAATTATTACATTTCATATTATAAGAATATGTATTATTTATCACTTTTGACATGAAATGCCTAGAAATCACCCTATTTGATGACCTTTTTGAAGGAATTAAGCTGTAGGGGTAATTTTGAAGCTGTACTAGTGGCATAACACTGATTTACATGAAGCTGTAGTGGGGCTGATACAGCTTATTGGGCTGGGGAGAACACTGAAAGCACATACCTAACATCAGAGGTGTTGGTTACATTTGAGCCTTTCCCAAACAGCAGATATTAGAACTGTTCCACTTTAAAAGTTGGTAGAGAAAGGATTTAATTAGATCTACAATATAGCTCACAAAGTATCAAGGCAAAAGAAGAAAATGCTGATGATCAACTATATCTTTCTTTTCTCTCAATATTTTCCCAAACTTCTTCTCATGGGGATGTCAAACCCCAGTCTTGTTTAGGAAAAGAGATGATTGTATCAATGTCAATCTTTTCTCCAAAATCAACATTATAAGCCTGAGGAAATTCCAACGGGAACTTAACCCATTCCCACACACTGAAACCTTTTGAGACCCTACAAGATAATGACTTTGGAAAACTTTGTGGAAAATGAAGAAATTGCTTGTGACAAGCAATTTCTTCATTTTCCACAATGTTTTCTACCAAGAAAAACCAAAAACATGTAAAATTTCATTCACTTAAAATCATCCAGTGGTGGATCCAGAGGGGGTTCGGGGGGTTCAATCGAACCCCCCTCTATAGCAAGATTATTTCATTTTCATGCATAAATTCAATCAAAATTGTTTAATACTAGGAAAATGAACCCCCCCTATTTGTATATTCGAACCCCCTCACAGAAATCCTGGCCACTGTCTTCGTATGCAAAATAATTCAGACCAGTTTTAAAAAAATTGTCTGGTAAATGATAAATCTATGCTAATGAATTCCATTTCAATTCATTACACAATTCAGTGATATGCTACATAACACAATTCAGTGATATGCTACATAACACAATTCAGTGATATGCTACATAACACAATTCAGTGATATGCTACATAACACAATTCAGTGATATGCTACATAACACAATTCAGTGATATGCTACATAACACAATTCAGTGATATGCTACATAACACAATTCAGTGATATGCTACATAACACAATTCAGTGATATGCTACATACCTGGCCTTGAACTCTGTGCCTCTTTCTCTGCTTCATGTATTGCCCCATCTGCCATCAAACACAGTTCCTACAAGAGAGTGGTAATTTTGAAAACAGAATTAACCCTTTCCCAAACAAGACCTGGTTTTGACGCCCCAAATAGAGGAAGCTTGGGAAAACATTGAGACAAAAGAAGAAACTGCTGATAACCAGCAGTTTCTCCTTTTGCCTCAATGTTTTCTGTGCCATATTGTACACAAACGCTTTCCTTTTTAACATGAATTTTGTCGTCTTGAGCAGCTTTCCAGTTGGATCATCCCAAGATTTTGTCGTTTGGGAAAGGGTTAAGGGGTCTCGTTTGCCAAAATTTGGGGTCGTTATTGGGCCCCATTCCCAATGGCAAAAAGTATCTTTTTTCCCAATTCTCTGATGAAAATTCCCAATAAGGACCAAGAATGCCCCATGTTAAGACCTCATCTTCATTTACAAACATTTTGAAGACAGTTTTAGAGTAAATTCTTAAACAAGAGTATGTACAAATGCATTTTACATCACTACAGTCTAAATTGCAGATGAAACTGAGTGACAGTATGAATACAAACTTGGTTTAGTTTTTCCCAATTTAGGTAAAAACGTCGCTATTTTTCCCAATTACACTGGCCCCTGGCCCCAAACGAAAATTGGTAGAAAGACCCCTGGAATTATAAAATTTTGAAACATAAATGTCCCTGTGACGGCATTTACTGCTTTCATAAAGGTTACTGATACAGTGATACTTTTTACTCTTGCAGGAGTTTCAATAACTTTTTGGCCACATTGGTCAGAAACTAAAGTAGACGGGGGATTTACTGTGTATTCCCTATTAACCCCATACAAAATTTTCAAAAGTAGCAGGGGGATTGTGCTCAATTTTAGTCAAATAGGAAGGGGAAATCCCTGTTCCGCCTCTTAATGAAGAATGGCCAGGATGTTTTGGCCACAATATATTTCAAGGTAGGACCTTTTGGCCAAATCTGAATTAAATTGAAATATTAATAATTGAGACCATTCATTCTTATTATTTCCTTATAATGAACTTATATATCAATTTTATTATCAAAATGTCTAAAAGTACTACCATGAAATAAATTTAATAGGTTCGATTCCTTTTTTCCGTCAAAAAAAATTTGGCCAATGTGAAAATTTTGCAAGGCGGAAACAAACCAACTAAAATGGACAAAATCTTTATCCCCAACCCCATGGTTGTATGGAAATTCAGTAATTAATTCAGTTGAAGGGTTGAAATAAAGTAGAATTTTTAACATACCGGAATGACAACAAAGTAAGGAGACAACATAGGTTGCATCACATCTCTCATATAGTCTATCACTAGCTGCAGCTCCTCATGTATCCTGTCCGACTTGGTCTGAAACAAAATGGGTAAACCATTACCAGACAACAAAATTTTGGACTGATCCAAATTCAAAGATGTTGCAGACGACATTTTAAAATTAATGAAATCTAAAATATTTTGGTCTTTTGGGGTAGAAAACATTGTGGGAAGTGAAGAAATTGCTTGTCACAAGCAATTTCTTCACTTTCCACAATGATTTCAAAAGCCACTGTGCTATAGAGCGCCAATTGGTGTCACTGTGTTGTAATGGGTTAAACCATAAATCTTGACTCTACATTATAAAACTGCATCAAAACAAGTTGTGAGGAATGCATGAATGCATATACAGAGCTTCAGATTGACAGTGGGCCCGGGCCATTTGACACACTATTTGCAAATATGGCCCATCACTTTTCAACTCCAGGGGCCAAGCGGCCCAAGCTTTTACAAATTTTTAGCTCACCTGAGCACGAAGTGCTCAAGGTGAGCTATTGTGGTCGCTTTTTGTCCGTCGGCGTCCGTCCGTCCGTCCGTCCGTCCGTCTGTCCGTCCGTCTGTCCACAATTTGTTGTTAACACTCTAGCATCCACAAATATTGACCAATCTTAACCAAACTTGAACAAAACATGTATGACCATATGTTCTCGAATGAGTTCGATTTTGGGTCAGATCGGACCAGGAAGTCAGGAGTTATGTGCCCTTGAACGTCAAAAATAGCTACTTTTTAATTTGTTAACACTCTAGCATCTACAAATATTGACCAATCTTAATCAAACTTAAACAAAAGATGTATGACCATAAGTTCTCGGATGAGTTCAATTTTGGGTCAGATCGGACCAAGAAGTCAGGAGTTATGTGCCCTTGAACGTCAAAAATAGCTACTTTTTAATTTGTTAACACTCTAGCATCTACAAATATTGACCAATCTTAACCAAACTTATACAAAACATGTATGACTATAAGTTCTAGGATGAGTTTGATTTTGGGTCAGATCGGACTAGGAAGTCAGGAGTTACCGTATAGCACTTTTTTTCTGCGGGGTCCAAATTCTGCGGTTTTTCCAGAAATCAGGGGGGTTAAATTTCTGCGGAACATATTTCTGCGGTCTCTCATTTTGCAAAATCAAAAATTTTATTTCTGTGACATCAAATCAGTTGTAGTCAGTATCAGACATTTTTTGAAAGACGATGCTTACCAAATATTCTAATTACTCCATTAGGGTAAAGGGATAATCCCACTAGTTTACCAGTATCTATAAAGGCGTCATGGGAAACAATGCCGTATGCAGATAGGTGTGAAAAGAAAGACGTGTCAAACTGTTATCAATCAGTCAAACTTGTTAAATCAATGTTTATTGATGATCTAAAATGTCTTATCTACGCCTAAGTCAAAGCCGTAATTACACCATTTCTGAATAGAAAAGCACTCCATTGTTATGGTATTTTCTTTCCATCGGGTGGTAACAGTTTAACTTGTCCATGTACTGACTAAACTTACAGAATCACAAAATACAACCTCTACATTCAGGATTAATATTCTGCGGATTTTATTTCTGCGGTGCCGTCCACAACCGCAGAAATAGCAGAAATAAAGTCCCCGCAGAAATAAAGTGCTATACGGTATGTGCCCTTGAACGTCAAAAATAGCTACTTTTTAATTTGTTAACACTCTAGCATCTACAAATATTGATCAATCAAGACAAAACTTGGACATAATGTTTGAGACCATAAGTTCTAGGATGAGTTTTATTTTGGGTCAGATCGGACCAGGAAGTCAGGAGTTATGTGCCCTTGAATGTCAAAAATAGCTACTTTTTAATTTGTTAACACTCTAGCACCTACAAATATTGATCAATCAAGACAAAACTTGGACATAATGTTTGAGACCATAAGATCTCGGATGAGTTCGACTTTCAGTCTGATCTGATCAGAATGACAAGAGTTATGTGCCCTTGAATTCGACAAAATTGCCATTTTAGGCTCTTTTCGACCTTGTTTACCCTCTAGAATTTACAATTATAAATCAATCAAGACAAAACTTAGACACAATGTTTGGGACCATAAGATCTTTGAGGAGTACGATTTTCAGTCTGATCTGTATAGAAAGTAAAGAGTTATGTGCCCTTGAATTTGACAAAATTGCCATTTTTGGCTGTTTTTGACCTCGTTTACACTCTAGAATCTACAAATATGAATCAATCAAGACAAAACTTGGACACAATGTTGGGGATTAAAAGATCTTTGGTCATTTCGATTTTCAGTCTGATCTGATCAGAAAGTCGAGATTTACTTGCCCTTGAATTTGACAAAATTGCCTTTTTCGGCTGTTTTCGACCTTGTTTACACTCTAAAATTTACAATTATTAATCAATCAAGACAAAACTTGGACACAATGTTGGGCACCATAAGATCTCGGATGAGTTCGATTTTCACAACATTATTGACCATAAGTTTGTTTTCAGTCTTAAAGTCGTAAATATTAATTGAATTGAATAAAATTGTGGCTCATATCATCTTGGTTCAGGTGAGCGATACAGGACCATCATGGTCCTCTTGTTACTGTATATACGTAACAGCCACAAATATGGATCATTCAAGATTATGAAAGCAGTTTTTATCTGGATCATAATCTCACATCTTAAATTATGTGCTCTTGAACTTGACAACATTGTGACTTTCATTCTATCTAGGTTCAGGTGAGCGATTAAGGACCATCATGGTCCTCTTGTTTATATCACTATGTTTATTTTCATTGCTATGGCCCATCATTTCAAAAAATGACCCATCAATGTCCCTGCCATGGGTCATTTCGACCCACCAATCTTCACATAAATCTGAAGCTCTGCATATATGCAAGCTGATGACAAGAAAAGGGGTAAGCATGATAATGGTTCAGTGCCAGTAATTTGCTGCAGAGAGTAATTACTAATTAGATTTATGAGATTCAGCTATTCTTCCATGCTAATATATATCAAAATGCAATCACTTCATAATGAATGAAAATGGCTCCCCTTATGCATCACTACAAAGTTGATAATCAATTCTTTGATTTTTAAAGTTTTTTCAAGTCTAACTTTGTTGTTTGGTAAAAGCCTTAACATTTAGACAAGATATACAAGGTCACAATGGTTATTTTACTCACTAAAGCATTTGAAGCAGCAACAATATTCTTGCCCCAGTATTTAGCCTTTGCCAGTCTGTACACCCTCTTCTCCTGATAAAAGAAAATGTAAGCAATTCATGAGTACAGTTTATGTAATATGCAGGGTTACAGATAAGGAAGTGGCTAGGGATACGGGCCCGTATCTCTAGCCCATGGGGGCTGGAGATACGGACCCGTATCCCTAGCAAAAACCCCTTGTTTTTGCAAGAGATACGGGCCCGTATCTCTAGCGAAACCATGGGGGTTTGGCTAGGGATACGGGTCAAACGACTTCCGGTCTAACATAACCTATCGTGTCATTCATGGAAAATCGATATTGATCCATTCCCAAACTGCGAAATTCAGACTGTTAATTTTGAAAAGTTCCAGGAGTTCCACCTTTTAGGCTATAAGATGTATGAAAAGGGGTTACCCACAGGGGGACACTTTTGAGAGGTCACATTTATAAATGAGAAATACAAATGTATTATTGAATGAAAATAGGAGAAAACTTACGGTAATAATTTTGCATTGTAACATATTTTTTATTCGTGGTATAATATTTGTTGTAAAATATATACATAGACCTGTATAACAACTAGGCCTTTTTGTTTATGTTTTGACTCATTACCAGGCGGCAAAATTTTAGATGAATACAATTCTATCTTTTTGGACAGAAAACGTCGTCAGAAATTAAGAAATTGCTTGTCACACGCAGTGTCTTCAATCTTCACATTGTTTTTAAAACCTTTTATGTCATGGGGCGTCAAAAAGCGTCAGTTTCACAGCCTTTGGGGTATTGATATCTTATATTTTTTCAAACACCTTATGACAACGAGGTCCTAACTTTTTGCAGCTTCATTAGTGGCAATCGTTGCACGCGTACGTCGTGTGTATAACCCTTTTGTTTGATTATAGTATTCTTGTTTGACACAAAACTTTAAAGGCGAATAGTCTACATAGTTCCCAGAAGAAACCAAACTAAACAATAATGAAACTTTGGCAAATTTTACTTAAATGCAATAAGCCACAATATTGCGCAAAAAAAGTAATTAGAAAAAAAATAAAGGGTAGATCATCAACCAATTTCTTGTTTTCCCTCAATGTTTTCTCAAACTTTTTCGTGTACGAATGCCAAAACCATAATTTGGCAAAGGGTTCAACGGCTATTTAATTTTGGCCAGTAATGGAAATTGCTATAACAAACTAGACCTGGTTTTGACGTCAATCTTGCTTGGAAAAAAATATTGAGAAAAAAGAAGAAAATGCTGAAAATCAGAGTTTTCTTACTTTGCCTCAATATTTTCTTTGTTATATTGCACAGAAATTCTTTCTTTATAAACAACCGTTTTATTTCCCGAAGCAGCTTTTAAGTTGGACTGGTATAAATGTTTGTTGTTCTGGTTTGCGAGATCTGCTAAAAGCCTAGACGTCCCAAAAAGAAAAGGCTACAAAATATTAAGACAAAAGAAGAAAATGCTGGTAATCAACATGGTATCCTTTTGCGTCAATAAATATGTAATTATTTATGTTATATAGCACACAGAACATACGTGCAGCAGACGATTTTCGGCGTGAACGTTTCCCAAAAGTTACGTGGGTTATCTACTGTATGTCTATAATGCTGGAATTACTTTCAACATATCGAAGGCGATGGTTACGAACTTGTAAGACAGTTGTAAGTGTAGATGCAATTAAACCTTTTTTGCGTTAAACTCAAAATGATATTAATTGTAGATGATATTATTGTTGCAATTCAACAATGCGATGTCCTATTGATTCAATGTATTCTTTTTCTACAGACAAAATATAAATATATTCTAAATTATACAGGGCCATAGGAAGCAATTTTATATGGGGAAGGGGGCTTAAGCCCCTCTCTGGGCCAGTCTCTGGATATTGGACGGGATTCATTAGATTTTCCAATTTTCTTCAGTATAAAATAAAGACATGAACATTTGGCTTTCTTGCCCAAATTTAGAGGTAACAGCCACCAACCCACCCCCTTCCGACCCTCTGTTCGCCCCTTACAATCGAAAAAATAGTGAGAATCATGCTACGAACATTTATCTGCCGGTCCAAATTCTGTGAGCTCCAACCTCGGCTATATTTTTACAGGACAGTTTCTTATCAAATAAGAATCTAGGCTAATATCTAAGCAAACAAGAGGGATAATACACATGACATACTCGTGAAACCATTGCCACTGATTTAGTTGCAAATAGTTAGCACCTTTTTGTCAAACTGTATACAAAATAACATGATATATTGATGAAATAAAAAAAGTTTCAATTTCAAACCTTTCGTTTTAACAGCAATTTCTCCATTCCCTCGACATTTCCCCTACAATATCGCCCGTATTTTCTAGTTAATAGATATAAATGGTATATTATTTGTCTTCTGGAACTAATTTCAAAATGACCAGTCTAAATTTCGCAGTTTGGGAAAGGATCAATATCGATTTTCCATAAATGACACGATAGGTTATGTAAGACCGGAAGTCGTTTGACCCGTATCCCTAGCAAAACCCCCATGGTTTCGCTAGAGATACGGGCCTGTATCTCTAGCAAAAACAAGGGGTTTTTGCTAGGGATACGGGTCCGTATCTCCAGCCCCCATGGGCTAGAGATACGGGCTCGTATCCCTAGTCACTTCCTACAGATAAAGGGTAATAAATTAACCCTCTCCCAAGCAAGCCGAACTTTTAACATGCCTACCAGGAAAGCTTGGGAAAGTTGATAATTAGCATTATTTTACTCCTTTTGCATAAATATTTTCTGTTCTAGCCTATATATGTTTATTTTGTCATCTGCATCTGATAGCTTTCAAATTTGAGAATTCATGATTTCATCCCTAACACAAATTATAAATGTGAAATCATTTAAAAGAAGGATCAATTGATTGATTGATTGATCATGATTGATTGATCATGATTGATTGATAGATTGATTGAGTGAGTGATTGAGTTATTAATCGATTGATTGATTGATTGATTGATTGATTGATTGATTTGACTCAATGAATGAATTAATGAATGATTGAGAAAGAATGCAAATGAATGCAAATGAATATGAATGAAAGAAAGGATGAGTGATTGATTAATTGAATAGTTGATTGAATGATTGATTAGTTGTAAAGAAAAAAAAATTGGCTAGAATATAATCTACTAATCCCTGAGCAGTTCAGGTTCCACTCTTTGACGCAATGGCTCTGACAAACAAAAAACAAAAAAAAATGTCCCATTTTAGGGTGTGACATTCCCGTTTTACAATGCTTCGAGCAAACTAAATGATTCTCTCTTAACAACAGCATCTTTTCTGGGTTGTTAAGCAAAGTATAAAGACGATTTAAAGCCGTTGAGCATTTCGAAATCGGGCCAGAAAGTAAACAATATCCGAACGTTTAAGACAATCCGACTACTAGTCCCCGACCTTCATACCACTTCGTTCGCTTCGTCGTTTTAGAAATCGGTGACACGCTTAAAGCCAAAAACCATTCTATAGAAATCTTCATTTAGAAACAAACCAAAAATCATATTTACCTCGGCATTAACCAGAACGAGACACGCATTCCCTTCACCACGAAAAATCCATTTTCCTGCGTTCGCCATTTGGAATGAACTAAACGTATCTCCGGAGGGAAGAGTATTCCGTCGTGGATGTTGGCAGCAGCAATACGCTAATGAATGTTGAAAAAACATCCGATCCAATTTTGGCATACCTTTCCATTATCGTGATTGTTTTGTCATAAAACGCTTATCATTAACCCTTTCCCAAACAAAACTTGGTTGTTTTGGCTTTTTGAAAAGGGATTGGAAAACATTGAGACAAAAGAAGAAAATCTGCCATTCATAACTGGTCAGCATTTTCACCTTTGTCTCAATGTTTTCTTGGTTCCATCTATCTTTATCAAAATCCATATTGCCGTCTTCAGCAGCTTTCGAGGTGGAATCGTCTATATTTCTGCCGTTTTGGAAATGGTTAAGGCCCTATATGAACTCATTGAACAAGAAAAAGAACATGGTGAAATGGGTGTAATAAAATGTTTTGAAGTCACATGTTAACACTTTCCCAAATTGCTCTTTTTCAACGAAAACCTCGTAACTGCAGCTTAAAACAAGAAAAAGCGACGAAATTAAGATAAATTGTGAGTGGCTGTGGTCTAGATCTTTAGGGGTAGGGGCCTTAATTATTTTTCTCAGAATAACGTGTTTGAGGCCTATAAAGGCATCGCATTGAAAATGCTCAGGGTATGAATTCCAGATTTGCAGCAAGTTCGTGGTTATTTTCTCTCAAAGTTTAAATTTCCTTACTCAGCCAAAGACGTCAAGACCATCTATTGTTTAGGGAAAGGGCTAAACTACATTTAGGAGCCGTGAAAAAAAGGCAATGAAGTTGAAATAAAAGTTATAAAGTAGCTTAGAAGTAGGCCTAGACTAGATCTAGTCGAAATAATGAGGTTGAAATAAAATTTATCAGACACGTGTATCATATCCTTTTCATAACAAAACATTGATCAAAATGTTTCAGTGCACAATCAAAAGGGTGTGCATAACGACCACAATCGGTACAGATCAGCCTATGCATAGAGCCTTAACACAGTCTGATCAAGACACGCAATATTTTCTAACAAGCTGAAAATTACACCCAGGCAGGATATTATAGTCATTTTAATTCTGTCCAGGTTTTGTCTTGATTGGAATAGGCCTATTTATAGATTTTAGAGCAAACACAAAGTCAAAACCAGCTATTTTCGGCATTCAATGGCAGATTTATAACTCAGATTATTCTGGTTCAATCCGAATTCTTTGACGGAATCTGAGAGAGGGTCACCAAAGAATCATTCCTGTGAAGTTTGATTGAACTTCATCCAGTAGTTTTTGAGAATAAGATTTTTAAAGAAAAAGTTTACGGACGCACACACGGACGGACGCACGACTGACACACCGCCATGACAATTGCCCGCTGGCCTTAAAGGTCAGTGGAGCTAAGAACGTTTCATTACCGACAGCAAGTTAAGGTAGTCCACCCCTAATGAGATTCGCACGACATCGGAATTATTCGGGCGACGCCGAAAACATTCGGCGGTGGAATTCGGCGGTGGAACTTTTCAGAATAATTAAACTGATACTTGTTCATTTATTCTTTCCCAGTTGGGCGATATAGGTCCATTGGTCCACTATAAGTATCTTGGACCTCTTGGTCGGCTAATGATATTTTAACTCTTTCCCAAAACGACAAATTTGTAGTTCTAAATGCAACGGCAGCCGCAGTGGCGGATCCCCCTCTGAAGCCCAATTATTTCTTTTTCATGCAGAAATTCAGTCAAAATTGTATATTGGTAGGAAAACGAACCCCACGCCCCCCACAAGAAATCCTGGATCCGCCACTGAACGGTGATAGAGAAGGCGAAATTAATGATAGCAAATGTGAGAAATATGGTGTCATAACATGAAAAGTACTGAAAGAAAGGAATAAAATGCTGATTCATTTGATCAGCATTTTCTACTCGCAGTGCTTTTGAAAACTGCTTTTAAGTACAGGGACGCCAAAACAGAAGGTCTTGTGTGGTAAAGGGTTAAACGTTCTCCAAATGACGTATTTGTGAATACAGAAACGGTGTTACGTCGTTGATGTCACCCCTGGCTTGCGAAGATGTCCAAAGTAATGGAATATCTCCAGCGACAAAATATCTCCAGCGACGGATCCAGGATTTCTGTGAGGGGGGTCGAATTTACAAAATACGGGGTTCGTTTTCCTAGTACATGTATTACACAAAATTGTGACTAAATTTCTGCATGAAAAAGAAATAATCTGGCTACAGAGGGGGTTCGTTTGAACCCCCCGAACCCCCTCTGGATCCGCCACTGATCTCTGTAGATAATATCACAGAGGCCTACAACGATGTAGATGACTAACGATTCATTATGTATTGTGTCACGTAAAATGGGGGCTCAAACTATGAGACTTTCTTTAGTGAAAAAGCAAACGTACAGACAAAACAGTGAGAATTCAGATAAGTCTAAAATTTTGCCATCTTGTTATGGGTTATGTGTAAGTCCATTACTTGAGAATCTCTCTCTCTACATATATGATATCACAACGGTCTACAATGATGTCTAAAGCTAACGATATTAGATATATTGTGTCACGTAAAATGGTGGCTCAAAAACCTAAATAAATTAGAATTTCGTCAGTGAAAAAATTAAGATTGAATAGGAAAAGAGACAGTGAATAAGATAGGTCTAAATTCTTGCCATCTGGTAATGGTTTAACCCATTACAGCACAGTGACGCCTTTTGACTCCCTCACAGGAAAAGGCTTGGGAAAACATTGTGGAAAATGAAGAAAATTAATTGCTTGTGACAAGCAATTTCTTCATATTCCACAATGTTTTCTAACCAAAAATGGAAATATTTTTTAAGTTTCATCAACTTGAAATTGTCGTCTTCAACATCTTTAAATTTGGAAGAGCCCAAAATATTGTCGTCTGGTAATGGGTTAAGTACGGAATCCTGTTACCGCCATCCACTTTTCTAAGAAAATTGAGTTTGTGAAAAGTCGAAAAGTCGAAATTAAGGCGACTAACTTCTACTTTTCTACCAAAATTTGACCTTGAAATGTAGAAAACTTGAAGTTTTGTCTGTGACAATTGCCAGAAGTTAGTGTGACTAACTTCAACTTTTCGACTTTTCACAAACTCAATTTTGGTAGAAAAGTGGAAGTTAGTGCGACTAACTTCCACTTTTCTACCAAAATTGAGTTTGTGAAAAGTCGAAAAGTTGACGTTTTGTTTGTGACAATTGTCAGAAATTAGTGTGACTAACTTCAACTTTTCGACTTTTCACAAACTCAATTTTGGTAGAAAAGTGGAAGTTAGTCGCACTAATTTCAACTTTTCTATCAAAATTGAGTTTGTGAAAAGTCGAAAAGTTGAAGTTAGTCACACTAACTTCTGACAATTGTCACAAACAAAACTTCAACATTTCTACATTTCACAAACTCAATTTTCTTAGAAAAGTGGATGGCGGAAACAGGATTCCGTAGTTAAGTCCATTACATTGTACTTAATCTTTTCAGATTATATCACGGGGCATACGATGATGGTCATGTGGATATGCAGATAGCTATAATGATAGGCCTACAATCGTTATTGTGTCATTTAGAATGCGACTCAAGCCTATACGAATTTCGTCAGTAAAAAGAATGATAGATAGAAAAGAAGTCGGTGATGCGACGGAAACAAATCGGTGATGCGATACTGTCAATTTTTTTTTAAAAAAAAGTCATTGGCGGACCAATCATACTGAAAAAAGAAAAGAATGAAAGAAAATTTCACCAAGTCTGAATGTAGATGCCCCTTACGTAAAACTCGATTTTTTTAAATATCTAATAAAGATATCTGGCTTTTAACTGACCGATTTTGCAAGTAAAAAGTTTTAAAAGCTATTTACATGTAGGGACTACATGGCTGTTTATGCGTGTGCATCTTAGGGGCGGTACCTTTGAACAGATGTGGTGCATTTAACCCTTTCCCGAACGACAAAATTTTAGGGTGATCCACTTCAAAGACTGCTACAAATGACAAAATGGAGTTATTAAAGATAGAATTTGTGTAAAATATGGCACAGAAAATATTGAGACAAAAGGAGAAACTGCTGGTTATCAGCAGTTTCTTCTTTTGTTTCAATGTTTTCCCAAGCCTTTTCTATTAGGGACGTCAAAGCCAGGTCTTGTTTGGGAAAGGGTTAAACAGCTAGCTGATGCTCTGCGAAAGTTTCTTTTTTGATTCAGTATACTTAGTCACGTGTATTTGCGACACTGGTGTCTTCATTAGTGAATTGTCTCAATGAGACAGGCAAAAATAACTGTGTGCGTATTGCGTAGGCCTAATTGTCGTGCTAATCAGCTGAAATAACGCTAGATTAATGCTTTCTGAAACAAAAAATGTGATATTGTTAGTGTTTGTAGGCCTAATTGTCATATAAAACTGCCGAAAAAGAGATGAATTTATTCCTGTATAGTCAAATGATAAAAAGTCACAGGTTCAGGTTGGCGGGGAAAGAAAAGTCACGCTGGTTATCTTGGTCTGTTGGGAGATAGGGCTACAAGCCTAAATGTGCAATCTCTGGAATAGGCCTATGTCAATGTTAGTATACCAACCAGGAAAACGACAGACCGATCTCGATCCTTCCTACATTATCTAAGATATTTGAGCGACATATAGCAAATCAGCTGAAAGATTTCCTAAAGAATTCAAACATTTTATATGCTCATCAATCCGGTTTCAGAGACAATTACTCTTGTCAGACAGCACTTATTCACATAATAGATTCTTGGTTAACAGAAATTGACGAAGGAAATTGCATTGGCTCTGTATTTCTTGACTTGAAGAAAGCCTTTGATCTTGTTGATCATGATGTTTTACTTTTTAAGTTAAAATTGCATCATTTTTCTGACGCTGCATGTGACTTCTTTCGGTCATATTTATCAAACAGATATCAAGCGGTAAAAGGCGGAACAGTTGTGTCAGAAATGAAGCCCGTTTTATCTGGTGTTCCTCAGGGTTCTATTCTTGGACCAATTCTGTTTTTGATCTATATTAATGATCTACCTTTGAATGTCACCTCAAACATTGACATGTATGCTGATGACGCAACTCTTCATTACTCTGATGCGAATATTACCAGAATAAATGCTAACCTTCAAGATGACCTACTCAATGTTGAGCGCTGGTGCAAATATAACAACATGATTATTAATCCAAATAAGACTACGTGCATGTTAATTGGTTCCGCACAACGACTTAAAAAAGCGGAAAATCTTAATCTTGAAATTCTTGGAAATCAAATAGAGACTGTATCTTCACAGAAGCTTTTGGGTGTTCATATTGATAATACCCTGTCCTGGAAAATTCATATTGATAAAACATGTTCTAAGTTATCTTCAAAATTATATTTGCTTAAAAAGATTAACTATTTTCTGACCCCTGAAATGCGACAAATGTTTTACAATTCTTATATAACGCCATATTTTGACTACGGTTGTATAGTCTGGAATCAGTGCACGTCTTCGCATGTAAATAGATTATTCAAAATTCAAAAAAGAGCAGCTCGGATTATCCTTAACAAACCCACCAGGTCTGATACAAGAGAAAACTTTACTGAATTGAAATGGTTAACATTCAAAACCCGTTGTATATACTTCACTATTGTAATGGTCTATAACACATTACATGGTTTGGCACCTTCGACTACATCAGATCTTATAAATTTAAGTAGAAATAGGTTCTATAATCTAAGATCGCAAACAAATAACGCAATAGCATATTCCTGCATTCCTAGAACTGACTTCATGATGAGATCTTTTTCGGTACGTGGCATGAAATATTGGAATTCAATCCCATTGAAAATAAGAATGAATTCTAATGTCGCATGCTTCAAGAAAAATCTAAAAAAGTACTTGATGTCAGTTAATGACTTTTCTTAAGATTATACATTCCACTTAATATGTTAAATCTGCAACAAACATGTATGTCCACATTTGATTTGTTATTTCGTTAATTTCTGTAATGATTGTTTATGAAAATGAGTATTGTATGTGTGAATGTATGTGATACAAAATGTGTTACCTGCCCTTTCCTAAAGCAATCCCTGGTCTTAGCGTCATCAGCAGAAAATTCTCTTTATATGACGGAGATGAAAATGTTGATAACCAGCTATTTTCCTTATATTATTTTTGTCACAATATCTCAATTTTTCTGCGTTCGGTTACATTGCATTAGCTGCATGTAACCATTCGAATTTGGGCAAGTCTAAAATATTTGAAATCAGGGTAAGGGAATTTTGTTTTCCGAAGGCCTTATTGTAAATAAGCTAATCATTATACTGTTATTGTGTGGTGATGTCTTTATAAGTTACCTTCGATAAATAAAGATATTATTATTATTATTATTATTATTATTATTATTATTATTATTATTATTATTATTATTATTATTATTATTATTATTATTATTATTATTATTATTATTATTATTATTATTATTATTATTATTACGATAGTATAATAGTACTAATGTACTTGTTAAAAAAGACATACGTAAGAACAATATCAGACTCGAAACAACTTTAATTTTCGCATGTGGTGGTTCAAATCTTCCAGGTGTCTCGCACCTGCAAGATTCGAACCAACACATGCAAAATTGTAGTTAATATCAAGAACGCCTTCCCCTTGCTTGTAACACGCAGGTTTAACGTGTGATAATGTGCAATATCATTTACTTTGACTGGACGGTAATATACCAATCTCTGAAAGATGTCAGCGTTGTATAGCTGACGATAAATGACCTGGAAAAGCACCCCTATCGAATAGCTCGAGATGTTCTGCCAGTTCATTTATCGTGAGCTATACACCAACCAGGAAACCTATCTCCCACAGATAGATAGTAACGCGGAAAATAACGTTTATAATTATGCCCACATATTCCAATCAGGCTAACCACTTCCTAGTAATATTCTTGTCCGCCCACTTGCCCATCATTCAGATAAGTATCAACAATTCTTGACAGAAGCAAACACGGGTAATTGATACGGACGACTCCTCGTGCAAAAAGAAGCCAATTTGGCCGTCCTGGCTAAACGCATATATCTATCGATAACCCTGGTTTGAACTAGGATACAAGCATTGATTGAAATACTTGCTTCCTCGGCTCGTGCGCGGGTCAGAGGGGATCTGTCCCTCGAATTTGTGAAAATGCTTTATCAGGTTAGGCTACTCCTTTTATGAATTTCTCGTGTGCCATTGCAGTCGCCCTTTAATCTATCCTCGAAAACATGGATTTTTTGGGAAGGGGGATATCTCACTCTGTTTTCGCACATGCGGTTGGGAATAGCAGCCCGCACGTATTTCGCTTGACAATTGACATTTCCACCACTGTTCGTCTACAGAAACACCAAACTGTGGATTCTAGAACTCTATCCGTTCAATATCGTTTGTTCCATGTCAATATCGCTGCGACAATGACTAATTTCGCTGCTTTTCAACAAACCCTTCGTATCTACAGCTTGTTTAAAGCTGTAGATACGAGGTTTTTGTTGAAAAGCAGCGTTATACAGTTTCGATTTTCTGACTTGTTGATGAGAAATCACAATTTCTCACACAGCAAGTCGTCGATTTTCATCGAAAACCTCGTAACTACTGCTTGTTTACAGCTGTAGTTACGAAGGTTTAGAAGAAAAGCATCGCAGTGACATTGATTTCCCGCAGCTTAGTTCTTGTGAATGTTACTAGCTTGAAATGCTAGAAATGTTTCCTCTAATGGAAAAGTGAAGTTAACCTTTTCCCAAACAACTTTTTGTTCGTTTTGATGTCTCTTATTGGAAATAATTTGGAAAGCATTGACAGAAAAGAAGAAAATGCTGATAATTAGCATTTTCTTCTTTTTCTCACGATACTTTTCATTCTCTGGCATTCAGGCTTTTGGTATAGCCTATATATCTGACCCTTTCCCGAACGTAAAAAATGTGTGTTGTTCAAATTGAAACGAGTTCTAGACGACAAAGTGGATATTGATAATGGTAGAATTTTGTCTAAAATAAAGTAAAGAAAACATTGAGGCAAGTGAAGATAATGCTGATCGTCAGCATTTTCTTCTTTTGCTTCAATGTTTTCCCAATGCTTTTCAATTAGAGGCGTCGACATTAGGTTTTGTCTGAGTAAGGATATTTTAAATCTTATCGCTGTTTTCCTTCGAAATCCTCGTATCTAAGCTTAAAAGCAAGCTGCAGATACGTGGTTTTGGAAGAAAAGCGATGCTTTAATTATGTCGTTACCTTCGACAAGACCTATTTAAATAAGTGTTGTCTGGGAGAGGTTAACGTTGTAGGGATTGTCACGTAGACAATTTAAATGTGACAAGGTAAAGTCGCGGCTGATTCTGGTGTCGCGATTTCGAAAATAGAAAATTTCGTCTCTTTCAGCGAAAATCTCGTAACTGCAGCTTCATTAAAGCTGCAGTTACGGGGTTTTCACTGAAAAGCAGCGATTTGCATCATTTGGTACCAATACGGGTTCATGGATCCAGATCAGTCTGTGCAAAAGTGCAGTCTGATCTTGGTTTCTTATAAATTAGTTGGCGAATCTCCTAGGCAAAGGATTAATGCCCCAGTGCATAACCAGTGCTTGGAGTTTTGACAGTTGCCATATGTTACGAATAAGCTACTAGTATTAGAAACGGGAAGAGACCAGTATGGATCTTGATCAGACTGTGCTTATGCACAGATCAGGCCCGTAGGAAGCAATTTCATAGGGGGGGGGGGGGCTAACGTAGGAAGCAATTTCATAGGGGGGGGGGGGGGGGGGCTAAAGCCTCAGTGTCTGAATATTGGGGGCTAATTTGGATTTTCACAAATTTTCAGTGTGAAAAAAGGAAAATTTGGCATTTTTGGCCAACTATGGGGGGGGGGGGGGCTTAGCCCCCTGTTCCTACGGGCCTGTAGATTGATCTGGGTTCATGTTGGTCTCAAAAGCCAAATTCACTTGTTATTGTTGTTGTTGTTGTTGTTCAGGCTCATTGGATCTATAGATCTATAGTTCGGTCACGACATTATGGCACAATTATGTTTACAAAATTTATCTAGTGGAAGTAAACAACAAAATATCAAACTCAAAACAACAGTAATTTTGCATGTGATGGCTTGAATCTTGCGGGCGTGAGACAGTTGCAAGATTTGAACCAACTCATCCAAAATCTTTTTGAACATGAAGAATGTATTTTTTTTTTTTTTTTGTCGTTGTTTAGATAAATAAAAAAATGTAAGCATGTGTCATAATGACGTGACCGGATTGTGCCTAGTGATTAAAATAACACGTTCACTTAATTCAGCCACAAAAATGGTCGACAATGGCCTGTTTATGTATTTTTGTTATCATCTTCTCAAGATGACCAGAATTTGACCATGATCTATATAGATGTCACTCACAAACGTTACAAAAGGTACACGTGTTTTGATCTGATGTAAAGATCTATTTCAGTATAGTCCTCCAAAATTAATCCGGGACAACTGAGACGGGTATTACGGGATGTTATTGATATGACATGGCTTATAGCATCATAACTTTTTTTTTCTTTTTTTATCCGGGTACTAAGAGTTAAGTCTCTTTGATGGAGGCAATTAGTAAAATATTAATATGTTTGCAAAATGCCAGTGAATAAATAATAATAATAATGTAGCTTATAACGCGCAGGTAGATCTAGATTTATGCAATTCTGAAATGGCCACTTTCGTGCATTTTCCCAGCCCAAGCCTTCAGAAGCAAAGCCTTAACCCTTTCCAAAACAAGGTCTGGTTTTGACGTCCTTGAAAGACAATGCTAAGGTAAAGAACCAAAAGGAGAAAATGCTATTGCCTCAACATTTTCTGAGCTTCAATCAACACAAATCCATTCTTTATAATCGTCAGTTTTGTCGTATAGTACATCTTTTGTATTGTATTAGTCTTAAATTCGGCTGTTTGGGAAATGGTTAAACAGAATACCCCTTTAAATAATGCTACGCACAGACAAATATATACTGATTGGCTTTAAAAACGCATCACATATTTTTCAAAATATTTTCGTAGTTAAAGTCAATAGGATCAAATTTTTACTTCTGATATATATTTCAACCGATAAGACACGATATTCAATAAAATTTATTGCAGTCAGTTACTACGTTATTTCGCACGACGTCAACGTGCAAAATATGGATAACGTTTACGTGACTGCACCTTAGGTGACCAACTGTATTTTTGTTTCCATATTCCATATCCAAATGGTCAGGAGTTACTTTTATTTCTCAATCAATTTGATTAAACAAAAAATAAAGCCAAGAGACCAAAGTTCATTGAGCACACACATTTTTTTTAATTATTCTAAAGGGGTGTATGTCAACGAAAACGGGTGAGGCGTTTAAATGTAAATCAATCGACGATTTTTCATTTTCATTAACGTAGCCAATCTACAGGGATTGATGCTGAGCATCAACGTCCTGATCAACCGTTTAAAACGAGCTTACGTCAAGATAATAACATACGTCAACGTCAATTACGTAATTGGTTAACAACAACGTTTTCAACTGAAAATGTAATACAAAAATGTTGCTACTGACAAACTCTTGCCATAACAGTGAATTAACGCATAAGATATTGTGGTTTTGACTACTGGTGACTATGACCGTGACTGATACTTACAGAAAGTCATCATCAGACCAGGGTGCGTTTGGCCTAGACATGATGAACAACGGACGCCAAAACCTTTGAATACTCTCCAGCAATATATGGTAGATAATTCAAGCACAAACGAATAAAGATTTTGTTTCAACGCAAGGGTCAACGAGGTCACGATTGTGGAAAGTTTTTCATACTCAGAGCGGAATTACTTGTTTTTAAATAGAGAAAACTGTCAAATTCCGCACACCACCTCTCTTTAGATGGTCATATCTCAGTCATTTAGTCGAATTTTTGTCTGAAATTTTCAGGAAATATTGGGAAGATGTCAAGCTAATATTTTATATATAATAATACATAGTCGATTATGTATTTTGTATATTATTGCAGGATGAACTTCAGTGATGCGTTTTTAAAGCCAGTCAGTATATTTCAAATTCAGGGGTCAGGATTTAGTGGGATTTAATCAAAATGACATCAGCGATTTGAAATCTAAACAAATGTTGGTGAATGTTTTGGCCACATGATTTCAAGCTCAAAAGTCCATTACAAAACTGTAGATAAGAATGTTTCATGTGTCCGGACAAACCCCTTCCCGAACAAACCTTAGTTTTCACGTCCCTGGTAGAAAATGATTGTAAAAGAATTGCGGCAAAACAAGAAAAGACTGATAATCAGCAGTTTCTCCTTATGTCTCAATGCTTTCTATGCTGCACTGTTCAAATGACGATAATCTGATTTTCGTTAGTTTACATTGAACATTCTGCATCACCTTTCAATTTAGAGTAGGCTACCATAAAAAGTGTCGTTTGGGAAATGGTTAAGTCTAAATCATTGCCAAATCAGTCAATTTTCTTCTCTTTCTATGGTGTTTCTCATGGATCATCAAAATGATCCAGGATCTGAAAAAAAAACGTCCCTTATAGCATTTGAGAACAACATGGTTCCAGATCAACCTGCGTATACACGCAGTCTGACCAGGAACCATGTTGTTCTCTAATATCTTCTTCTTGACCTTTAGTAACTTAAAGAGAGCAGCATGGATGCACATTGGACTGCATTTGACAACAGGCTGACCTTCAAACTCAATTTTTAAAAATGCTATAAGGGACGTTTTTCCAGATCCCGGCTCAAATGCAGACACATTCACCTTGTCACAGACAACTAGCAAATCATTGTCAAAATCTTAAACTTTTTCCCAAACATGAGCAGGTTTTCACGTCCCTAGTGAAAAGGGCTTGTGACAACACTAAGGCAAAGGAAGAAATGCTGAATACCATTATCTGCATTTTCTCCATTTGTCCAGATATTTTCTCAACTATAGGCCTTTTGTTCACATATCTTATCGTCACAACGAGTTTGTTGTTTGGGAATGATTTCAACGTGTTTTTGTTTGGACAGAACTGTTTGTGTAATATTTTTGGAAGAAGGAAATTTTGAGGTTTTGCCTCAGTCTCTATTTTTAGTCCAAAGCTTGTCCACATTTGAGATTGATTACCCCAACCAGATATGGATTAACCCTTTCTCAAACGACAAACTTTTACACTGGTGACAAAATGAAAGAAGAGCTCTAAAAGCAACAAAACGACAAAAAACACAATCTTAGTCAAGATGTATTCCACTTAGTATGCCTTTTTTCCAAATCTATCACTGTCACAATTAGTGATAGTTCGAGAAAGACTTAAACCCTTCCCCAAACGTCGAAATTTTAGGGTAATCCACTACAAAAACTGTCACAAATGACAAATGGATGTTATTAAAGATAGGATTTGTGAAAATATGGCACAGAAAATGTTGAGACAAAAGGGGAAACTGCTGGTTACCAGCAGTTTCTCCTTTTGTTTCAATGTTTTCCCAAGCCTTTTCTATTAGGTTCGTCAAAACCAGGCTTTTTTGGGGAGAGGGTTTTAAGCGAAATCCATTTTGATACAATAATTTCAATCTAACAATATCCTCGGTAGGAGGTCAAAACCTCCTTACTCAAGCTATTTCATGCAATAGTCAGAATAGTAGAAGGTTTTGGCCCCATTTACGATATTTATATATTTTTTTTTCTTGTGACGTTTCGCATGGCAATTTGACTTATGCTCATCTTTTGTTCAAGCAAGACATGTGACCAGCTTTGCCAAAGCTTTTGCGAGGCATATTTTGTTCTGCTAATGACCTACGACGCGTTTAGAATAAGAATCGCATTTCACTCTAAACTCCCAAAGCAAATGAAGTAACGTTGGGCCATTATCTATTGGAAAATATAATTTTGTCCTAAACATTTCATAGTCCTGACAGAGTGAGATAGGCCTACAAGTCATAAATATTCTGACGAAACCTCCTACTGCTTTTGATGTCCCACACTTCGGCAGCTTGGAAAACCACTGAGGGAAAAGGAAACGATTATGCTGAGTATCATACTTTTCTCTCAGTGCTCACATTCCTTAACATACAAGATTCGTACATTTGATGACATTTAGCCTACATGATACATCGTAGTCCCATTTGAATTTGTCCACAAAAATGTCGCCTGGAAACATGTTAAATCCGGATTTGCGGCAAAGGATTGGATGGGATGGTTCTAAAATGCATTGAAATGCATCCACTCGAGTTATGGACACTTACACTTGAATAAAGATATGCACCGACTAATCCTTAAAACACCAGTGGGGGTCAAAACCTCGTAACTCCAGCTTTGTCAAGCTGTAGTTACGAGGTTTTGACTCCCCACTAACGAAAACTATTTTAGTATAAAGTTTATAAGCTGATCAAAGTCCTTTCCCCTGCCAACCACGTTAAGATTGCTTGTTGCCGTGGTAGCTATGATCAGTCTGAACAAACAGCTAGTCTGATCTTAGTCCTCTAACAATAGACTTAACAAGGAAAGTCCCTCTTTGAATAATCCTAGATTAGCTTAATCAATGTTAATCACTTAATGTTTATGAACAAATGTGTTTGTATACAATCTCTATGTCGAGCAATGACCGGACAAAACAAAATTAAAGAAGGGAATAACCTGAATGTACTTGTAGGCCTAGTCTTTTTTTAAATCCCTCTCCCAAACAAAACCTACTTTTGCCTAGACGGGAAAGCTTGGAAAAACCTTGCGTCAAAAGAAGAAAGTACTGATAATCAGCATTTTCTCCTTATGCCTCTATGGTTTGTATCTTTTCAAATACACAGTTCCCACTTTTGAGATCGTGTTTGTCCTCTGTGACACCTTTCAATTAGGACCACCAAAAATTCATTCGTTTGGGAAATGGTTTAGTGGGCTGGGATCTGAGAAAGTCGCTGCTTTTCAACGAAAAGCTCGTAACTGCAGCTTAAAACAACTTACAAGTTGCAGTTACCATGTTTTCATTTAAAAGCAACGAAGTGTTCGGGTAACACTAGACACCAACATGAATTTATTTCAGCCTGCACTCAAGTGGGCACTGATCAGGACCTATCAGTTATGTAGCTGCCTGCGGTATGATCGCAGAGCCACTGTGCGTATGCTCGGGCTGATCTGGGTCCATGCTGGTCCCCCTTCAAAGTTAGAATACACCTAACTGTATGTCTATTGTGAACCCTTGAGTTTCAGTTTTATTTCTATCTGATTTTAGTCCATCAAGACCAATGAAACCTGTAGCTCGGACAAAACACATCAATTACCGTATATTAGAAGTCAGAAATATGAAAGTTGCAATTCGAATTTCATTCCAATTAGGGAAAAAGAAAAGTTGGACATAACCACTTCTCCTTTTCCCGCAATGTTTCCTTTGTCTTTTTGTACTGCAGACATCAATGAGAATTCTACTCAAAACTTCGCAAATTTCCCAACACGTTTGTCTGTCGTTTAATTAAATTGTGTATTTTTCAAAACAGATTGAATTTAAAAATTTGGAAACCTTTGTAATTATCAGATCATTTTCCTTTCATGTTTAAATGCAGTCCAAATTTGTTAATTAAAATCCAAGCCCTATACAGTGGGTACTCAATCATTTGAATGGTCTCAATGAGACGATTCCAATTAGTAGGCTACCAATATATGGTTTGGTGACAAATAATTGAAAGATCGTGTTTTGCAAAAGGCCTCCTGATCAGTGGCTCTCGTCGAAGTTCTAAATAGCTTTCTATGATTTGATCAAGTTGATGCAATTACCGAAATACTGAAAACTCTCGAGGTTCATCTCTTCCCCAAACGACAAAATTTTCGGGTGACCGAATTTGGAAAGATGTGCAAGATGACGAAACCAATGTGGAAAAAGGTTTTGTGTGTGATATATAGGAAAGAAAACATTGAGACAAGTGGAGAAAATGCAGATTATCAGCATTTTCTTTTATCTCCATGTCCAAGCCTGATCTGTCAGGGGGACCGGTCGATTGCCAACCCTGAAAACCAGGCAGGTTTTGTTTATGAAACAGTGATTCTTTTCCGAAATGACATTTAACTTGATGATTTAAGGCTGGCCATCTCAATTAGAAGGCTGTTGCAGATGACAAAATGGACACTGAAAAAGGCTGGAATTGTGCAAAATTAACACAGGAAATATTGAGGCAAAATAGGAAAATCCTGGTTTTCAGCATTCACTTAATTTGTCTGTCTTTCAATGCATTTTCTATCATGGACTTTTTAGCCAGTACTTGGTTTTGGAAATGGTCAATTTGTTTAACCCATTACCAAATGACAAAATTTTAGATCGGTCCAAATTCATAGATGTTGCAGCCGACAATTTTAAGTGAATGAAATATAGCACATTTTGGTCTTTTGGGGTTGAAAATATTGTGGGAAATGACGAAATTGCTTGCCAAAAGCAATTTCTTCATTTTCCACAATGTTTTCCACAACATTTTTCTTCAGGAGAGTCAGAAGGCGTTGATGTGACAGTGTGGCTTTGTGTGGTAATGGGTTAAAGCGTGCATTTGGTACTTTTCAGACATCAAAAATCCTCATTTTTTTTTTTGGGGGGGGGGGGGGGGGTTAAATCCAATGTGACAAACAGCTGTTAACTCCATGTTCAGTTAATTCCGTGTATACTCCAGAAACCGTGTATACTCCAGAAACCGGTGCACCTAATCAAGAATTCCTGTCGATATTCCTGGTGTAATCTCCTGGTGTAATCGCAAAATTAATTCCAAGCCACAGTCAAATCTATCAATGTGTTCTGTATTGATGGATGACCTCGTTAACAATTTCCCAAACAACAAAATTTTAGATTAGTTATCAGGTCCAAGCTGTATAAAAATACAGATGACAAAAACTTATTGTCAGCATGTAAGTAACTAGAACTTCTACATGTTGACCAAGGGCGGATCCGGGATTTTTTAACAGGGGGGATCAAAGCCCAAATGATGGCTTTGAATGTGTTAAATATGTAAAGTTATATAGTTAAAATTCAATTTTCGGCCAATTCAAGGGGGGGGGGGTCATGTCCCCCTGACCCCACCCCTAGATCCGCCCTTGCTGACAATTTAGAAACATCAAGGGAAAAGGAGGTCATGTTTGGTGTCAGCATTTCTTCTTTTGTCTCAATAGTGTTGAGCACCACCTCAAGTGTCTTCTCTGATGCATATTTTGCTCTTTGATATCAGATGTCGCTCCATTTACTGGAAATCGAGCGACTTCCGAATTCAAAGAGTGAAATTGCATCAGAGAAGACTGGTGTTACACCTCAAGGGATGCCAGCACTGTTTGCACCAGGGATGTTTGGGAAAAAGTTAACCTAGGATCACCAAGTTCAATCCGCACATCACACCTTTACACAGGACTTTGTCCAGGAGCTACAGATAATTGAAGAACAAATAAAAGAGAGAATAACCATTCAAGATAGAGTCAGTATTGTTTGTTGGTCATCGTTTCAAATATCAAAGTAAAATGGTTATTTTTTTTTAATTTGATCAATTTGATTATGGCTCACTGTCAAAAATCTGTAAACAATTTGATTACTTTTAACCCTTTCCCAAACAAGACTTGGAATTGACGTCTCCAAATGGATATGCTTAGGAAAACATTGAGACAAAAGAAGAAAATGCTGATATTCAGCATTTTCTACTTTTGCCTCAATATTTTATGTGCTATATTAAACACAAGTTCTATTGATATCAACATCCATTTTGTTGTCTGCTATCTGCTATTGAATGGAACCACCCTAAAATGTTGCCATTTGGGAAAGGGTTCAAGCAAATGAAATGTGATAAGGGCATTCTTTCCTCTTTTCATAGAATTGTTCTGGTATATCTGTAGCTCCGGGATAGTATAGAAAACAGGCAACATGAAATAAAATGCAAGATTTTTATTATTTTTCATGTTTGCTTTTACTGTTTTATACTTAAAATAATTTATTTGCACCTGTAAAGAGGATTTAAAAGTATCCCCAAAACTTTGGTCAAATATACATGAAATTGCAAAATTTGTTAAAAGTTAATACATATACAACATATTGTGTTAAAAACCCTTGGAGATCAGGATGCTCATTAAACATGAAAGACTTCAAAATCGGCACAAAAATGTGCCAGCTGATAATAATCTACTATGTAGCTACCAACCCATCCTGAGCTACCACGGCAATGCCGTACATGATAACGTTCCTGTATAATTTAGGAATCAAATTCCAATATTACAGTAAAAACAATCACACATACATACAAAAAAAACATGATTACAAAAACGATCACGGTAATAATGGTAAGTTTATGTCCGTGATTTCACACATCTTGCTGGTATTTTATCACAAAGGTACAGCACTACAACAATTACACCACATTTAAAAGTCAATCACATTGGAGAAAAAAATACAATTAAAACAAGAGGACCATGATGGTCCTATATCGCTCACCTGAACCTAAATGATATGAGCAACACTTTTGTTCAATTTGATTAATATTAATTTTATTACTTTCAGACTGAAAAAGAACTTATGGTCAATAATGTTGTGAAAATCTAACTCATCCGAGATCTAAATTATGGTGCCAAACATTGTACAGGGCTCCAGATAAGAGGGGGTGGTGACTTTTCAAACTGCAATAATGCTGTCAGTGATCATCAAACCCTATGTTGTAGGTACTCATTTGTATCATCTCGTCGAGACGATTCAAATGAGTACCCACAACATAGGATTTGAATTCGAAAAAACAATGTTAGTATGTCTTCACCTCCACTTATCTGTAACCCTGATTGTATCCAAGTTTTGTCTTGATTGATAAATAATTGTACATTCTAGGGTATAAACAAGGTCGAAAACAGCCGAAAACAACAATTTTGTCAAATTCAAGGGCACAAAACGCTCGACTTTCTGATCAGATCAGACTGAAAATCAAACTTATATGAGATCTTATGGTTCCGAACATTGTGTCCAAGTTTTGTATAGATTGATCAATAATTGTAGATTCTAGAGTATAAACAAGGTCGAAAACAGCCCAAAACAGCAATTTTATCGAATTCAAGGGCACATTACTCTTGACTTTCTAATCAGATCAAACTGAAAATCGAAGTTACCTGAGATCTTATTGTCTCCAACATTGTGTCCAAGATTTGTCTTAATTGGTCAATAATTGTAGATTCTAGTGTGTAAACATAGTCGAAAACAGTAAAAAAACAGCAATTTTGTCAAATTCAAGGGCACATAACTCTTGACTTTCTGATTAGATCAGACTGAAAATCAAACTAATCCCAGATCTTATGGTCCAAAACATTGTGTCCAAGTTTTGTCTTGATTGAATAATAATTGTAGATTCTAGAGTGTAAAAAAGGTTGAAAACAACCGAAAATGGCAATTTTGTCAAATTCAAGGGCACATAACTCTTGACTTTCAGATCAGATCAGACTGAAAATCAAACTCATCTGAGATCTTAAAGTCCCCAACATTGTGTCCAAGTTTTGTCTTGATTGACCCTTTCCCACACATTGGCGCTTTTGGATGCCCCACAACATAAAGGCTTTGGAAAACATTGTGACAAGCAATTTCTTCATTACCCACAATGTTTTCTACCAAGAAAGACCAAAAAATGTTAAATTTTGTTCAATGGAACTTGTCGTCTGCAACACCTATGATTTTGGACTAGGCTAAAATTTTGTTCTTTGGTAATGGGTTTCTAGAGTGTAAATCTATTTATATCCTCTATCAAACTAGATAACTCTACTTATACTGAAGAAGAGTAGTGTCAGAGTTCCTTCCCTTAGATTAACTCTTTCTTGAATACAGCAAAAAAGTGGCAATTTTGCCCAATTCAAAGACACATAACTCTCATCTTTCTGGTCAGATCAGACTGAAAATTGACCTCATCCAAGATCTTATGGTCTCCAACATTATGTCCAAGTTTTGTCTTGATTGATCAATAATTGTAGATGCTAGAGTGTAAACAAACTTAAAAACAGCATTTTTTGATATTCAAGGGCAGATAACTCCGCACTTTCTAATCCGATCAGGCCCATAATCGAACTTGTCCGAGAACTTATGATCATACTTGTTTTGGCCAAGTTTGATCAAGATTGAGTAACTTTTGTGGATGCTAGAGTGTAAACACCCCAAATGTTGACGGACGGACGGACGGACGGACGGACGGACGCCGGACAAAAAGTGACCACAATAACTCACCTCGAGCACTTCGTGCTCAGGTGAGCTAAAAATTGACTGGCAACTTCGTAATCCATAGATCAAATTTGAGTAGAATGAACACTGGATGCTTCAAAAACTTGGTTTAAAAATGGAAAAAAATGGATGATAAAATTTATGATTAAAATGGTGTGATCATGTCCGATTAGCTTGAGATAAATCCGGCAAGTTGTTGATAGTTCACTCTATGGTCATGAGACATTGATGGAAAAGAGCCCATGTACTGGCCCTTACACGACATGAGGGGACTGTTCAAGTTGCGATTGTTGTTGTTGCCTAGCCTAGAGTTGTCCATGAGTTGAGGTGATGGTGTTCGTGGAGAGGGGCTGTATCGCGGAGTGGGACTGTAACGCGGACTAGGGGTATATCTATCCTGTTCTGATTCACTGTCCGATTCTGAGGGATACAAAACCCCAACACTTCCATTTTCACCAATTCTGAACGACACATCATTAGGATCTACCCACACAGTCAACTCTGGTGGGAAGGTAGCCATGAGAAACGTTGAATCAAGTCCACACATTTGTCCAGCTTGTAAGAGGATCGGGTCTATCTTATGATTAAGCCTAATGCACCTATAGCCACTGCCTTTTATGGGATTCTCTGGGAACCAATGCTCTTCGTAGCGAACACACAACAGATTGTTCAAAGAAGCACCAAACTGCCTTGACTGAGCGTCGTTTATGTTGTCGCCATTCTTCAATATATTTGTAAGGAACTCCACAGCACTATTAACTTCGTCCTTCATATTTTGTTTCTCGAGTTATTTTTTGGTTTTCTATTTTTCGTTCCGACGTTCCGAAGTCCAAGAAGTCGACAAATTTTCTCTCCGTTTCGTCAAATTCCAAATTAAAACGATGTTAAAAACACTTTAAAATCAACAGGTACAGTCACTCACTGAGTTTTAAAACTTTCTGGCACAGCCGCCGCCCTTCGTTCTTTTATTTTTCACTAAAATATTTCTGTTCGTCTTGCTTTGTTCCTTTCTTTCTTAGCAATGGCGTCCAAACTGGGCTGATTATCAATAAGTGTACGTCACGCCGAGTGACGTTATAACGGTATCCAATAGAAAGCAACAAACACTCTGACGTCACGCATATATCATTCCTTATATGGGAGTTCTAAAAATAGATCGTGACATGTAAACAAAAATACGCTAAGTTGTAGGTCAAGTTGTGTATTGAGTGCGTCATTGCTGTAAACCTTCTAAAATTCGATCGAATGATCTCGATAATCAATCTGAATCAGCTGATTTGTAATTTATTTCTCTTATTGGATTTAGAAATCGCCGTTTTGTTCTTTATTTTTTCTTGTACTCTATGACTCAATATGATTTTAAATGGACATAAGCTAAAACTGTTCCCCAAATGTGGTCCTATTTTGACCAGACATAGTAAAAGCACACCTGTAGGCGTACAGAAAAGTTGTTTGTATTTAGAAGACAGGTTGCTTGGAACTGTTGCCACTAAATAAAATGCATGCGTGTCTTTGAAAAGTGTGAGTGCAAAAGAAATGCATACTAAAAACTCCAAAGAATTATGACAAAAAACAGCTGGATCGATATGCCGCCCAGGTCTAACGGGAGACGGGGCATTGGCATGCGGAAGAGGGGGGGGGGGGTAGGGTAGGGCCTTCCAGCACTTTCTCTTTCAATAATTTCTGTGCTATGCAGTGCATAAATTCTATTATCATCAAAATTTATCTTTTCGTCTAGATTTACAGCAAATTTTGTACAGGTAAAAAATTCACACCAAATGTGGACCTAGAATCTTGTCATTTGAAAAGGGATCAGAAAGGCCCTCAGAAGGGTCTCGGATTGAATACCTACGGGTTACCTTTCAATCTGATAAGACTATACGATATTTTAATTGCTACCTGCTCTAGAGCCGACAATGGATTTACCGCTACGGGCGACCCTTTGTGTTGATAAATAGCCCTTTGTCCGTCGCCTGTTTGATTAGTTAGAGGGATTTTCGCCCCTTTTGACATACCGACATCTGTCGCGGTTTGTTTACATTACTGGACAAAAGGGGTGCCAAAGGGCTTTTTAGGGGACAAAATTGACCCCAATCATTAAAAGTATTTCTTTGAAAAGGTTGGTAATAAATGCTTAAGTGGGAACTATTGAGCTTAAATGTCACCTACGTTTTCAATCAGTGTCGGCATAAAATGAAATTCGTTTCTCAAAATTTGATTAACAACAAGTTTAACCTTGACAGACATACCCCTTGACCTAATCTAAACTTTCACTCATCATAGACGGACAGACAGACGCGTGTTAGGCTTCCATAAATGTTAAAATATGTTCCATTGGCATAACCACTGAAACATGACACTGTCACATAAAAAAAAAAAAATAGTTTTCAAGCGTTCAAAAGTATCATAGGCTATACCGAGGCAATGGCAAAAAAACCCCTTTTAAACAAAATTCAATTGTCAAAACAATAAAATTGCGAGTATCAAATGATAAATTTAGGACCTATCGTTATTTTTTGAAAATTGACCAAAAAATCTAAATTTTGAATTTCTAAAATTAAATTACGATGTTATTGACAGGCCACAAACGACACGGAGCATTCTGGATGATTGACACGATATCTTGAGTATTATTTGGCACTCTCAAAATTAACATAATGCCAAGAAATAAGGAAGCAATTTTCTCATGCCAAGAAAGGGCAGTATTGTTAAACAATCTTGTAATTTAGTCAAATACGTGACGCGCGTTTTCGAGATGACTTATTTTTTCCTAAACAAGACATGATTTTGACGTCCCTGATAGAAAATGCTTGGGAAGACATTGAGACAAAAGAAGAAAATGCTGATAGTACGATAATTAAGCAATAATTTCACTCCTTTTACCCTGGAATTGCCGGAAGTATTATCATTGGAAAAGGGTTAAAAACTCCTGTAATTCAGTCAAATTCGTGACACGCGTTTTCCAGATGCGGCATTAATTAATAACGACCGTGTGTATATCATTGTTTATTACTGTCCGATACTGGATGTCAACCCAACCCTTTCCCAAACAGCAAATGTTCAAATTTCCCATTTCAAAAGCTACTTCTGTCGACAAATGGATCTTGTTTCAGATAGAATTTGTGTATAATATTGCACAGAAAATATTGAGACAAAAGGAGAAACTGCTGGTTATCAGCAGTTTCTTCTTTCGTTTCAATGTTTTCCCAGGCCTTTTTTATTTATTAGGGATGTCAAAACCAGGTCTTGTTTTGGAAAGGGTTAATGAGTGACACCATCAAAGAAACAGACACGTTTTATGATTGGTCAATGGTCATGGCATAACCAGAATTCTTGCATTGATTTAGAAAACATTGAGGGAAAAGATGAACCCACTAGATCTAATAACGACCGTGTGGATCATTGTTTATTACTGTCGTTCGATAACGAGTGACAGTATAAGAGAAACAGACACGTTTTATGATTGGTCAGTTGCCATGACAAAGCCAGAATTCTTGCATGGACATAGAAAACATTCAGAGAAAAGAAGAACCCACTCGATGTCAACTAAACGAGTGACATTTCACTGAAACAGAAAAGTTTTATCATTGGACAGAGGTCATGCCATGAAGTCATTATTCTGCATTCCATATTATCAGTATAATCATAGATTTGGTTTATTTGGGTTTTACGCCGTTTTCAACTACTAAGGTCATATCGCGACGGCTGGAGCACCTAACCACGGATTCATGTCATTTCTCATACCAGTACTACCACAACACCCTTAACGAGCCTCCAGCTGCTCCCCCACATAGGTTCACGATATCAAACCATTGATGGGTGACATTTTTGTCAGTAAGGGTATTTGCCGCGGGACCTCTCGAATGAAAGGCAGATGCGCTACCAACTGCGCCATGGCCGCGGCCGTATAATCATAGAAGGAAGTACAAGAAAACATGTAAGGAAATGAAGAAACTGCTAAAGAAATGCATTTTCCTTTTCCTACACGTTTTATTTCCACATATTTTCTTCTTTTGAAAGCAAAGGTTCTGCAATCTTAAAGCATGACGTCCGATTTATTTGGTTGCGCTTGCAATGGGATAGAAAGCATTGAGGGAAAATAAGACTACATGTAGATGGCAACTTAATGAGTGACAATCTTGTAGAAACAGACACGTAACTATTGGACAGTGGTAACGGTGGCCAAGTTTTAGATTTCTGCCTTTCACGTTTTCTCTCTCAATCATTTCTAGATAAACCTACAGGAGAAAGTACAATTGTAATAGAAATCATGTTAGAAAAGAGAGAGCGTGCTGAAAAATCAGCTTTTTCACCCCGACCACTCGATCCACGTTTTTTTACCTTTCAAAAAACGTTCTGTATTTCAAGTAATATTTCTAAGTCAAACTGAACCGTTTCAAATTTAACTTGTATGGCTGCATTTGTATAAAATAAGATAAAAACACATTTGAGGAAAAGGGAAAATCCATATTGGGATTCAATGTTTGAAAATACTGGAGAATATACATTCTTGATTGGACATTGGTCATGTCACAGCCTGAGTTCTGTCGTTCAACTTATTCAATCAACTTATATTTTGATGACATGAAAATTGAATGAATAATTTAATCAAAATAATCAATATTCCAATCAACTCGTCATCATGTTATCAATGATTGTTTACTATTGATGACAAAAGTACGAATTTGTTGGATTTCATTTTGCTAAACATGGTTTCAGCAATTTCTTTTTAAAGGGACATTTCATTCCAATTTCATTTTTTTAAAGTATGTCTTGATGCCAAGATTGGTTATTCTAATGAGTATAAATGTTATCGTTTTTTTCAAGTTGCTGCTGATAAGCGAGAAACAAGCACTTAAAGTTGAGACAGAATCGACAAATTCCATATACATCTGAAATGTTGTCCACAACAATTTGTTTAATTTCAACACAAAAATATATATTTCTCGTAGACGGTTCAATATTTTGGCTTGAAATTTTCAGAATTTTCATAAGAAAATATGTTCTTTTAGATAAAAATAAAAACAAGAGGACCATGATGGTCCTATATCGCTCACCTGAACCAAAATGATATGAGCAACACTTATGTTCAATTCAATTGATATTTATGACTTTAAGACTGAATATGAACTTATGGCCAATAACGTTGTGAAAATCAAACTCATTCGAGCTCTTATGGTGCACAACAATTTTTTTTAAATAATTGTACATTCTAGAGTGTAAACAAGGTCGAAAACAGTCAAAAATGGCAATTTTATCAAATTCAAGGGCACATAACTTTCGTCTTTCTGGTCAGATCAGACTGAAAATCAACCTCATCTGAGATCTTATATTCTCCAACATTGTGTCCAAGATTTGTCTTCATTGATTAATAATTGTAGATTCTAGAGTGTAAACAAGGTTGACAACAGCCAAAAATGGCAATTTTATCAAATTCAAGGGCACATATCTCTCGTCTTTCTAGTTTAATCAGACTGAAAATCAAACTCATCCAAGATCTTATAGTCTCCAACATTGTGTCCAAGTTTTGTCTTGATTGATTTATAATTGTAGATTCTAGAGTGTAAATAAGGTCGAAAACGGCCTAAAATGGCAATTTTGTCGAATTCAAGGACACATACATTGTAACTCTTGTCTTTCTGATCAGATCAGACTGAAAATTGAACTCATCCGACATCTTATGGTCTCAAACATTATGTCCAAGTTTTGTCTTGATTGATCACTATTTGTAGATGCTAGACTGCTTACAAATTAAAAAAGTAGCTATTTTTGACGTTCAAGGGCACATAACTCCTGACTTCCTTGTCCGATCTGACCCAAAATCGAACTCATCCATGAACTTATGGTCATACATGTTTTGACCAATTTTGGTTAAGATTGGTCAATATTTGTGGATGCTAGAGTGTTAACAACAAATTGTGGATGGACAGACGGACAGACGGACGGACGACGGACAAAAAGCAACCACAATAGCTCACCTTGAGCACTTTGTGCTCAGGTGAGCTAATAAAAGTAAAATTTATGACAGAAAATTCTGAAATGTCACTGTAACAACAAGATGCCTGCCTATTCATTTGGTTGTCTGAAATAACAGACTCTCGAACTAGTGACGGAGCTTATCCAACTAGACAGTCCTGACAGGCTGGAATCGCCCCACAGGCCTGAATTGGTTGTCTTGTTGTCTTGTTGAATGCGGCTGGGCACACAAGCAGATGCATGACTGCTTTACAACAAGGATTTAAAGGATTCTCGATTTAAAGGGACCCATGCTGGATAACTCATGCATCAAAAGTGTCATAGCATATCTTATTTTGACTCAATATTTTCTATGCCTAATCTTCATTTTATTAAGGCCAATCTCGATCTTAACATCATTTTTTTGTCATCTGCAACAGTTTAATTTTGAAAAGTGTCATTTTTGGCCATTTCGAAAGGGATAAAGCCTGCAGGACATGCCATAAACAGTGGGACATTTTTGTCACAATATTGTTAAACTACGAATCTTAACAAGTACATACCATTACCAAGCTATTAACCCTTTCCAAAGCAAAACCTGCTTTTGACATGCTTTATAGAAATGGCTTTAGAAAACATTGAGGCAAAGGAAGAAAATGCTGATGATCAGCATTTTCTTATTTTGCCTCAATATTTTCCTTGCTTTTTTGTACACATATCCTTTCTTTGTCAACATCCATTTTATCATCTGCAGTAGCTTTGAAATATAAACAGCCCTAGTTTGTTATTTGGGGAAGGGTTAAATTATTACTAATACATGCTCTTTAATTAACACGAAGCAACGAAACTGGTAGAAATAAATAGAAATGTACAATCTCTTCCAAGGGTTAAAGATAAAATATTGACCATTTAAAGGCCTGTAGGACATGTCATAAACAGCATTACGTTTTTGCCACAATGTTTTTAAACTATCAGTCTTAACAAGTACATACCAAACTATTAAAATGTCATGACTTTCTCTTTAACACTGAACAACAAAATCTGCAGACAAATATTAGTCATTTTCTCTAAACCTTTCCCAAACAATAAATTTTTACGGCGGTACACTTTGAAAGGTGCTTCAGACAACTAAGTGGGTGTGAATATAGATAGAGTATGCAAATGATATAGCTCAGAAAGTATTGAGGCAAAATGAGAAATTGCTGATTATCAGCAATTACTTCTTTTGCCTCAATGTTTTAAAAAAACTTTTCTATTATGGACAACAAAACAAGATATTGTTTGGGAAAGGGCTTCTATGCATTTCAATATAAGCCTTTTTAGTACCTGACATATCACATTTAACTACAAAGCCTATTTGAATATGAAATAGAGCATGCCAGGACTTCAAAGTTTAAAATGTCAGTAGTTTTAGCATGTACATGTTAAAATGATATTTAAATGACAGACACACATTTGGCCTCTGGCATATCATTTGGTTTACATTTAAGCCCTTTCCAAACAAGACATAGCTTTGATGTCCCTAGATAAAACATTGAGGCAAAAGAAGAAATTGCTGATGATCAGCAATTTCTCCTTCTGTCTCAAAACTGGCTATAGATACAGTCCCATGTACAGGTATATCAAAATCATGTTTGTTGTCCGCAGCAGTTATCAGTGGCAGATCCAGAGGGGGTTTGGAAGGGGGGTCTCATTGGTCTGATAATTTCGTCTTCAAATTCATGCCGTCAAAATTGTGTAATAATAGAAAAACGAACCCCCTTTATGTATTTTCAAAACCCCTTCACGGAAATCCTTGATCCATCGCAGGTTATACAGGTGTTTGGGAAAGGGTTAAAGACAATCTGGCAAAAGTATTCTAAGTTGTATCAATTGTACCGGTACCTTTACTTACAATCGTTTTGAGCCTTTAGACACAATACATTTACAAATACATGTAGATCTATAAAGTCTTTTTTTAAACACTTTGTTATTCTTTGTCAAAGACTACAAAACATTGGCATGCAAATAAGAGTTTTTTGAAAACTTAAGCTCTTTCCAAAACAATACTGGGTGTGAAGTCCTCAACAAATAAGGCCAAGGAAAACATTGAATGAAAAGAAAAAAATGTCTATAGTCAAAATGTTCTGCCTTGCTCTCAATATTTTCAATCCAGATAATACTATAATCTTTTTTGGCAATTATTTTGCTGTCTACAGTGCCAAATAATATGGACACATCTCAAATTTGGAATGCTGACAATCCACATAATAGACACCCAACCTAACGCCTTGTAGTTGCACAAAGCATTTCTGGGTCCATGTTGCCCTCATAAGTCCAGAGATATTTCTTGCTGATCATTTCTTTTTTTAAAAATATTGTCAACGACCCATATCAAGAGGAAGAATATTTATTTTCTATGCATGGATTTCATATACATTCAGAGTTCTCAGCAGAATATTTTGAAGCTGTAGTGGCAAATTATATAAGAATCTGTAAACCTTGAAATGCAAATTAAGTGTTCATGCAAATAATTTTGAGTAATAACATTATGGAAAAAGAAGAAATTGCTCATCTTGAGCAATTTCTTCTTTTCCCATTATGTTTTACGCACAATTATTACTTTTGCAATGATAAAAATTCATTAAAACATCTTTTGGTATGAAATACTCCAGAATACCTCTACTTGGCGACAATTTTTAAAGAAATTAGGCTGTGGGGCACTTTTGAAGCTGTAGGGGCATTACACTGATTACATGAAGCTGTAGTGGGGCGGATACAGCTTATTGGGCTGGGCAGAACACTGACATTATGTCCAATCAGGAGGACTATCCATTGTAAATCTAGCCCTTATTGTGTTTTCCTAGAATCTATGCACAGAATCTCTTTGTTTAATAAATTATCAACAAAACCTAAAACAACAGGAAGTACATTAACATACTAACACATGGAATTCATAATTAAGTATTTAATCATGACAAATTTGTTGAATGACACGATTATATCAGCTGATCATGAAATAGACAGGTTGATGGGTTGATTGATGGCTGTCATTAACCTGGGAGATCACATGTAAACATAGGCCTGCCATATTAAAACCTGCTTTTGATGTCCCATATAGAAAAGACTTGGGAAAACATTGATGCAAAAGAAGAAAATGCTGATAACCAACATTTTCTCCTTTTGCCTAAATGTTTTCTGTGCTCTTCTATTCACAAGTTTTATCTTAAGTAACATCCATGTTGTCATCTGATGCTGATTCAAACCCCACCTTCTGAAGCCGCCTACAAATTGAACTTTCCTAAAAACTTGCCGTTTGGGTAAGGGTTAACCTTCATCTCAGTAGAAATTGCATGTAAACATAGACATGCCATTTTCAAACATTTCACAAACAGCAGAAAGGTTTCACTGATCCAATCAGCATTTTCTCCTTTTGTCTCAATATTTTCTGTGCTTTAACCTGGGAGATCATAAGTATACATAGGTCTGCCATAGTCAACCTAGTGAGGACAGTGAAGTAAGCGATGTTAGCTCAAATCGAAGTATGGACGTTTTTGCAAGGATGTTTTTTGGCTAAAGATGTTTAGCCAAAGTCATTTTATATTGTACTAAGATGTATTATAGATTATTAAGCTAATGTTGAGAGAAAATGAGAAATAGCTGATTATCAGCAAATCCTTCTTTTCTGTCTCAATGTTTTTCAATCCTGTTTCTATCAGGGACATCAAAACAAGGTCTTGTTTGGAAAAGGGTTAAAGCTAATATTTCAAGAACTTCTTTTACAGAATTATTGGCGTAATTTGAACATTAAAATAAAAAGTTTGACATGGTTGTACAATAAAGTAGCCACTGCTTTCATGAAAAGTACCACTCAACTGTACCCACTGTGGATTCCCTGAAAAGTACCATTCAAGACACTGGAAAATTTAGTTCAATTATGTGGGCTAGAGCAAAATTTGTCCATTATTTGGTCAAATAATAGGTCAGACATAACAATGGCTTGCAATATCCAATATTTCCATGTGCATAATTCAATACAGAAGTGATATAAACACTCTACTTAGCCAATAGAATTTACAAATCAACACATAATTCAATATGAAAGTGCTGTAAATGCCACAATCTGATCAATAGAATTTATCACATGTGTGGGTAACTGTGAACATTAACTGTCGCTTTTCTACAAAAACCTCGTAACTGCAGCTTAAAACAACCTGCAGTTACGAGGTTTTTGAAGAAAAGCGATGATTTTCAAAACTGCTGACAATTTTATCTTTTTCATAGCAACTATTATAAATTCATTACCACATATTGGTAAGCTTTAACCCATTACCAAACAGGAAAATTTTGGGCAGTTCCAAATTCAAAGACGTTGCTGACAAAAATTTCAAGTGAATGGAATCTAAATTTAATTTGTTTTTCGCAGTAGAAAACATTGTGGGAAATGAAGAGAAATTGCTTGTCACAAGCAATTTCTTCATTTTCCATAATGTTTTCCAAAGCATTTATCTTATCCTGTGCAAAAAAAATGTGAATGTGTAGTTATGGTTAACCCATTTACAAATGTCATTTTTTTTAAACTCTGGTGTGGTTGGGGCTCAAACCAGCCACTCAATGTTATTTAAGTGCAAAATTTTGCACCAAACAAAGCCCGAATCAATAATTTAATCAACTACTCATTAGCCAATATCACTATAATGTTGCTAATTTAACCACTCCCTTGTAGGGTATTCATTACCGTGTTCCTATCTCCTGACCATTATATTAGTAACTGTATCAAATTCTTGACGTACATGACAACTTTTGTGTTTAATTAATCTATATACATTTTAAGTTTGAGTTTATTGGGGTTTTACTCCGTTTTCAACTACCAGGGTCATATCACGGCGGAATCTATATACAGACGACACATTTCATATGGTTCCAAATCAACTAAACTTTTACCAAATGACACAATTTTAGATTGGTCCAATTTGAGAGCTAATGCAGAATACAAAATGGATAGATTTAGGGAATGAGACATGGGATGGGGTTTTGTCCTCTGTACAAATTTTTTCGTTGGGATTATTACATACTTGAGTTGTTTTTCTCATATACATGTACCATAGTACAGAAAATATTGAAACAAAACTAGAAGATGGCCTTTGCCATTTTCTTTTTTTGTCTCAATGTTTTCCTAAGCCTTTTATTCTAGACATGTCAAAACCAGGACTTTGTTTACGAAAGGGTGTAAGCTTTTTTGTCCAACAATAGGCATAATTTCAGGCTAAGCAAATAGGATATAAAACTTTGACAATGGTTCACAACATTTTCTTCTTCACTCTTACTGTTTACAAAAGCTTTATCCTTGAGGGACGTCCAAACTTGTCCATTGTTTGCAGCAGTGTTTACACTTATCCTTTCAGAATGACAAAATTGTACAATAATTCAAATTAATTACAGATGACAAAATAAATATTTCAATCAGCTGAAAATTGTATACAATGTGCATGTAATATGCGAGAAAACACAGAGGACAAAGGAGAGGGATCCAGCATTTCGTTCTTTTCCCTTAGTGTTTGCGAAGCCTTTTTTTATGTAGAGACGTGAAAAACCAAGCCTTGTTTTGGAAAAGGATAAATCTCAAAAGGCTTTACACATACTGTGTAACAATAAAAGTGTTGACAGTGCATGAATACACATTGTGCAATGTTTGACATATGATCCATTCAACAATAGCATATGGTATTACTGAGTGTCCTTTTGAAGCATGACAAAGAATAAGCTTATATATATTCTTTATTTTTCAATTGCCTGGCATTACTTAAAAGCTTTCAGGCTTAATATTGAACCATAAATTGTTTCTTTTTAACAAAATCCTCATAACTACAGCTTATCTAAAGCTGTAGTTACGAGGTTTTTGTTGAAAAGCGACAAAATACTCTTACCAATGGTTTGTAATCTGGAACCCATTGTTACATTTGAATTTTTGATAACTTTGACAAGAACGGCTTTGGTGAAAATGCTGGCATCATCAAGATTGGCTAGCAAAAGTAGGGTTGATTAGGTTAAGGAAATAACATAAGTTCAGTCTCATTTAGATTTTATTACAAATTTACAATAAATAAATGGTTAGTTACATTTGAACTAATGACCACATCTAATTACATTGTACATGCAATTGTTACAAGTATATTTGATCTCAAATAATACGGGACATTGGACTGGACGTTTAATGGGTGAGTTGGTCAATTGGGTAACACATCCCAGATGAATGTAAGTCACAGTCAGTTAAAGGTTCTCTGAATTCTTTTTGCAACACTAAAATGAAGCTTCAAATACTTGTATATGTCTGAATATGCTTGAATTAGCATTACATTGCAATGATTTTCTGACTGACAATGATCTATCTTTTTTGAATCAGACTTTACATAGGTTTCAACTATTATCCTGTCATATTGTGAAGATGTTCACTTATCCAGCTTAAAAGGCCCTGACCAAGGGGTACATACACCCAAGATGACTGGTCTTGTATGGCTCTGATCTACATTAAATAGCTGTAGCAATACTGTAATAATTCAATCCATTCCCACATAATGATGCCTTTCGACGCCCCATGAAATAGAGGCTTGAGAAATCATAGTGGAAAATGAAGAAATTGCTTGTCACAAGCTATTTCTTCATTTCTCACAATGTTTTCTACCCTCAAAAGAACAAAATAAACGTAAAATTTCAGTCACTTGAAATTGATGTCTGCATCATCTTATCTTTGAAATAAGATAAGTCTAAAAGTTTGCTGTCTGATAATGTGTTAATCTCACTGTGGCCTTGCAAATATCACATATAGTACATGCTAAAAAAATACCTGTTGCCAAGTTTGAACATTATGTCACTTTCATATGATAGCTGTTACTGGCAGATGTGACATTTTAGAAGTAACCTTAAGTTCAACTAAATGTTTCTCCATCACGGTGGAGATTGTGCATGATGGGATGGATAACGAATACAGACAAATTTGCCTCGCTTCAGGTAAGAAATTGTGCAGTAATTTTCTTACTTCTGATATATGACTTTTTTGTAGAATATTTGTATTTTGTCCAAAAATTGATCCTAACCGACCAGAAAAACGACAAAAAATTCAGGCCCTTTTTCTAGTCGGTTGAGATCGGTTTTTGAGAAAAGTACAATGAGTTTCATGATAAGTAATACATCTGAGAAAAGGGCTCAGTAAGACAGAGTACATGCAACAAAACGCATGAAAATTGACAGAAAAATAAGAAAGTTATTGCACAAATTCTTGCCCGAAGCTAGGTTAATTTGGCCGTAGTCGTTACCATTTCGCTTTCTGGTCCGTTGGGACAATATTTGGGAAAAAGTACCAAGACTTATCTAATATGTCATACATCCGATGAAAGAGCTCAGTAAGGCGGGGTACATGCAACAAACCTTTTGAAAATTGACGTACAAATAAGGAAGTTATTGCAAAATATCTTACCAGAATCGAATTTTGTCCGTATTCGTTATCCATCCTGTGATGCACAATCTCCAACGTGTCCATGTTGATGACATTTGTGGGGAACATTGTGGCTCTAAATAAACCTGTGTTGGCTGGTGCATTATAGCTTGTTGTTTATACATAAATCAGTGGCGGATCCAGAGGGGTTTCTGGGTGTGGTTCAAACAAATCCAATTCTGTAGCCTGAATATTTCAATTTCACATAGAAATTCAGTCAAAGTGGATAATACTAAGAAAATGAACACCCCTATTTGTATGATCAAACTCCCTCCACAGCAATTTCTTCATTTTCCACAATGGTGTCTGAAACCTGTATGTAGTGGGCTTGTGTCAATAAGTGTCATAATGTGGGAATGGGTTAACTAGTGTTGTTTAGTAAAGGGCTAGCACATATCATGCACACTGACTTAACCCATTACCATACATACAATCCACAAGATAAAGACATTGAAACACATTGTGGAAAATGCAGACATTGCATGTTTTCTTCCCCACAAGACTCAAAACATATAAAATTTGACTTGAAATTGTCGTCTGCAATATCTTTGAATCTGGACAAGTCTAAAATTTTGCTGTTTGGTGATGAGTTAAAATTCATTTCCTTAATACCAGTCTATCTATCAAAGCCGTATAACTTGGTCCCAGTCTATTTGATTTGAGAACACTTCCATATCTAACCAGCGATCGTAATTTTCTTTAAACTCCTCGCTCAGTTCAAACTCCTGTCCGAGCACACTCTGTATACAATTGTCCACGGGTTTGTAGTCTGGATCGGCGCCGTTTGGTCCGTATCGTCGATTGTTGAATCTGTCGACGCAGGCGCGTAGTGCACATTCTTCTGCTTGAAAGTCCCATGGTCGAGCGTCCATGTCTGAAATGTATAGATCATGTATGATGACTTCCACTTGTTACTTATAAAATTGACAAAAATCTTAAATTGATATAAAAGAAGTTGCACACTACAAAATTATCATTCAATGGGGAAGAGAACTTACGCCTCTGCATTTTGTTCCTCTTTCTGTAGACCTTTTCCAAAGTCATTTCCTTTTGAAGACAGAAAACCTATTGTTTAGATTGTTTGGAAAGGGTAAACTTACATCAGTCTATTTTTGTCATAAATTTACATTCTACAAAGTTCTTGATAAAAACTTTTGACCCTGAATTTAAGTTAAATGTTTAACCCTAGCCCAAAACAAATCCTGTTTGCTTTCCTAATCTTAGCCTGGAAAACATTGGGACAAACTTTTTGTCCCTCAATATTCTCTGTGCAATGATGTATCGGTACATAAATTTTGTTTCTAATCAAATTTCAATTATGGTCATTTGTATACCTTTACATATTGGAGCAATCTGATAATCAATTGTACAAAAAAGTCTAGAATTAATTGTTTGAAAAAGTCTAAGGGGTTTTCCTTGTAATTTAAAATATAATTGACATATTCATAATGTCATTAAAATATTGTAATTTCATCATCAATTGTGAATTTTCTCACATTAAAATACGATTAACATTTCTATATATGTAAGTGCTAAAGATTTACGGAGACAGTTAAAAGTAGTTTACAATAAAGAATTGTCTAGTCTTTATTTCTACACCAATAGACTATGCTATTAACATTTTTCCAAACCATCAAATTTTCTAAATGTCAATTCCGTTTTATAGCATCTACTGAGGACAAGATAGCTATCAATAAAACAGAAATTAAGAGTACATTATAGGAATAAAAATATCGAAGGAAAAGGGGAAAATAATGATAAATCATCATTATCTTCTTTTACCTCAATGATTTCTCAGACAATTTAACAAGTTATTAAATACATTTAAATCAGGGCTTCTCTAGGAAAAGGGTTTAGATATTGCAAGATAACAAGAAAAACATGTCTCTTTTTCATCATTTCCTTCAACCCATTTAACCCTTTCCCAAACAAGACTTGGTTTTGACGTCCCTAATAGAAAATGCTTGGGAAAACATTGAAACAAAAGAAGAAACTGCTGATAACCAGCAGTTTCTCCTTTTGTCTCAATATTTTCTTTGCCATATTTTACACAAATTCTATCTTGAATAGCACCCATTTTGTCATTTGTGACAGTTTTTGAAGTTGATCACCCTAAAATTTTGCCGTTTGGGAAAGGGTTAAAGCTTTCTAAGTTTGAGATGTCAAAATCAGGGATTTCTCGGCAAACAGAAAACTAGTACGCAAGACGGATGTCCAGGGTTTTTGTGACAAGGGTAATGGCAAATTAATTAGGACTGAGGTCATGAGCCCTATCTTTATATGACAGGTTTTACATCACGGCAGGCATGTTATGCTTTATACACGGACAAAATGTCACCCCGGGCACATGTACAGGCCATGTTTCAAAAAAGTTCACATTTGCATTTTTAATGTCAGTTAGATGTATGAAATGTTAAACAACCCTTAAAGCATATGTTTTGATTTGCCGGTAGGCTATAGTTTCCTGAACATTTCCAATATGACTTACCCCTTTAACATATGACAAAACTTTTCCCTTTTCCAAATGGTAGGTCAGTCCTAAATTGAAAGCTGTACCTAAGACTATATGCATCAGAAATAGTTTTTCTATCAAATTATAGCAAAGAATATATCAACGCTTTCCCGTACAAGACCTACCGGTAATTTTGACATATTTTTCAATGAGCTCTCAAAATTGAACTGTCAAAATTCTGGTCTTGTTTAGGAAAGGGTTATTAAAGAGGAACAATTTTGTACAAACCTTCCTCATAAGCTTAAGCTTAATCAAGGGTTTAAAACAGAACTTTTGAAAGTGCATATGTGATAAAGTGCATATGATCACATATTGTGTTACAACAGTTTTGCACTAATTCATCGAAACACTACAGTGGACAGATTATTATCAACAATGTGGTATTTTTATCTCAGATTTAATCTGATATAACAAAGGCAGGCCAACTTATCATGCATGTGTAAATAAACAGGCCAGGAAATATTTCCTGAATGTCAATCGTTAATATTAATTGCTCTCACATGGTGATAAAATCTTTCACAAACAATTAAATTTTGGGGCGGGTTTTGATCAAAATCATCTGAAACCGGCAGGAAAACAAATGGTTGAATTGATTTAGTTTTATCCTAATGCAAAGCTACAGATAAGAGAGGGTACAGGATATTCTAAATTTGTTATTTCAAATTTTTATATTCAAATTTCAAAATTCTATGTTGTGGGTTCTCATATAAATCATCTCCATGACACAATTCCAATGAGCACCCACAACTTAAGCGACATAAAATATTGAATTTCAAAAAGTCACCACTCTTATAACCTGTAGATTTGAAAGTGTACTAAATATTCATACAAGTAGAGGATTCCCCGCAGAATATTAAGACACTGATTGCATCCTCTATTAACATTTTCTTTAACCTTTCCCAAACAACAAAACTTTAGACTGGTTTAGAATGATGGAATTAACCCTTTCCCAAACAAGACCTGGTTTTGACATCCCTTATAGAAATGGCTTGGGAAAACATTGAGACAAAAGAAGAAACTGCTGATAATCAGCAGTTTCTCCTTATGTCTCAATATTTTCTGTGTTATATTTAACACAACCTCTATCTGTAACAGCATCTCTTTTGTCTGCAGCATCAGCTTTCAAAATAAATCACCCTAAAATGTTGTTGTTTGGGAAAGGGTTAAATTGTATTTACCCCCTTTCCCAAATGACAAAATTTTTGGGTTGTCTTATTTAAATGCTGCTGCTGCAGACGACAACATGAATGTTAATAAAGGCTCATGTTAAGTTGCTTAAAAAATCATGTTTTAAAGAACACACCTCAGTTCTACCACACCATCCATCCTATCCAAGCCTCAACTTCTACATCAATAAATACTTATGATTTGATTTAATTGAGGTTTTACGCTGTTTCCAACTTCTATGGTCATATCGCGGGGGCTGGAGCACCTAACCGTGGGTTCCTGGTATTTCTCGCACCAGTACAACCACAATATCCAAACCGAGCCTCCAGCTGCTCTCTCACATAGATGATTCACACCAATTGGTGAGAGACAAATGACTTTTGTCAAATGTCAGAATGCATACTGGCCGAGCCGGGGTTCGAACTTGAGACCCCTGGATTGATAGACTCCGACGTAACCGACTGAGCTATCCGGGCTCGGCTAAATACTTATAATTAATCATCCATCCACAACAGAAAACTGTTTGAAAGGATACCCCACATGAGTCAAGACCAGGCAACAAACCCACTACTCCATGTTTAACCCTTTCCCAAACGACAAAATTTTACGGTGATCCACTTCAAAACTACCTCAAATGACAAAATGGAAGTTATTAAAGATAGAATTTGTGTAAAATATGGCATAGAAAATATTGAGACAAAAGGAGAAACTGCTGGTTATCAGCAGTTTCTTCATTTGTCTCAATGTTTTCCCAAGCCTTTTCTATTAGGGACTTCAAAATCAGGTCTTATTTGGGAAAGGGTTAAGAGTCCAGTTACCTACCATCTGCACCATGTCTGCACAACCGTACTAATACTAATAGTAATTTGGGCTTTTTCTTCCCATTCCTCTTTAATTTCTCAAGTATTAGATCAAAATCCTTGATTTAATATTGGTCACAAACGTTCTAATACAAAACTTTATTGATAATTACCATTGCCGTATGCCCAGTCATCATTGAGTCTATGTCGAACTTTCTGATAAATGGCCGACATAGTTTTCATGTTGGATTTCCTCCATTGTCGCCCCAGATATTTTGTCTGCATCTTGAGTAATTTTAGTATGTACAGTTGCATCATTGCATGTCGAACCTTGAGGGCACGCTTCAATATTGGAGCAGACTTAAACACAACCAACATCTGGAAGAAATCAAATGAGCCATGATCTGGAAACAACGTCCCTTATGGCATTTGAGAACAACATGGTTCCAGGTCAGCCTGCGTATACACGCAGCCTGACCAGGAACCATATTGTTCTCCAATAGCTTTCTCATGGTCTGTAGCAACCATTTAAGATTAACATGGATGCTGGCTAGACTGCATCTAGGCACAAATTGATCTTAAAACATGGCTGTCTCAAATGCTATTAGGGACGTTTTTCTAGATCCTGGCTCAAATACATTTGTCCTCTAACATGAGTACAAGAAGTCTTGCAAACGCTAAGTAAAGGGATTTTCATCCCTGTTATGCCATTTTTAAACCTTTCCCAAACAACATAATTTTAGGACGTTCCTATATAAAAGCTGCTGTAGAACACAAAATGGATGTTAAAAGGAATGTATTTGTGCACAATATAGCACAGAAAATATTGAGACAATAGGAGAAACCGCTGGTTATCAGCAGTTTCTTCTTTTGTCTCAATGTTTTCCCAAGCCTTTTTAATTAGGGACGACAAAACCAGGCCTTGTTTGGGAAAGGGTTCAATGTGATGATTTGTATGATGTTTTAATACAGAGGGCGAATGCTTCTAAGAGGTTTACATTTCACATTTTTTATTCATGGTAAGAGATTACCGGCACTTTCAAAATTAACCTAAGGTAGATAACCTAGCTTGGTATTTCTACAATCAACAAGAGTTTAAATTTGTTAACAACTGGTTCATAAATATTACTGCTTTCTTTGCCTACCAAACCTGTGGAATTATACTTTTTACTCAGAATAAATTCAGCTTTTAAACTTGCCATGGTTCTGGAGTGTTTCCACTTTGTAAGTTTGTTGAGAATTCTTAACAGATTTATACAGGAAAATATGTTTCTCCAACAGTATGGCTGGTTGTCTCCCTTTTCCTGGAAAATAATGGTAACATTATTATGGCTTATAGCTTTCTAGACAACATATTAGAGGAAGTTCTTAAATTGTCATTTTTAATCCAAACCCTATGCTGTGGGTACTCATTTGAATCCTCTCAAGGAGAAATTCCAAAAAGTATCCACTACATAGGGTTTGAGAAACATTGAATGATAGTTTGCATTCTGAAAAGCCATTAACCCTTTCCCAAACAACACCTGCTTTTGACGTCCCCGGTAGAAACGGCTTTGAAAAACATTGAGACAAAAGAATAAATTGCTGATAATCAGCAATTTTTCATTTTGTCTCAATATTTTCTTAGCTATATTGTACGCAAATCAAACCTTCATTAGCATTCATTTTGTCTGGAGCAACCAAAAATTTTGTTGTTTGGGAAAGGGTTAACCTATTTTATCTGTAGCTGAATTCCTGAGGAAAAACAGTCTTTCAAAGATACAGAAAACCTTTTATGAATGTTTTGACATTACAACTTATCAATCAAAAGTCTTGAATCAATGAATGGTATTTAGATAAAATAAGAACAGTACCAAATTCACAGAAGTAATCAATACATACCAAGGCTTCTGCAGTAAGTTCATTTTGTTCTCCAACTACACAATTTGGAAAATCTAGCACTGGTATACTGAAATGAGTGAAAAAGTTGAAGTAAGCAAATTGGAAACTGTTTAGAATACTGTTAGCATACAAAAGTCGTGGAATTTATGTTTTGGGAAACCTCCTGTGGTAAAAATCTAGTTTCAAACATTGTCTCCTCACAAGGAAGTGGTTGTTGAATGATATAAAATTGGAAACTATGATTTCAGCCGATATTCATAGGAGTATCAACATATAGTCTATGTTCTATTCTCCTAAAGAGAAACTTGTACTGTAACAACAACACAACCTACCTGTTTTTAGCTGTGACATAGGAGACAATGTTCTGGTTGAAGAATTTAAGGACTAGTGGTATACAGTTGGCAAATACAAGGTGCTGTGACATAAACTCAAACTGAAACAGAGCAGTAATTCAATTCAACTACAGAGAAAATTTAAGCATCAAACCAATTTGTTCAAAGTACCATACAGCAGAGTAATAATTGTTTATAAAGTACACAGAAATTTGGTAATTATTGTTTTCAAAGTACATAGAAATTTATGATCAACATTAAACTTTTCATTAAAGGATTGCCACAGTCAGAATTTTATATATTTTGAATTATTTTTAACTTTAACTGTATCAGAACATTCATTATTTTTGTCAATAGATGTATGTTTTCAGTATATTTCTGTATTTCTTTTTTAACTTCTAAACACAACCACTTACCTGATATATATGATTTAGCTTGAAATGTTTCAATAACAGTAGAATAAGGCCTGAGATGGCTTTGACTATGATTTCTTTATGCCTGTTGACATCAATTCCTAGCTTCATGGACTGAAATACTGTGGTCCTGTGAATAGATGTTGATGTTATACTACATTTTAATACTTCTATCAACAAAATTTAGAAGTAATGAGTACAATTTAACAATAAGATTTCAAACAAGAAAGAATATTTCATCTCAGATATATCTATCATAAGATAAGCTAACATTTACCCTTTCTAAGATCCCAAATAAGTAGAAAGGTCTTGAAGATCACACGATCACACAACAAATCCAACTTTCTATTTTCATTGGAAAGATCAGAAATATAAAGGGAAAGGAAAAAAATGCTGGTCAAAAACATTCCTTCCTTTTCCTGTTTGTTATTTTTGAAAGCTTTCTTTGTCAAAGTTTCAAACCCAGTCTTAAACAAGGTATAACTTTGGAAAAATGATTAACTTAGATACATGTTATGATATAATGAGTACCGGGTAATGAGAAAGCCAGAAATGTTTCCAAATGTCAACAATATATTACATGACAATAAAAGATACAACAAAACAGAATTGAGATTTAACATTTAGCAGAACTTACGGCATTTCTCCAGGCAGGAGGTCAGACAGTATATTGATAGAATCTGTCTTTGTCTTGGATGTGGGAGCTGCTGCTAGGAGTATCTTTAATAGAGCAATCTGAAATAATGGAAAGATGTTGCATTTTGTTAAACAAAATCCCAGGCGACAAATTTTACACAATACAATAGTTTTACTGTCATATGTTAATCAGATATTTAATCTATAATAACCTTGATATTTTGTTGCTGACTACACACTTTTTTATTGGATCTCAATAAAATGTGTGGAAAAAATTAACAGATGGAGGAAATATATATGTTGTCTACCATTTTTCAACCAAATTGACTTGTTATATCCAACATATACATAAGAACCGAAATGGCAGGGACTTCGTAATGTGTTCATTATATGCAGTATCTCGTTCCAGACGATATTGTTATACATGGAGTGACTCACAAGAAGTCAAGGCCTCTTCTCAATATCCCTGATCATTCATATTTGACTATTCTTTTTATAGCAGTTCTTCACTATTTCATTTTATGACTTACCATATATTGTGGTAGATTGGGCAGGATGGCTTGAAACAAGACTTCTGGACCAGTATTGGGGACTTCACCCTCTGGCTGGGACAAGGGATTTTTGGCTATCTCCTCTTCTCGCTTTATTTGTAGTTCTGCCAGAGAGACATACAGGTGCTGAAATGGATAATCCATGGTTCTTGATATTTATATGAATTATATCAATTGTTAAAGATGGCAGTGTATTTCAAAAACACTATCAATATTTTTTACCATTCAGTACCAAATAATTTTCTGAGATAAATATTTGAGCTTACACATGTATATGTAACAAATGATCAAAACAAAATGTTTCCGATCAATGATTTTTTAATGCATTCATAAATTAGAACGTCAACAAAGACCATGTTACAAGAGCAGAAAAAGACACAAATGTGTATTTACAGGTATATCATAACTATACTTTTAACCCACAATGAGAAGAGGTGATTCATATAAATTTCAAAAGTACATTTTTCATATAAAATATTAGATTCAGAATCCAATGATCCCTACCTGTTTGAGAACTTTGACACCTTCATGTATAGGTTGTGGCAGGCCAGCCAGAGATTCCTTGTCATTCTTCACTTGAAAACCAACAAACTTTCCTCTTGTGTGGTCCAAAAACATTTCTAGATCCTTCGTCCTGAATGAAGACAAGTTTTTGTTTGGTAAGACATACTCAATAATCAAAGTAAGAGTATTTCAACAGGGACTTTCATAGTCAAGAATATTACTTGATAATTTAGGCCTTCCAATAGCTAGGTAAACAAAGGTTGGTATTTGGTTTCTTTTAACTCTTTCCCATACAACACCTGGTTTTGACATCCCTAATAGAAAAGGCATGAAAAAAATTGAGACAAAAGAAGAAACTGCTGATAACCAGCAGAAGAAACTGCTGATAACCAGCAGTTTCTCCTATTGTATTAACATTTTCTTGGCTATATTATACACAAATTCTACCTTTAACTACCTACATTTTGTCGTCTGCAACAGTTTTCAAATAAGACAACCTTAAATTTTGTTGTTGGGGAAAGGGTTAAAGTTTCATCAGCAAAAGGTGATAGCTTTCAATTTTTTTTTCAATGATCACCATTTTTATGTATGCCCTAAAACAATGAAAAATATATTCTAACTTTATCAAATACCCATTACACATTCCTACCTGACTTTTGGTTTCCATGGCAATGTCCTCTGTGGTAGAGCTCTAGGGGTCGAAGGTCGTGGAGGGGTCGGTGGGAGTGCTTCATCGTCGCTTGACGCCTTCGCAGAATCCAGCTCCTTCATCAGGTCTTCATCACTCGTCTCCCTGTTTCCGTTGTCGCCGTTATCAAACGGGTTCTCCTCTAGGCTGCTCTGTTTGATCAAACTCTTGAATTAAGCGTTGCCGTGACAACCAGGTCAAAGGTCAAGGTCAGTGAGTGTAGTAGCAGAAGTGTGCAGCAGAAAAAAAGATGTTAGAAAAAGGCAAGCTTGTTAGTATAAAGCATACGATAAAAATTAAAGAAGCAGGCAAAATGTTTTATACAGAATGAAATCATAGACATTGATGAACAATAAAATTTCTTACTTTTCATGTAAAAAATAAAACTCCCATACTGTAATAATCAATTCTCCAGTCAGAAAAATGTTTAAGAAGTCTTAATCAAGTGCAAGATAAAATTCATTTTTTCACTGTTTCAACTCTTTTGACAAACTTTTAGGCATGACTTCCATTTGAAAGAAGTTATAGACTATGATTGGGTATGGAAAACATTCATGGAAAATGACAATAATCATACCAGTTTTTGTGAGATTAATGTCTCTTTGTACCACCTTACTGACTGTTAAAACAAATAATTACTTATAGATTTCCATCTTTAAAGTTACCGTAATTATTCTAATGAATGCCCACATTCTAATAAACACCCATGCCCCAAATCATGGCTGAAAATCTGCACAATTCGAGCACAATTTTAGCGAAAAAGGGTGATTCTTATAAACGCCCACCCCCTGATTCTGTATTGAAATGAAGTAAGTCATATACAAAAATCATTTCCAAAAGTAATGAAAGAGAGGACGTCTAGCCCCCAATCAGTTTTCAGAATCCAGAGAAGGAATTTCATCGAAAAATCATATTCTACAGTTCTTTAACAAAACTTTGTCAAATTCAACTTCCCTAACTTTGAGTCCATGAACGGACACTTGATTCCCAAATTTTAACTGATAAAATTAGAATACCTCTAATAAACGCCCACCCCCAACTTTTCCATCAACCAGGTTTCTTATAAATGTCCGGGCGTTTATTAGAATAATTATGGTAATTAAGTTTTAACCCATTACCACACATTGACTCTTTATGACTCCCCAATAGATAAATGCTTTAAAAAACATTGTGGAAAATGAAGAAATTGCTTGTGACAAGCAATTTCTTCATTTTCCACAATGTTTTCTACCAAAAAAGACCAAAAGATTTTAAATTTCCTTAACTTGAAATTGTCTGCAATTTGATTTGGAACAGTCCAAAATTTGTCGTTTGGTAATGGGTTAAGTCAAATCCAACAGATAAGCCAATAAAGATATAAAACTGTTAAAAGCTATATCTTGTTTACTTCTTAACCCTTTCCAAAACAACAAAAAGTTAGACAGCTGCAATTTTAGAGATGCTAAGACAAAATAGATGTTAACTAGAACTGTCGCAAAGTGGACAAATACCCCCCACTAGCGCCTTGTCACTGAAAAGGTGCTGTAGGTCAACCTGTTCTTGACTTAGAACACGGAAACAAATTTTAAACAAAGTCTGATTGTGACCTTGACCTTTGACACCCAAAAACAATAGGGCACCTCCATGGGTCATGGGCAACAACTGTGTAAAGTTTAATGATCCTAGGTCAACCGGTTCTTGACTTAAAGCACGGAATCAGATTTTAAACAAAGTCCAATTGTGACCTTAACCTTTTGACCTTGGTGACCCAAAAACAATAGGGCACCTCCATGGGTCATGGGCAACATCTGTGTAAAGTTTCATGATCCTAGGTCAACCGGTTCTTGACTTAAGAGCACGGAAACAGATTTTAAACAAAGTCTGATTGTGACCTTGACCTTTGACCTTGGTGACCCAAAAACAATAGGGCACCTCCTTGGGTCATGGGCAACATCTGTGTAAAGTTTCATGATCCTAGGTCAACCGGTTCTTGACTTAGAGCATGGAAACGGATTTTAAACAAAGTCCGATTGTGACCTTGACCTTTGACCTTGGTGACCCAAAAACAATAGGGCACCTCTTTGGGTCATGGGCAACATCTGTGTAAAGTTTCATGATCCTAGATCAACCGGTTCTTGACTTAGAGCACGGAAACGGATTTTAAACAAAGTCTGATTGTGACCTTGACCTTTGACCTTGGTGACCCAAAAACAATAGGGCACCACCTTGGGTCATGAGCAACAACTGTGTAAAGTTTCATGATCCTAGGTCAACCGGTTCTTGACTTAGAGCATGTAACGGATTTTAAACAAAATCCAATTGTGACCTTGACCTTTGACCTTCGTGACCCAAAAACAACAGGGCACCTCCTTGGGTCATGGGCAACAACTGTGTAAAGTTTCATGATCCTAGGTCAACCGGTTCTTGACTTAAGAGCACGGAAACAGATTTTAAACAAAGTCTGATTGTGACCTTGACCTTTGACCTTGGTGACCCAAAAACAATAGGGCACCTCTTTGGGTCATGGGCAACAACTGTGTAAAGTTTCATGATCCTAGGTCAACTGATTCTTGACTTAGAGCACGGAAACAGATTTTAAACAAAGTCTGATTATGACCTTGACCTTTGACCTTGGTGACCCAAACACAATAGGGCACCTCCTTGGGTCATGGGCAACAACTGTGGAAAGTTTCATGATCCTAGGTCAAACAGTTGTTGAGTTAGAGCACGGAAACGAAAAAGTCTACGGACGTACGGACGGATGGACAGACAGACAGACATGGTGAAACCAATATTACCCCCTCTACGAAAGAAGAACATGCTGTTCATCAGCATATTCTTCTTTTGTAACACATTTTCTGAAGCTTTACACTTTAAGAACGTCAAAACCATGTCTTGTTTGAGAAAGGTTTAATGACCTAGTATGTTCTTCTAGCAATATCTACAATGATAATTTTCTAGCAGTTTAAAGGACAAGTTGTCTGTAAATATAAATCTATAGATGCATCTTTTATTGTTTTTTGTATCTTAAATGAAGGCCTATCCCAAATAATCCTGTGTTTTGATGACCTTAGTACAGAACATGTCTTATGCCTAAAGAAGAAAAGGCTACGTAATAGTAATCAACATTGATTTACATTTTATTTTCCAACAAATATTTAAATATTTTCTTTGTTGTAACATATATCTTTTTCATTGTACTTCACAATTATATCAAGACAACTGCATCATGCTATGCCACCACAATGTTTTCTTATCCGAAGACAGCGCGCTCGACTTTCTAAGTTGCTTAGTATAAAGGGGGCATAACTCCAAATATAGTGGAGCCAGGGTCATGGGCCCTGGTAGTAAGGTAGAGGGTGTGATGGTATATAAGTATTCCAAGTTTGGGTTGAATCCCTTTGATAGTATGGAAGTTATTGATGTTTGAAAAAAACTTTAACCTTTGTTGCAACGCCGACGCCAACACCAACGCCCGGGTGACAGAATAAGCTCTCATTTTCTTCAAAAAGTCGAGCTAAAAATGGAATTCCTAACAAAAATTAATTTACCCGAGGTTAAATTTGGTAAACCGTGGTAAAATTGATTTATGAGAACATCATCATTCTATTTGGACCAGCATAAAATAAATCAATTATTATGTCATCATCTAAAGTTAGGTCACTAGTTTCGTCTAATTTTGCAGGCAGTACATTCAGTCTAAAGGAAAAGGCATACACAGGAAAGCTTTTCTACAGTGAGTAAAAGCCAGAACACAGCAGAATTTTGTTCTATTTAGTTTTCATTTTCAAAAACATGAGCAGAGTTTTCCTTTAGTTTATGCACTAGTTTAACCCTTTCCCAAACAAGACCTGGTTTTGACGTCCTTAATAGAAATGGCTTGGGAAAACATTGAAACAAAAGAAGAAACTGCTGATAACCAGCAGTTTCTCCTTTTGCCTCAATATTTTCTCAGCTATATTGTACACAAATCTTATCTTTATTCACATATAATTTGTCGTCTGCAGCTGCTTTAAAATGGGACAACCCAAAAATTTTGTCGTTTGGGAAAGGGCTAGTTTAGGCAACATTTTCAAAGTAGATCCTGGGATATTCCAGGTGTGGCAGATGTAGAATTAGATCAGCCAGTATCACGGTGTATAATCATGTGACTTAGAATTTCCGATAATCTTCAATAACTTTGTCATTACTTGATCAATTTGAATTTGGTTTGAAGCAGAGAAGGTGGAAAAATGTTAGGAATTACTTGGACATTGTGGATTTTTAATAAGTCGGCTGATAAAAAAGTTATTGACGATAAACCAAAATTTTGGTTTATCTTCAATAACTTTTTTATCAGCTGATTTATCAAATATTCACCACATCCATCTAATGCGTGATGTCTGTCCAGCTTCTCTGCTTCAAACCGAATTCAAATCAGTCGCATATTTACAAAGTTATCGAAGATTTTCTGAAATTGTTGTATCACATGATTATCCACCGTGAGTATATTATGTGCAGTCTGACCTAATTCTACACAGCTTGCAAACTAAGATTCACAATAAGGGTCAAAAACAAGGAACAATTCATGCCTTACACAAAGTGATCCTCTAAATTTTGATCTGCTGAATTATACAGGGGTAAAAGTTGAAAATTTTGAAAAACCTGAAAACCTGGAAAAGTCTGTATTTATATAGTAAAAATCGAGAAAATGGGGCATTTTTGAATACTCAAAAACCTGAACTTCAGGCATATGCCTGAAAACTTTTACCCCTGAATAAAATTCCCTGACTATTTAAGAAACATTTTAATTCTGGCTGTGTATCAGCTTCTTATTCCGGGAAACTATTCTATTCTTGGCTCAGTGATCCTAAAGAAGGGTCATGCTAAGGACAAATGAACCCTTATCAATAATCATGCTTCATTAAGGCATGGAGGTTGAGTACAGGTAATGTCAAAATTTCAATTAATGTCTGATGGTTCTCTATTAACAATCAAATTAGCATTGAAATATTGATGAAATTCTGCTCCTAACGTTTAGAAATGATTTACCGTTCATTCCATTTATACTTGAAATAGCAATCTAACATTATCTGCTTTTTCCAGAAATATTCTGTCAATTGGGGAGCCAAGGAAGGCAAGATCAGCTGACTAATAAGTACAGTCTGATCTTTTTTAGCTTTTCTGTATTTACAGATTGGCCTATGAAGAAATTTAACCCATTACCACACAGTGACTCCTTTTGACACCCAACAAGATAAAGGCTTAGGAAAACATCGTGGAAAATGAAGAAATTGCTTGTGACAAGCAATTTCTTCATTTTCCACAATGTTTTCTACCCCAAAATTCGCAAAATTTTGAAATTTCTACAAATTCAAATTGTCGTCTGCAACTTCTTTAAATTTGGACAAGCTTAAACTTTTGCTGTCTGGTAATGGGTCAAGATATAGCTGACATTCAAAACCGAATTGAAGTAACAAGGCATGTTATTTTCTCTAATCATGTTCTTTGAATTATTTTTTTTTAATCATGCAATGACCACAGAGCCAAGACTAATAGGTCTTAACAAGCTAACTCTTTACCTGAAAGTCACTGATAGATAGAAACTGAAGAAATACAAAACAAAATGTCACTAATACTAATAAATAAACACAAAATACATTGAATACTTGGTATTATTGAACCGAAGTAACCTTGCGCTCATTATTGTCAATATTGCAGACGATTACGTTTGTTTATAAATATTCATAGCGCACGGTCACTTCGGTTTAACAATACAAAACTAGTGTAAGTGTATATCAAATTGTATACATTTTTACAATAGATTTGTTCCAAGTGCTTGACATAAATATATATTGCTGAATATTCCCCATTCCTTTACTACATAGTGAGAGGATTTTGAGAACCACTAAATCTTAGTAAAGTGACTCACAATGATTTTTCCTCCAATTTCGCATTTGACATCATTAAATTTTAATTCTACCAAGAAAAGTTGTACAGGCAATATTACATTCCTGTAATCTGCATGTAAAATTGATACATTGTTTACATCTTGTCTCAAAAATACTCGATTGCCCTCTTTTGCAATAAAGAAATGAATATTCTGTCTTGTTTTATATGCAAGATCAATTCTTTTAGAACAAAAAAAACCCTTCATTTTCTAGGGTGAAAAAACCTTTTGTATCGTTGTTTGCAAACATTATTTATGTCAGTTTCGACACACAGACTAGAAAAGGCTTCATATAATTTGATGCAGGGCCACATCACCAATTTCTATTCACCCAATGAAAGAAAGAGTTGATCTTGCATTTCAAACAAATCACTCTTCACATATACCAGCACAATCATTTCACATTTAGATACATAGCCTGTTTAGCACAGTTAACCTCTTTTCACAAACAACAGAATGTTTATATGTCCATGAAAACATATAGCTTCAAAGAACATTGACTTTGTAGTGAAAGATTAAAATGCCCCATACAATCATTTCCTCTTTTCTTACAATGATAAGTTCTTTCATCTCTTTGAAAACTTATTGACTGGGCTTTATAGAAGCTATGGTTTGTAAAAGATATCACTGAAAACAAAACAAAAATTCTATTTTCAAAAAGTGCTTATATTGAATACAGATACACATACAGAAAAGTCCACAAACACTAACCTGGGACATCTGCATATGTAATGACCACAAATTGGCAATGTTTTCATAAGACATTAAACTAACGGACTTCGTCGATGAAAATTAAATTGTTCCAGGTTAATTTTGGTAGACTTTACAGCAAGTACTCAAAACAACATGCTCCAACAAAACAAAGTGCTATAATAAAATGAATTCTAAGAAGCAAAGCTACCGGCAAATCATTTATACAGAGTAAAAGATGGACAATTGGAAAATTAAAACAGAATTTCACTGACAACTAGTTCATAATGACTATTTACGTCATTTAGAAAGAGCATTGCCTTTGAAAAATCATTTCAACAGCCAATAAGCTGTAATAACATATGAATCCATTACTAATGTTTTGGTAGATAACTTATATTTCACAAACAAATTAAACATGAAAAGAAATATGGAGGAAAAATGATAAAATGCTCGAGACCAGCAATCTCAACAGTTCATGTCAATCAGTGTCAACTTCTTACACTTCAATAGCAAATCTTGGGATTGTTATTAGCATTTGACAAATAAAAGGTATGTGAAAAGTTGTATTATATCAAATTATTGATACATTGTATTTATCCAATTGTTGCTAGATTATATGTCATGGATAAACTTTTCTAGGTACTGACACAAATTGTTTTACATAAAATATGTCCATTTTTCTTACCTATTACCTATGCTGAGAGACAAACGAATATTCTACAACAATACTAGGTATACAGTAGAAGGGAATCCACATTCATACACGGTGTATAATCATGTGACTGAGAATTTCCAATAATCTTCGATAACTTTGTCACTACTTGGCCAACTTGAATTCGGTTTGAAGCAGAGAAGGTGGGAAAATGCTAGGAATAAGCTGGACATGTTGTATTTTTGAAAAGTTATTGACGATTAACCAAAATTTTGGTTTTTCTTCAATAACTCTTTTATCAGTTGATTTTTCAACAAGAGCTGTCCAAAGACAGCGCGCTCGGCTTTCTAAGTTGCTTAGTATAAAGGGGCATAACACCAAATATAGTAAAGCCAGGGTCATGGGCCCTGGTAGTAAGGTAGAGGGTGTGATGGTGAATAAGTATTCCAAGTTTGGGTTGAATCCCTTTGATAGTATGGAAGTTATTGGTGTTTGAAAAAACTTTAACCTTTGTTGCAACGCCGACGCCATTCGACGCCAACGCCGACGGGTGACAGTATAAGCTCTCATTTTCTTCGAAAAGTCGAGCTAAAAATCAACCACGTCCATCTAATGTGTGACGTCTGTCGACATTCTCTGCTTCAAATCGGATTCAAATCGGTCCAGTATTTACAAAATTATTGAAGATTTTCAGAACATATTGTATCACATGATTATCCACCGTGATAATAGTACATGCAGTCTGACCTAACACTGCGCCTCCAGCTAGTCTAAATTATACTTGACATGAAAAGTTCTTGTGTCTATTTAGCTATCAATAAATATCATTCTTTTCTCAGACCTTGCCAGGGGTACAAAGGTTCTACACAATACGGGGGTTTTGTTTGGAGGGATTCTACATTTGAGGCTGGAATTTGGAAAATTGGACCTTAACCCATTACTACACAGTGACTCCTTTTGACTCCCCTAAAGCAAAAGGCTTGGGAAAACATTATGGAAAATGAAGAAATTGCTTGTGACAAGCAATTTCTTCATTTCCCACAATATCTTCTACCCAGAAAGACCAAAAAATGTTAAATTTCACTCACTTGATATTGCTGTCTGCAACATCTTTGAATGTGAATTAGTCTAAATTTTTGTTGTTTGGTAATGGGTTAAAGCACTTGTGACCAACATACATCAAAATCAGCCTTTGTATATACACACAGTCTGATCAATATCCATGTTGTTCTCTATTAGCTTCTTCATAGCTTGAAGCAACTCTATGAGAGCGACATAGATACACATCACACTGCACTTATGAACAGACTGATCCGGAAACATGGTGATGTCAAAGCTATGAAGGCCATTTTTCCAGATTCTGGCTCATATATCAAACACAGTTTCCTGAAAGCACACTTACCCTTTTTGGTCCCCCAGGTTTGAGCCCCCGGCGGGGCATCTGTTGTTGTTCTATCAGATCTGCCGCCGATGCAGGCGGGGAAGACGCTCTCATCTGACGACACACCTCGACGGGATCCTCGTGCAGGGGAGGTAACCCATTGTTACTGCGAGCTTCGTTCTTCAGGGCCTGCTGTTTCTGAAGACCACCTAGTGACACCTGTATTATAAATCAATTAACCCATTCCCAATCATTGACACCTTTAGAAGCCCAAAAAGATGTAGGCTTTGGAAAACATTGTGGAAAATAAAGAAATTGCTTGTGACAAGCAATTTCTTCATTTCCCACAAGGTTTTCAACACAAAACCACCTTAAAATTGTAAAACATCTTGCACTTGATAATGTCCTCTGCAATACCTTTGAATTTGGACCAGTCTAAAATTTTGTCGTCTAGTAAAGCTTAAGGGTTACCATTAGGCTTACTCAAACATGGGATTTTGAGACAAGTTAATTAAGGGGAGGTAACCCATTGTTACTGCGAGCTTCGTTCTTCATGGCCTGCTGTTTCTGTAGGCCTCCTAATGATACCTGTGGAATAAACCAGTAAGATCAAATGATGAACAGCATTAAAAAATATGTCACCATTCAGTGAAAATGGGGCATAGAGAGATTCTGTCTTTTAAATAATCATGTGATCATATCATGATGACTGGAACACCAAATGATGGATTCCTAGTATTTCTCTAACAAACATAACCACAAAATCCTTTCCTAGCCTCCAGTTGCTCATCCCACTAAGGTTTACATCTATTGGTATCCATTATTTGGTTAAAGACAAATGTTAAAAGGATATTTGCAGATGTTGAAGATCTGAGCTGAGAACCTTCAACTAGAGTCTTAATAAAAGGGATAATGTGTAATAAATGTGTTTAAACTAGAGAAATGAATAGGGAACGATTTTATCCAGTAAACTGCAGTGCTCCAGCTAGGTTTTGAAAAGGGCAGGGTGCCAAGTGCCCTGAAAGGGCACTTCGAGTCGCGAAGCGACGAGACGGGGGAGGGAGTGGGAGGGGGCATCCCCCTCCCACCAGGGGGGTTTGGGGGGGTCTCCCCCAAGAAAATTTTGAATTCTAGGGGCTTAAAGATGGGTTCTGGTGGGTTTTAAATAGGATTTTGGTATTCAAAAAGGGAGATTATTTCAACCCCTCTATATGTCTCGTCAGACAAGTGGCACCTAGAAGTATTCTTTTACGTCTGTTCATTTATGGCCACCAGGGGGGTTTAGGGGGTCTCCCCCTAGAAAATTTTGAATTCTATTAAAGGCTTAACAATGGGCTCTGGTGGGTTTTGAATAGGATTTTAGTATTTACATAGGGAGACTATTTCAACCCCTCCTTGGGTCTCATCAGACAGGTGGTACCTAGAAGTATTCTTTTAGGCCTGTTCATTTAAGGCCAAAAAACGGCCGCATTCCTAATTCAAAAGACCATTGTTTCGATTTAAGAAAAATCCTACAACAATGCTAAAAAATTCTTTCCAGACCCTTGAAATACTTTATTGGATAAACTCTCAACTGTCTTGATTTCTTGCTGTCCATGCTGTAAATTCTTTGCAGAGTTTGTAAAAAAATTAGAGTATGGAGGGCAGGATGTGATAAATTCCTTACACAGGCACTTAGGAAGCAATTACATATAGGGGGGGGGGCTAAAGCCTCAGTGTCTGAATATTGTGTGGGGGCTAAATTGGATTTTCCCAAAATTTTCAGTGTGAAATAAGGAAAATTCGGCATTTTTGACCAACTTTAGGGGGCTTAGCCCCCCCCCCCCCCCCCCCCCCCCCCCTAGCCCCCTCTGTTCCTACGGGCCTGTTACATTTAGTAATATTTTTTGTCTGCGGTTTCTTTCAATTTAGACCACTCAACATTTGTTGCTTCAATGTGGAAAGGGTGAAGAAAGCATGGGGAAGAGGGGAAATATATGAAATGCTCAATTTCTTCCTTGTATTCAATTTCTATTTCACTAATGCATAAATAGTTCTTCGTTTTTGAACATGGCTCTTGTGATATATACTCTTGCTTTGAATTTGGAAAATTTCTAATTTGGATCTCCTTTTTTCTGAAAAAAAAATCATCTGGTAAAGGGTTAAATGGGATGTAGAAGTGTGTTTAATTGAAAGGGAGACTTTCCAATTCAGGTTTTCAGAGGATAGGAGAATAACCAAAACAAAAATCAAGTTGTCTTTTATTATTAACCAACAAATAGCCTATCATATTTTATTTCTGTGGGGAAAGGGAATAACAAATTGACTGCATTCCAAGTAAAGGGTCACGCTCTATGCTAAGGGATGTAAACTATTGATTTTCTGGTACACATTTTTTGGTCATATATTCTCGAGTGGAAGACTATGTACAATCAGTTACACAAATACTTCAGATTTGAGATATTTAATTGGTGATGGTCTGATGGATGAATAAATGGACTAGAAATCGGTAGGTTAACTAGAATTTTAAAGCTTGATTTTATAGAAGTAAAACGTCGGACATTTTGGCCAGTCAACTCTGAATTTTGCCAGTCAATGACTTGTCCGTGGCTCTCGCAAAGACTGTGAATTACAATTATGAAATAAGATCCATGAATTTAAGGTAAACTGCAAAACAAAATGGGACGAAACTGTCCGAGTGAAACGGCGATTTTCCAAAATGTAAAATATCTTATCGCAGCCTACAACTAATCTGAAATTTTCTCCGTGAAAGGTGACAAAGTTAATCATCATCCATACAATCTTGTTAATGACCATTCGTACGGATTAAGTCACTAATCAGTGTTTGTTTATAGTTGAAAAATTGTTTTTATGGCACGCGCTAACTCTCATCAACAGATTACCGGAAAACTGCCCACTCGATAATGAATCACGCGTTGTGATTGGTCGGCTTGTCGATATAAGCCACGCCTTGCATTAATTCTGTTTGTAATAAGGTTGTAAACAGTTATCCCCCGAAATTACCCGCTAAACGCATCAGTGATCACAGCGAGTTTTCATTATCAATTAAGGGAGGCGACAATACACAAGACAATACACAAGACAATCGCTTATTGAGCGAGTAAGGGCAAAATTTACAATCAATTTATAGGGCAGGGCGCCGCACTTCGACGGCAGGGCAAGGCAGGGCGCCGCGCCCTTCTAAAAGGGCCTAGCTGGAGCACTGAACTGTAACGTGATTTCGGACAAACAATAGCATATCCGTAGGTGTTGTTTTAAATCTTGTAACTACGGCTTGATTCAAGCCATAGTTACTAGATTTTATAACAACTCCGACGGTTTATCAAAACAACCGTAAATCAAGTCTATTTTTTTTAACACAAAATTCATTGCCATTACTCACCAATACAACCTTCCACAGCAAGAGTAGGACTTTCTTCATAGGAAACTGTGGGACAGTACCACTACAAAACTTGGTAACCATACCAAACAAAGTGACTGGCAACAACTCTTGACCAAATGTCGGCTCAACTGAAACAAAATGTAAGAGCTGTGAAAGTCCACAGTCATAGAAATTTAGAATTTTGCCTAATAGTCCCTTCTGCCTTTGTTGTAATTCATTTGCTTGTTTGTTTCAGGGTTTGAATGGCTATTAAAACTATTTCAGTCATATCCGAAATAAATCTGTGATCCACTAGTATATTTCTTTGGTTTAATCTGAAGAAAGTAAATGGCTGGATTTTTGTAGTATGTTGTCCAAATATACATGTATACACTTGAACATTACAAATATTACTGTAACAACAGCTTTCCCTACAGAATCTGCCAGTCCGTTACAAACAAAGTAATTCCAAACCAATTTATCAAACAACAAATGTATTCAACAAAACAAACCTCAACAATGTTTCTACAGTGTAATGTGATATTATAAACAAAAGGGGTAGACATTTTCAAAAATCTAATCAGACTTACTGAGTGCTTCAGCAAAACTCTCTCTATTTTTGGTCTGTTGTTCTGTTTCATTTTCTCCTTCCACCCTCAACATTTCTACCATAGTGTACAGGGTACTCAATATGTGTCTAAAACAAACAAGCAACAGAAAATCAATGCTTTTCAACATATATCTCGTAACTGCAGCTTGTTTTAAACTGCAGTTATGAGGTGTTTGCTGAAAAGCGACAGAATATGATTCATCATCATATCTACAGATAAGAGGGGGGTGAAGGCTTTTTCAGCAAAACTCTCCATATTTTTAGTCTGTTGTACTGTTTCATTTTCCCCTTCCATCCTGAACATTTCTACCATAGTGTACAGGGTACTCAGTATGTGTCTAAAACAAACGAACAACAGAATATGACAAATTATTTTAAATTGTGAATTAACATTTCATAAAGTCAAGCAATAAATTTGAGGGACAAAAAACCTTAAACAAAGCACCTCCGCATTGTGCACGAAAGAATTAATCACCAGCACATTTTTTTCTCCTCAACAGATGTTTATAAAACACTGAAGTCCCTACAAGATTTTTTTTAAATATAGAAAGACAGTGATATTTGATGTTAACCGACATGGTAAACTGAAAATAATTCTTGTCATAAGGAATATGAAAGTTCCACCACTTTCAGGTCAAAATTTATAACCAATATTAGTTTTGTTTTTTTTTTCTTAAGAAATATAAAGACAGAGCTAAAACAGTATCACGCCGTTGATCTTTTGATGTGAGACAACACAAATTTAACCCTTTCGCAAACTTTAGGGTAATCAACATCAAAAACTGTACAAAATGACAAAATCGATTTTCTAAAAGATAGGATTTGTGTAAAATAAAGTCAAGAAAATGTTGAGACAAAAGGAGAAACTGCTGATTTCAGCAGTTTGTTCTTTTGTCTCAATGTTTTCCCCAAGCCATTTTATCTAAGGACATCAAAACCAGGTCTTGTTTGGGAAAGGGTTAAGAAATGTAAAGACAGAGCTAAAACAGTATCACACCGTTGATCTTTTGATGTGAGACAAAACAAATTTAACCCCTTCCAAAATGACAAAATTTTAGGGCTGTCTAATTTGAAAGTTGCTTCAGACGACAAAATACATGTTGAAAAAGAGATTTGTGTATAACATAGCTAAGAAAAGGATTTGTGTATAACATAGCTAAGAAAATATTGAGACGAAAGGAGAAAATGCTGATTATCAGCATTTTCTTCTTTTGCCTCAATGTTTTCCAAGCCTTATCTAGTAGGTACTTGTCAAAACCAGGGGCCCGTTTAACTAACAAACTTAGGATAATATTTTTGTGTAAACTGTGTAACAAAGCATCCAATTGCACGAAAAATCGGATTAGGGCAATCAGGTTTGTTGTTACAAGTAATTACGCAAAAAATAATCGTATGTTCGTTAGTAAAACGGTGCCCAGGTCTTGTTTGGGAAAAGGTTAACAACATACCGCAGATCCACACTATCCATGATAGACACAGAAGTCTGAATGTACCTCATTCCATCTGCTATAGCTTCTTGATTTCTGTAATACATGTATATTTTAACCCATTACCAGACGGCAAAAATTTTGAATGTTCTATTTTGAAAGGTGTTGCAGACGACAATTACAAGGGAATGAAACTTATTTTTTTAGTCTTATTTGGACAGAAACATTATGGAAAATGAAGAAATTGCTTGTGACAAGCAATTTCTTCATTTTCAAGAATGTTTTCATAAGCCTTTATCTTACTGGGTCCAGTTGTATAAACATTGATTAGAGCTAACTAAATGGTTATATACCTGTTTTGATTAAAATTACTTATGCTGTTTTAGGGAAATCTAACCGAAACAGGTATTTAACCACTTGGTTAGGCTAACCAAAGTTTATACCATTGGGCATGGGGCGTCAAAAGGCGTCACTGTTTGGGAATGGGCTAAAGAAGAAAACATCGTCCTATCATTGCTCAGAGAATTTTTACATCATTTCCATCTCTCATTGCATATGAAATACCCATTTAACCCTTTCCCAAACGACAAAATTTTAAGGTGATCTGCTTCAAAAACTGCCACAAATGACAAAATTGATATTATTAAAGATAGGATTTGTGTAAAATATGACATACAAAATATTGAGACGAAAGGAGAAACTGCTGATTATCAGTAGTTTCTTCTTTTTGTTTCAATGTTTTCCCAAGCCTTTTCTAATAAGGACGTCAAAACCAGGACTTGTTTGGGAAAGGGTTAATTCATTCCCACATCTAGTTGCCAAAGATGTATAGAGGCTTGTAGCAAGCAATTTCTTCATTTTCCAAAATGTTTTCTACCAAGAAAGACCTCAAAATATAAAATTTCATTTCTTGGAAATTGTGATCTACAATATCTTTCAAATTAGGACAGTCTAAATTATTTATGTTTTACAATAAATAGGTTAATTATTGAGAATTGAATAATTTGAAGAAGTATAAAGACTGACTTAGGCTTTTTAGGCTTTTTGAGTTAATTGTCAATAATTCTCCTTGTTCTTTTAATGTGTCGCAGTAACATGTGTTGACAACAAGTTCATTAGTGTGCAGACTAACATCACTCCATACTGAATGCTCTGAGCAAGAATTAAATCATTAAGGGAGAAGGAAATAACGCTGGTAACACTTACTCCACTTCCATACAAAGAAGCTCTACAAATGTAAAATAGAGTCCCTCTTCGTACATCATGTGTGAATTTATCCTCGACCATTCTCCCTGTTCTTCTATTGATATATCGTCCCTTTTCAACAAAACCTCGCAACTGCAGCTTGTTTTAAGCTGCAGTTACGAGGTTTTTGTTGAAAAGCAGGGATATTCAAACATTGTAGGAAAATGATATAATTCTAAAGACTTACTCCACTTCCATACAAAGAAGCTCTACAAATGTAAAATAGAGTCCCTCTTCGTACATCATGTGTGAATTTATCCTCGACCATTCTCCCTGTTCTTCTATTGATATATCGTCCCTTTTCAACAAAAACCTCGCAACTGCAGCTTGTTTTCAGCTGCAGTTACAAGGTTTTTGTTGAAAAGCAGGGATATTCAAGCATTGTGAGAAAATGATATAATTCTAAAGACTTACTCCACTTCCATACAAAGAAGCTCTACAAATGTAAAATAGAGTCCCTCTTCGTACATCATGTGTGAATTTATCCCTGACCATTCTCTTTGTTCTTCTATCGAGATATTGTCGCTTTTCAACAAAGCCTCGCAACTGCAGCTTGTTTAAAGCTGCAGTTACAAGGTTTTTGTTGAAAAGCAGGGATATTCAAACACTGTGAGAAAAAGATATAATTCTAATGACTTACTCCACTTCCATACAAAGAAGCTCTACAAATGTAAAATAGAGTCCCTCTTCGTACATCATGTGTGAATTTATCCGAGACCATTCTCTCTGCTCTTCTACGGTTTCTAATTCTGAAAACACACCTGCAAAAGACAAACAAAATGATTTTCAAAGACTTACGTACGATTCAACAAGGCATATTACATGATTAACATCAGTTTAATGTCAATGGGCAAATTGTCTGAAAATGATATTCTGGACAAGCTATTTTATCCTTAATCTGCACTGAAGAATGAAGCTATTGAATAGTATTATCAATGTTAAGAAACAAATTCAAAATGTTGTTCTTTTCTTATAATAGTTTCAAATTAGCCAATTTTTTTTAGGTCCATAAAATTATGCAAGGCTTAAAATTTGACATGATAATTTGTTACCTTGGACCAGGTACAAGAAAGACTTGACTGCCCTCATCCGCCTGTCTCTATCTGCGATCTCCAGCTCATTTTGTAGGAACACAATGTACTTCCTCCTTACTGCATCACTCAGGGTCGTCCATTTTTGATAACCTGTAATAGTGATATAGGGAATGATAACACAAAATATGAGAATGAAAGAATATGAGAAAATGATCATCATCATGCAGAAACATTTTTTAGAAATAAATAAAAGAATAAACGCATATTGTCCCTTTTCAATAAAAACATCGTAACTGCAGCTTGTTTGAAGCTGCAGTTATGAGGTTTTTGTTGAAAAGCAGTGATATGCTGACAACCTTATCTAGGAATGTATTTAGAAACCAAGCAATGCCTAAGGTTAAGAGAACAGAATAAGAGATTACAGAGACTTATCAGACCATGGGGTTTAGAAATGGTACATACATAATTTGTATTTCAAACAAATTTCAAACAAATTTATCATTAAAAACTGGTGCTTATTACCAGCCTTTTCTGTGATATTGAAGTTTGACTTTAACTTTTTGGTTGCCAGACAATTTGTCTTGTTGCTGCCAGATGCTGCTGGCCCTGACCAAAGGTGTACTGGTCCTGACCAAATACATGAATCAGAACTTTAAGTTCTTAAATGCAAATACAGAGGCATTTGGCAATCTGTAGAATAATCAGATGTTACATCATTGGAAAAGAAGAAATTGCTTGTATATTCTGGACTTTCATTAAGTAAGTGTGACATTGAGATTTGAGTCTGATCATCAGCATTTTCTCTTTAAACCTCAATGTTTTCCAGAACTGATTCCTCAGTTGTCTGTGAAAGGGTTCAGGCAAACCTTGTGACTTGAATTCATGTTCAAAACTGAGTCTGGTCTGTTGAAATTCATCTTCCTCTGTATAACTGTATAATTCTGAAAAAAATATGGATAAGAATTTTCAAGTTATCAACAAAGCAAAGCTTTAAAGGGGATTGACAACTTATTTACTACATAGTTTGAAATTATTTTACAAATGTGCCTTTAATATGGCATAAAAGCAGGTGTTAGGTGAAAATATTAACTTGGCATCTAGAAAAAGGATCTTACCTATATCATGTAAATATTTCAAACAATTAACCCATTCCCACACATTGGCACTTCTTGGCGCATCAAAAGATAAAGGCTTTGGAAAACATAGTGGGAGAGCAATTTCTTCATTTTCCACCATGTTTTTGACCCCAAAATTCAGTGTCTGATCCAGAATTTGAAAAACATGGGGGAAATTCCCCCATTAGTTTTGAAAACATGCGGGATCTGAAATTACCATGGGGGACTTCAAGTTTGCTTAATCAAACAACAAAACAAATGACTAGCGCCGTCTCAGTTTCAGTTACGTTGGTCGACATATTTTCTTCATCCACATTTGTTTCACGCCGATAGAAATCGTTAAAACACTGTTTTTTTCCCTGTCTGATCCATTGTTTGTCAAAGAAAATGCAGACGATTCGATCATTACTGTGTATGACAACAAACGAAAAACTTGAATTTTCCTGTTAATGAAAACAGTTTTTAAAATTTTCTTTGTAAATAGATCTAATTTACTTTGAAAAAAAAACTATATTTAATTTTTCAAAAGTTGATATTTTCATTGACAATATTTTTCTCGCACAATGAAAACATAAATGAATGTAATCAAGTGTTTGTTTAAAAAAGATTCGTAAATCATCGGTCAACTTCGACTGCTACTAGACATTTGGAACACCGAGGACAATTCTGTCCAATCATACCTTCGATGTAAGTCGTGAATCTACTTTCAGATTATGAATAGAATAGAACAACAACAGGAAACGTTTGTCCGTAACTAATGTCAACAATAAAGCAACAATGATACTGAAATGCATTGTATGAAGTTGCAGTGTCCTCTCTTTTTAGAATGATTTCACCCTGCAAGTCCCGTAAGTTGCCATGGTTGTTCATTTGGGTGACCTCGAAAACTACTTTATGAAGCGTAATAATTTCGGGCTAAGAAATGCTATTTTTTTAACATTTCTTCATACACACACTTCTTTGTCGATGATTCGATCTTTGTAGAATTATCCGAGGTGTTCCAAATGTGCTACTAGAGTGGGAATAAAAAAGTATGAATTACGATAGTTACAAACACATAGTCTTAGTTGCGATCAAACTCAACCATAGTAAGTAATAAGGGAAGTCACTCTTATGATACCGCTCGAAGAACAAGAGCTGTCCGAAGACAGCGCGCTCGACTTTCTAATTGCTTAGTATAAAGGGGGCATAACTCCAAATATAGTGGAGCCAGGGTCATGGGTCCTAATAGTTAGGTAGAGGGTGTGATGGTGAATAAGTATTCCAAGTTTGGGTTGAATCCCTTTGATAGTATGGAAGTAATTGATGTTTGAAAAAACTTTAACCTTTGTTGCAACGCCGACGCCGACGCCAACGCCCGGGTGACAGTATAAGCTCTCATTTTCTTCGAAAAGTCGAGCTAAAAATGTAAATAGTTAGACATGACTTGCTGTCAAAGGCTAGATTTATTGATATTCCTTTTTGATTTTTTTGGCGCGACCATCCCACGCTTGATAAAAAGACAGGCATGATCTTTCAGAAATGCCGGGGATTCTCGCAATCACGCGCCCTAGATCAGACACTGCCCCAAAAGACCCAAAAGTATAAATTTCGTTCACAAGATTTCAGTTACAGAATTATTGTACCTGCTATTTCAGCTGCCGGTGAATCTGTATCATCATAGTCAAAGTCTATGTCACTTTCATCGCTTCCATTCTGTGTGGAAATAAAATAATGATGTTAGCAAAAATACAAACACACACAACAATTTCAAACAAACATTTACAGTGTATACCATGATTTTCGTACTAAGCACCAGTAAAAAGATAGAAATCATAGAAAATGAAAAAGCAAGCTTAAAGGAGTTTATCTATGTATCTGTATGTACTATACTGCAGGGCGTTTTGGCATTATTATGTAGAATGGGAAGCAGTCAATATTTCACATATTTGCATAATCCGAATTTTCTCTGATGCCCTAAAAGGGCACTTCGAGTCGCGAAGCGACGAGAAGGGGGAGGGAGTGGGAGGGGGCAACCCCCTCCCACAAGGGGGGTTTGGGGGATCTCCCCCTAGAAAATTTTGAATTCTAGGGGCTTAAAGATGGGCTCTGGTGGGTTTTAAATAGGATTTTTGTATTTAAAAGGGGAGACTATTTCAACCCCTCCATAGGTCTCATCAGACAAGTGGCTACTAAAAGTATTCTTTTACGTCTGTTCATTTAGGACCACCAGGGAGGTTTGGGTGTCTCCCTCTAGAAAATTTTGAATTCTAAAGGCTTAAAAATAGGCTCTGGTGGGTTTTGAATAGGGAATTGGTATTTACAAAGGGAGACTATTTCAACCCCTCCATGGATCTCATCAGACAAGTGGCTGCTTTCCTAATTCATAAGATCATTTTTTAATTAAAAAAGTCCTACAACAATCAGGTGCAGATCCAGGATTTTTTTTCCGGGGGGGGGGGGGGTGTGTGTGTGTGTGTGTGTGTGTGTGTGTGTGTGTGTGTGTGTGTCAGTCAAAGCCCAAATGATGGCTTAAAATGTGAAGTTATATAGTCAAAATTCAATTATCAGCCAACTCCAGGGTGAGGGGGGTGTCATGACCCCCTGACCCCACCCCTGGATCCGCCCTTTACAATATAAACAAATCTTTCCAGACCCTTGAAATACAATATTGGATAAAACTCAACTGTCTTGATTTCTTGCTGTCCATGCTGTAAATTCTTTACAGAGTTTGTAAAGAATTTTGACTCTTGAGGGCAGCCTGGATTTGATAAAAATCTTTACAGTCCTAATATAGAAATATTTATTGTCTTCTGTTTCTTTCAATTTAGACCATTCAACAATTGTTGCTTGTGGAAAGGGTGAAGAAAGCATGGGGAAGAGGGAAAACATAGGAAATGCTCAATTTCTTCTTTGTTCTCAATTTTTATTTCACTAATGCATAAATAGTTCTTCATTTTTGAACATGGATCTTGTGATATACTTTTGCTTTGAATTTGGAATTCTAATTTGGATCACCTTTTTTTACCAAAAAAAAATCTGGTAAAGGGTTAAATGGGATGCAGAAGTGTGTTTAATTGAAAGGGAAACTTTCCAATTCAGGTATTCAGAGGAAAGGAGAATAACAAAAACAAACATCAAATTGTCTTTTATCATTAACAAACAAATATCTTATTTCATTTCTATGGGGAAAGGAATTAACAAATTCAAATTGACTATTCCAAGTGTTACGCTCTATGCTAAGTAATAAAGTTACCCATGGATGTGAAGTATTGATTTTCTGGTACACGTTTTTGGTCATATTCTCCACTATGATCAGTTACACTTTACTTCAGATTTGAGATGTTTAATTGGTGATGAATAAATAATTGGACTAGAAATCGGTAGGTTAACTAGACTTTTAAAACTGGTTTCAATACATATAATACGCCTGACATTTTGGCCAATCAACTCTGAATTTTACTGTTCAATGACTTGCCGCTCGGGGCTTTCGCAAAGACTGAATTCCATGCATTTTTAACTAGAAAGACCTGAAGGTCTTGAGTCGCTCCACAGGCCTGAATTTCTTATGGTTCAAGCTGAAAATTACACAAAGGCAATATCTTATCGTCACCAACATTCTGTTCTAGTTTTGTCTTGACTAGTCCATATTTGTAGATGCTAGAGAGAAATCAAAGTCAAAATAGAGCCGAAAATGGCAATTTTGTCAATTTCAAGGGCACATAACTCATGATATAAAATTCAGATCAAGCTGAAAATTATACCAAGGCAAGATCTTATGGTCACCAATATTCTGTACAAGTTTTGTCTTGATTAATCAGTATTTGTAGTTGCTAGAGTGAAAACAATGTAAAAATAGAGCCGAAAATGGTAATTTTGTCAATTTCAAGGGCACATAACTCATGATGTAAAATTAAGATCAAGCTGAAAATTACACCAAGGCAAGATCTTATAGTCACCAACATTTTGTCAAAGTTTTGTCTAGATTTGTCAATATTTGTAGTTGCTAGAGTGAACACATGTCAAAATAGAGCCGAAAATAGCAATTTTGTCAATTTCAAGGGCACATAACTCATGATGTAAAATCCAAATCAAGCTGAAAATTACACCCAGGCAGGATATTATGCTTATATATATTCTGTCCAAGTTTTGTCTTGATTGGTTGATATTTGTAGATTTTAGAGCAAAAATAAAGTCAAAACCAGCTATTTTTGACATTCAAGGGCAGATAACTCAGGTTATTCTGCTTCGATCAAAATTCTTTGAAGGAATCTGAGAAAGGGTCACCCAAGGATCATTCCTGTGAAGTTTGGTTGAAATCCATCCAGTAGTTTCTGAGGAGAAGATTTTTAAAGAAAAAGTTTACGGACGCACGCACGCACGGACGCACGCACACACGCACTGACGCACGACGGACACACCACCATGACAATAGCCCGCTGGCCTGAAAGGCCAGTGGAGCTAAAAATTAAGAATTACGTTAGGTAAACCGCAAAACAAAATTGGACGAAACGGCCCGTGTGAAGCGTCGATTTTCGAAAATGTAAAATATCTTATCGCCGCCTACAACTAATCTGATATTTTCTCAGTGAAAGGTGACAAAGTTAACCATCATCCATTCAATTTTGTTAATGAACATTCGTAAGGATTAAGTCGGTAATCGGCGTTTGTTTACAATTGAAAAATTGTTTTACGGCACGCGCTAACTGTCATCAACAGATTATCGGAAAACTGCCCCCTCGATAACGAATCACACGTTCTGATTGGTCGCCTTGTAGATATAAGCCACGCCTTGCATTTATACTGTAAGCAACTAGGTTGTAAATAGTTATCCCCCGAGACTGTCCACTTAACGCATCAGTGATCACAGCCAGTATTGATTATCAATAAAGGAAGGCGGCAATATACAAGATAATCGTTAATTGAGCGAGTAATGGCAAAATTAGAGTCAATTTATAGGGCAGGGTGCCGCACTTCGTCGGCAGGGCAAGGCAGGGCGCCGCGCCCTTCTAAAAGGGCCTAGCTGGAGCACTGCATAAAGTGGGTCATTGTAATCAATGACTGTTCAGGTGAGGGTTGTTGCAAAACGTTGCCTATAAACCTTTTAGAAATGCTTTTTGGTCTTAAATTTTTAACCAAGCATGACAATAAAAGGTTCATTGATCTGTATGATCATAAGGCGTTTTATAAGGATATTGTTTAAGATTGGACGGTGAACAAAGCGCCACAACTTGTGTCAAACTTTCCGTTGTTTTTGAATGGTAGTGCGCTCTGATGTATCGTGACAGTATGCATTTTCACGCTACACAATAGTCACGCACCTGAGAGTTTATGCTTATAGCATTGTCTGTGATAGAGACAACAAAGCTATTTGCTAAGTTTATAGAAAGTATGCACTTTTCTTTCAAATAATACCACAAAGGCATCAAAATAAGATATTTTTGTGAATATTTTGACCATTTACTGAGACCAGTGCAATTTTGCGATAATTTTCTTATATCTGAATTTTAAGCTGTATTCAAAGCGCAAAATTTTGGTTTTTGTACTTGCAAGTACTTTGACATTATGCCATCTAATATCCTCTTTCAATTAGCTTTAGAATCATAGAATTTGTAGGTATTTATAGTTTGGCAATAAAAAGTAAGATGACAACCAACCTTGCCACAGTCCTTATATAAAAAATAAGCTGATCAAACATGGCGGCTGATTTTCTTAACAAAAGTTATCACCTCTGTAAAACAAAATATACAGCTTTATAGTCTTGTGTTATATACCAGAGCAACGAGCAAACATTTTTCTTCAAATCCTGCAAATTTGGTTGGTCTGGTGATTTTATCGATGAAAATATTGTATTTTTTCTGAAGCTACCCTACAAATTTTCCAAGTTCAGTAAGGTGTTCGTGGGAAAGAACCCCCTACATTTTAAAATGCTTGATTATTTCATATTTAGAAAAAAATCAACAACTAAATGCACTTTTTGTGTATACAAAGAGTTGATTTTTTAAATACAAGTCAGGGCTTTTCTTCCAAAAATTAGGAAGGGGCCCTGGTCAGTCATTTTGGGAAATTATAGCGCGATTTTGGTCAAATTGGGAAAAAAGACTCATGAGAATAAATGTACCAATGAAAATATATTTTCTTAAACAACACTTTATAACCAGAATAACTGAGTTATAGAAGACACACTGCTTCTTTGTGACTAGAATTGCCCATATAGGGTAAAAAATCATTATTTTTTTTTCAAATTTTGTGAATTTTAGTTTTGAAAATTGGGAAATTCTTACTGTAAATTGGGAAAAAAGGAGCATTTTTCCAATTGGGAAGCCACCGAATTTCGGCCTCTGTTATAGAAGGATGAAAAGCCCTGCAAGTGTTTCTAAGACTTGCTGTTAGCTAAGTTACATTTTTACCAACCAGGTTTTCCTATGAGTGACTATTGATTACTCTCAAACTAGATAAGGATTTTATATCATAATTCTTAATGACTTCGTAAAATTTGTAAAAGGGATTCTTTTAATTTCAGAGGTCCCATTCACGCACATTTGTGCGTAATTCACGTAGAGAGAAAAAAAAATCACGCACACAATTTTCAACCTACGGGTGCATGTACGCACTGATTTTCGAGAGGAAAAATTAAAATTTTGTAACGAAAAAATCAATGCAATCGGAGATAAATGCTCTGAAATTCCACCCGAATAGGTATCGTGCCACACTTCTTTATTCACATTTAATGAATTTTATGATGGTTTATTTTCATGTTCATCATCTACGAAAGACAACTCTTCTGTCTTGGAAGAGTTATCTTTCGTAGACGGTGCGCGCCTATGGATTGGCCAATCGCCGAGTGTGTATTGAAAGCGTCATTGAATCGTCGGTCATATTCTGCAACAAAATGTCGCAAAAGAGACTTTTTGATTTTGGATTCAAAGGTAAAAACACTCTGACTGTTCAATCACAAGGAAGTGCACAAGGTTTGAGCCAATCCCAACAACGTGAACGAGCGAATTGGAAGGAAATGAGCCAGGTCAATTGGAACTAAAAGCTGTAAGTAAAAAGCAGCGAACAAAAGATTTCCAGAGTACTTAACTCTCTGAATTTAATTAAAAATCCTACAAAAGTCAGAGATGTCTTCATAACTTTCCCAAAATTGATCGGCAGAATCTAACTTCTCGAGCTAATGGAAAATATTGAGGAAAAGGGAGAAAAATGCTGTTCAACTGCATTTTCTTTCTTTTCTTCAATACCCCCCCCCCCCCCCCCCCCCAGCTTTAAGAGTAAGGTTCCTCCAAAGAAATTGTAAAAATGTTTTTAGTGAAAGGGTATGCTTACTAAGTTTTGGTCCGTACAAAAGTGCACTCCCAAATTTTGTGATGCACTCCCAATAATTTACCCCATGGGGTGCATGCACTCCCAGAAAAAAAAGTGAGTGGGAACTCTGAATTTGTTGTTGGTGTCTGAGCAAGATATTAAGTATAGAAAGACACTAATAGAGATACTTGTCTCATTAGATAAACCTTTCAACAGATAATAATGCACAAAGCCTTAAGTGCGTGACTATTGCTTACACTAGGATAAATGAGCGACATCAACATATCAAAGAGCGAATTTCATCAGAGAAAACTCAGATAAATGTTAGCACTGGTACGATAAATCTAGCAAGACCGAAAATAGCCATATTTCTGACATCAATTCAGTCTTGATTAGACTAATATCAACCTTTTTTCCCTGCTAAATTAGTAAAATGACAGTATCCGGATATAGAAGACATCCGAATACTAGTGTGTGAGAAACCAATTCATTAAACCGCGACGTCATTTGTACAAATATAGGATAAAAATGAAATCTTTCTGTTAAAACAATAATTATTCCTTACAGAAATGTCTGTTTCATCTCGCTGACGTCTCAGGATCTCTCGTAATTTAGGAAGACCTTCCTTTCTTCCTGGAGCTTCGTCCATTACCGGTGCATTGTGTGAATTACCTGTCTGTGAAAAATACTCATTCCCCGAGGGGCGTAATATTCTCTGAATCAGTTACTAACCAATAACTATTTTGGGGATAACTTTAGACCAAAGCGCCTTTTCAACAATAAAAAAGAGATAAAATAGATCTAGTACTTTCTGCTTTTCCCCAATGTGTTCTACCTTATTGGATTAATATGTGTTTTTAACAGTTAGGTTGTTGTCTGCAATCTGTTACTCTACAAAGCCGAGGTCTATTGATTAAGAGGGAATGCTCCAGTTTTTCGGAACACTCGGTCTTTACTGTAGTAAATTAAATGTTTTGTACCAATATGTTTCGCTACCATAATTTCAATAATATAACACATCATTACAATTTACCATTTTCGACGAAAAAAGTGTATTTATTATGCAAAACTGATTTCCTCAAGATGGAAATCGATTATTTAGAGCAAGACAGTTGTAAGTGTGTATGCAGTTACCACTGTTTTGCGTCATTTTATTCATGTGTAGCTGATAAAAATTGCTGTAATTCAGTAATAAGCGCGCTGACCTATACATTTTCTTTACTAATTATTACCATGACATGTTCCTTAATACAATGAGGGAGTTTTATCAAATTCTATTATGTAGAACTTGAAATACTTCCAAAAATATGCAAATTTTGACACAAAATACTCCAGCTTTGTTGATCTAACCGAACACGTGAGCATGCTGTTTTATACATTTACTCGTTTATTTACAAACATATTTTGGGTTTTCTGTTCTTATCAAATGTAAAACATTGCTTTAAATCCGTTTTCGGGAATAAACGATGAATATACAGCATTTTATTAGCATTTTAGTGACCTTGGATAGGTGCAAGAAATTGTGCATTTTTCGCTGTAGGGGTATGTGATATGAATGTCTATAAAATTCAAACAAGATCGCTGACCATCCATTTTTATTTTATTTTTCAATTGGTAATAACATGTTATTTCAACATACAAAATATAAATAAATTCTATCATCGGGAAAAAATTTAGGAAACTGGAGCATTCCCCCTTAAACCATCAAATTTTATCGTAATAGAATGAAGAGATAATGTCTTTGTTTTAAGAGAGCATCAATCTGTCAATTTAAATAAGCAATTTCTACATTTCCCACAATGTTTTATAAACAAGAGGGCCATTGGCCCTGAAGCGCTCACCTGATATCATAACTTTGTGTATACAAAGTTTCAGGTTGATTGGACAAAAAATGTGACCTCTAGGGTGCACACAAGGTTTAACTAAGATTTGACCTCGTGACCTAGAATTGATCAAGACAATCATTCTGATCAATTTTCAGGTTGATTGGGCAAAAAATGTGGCCTCTAGAGTGCACACAAGGTTTTACAAAGATTTTACCTCATGACCTAGTTTATGACCCCAGATGACCCAATTTTGATCTTGTCCGAGAATTGCTCAAGACAATCATTCTGATCAATTTTCAGGTTGATAGAGCAAAAAATGAGGCTTCTAGAGTGCACACAAGGTTTTCTAAGATTTGACCCCGTGACCTAGTTTTTGACCCCAGATGACCCAATTTCAAACTTGTCCGAGATTTTAACAAGACAATCATTCTGGGCAAATTTCAGGTTGATTGGGCAAAAAATGTGGCCTCTAGAGTGCACACAAGGTTTTTCTAAGATTTGACCCCATGACCTAGTTTTTGACCCAAGATGACCCAATTTCAAACTTGTCCGCTATTTTATCAAGAAAATCATTCTGAGCAAATTTCAGGTTGATTGGGCAAAAAATGTGGCCTCTAGAGTGCACACAAGGTTTTTCTAAGATTTGACCCTGTGACCTAAATTTTGACCCCAGATGACCCAATTTCAAACTTGTCCGAGATTTCATCAAGACAATCATTCTGAGCAATTTTCAGGCTGATTGGGCATAAAATGTGGCCTCTAGTGTGCACACAAGGTTTTTCTAAGATTTGACCCCGTGACCTAGTTTTTGACTCCTGATGACCCGATTTCGAACTTGTCCAAGATTTCATCAAGACAATCATTCTGAGCAAATTTCAGGTTGATTGGACAAAAGATGTGGCCTCTAGAGTGCACACAAGGTTTTTCTAAGATTTGACCCCGTGACCTAGTTTTTGACCCCAGATGACCTAATTTAAAACTTGTCCGAGATTTCAACAAGAAAATCATTCTGAGCAAATTTCAGGTTGATTGGGCAAAAAATGTGGCTTCTACAGTGCACACAAGGTTTTTCTAAGATTTGACCCTGTGACCTAGTTTTTGACCCCAGATGACCCAATTTCGAACTTGTCCGAGCTTTCATCAAGACAAACATCCTGAGCAAATTTCAGGTTGATTGGGCAAAAAATGTGGCCTCTAGAGTGCACACAAGGCAAAGTTTGACGGACGACACACGACGGACGCCGGACACAGCGGTATCACAATAGCTCACCATGAGCACATTCGTGCTCAGGTGAGCCAAAAAAAACCAACAAAAAATGTAAAATTCCGTGCTCTTGATATTGTCGTTTGCACCATTATTTTCTCATGTATTAGTTTAATGGACTGCCTGACGGGTACCTATTATAGCTCATGATAAATGACCTGGCAGAGAGTCTTTATTGATTAGATAGAGATGCTCTGCCAGGTCATTTTTTGTGGGCTATGGCATGACGAGTCACTAAATATCATTGTTTGTTTATTTTGAGTTTTATGCCACTTACAACAATCTTTCAGCCATTTTATGACAAAATTCACAAGTTGCATAGCAACAGATAAGAGGGAGAGAATTACGGCATTCTATATTTGTTATTTCAAACCCAAATCCCACGTTGTGGGTACTCAGTAGTCGTCACGACAAGACGATTCATCTGAGTAAAAACCACATAGGATTTGATCACCAATAAATGAAATATTGCCATTACCCTCTCTTATCTGTAGCTCTGTACTTGAATTGACCAAATGCCAATTGACAGATCACTCCGCCCAACATATAATTTAAGACAAGAGGGCCAAGATGGCCCTGGATCGCTCACCTGATAGAAGTTTGAAACTTTCTCCATGCAGAACAAGACCCATCTTTTACATGACCTAGGTATCTCTAAGACAAGAACACGAAACTTAAGATGTGAGATTATGATCCAGCTGAAAACAGCATTCTTAATCTTTAATGATCAATATTTGTGGCTGTTAAAGTGAAAACCAAGTCGATAAAAAACATCAATTTTGTCATAATCCAGGGCACATAACTCTGTTCTGATAAAGATATTCTCTATCTATCTATCTATCTATATATACTGCCCAACTCCCCTTTCGGGTATTACTGGCAGGGTATCTCTAAGACCTTTATACACCAACCTTATGCCTCCTAGTTGTTTTTTTTTTATTGGTCAATATTTATTGCTGTTTGAGTGAAATTAAAAACGAAATTAGCAATATTGTCATCATCAAGGGCACACAACTCTGGCTTTTTTAGTCCGATCAATATGAATAATGAAATCATATAAGATCTCATGGTCACCAACATTGTGACCAAGTTAAGTCTTGATTGGTCAATATTTGTGTTTTTTGAAGTGAAAATAAAGTTGAAAATGACAATTTTGTGAAATTCAAGTGCCAATAACTTTGGTTTTTCTGGTCCGATCAAGCTAAAAATTTAATTCATTCAGCAGCTTATAGTTAGCAACATTGTTGACATTTTTTGTCTTGATTGGTCAATAAATGTAGATGCTAAAGTGTAAACAAAGTCAAAAAACGGCAAATTTGTCAAATTCAAGGGCACATAACTCCGGACTTCCTTCTTCGATGACACTGAAAATCGAACTCATTCATTATTGTATGGTTACCAACATTCTAGCCAAGTTTTGTCATGATTTGTCAATATTTGTAGATGCTAGAGTGGTAACAAAGTCGAAACTAGCTATTTTTGATATCCAAGGGCGCATAACTCCGGACTTCCTGATCTGATCTGACCCAAAATCAAACTCGTCCAAGAGCTTATTGTCATACATGTTTTGACCAAGTTTGGTCAAGATTGGTCAATATCTGTAGATGCTAGAGTGGTAACAATGTCAAAACTAGCAATTTTTGATATTCAAGGGCGCATAACTCCGGACTTCCTGATCCGATCTGACCCAAAATTGATCTCATCCAAGAACTTATTGTCATACATGTTTTGACCAAGTTTGGTTAAGATTGGTCACTATTTGTAGATGCTAGAGTGGTAACAAAGTCAAAACTAGCTATTTTTGATATTCAAAGGCGCATAACTCCGGACTTCCTGATCGAATCTGACCCAAAATCAAACTCATCCAAGAACTTATGGTCATACATGTTTGGCCAAGTTTGCTTAAGATTGGTCAATATTTGTAGATGCTAGAGTGGTAACAAAGTCAAAACTAGCTATTTTTGATATTCAAGGGCGCATAACTCCGGACTTCCTGATCCGATCTGACTCAAAATCGAACTCATCCGAGAACTTATGGTCATACATGTTTTGACCAAGTTTGGTTAAGATTGGTCAATATTTGTAGGTGCTAGAGTGGTAACAACAAAATGTGAACAGACAGACGGACAGACAGACGGACAGACAGACAGACAGACGGACGCCGACGGACAAAAAGCGACCACAATAGCTCACCTTGAGCACTTCGTGCTCAGGTGAGCTAACAAACATGGGGGATGTGATTGTTACTAGGGAACAATTTTATCCAGTTAATCGTGATGCAAATTCAGACAAACAAATAGTATTTCGTAGGTGTTGTTATAAAATCTTGTAACTACGGCTTGACTTAAGCCGTAGTTACGTGATTTTATAACAACACCGACGGTTTATCAAAACATAACGGTAAACCTAGTATACCTCACAAGAAATGACCTGGCAGAGCATCCCAGCCTATTGGCTAGGGCTACTCTGCCAGTTCAATTATCGTGAGCTATATATTGTTGGCACAAAATTCTGTGCCATTGGCATGTCGATTGTTTTGATTGTCAGTCGATAAATCAATACAATAACACGTGCAACGAAGAACAATTGGGGCATGACATTTTTCTGATCGTTCATTTGCTAATCGATGTTTTTGATTGACAGTCGGCGTTTGGTCCATTCCTGGAGATCACAAGGCTGAAATTCCAAAATGTCTTAAAAACCCATTCCCACACATTGACGCATTTTGACGCCCCATAAGCAAAAGGTTTTGGATAACATTGTGGAAAATGAAGAAAATACTTGACAACTCCAATTTCAAATCTGCTGGTCATCATTTTCCTATTTAGCTTCAATGTTTTCTCATTTGTATTGTATTTTATTGTGTGGGCTACGCCTATCACAAACAAGAACTAGTTTTTATGTCTCTAAGAAACCAGGCTTGGCAAAACATTGAGGCAAAAGAAGAAAATGCTGAAAATCAACATTTCTCCTTTTGCATCAATATTTATTGTGCTTTATAACCGGTATGCACAAATTCTATCTTTACCTAAAATCATTTTGTGGTCTGAAGCAGCTTTTAGATTGGAACAGACTAATTTTTTCCATTTGTGAAAGTGCCACTATACCGGTGAAGATTACAAATCAAGAAACCTGAACCTTTTCGATAAAATAAAGCGTTCTCCAAATAAGCTTTCCTCAATAAGGATTCACACCACTATGTACACAGTGGATAATCACGTGATGCAATAATTACTGAATATCTTCAATAACTTTGTTAATACCGGACCGATTTGAATTCGGATTGAAGCAGAGAATGTGGACAGACGCCACACACTAGATGGACGTGGTTGATTTTTGAAAAATCAACTGATAAAAAAGTTATTGAAGATAAACCAAAATTTTGGTTTATCTTCAATAACTTTTTTATCAGTTGATTTTTCAAAAATCCAACATGTCAAGCTTATTCCTGGCATTTTTCCACATTCTCTGCTTCAAACCGAATTCAAATTGGTCAAGTATTAAGAAAGATATTGAAGATTATCGGAAATTCTAAGGCACGTGATTATACACTGTGATGTAATATAAACATGGTCTGGTTTTAACATCCGTACAGGAAAAAAGATTGAAGAAACAGAGAAAAAGAAAACAATGCTGACGACCAATAAACTTTTTTGAATGATCAAACTTGACCTACACTATAAGCCATTATTTAATTCTTGTCTACAATTTTCTTGGTTTGATGTCCATTACAGGTGCAGATGGGGGGGGGGGGGAAGAGAAAACTTTGAGGAAAAAGAAGAACAAGAGGGCCATTGGCCCTGAAGCGCTCACCTGAGACTAGAGTGCACACAAGGTTTTCCTAAGATTTGACCCCGTAACCTACATTTTGACCCCAAATGACCCAATTTTAATCTTGTCAGAGAAATCATAAAAACACACTTCCTGAGCAAAAATGAGTACATTTGGACAAAAAATATGGCCTCTAGAGTGCACACAAGGTTTTTCTAAGATTTGACCCCGTGACCTAGTTTTTGACCCCAGATGACCCAATTTCGAACTTGTCTGAGAAATCATCAAAACACACTTCCTGAGCAAAAATGAGTACATTTGGACAAAAAATGTGGCCTCTAGAGGGCACACAAGGTTTTTCTAAAAATTGACCCCATGACCTAGTTTTTGACCCCAGTTGACCCAATTTCACACTTGTCCGAGATTTCATCAAGTCACCATTTCAGACCAATTTTCAGGTTGATTGGGCAAAAAATGTGGCCTCTAGAGTGCACCCATGGTTTTTCTAAAATTTCACCCCATGACCTAGTTTTTGACCCTAGATGACCCAATTTCAAACTTATCGTAGATTTCATCAAGACAATCATTCCGACAAATTTTCAGGTTGATTGGGCAAAAAATGTGGCCTCTAGAGTGCACACAAGGTTTTTCTAAGATTTGACCCCGTGACCTAGTTTTTAACCCAAGATGACCCAATTTCGAACTTGTCCGAGATTTTATCAAGACAATTATTCTGAGCAATTTTCAGGTTGATTGGGCAAAAAATGTGGCCTCTAGAGTGCACACAAGGTTTTTCTAAGATTTGACCCCATGACCTAGTTTTTGACCCCAGATGACCCAATTTCACACTTGTTCGAGATTTTATCAAGACAATCATTTTGAGCAAATTTCAGGTTGATTGGGCAAAAAATGTGGCCTCTAGAGTGCACACAAGGTTTTTCTAAGATTTGACCCCGTGACCTAGTTTTTGACCCCAGATGACCCAATTTCGAACTTGTTCGAGATTTCATCAAGAAAATCATTCTGAGCAAATTTCAGGTTGATTGGGCAAAAAATGTGGCCTCTAGAGTGCACACAAGGTTTTTCTAATATTTGACCCCGTGACCTAGTTTTTGACCCCAGATGACCCAATTTCGAACTTGTTCGAGATTTCATCAAGACAATCATTCTGAGCAAATTTCAGGTTGATTGGGCAAAAAATGTGGCCTCTAGAGTGCACACAAGGTTTTTCTAATATTTGACCCCGTGACCTAGTTTTTGACCCTAGATGACCCAATTTCGAACTTGTCCGAGATTTCATCAAGACAATCATTCTGAGCAAATTTCAGGTTGATTGGGCAAAAAATGTGGCCTCTAGAGTGCACACAAGCCAAAGGTTCACGCACGACGGACGACGGACGACTGACGACGGACGACGGACGACGGACACAGCGGTATCACAATACCTCACCATGAGCACTATCGTGCTCAGGTGAGCTAAAAAGCTGATTCTATCCAGGAAAGGGTACACATTTAAAAATGTTGATCCCAAAATATTGCAACTGCTTTGGTAGGCAGCAAATATTAGGATCAGATAACATCTTTGTGCAGTCTTACCTCACTCCACACTGTCAGCTTGATTAAATCTTTCCAAAACAATAATAAGTTTTTAGGAAAACATATAACACAAATTGAGACAGTCTAAAATTTCATTCTTAAATGCCTAAATGGTTAGGTAATACCACAAGGATCGAATCATACATTTCTAGGCCTATTTAAACTGATTTCTGACCAAAATCAGATCCTGTGACTAAAGATAGTCAGAAATCAGTCTAAATAAGCCTAGAAAAGTATGATTCGATTCCCTGTGGATAATTCAGCATGCCAAAGGCAAATATATGTATTGGCAATATCAAGGGAATCATATAAATACGCACACTATCATGCGCTTCAATTTCACAAAGCAACAAGAGCTTTGCAAAGCGGCGCATATACCCCGAGAGGGGCTTGTCAGTAAAATTGACAATTTTTTTTAATTCAAGGGCAGATATTTCAAGAACAAAAGGAGTTATCTGAATTCCGTAAGTGGTGTGCTCAACTAAACACCATGGAGATTCATTGTGGCAAGTTTGATCAAATTCGGATCAAAACTGTAGGAGGAGTTGTGCACACAAGAAATTGCTGACTGACGGACAGACGGACGGACAGACAGGCGGACGGACGACCGGGGCCATAACATAATATGACCCTTAGGGCGTATAAAAAGGGAAATAACTCACTACATACAACAAAATTTTCTTTGTTAAAATATATTTATTGTTTGTATTATCATTTAACATTAATATACAAGCCATAACAGTATTCTCATAAGATAAACAAGTAAAGCGTAACAATCACAATATATACCACAATTTTGTATTTATGCCAATAGACAGATAATGAACGTTTTGTAAAAAAAATTCATCCTACTCAGTGATTTTGTTACAAATTTCTGCGGAAGAGTCCTGGGGCCCACTGATTCCCAAAACAATGAGTCCAATATTGAAAGTTAGAAGTCTTTGTATGACAACGTTGATTACACATTGAAAATGTTAGCATCCTGGGACTCACTAACTATTTATCAATGAGTCCTGAGAGAAAAATGGGACTCGGGACTCGCAGGTAACAAAATCCCTGCCTACTCATGTAGGAGTTGTCTTCACAATAAGTGAATGTACATTTGTATGTATGTTTGTACATAATTATGTCTGTATGGATCCCCAAAAAAGACTGGAAAGATGATACCAATATTATGTCCATTGATGTAGCTTTGTAGAAATATGAAAATACATCCACAGTAATTCAGAAAGTAATTATTTCAAAATCTGAACAGTCAAAATCAATTTTTTTAAAGAGACGTTGCATTCCAATTTCATATTTCTCACTCTAGTTGGATTTAGTCCGATTTTCTTGGTGTCCTGTTCAGTGTTTTCATTGGCTGTGGTGAGGTCTCATCATTGCAAATGATTCCATACATCTGCTTGTTATGTGTTAACAGCTCATGGCAACTGGCAGAAAAATATATCAAATTTGCAGTTCAAGAACAATAAAGATAAGCGAATTTTTCCTTATAAAGTTTACTGCACTAGACCACATTTTACAATTTCAATTACTGTAAAATCAGATATTTTCGCTGGGCCAAAAGTTAACGAATTTTTAAATTTGAACTGGTTCGCGAGGGTAAAAGTTTGCGAAAAACAAAACCTGTGAACCATGTGGTTTAATTTTCACGAAAATGAAACCATCAACTATCATCAACTATCGGTTTTGTGTTTTATTTTTACAGCCGGTCTTCATATTAATAACACGATACGTAAAAAATACCAGATGCCCCTACTTGTTTAACAAGCAAATTCGTTGAATTGATATCCCCCGCCGAACATATTTTCATTGTCAATAAAGTAGCGCGGAAATGAATATAACTCTGTATGTATATGGCTTCAACAGAACGAATATCACTGTATGTATATGGCTAAAACAGTCAGGGGCAGTAACTCTAAATTCGGCGGTCGAACCGGGTAACCCCGACGATATGCGCATGTCCTCATTGTAGTAAAGCTGTGTGCCAAGTTTCATTGAAGTCCGGTCTATAGTTTTCAAGAAATAGCGCGGAAACGAATATCACTCTGTATGTATATGGCTTAAACAGTCAGGGGCAGTAACTCTAAATTTGACGGTCGAACGGGGTAATCCCGACGATATGCGCATGTCCACTTTGTAGTGAAGCTGTGAGCCAAGTTTCATTGAAATCCGATCTATAGTTTTCAAGAAATAGCGCGGAAACGAATATCACTCTGTATGTATATGGCTTAAACAGTCAGGGGCAGTAACTCTAAATTCGGCGGTCGAACCGGGTAACCTGAGGATATGCGCATGTCCACTTTGTAGTGAAGCTGTGTGCCAAGTTTCATCGAAATCCGGTCTACAGTTTTCAAGAAATAGTGCGGAAACCAATATCACTCTGTATGTATATGGCTTAAACAGTCAGGGGCAGTAACTCTGAATTCGACGGTCGAACCGGGTAACCCCGACGATATGCGCATGTCCTCATTGTAGTGAAGCTGTGAGCCAAGTTTCATTGAAATCCAATCTATAGCTTTCAAGAAATAGCGCGGAAATGAATATCACTCTGTATGTATATGGCTAAAACAGTCAGGGGCAGTAACTCTAAATTCGGCGGTCGAACCGGGTAACCCCGACGATATGCGCATGTCCACTTTGTAGTGAAGCTGTGTGCCAAGTTTCATCGAAATCCGGTCTACAGTTTTCAAGAAATAGCGTGGAAACGAATATCACTCTGTAAGTATATGGCTTAAACAGTCAGGGGCAGTAACTCTGAATTCGACGGTCGAACCAGGTAACCCGAGGATATGCGCATGTCCTCATTGTAGTAAAGCTGTGTGCCAAGTTTCATTGAAATCCGATTTATAGTTTTCAAGAAATAGCGCGGAAACGAATATCACTCTGTATGTATATGGGTAAAACAGTCAGGGGCAGTAACTCTAAATTCGGCGGTGGAACCGGGTAACCCGAGGATATGCGCATGTCCACTTTGTAGTGAAGCTGTGTGCCAAGTTTCATCAAAATCCGGTCTACGGTTTTCAAGAAATAGCGCGGAAACGAATATCACTCTGTATGTATATGGCTTAAACAGTCAGGGGCAGTAACTCTAAATTCGGCAGTCGAACCGGGTAACCCCGACGATATGCACATGTCCACTTTGTAGTGAAGCTGTGTGCCAAGTTTCATCGAAATCCGGTCTATAGTTTCCAAGAAATAGCGCGGAAACGAATATCACTCTGTATGTATATGGCTTAAACAGTCAGGGGCAGTAACTCTGAATTCGGGGGTCGAACCGGGTAACCCCAACGATATGCGCATGTCCGCTTTGTAGTGAAGCTGTGTGCCAAGTTTCATCGAAATCCGGTCTATAGTTTCCAAGAAATAGCGCGGAAACGAATATCACTGTATGTATATGGCTAAAACAGTCAGGGGCAGTAACTCTAAATTCGGCGGTTGAACAGGGTAACCCCGACGATATGCGCATGTCCACTTTGTGGTGAAGCTGTGTGCCAAGTTTCATCGAAATCCGATCTATAGTTTTCAAGAAATAGCGCGGAAACGAATATCACTCTGTATGTATATGGCTTAAACAGTCAGGGGCAGTAACTCTGAATTCAATGGTCGAACCGGGTAACCCCGACGATATGCGCATGTCCTCTTTGTAGTGAAGCTGTGTGCCAAGTTCCATCGAAATCCGGTCTATAGTTTCCAAGAAATAGCGCGGAAACGAATGTCGGACGGACGGATGGACGGACAGACGGACGGACGGACGGACATGGCAAAAACAATATCCCCCCCGAAAAATTTTTTCGGCGGGGGATAAAAAGGTCTCACGTAATCCGTAATCATTTAATCCTTTAATCATGTACGTGAATACATTTTCATACCAAACACTGTTCATCTTCTGTAGATTAATAAAATCATATCACGATAATTCAGATCGAATACATTCAGCAGTCCGTATTTGTTCAATAGATCTTGTTTAAAGTATGGAAAACTGCATAACATAACTGTTAATTGCTGACAAACAATGCCTGTCAAAATCGTATGTCGCTCTATTGACCACATTTCACACCTTTTGTTACAGGTGTAACCAAACAGCCCTGGTGATATTTGATGTATTCAAGGCCCATCGCAGCGAAGGTTTATTGGAAATTTTAAAGAATGCGAACATTAAAGTCGTTTGTCTAGTTTGATTGCATTATTTACTCGATTTATATTGTATGATAAAACCAAAACAATTCCGAAAATCAAAGTAATGGTGGACGGACGGTGCGTTTTTGTAGGATCATTGCATTTGCTCACAGGCAATATGTTCACGTGGCTAAATGTTTACGAATTAATCATTGCATTTGCTCACAGGCAATATGTTCACGTGGCTAAATGTTTACGAATTTATTGGATTCGCGAACATAGCAAAGATTAATCCCTAGCGAACATTTCTGATTTTACAGTAGACAAATTACTACATTTGCCACAACTCGACCTAAAAAGCAGGTACCGTTAATTACGCCTTGTCCTTATAGCATAAAACGCAAAAGAGAATGTGCGGTAATAACTTCATCAATAATGGACAAAATAATGTCAAAAGCAGTTAGAATGTGACATTCGATTGGTAGCTACTCCATAACAACCAGCAGGACAACTGCTAGGTGGCGCGTCATGATACCAAGAAATTCCGACATTCTGCCATGGGTGAATACAAAAGTAAGTGGGTTCAACCTTGGCAAGCGAAAATGGGAATAGGGTTAAGGGGAAAAATAATGAAGAGCACTTTGATCATATTGCAAACTGTTTTAAAGCTAATCTGTCTTTGTTGTTGAAGTTTTCCTTCGTTAAGGTGGTGGTGGTGGCGGCGGGGGTGGTGGCGGTGCAGGCGGGGGCGGGGCTCCGTCAGGTGGAGGCGGGGCTGGTGGGGCAGCTCCTGATTGGTCAGCTGGGGCGCTGCTGGAACCTGTAATTTACAATAGACATGATTGTATAAATTGCCATTTAGCATGACAATGGTTAGCATGACAAAAAAAAATTCTTCCATATTTAACCCATTTCCACACATTGAGGCTTCTTGACGCCCCACAAAATAAAGGCTTTGGAAAACTTTGTGGAATATGAGGAATTGCTTATAACAAGCACATTCTACCAAAAAAGACCAAACAATACAATTTCATTCCCTTTAATTGTCATCTGCAACATCTTTGGATCAAGATCAGCCTTAAAGGCTACCAAGCTTGGCAGTTTATTGCACCGTATATTGGAAGAAAATCATTAAATCAACGTGTTTTATAAAAGATCCGCCAAACTCGGTTGTTTTAAAAGTTTTATTTGCTTTTCTTTACATCGTTGAAAAACTGATTTTCGAGAAAATAAAGATCGGCAATTTCCGTAAAATTACCATGGATTGACGTCATCAATGGCCTGACTCCGCCCCCAATCTAGAGCATGAGGTGTCTGACAAAGATAATGTGTTCGACTTTTCTGTCATATAGCGAAGTCTCAGTTTTTATCCATTTCTCTATCCTAAGAGTAATACAGACAAACTTAAACCGTTCTTTGGCACATTCCTTAATTCACTTATGACCTATTCTTTGACTGTTTTAACATTTTTTCTAACATTTACTGAGGACGAATTCCGTGTTTTGAGTATCAATTGGGGAAGTCGCTTTATGACAGAAAAGTCGGACATTTAACTTTTTCAGAAATTTCAGACTTTCCGGGAAATGACCCATGACTGCCCGTTTTTCCCGCCATGACGTCATTCAGTGGCCAGTATGACGTCATAATTTCAAGTCGGAAGTTTAGCATATTTTCTTCGGCAAAGATCGGAAAAGACCAAAATATCCAATTTAAAAGACGAAATAAAAACACTTCTAATGTTGGAAAATTGTAGAAACTTTGATATTTGGTTAATAGTAAGGTGTTCTTTCGGCACAAGACTTTAATTTTGCCAATCATCGGACACTTTAAATTTCATCACCTGGTGGATGTAGTGGAGGCCAGGCTAGTTAAACTGCTCCCAATTGGTCAGTTTGGGGCTCGACATTGACCACAATGGATATAATAATAAGAGGACAGCAAAGCACAACTATAACATGCTGTACAGTGGAAGAATTCTAAATCTAAAAAGGTTTAACTCTTTCCCAAACAAGACCTGGTTTTGACGTCCCTAATAGAAAATGCTTGGGAAAACATTGAAACAAAAGAAGAAACTGCTGATAAGCAGCAGTTTCTCCTTTTGTCTCAATATTTTCTATGCTATATTTTACACGAATTCTATCTTTAATAACATCCATTTTGTTATTTTTGGCAATTTTTGAAGTGGATCACCCTATAATTTTGCCGTTTGGGAAAGGGTTAAATTCAACTGAATTGAATGTCGGAGTAACAAACGTTTGTCTAGAGGCTAATATCATTGTCATAAATACCCTTTACAAAGTTTGAAATCAATAGCTCTCATAAAAACATGGTTAACCCATTCCCAAACATGGAAGCCTTTTGATGCCCCTCAAGAAAAATTCTTGGCAAAATATTGTGGATAATGAAGAAATTGCTTGTGACAAGCAATTTCTTCATTATACACAATGTTTTCCTACCTAAAATGCAATGGTTTTTAAACTTTCATTAACTTGAAATTGGCGTCTGCAAAACCTTTCAAATTGGAACTGTCCATAATTTGCTGTCTGGTAATGGGTTAAGACATGAAAACATATCGTCATTGTAAATGCAAAACCTCGTATCTCGTTTTTGCAAAATTTTAAAGGGGAGGGAAAAAAGTGTAATAACTTTTCCCGAACTGAAATGTTTTACTTGAAATTTTGACTAATGGTTCACAAATAATGTGTCATTAATACTGATCAGTAAAAATATCTCAAAACCTGCGAGCATTGTCTGAACTGGGCGCACAAATTTGTACTTTGAAAATCTCAAGAATCGACATACCGTAATTATTCTAATAAAAGCCCATATTCTAACAAACACCCATCCCCAAAATCTCAGCTGAAAATAGGCATATTTCAAGGACAATTTAGGCGGGAAAGGGTGATTCTAATAAACCCACATCCCCAGATTTCGGATTAGAATAATGTCAGTCATAAACAAAGATTTCTTCCAAAGGCAATGAAAAAGAGGATTTACAGTCCTCTAATCTGTCTACAATGAAGGAATTTCATCCAAATTTGTATTTTACAGCCCTTGTAACAAAACGTGCAAACTTTAACTTGATTATCTTCAGGTCCATGAATTGAAATTTGATTTGAATTTTTCACTAACAAGATTAGAATATCTCTAATAAACGCCCACCCCAACTTTTCTATCAAGCAATTTTCTACTAAACGCCCAGGCGTTTATTTTAATAATTACGGTACGAGGTTTTGCATTTACACCAATGATATCACAAACCTGCTGCTTGATCTCCATGGATGCTTTTTGATGCTCATCAAGAGAAATGCTTGGCAAAATATTGTGGATAATGAAGAAATTGCTTGTGACAAGCAATTTCTTCATTATCCACAATGTTTTCCAACCTAAAATGCAATGGCTTTTAAACTTTCATTAACTTGAAATTGGCGTCTGCAAAACCTTTCAAATTGGAACTGTCCATAATTTACTGTCTGGTAATGGGTTAAGACACGAAAACATATGTGACCCGTCACGCTAAAAGGGACCTTATCGGGTGAGTGAAAAATATCGACCCTAGTCAGTCTGCACAGTCCGCGCAGCCAGACTAGGGCCGACACTTTTCACTTGTATGCAATTTTTGATATCTGGAATGTTTTCCCTATCTTACTCTACGTTCATTTTTGGAATACAGCATCTGGTTGACCTGTGCTGAGTCTGACAAGTTTGTCAAAATTTGGATTTTTGAAGTTTGGATAAGGTCCCTTTTAGCGTGACGGGTCACACATCACAAACCTGCTGCTTGATCTCCACTGCTTTCTTTGCCAGCTTCAGCACCTAGATTTATGAAAGGGAAACAGTTAACCCTTTCTCAAATGACAAAATTTTGGACTTTTCCTATTTGAAAGCAGCTAAAAACGACAAAACAGATGTTGTTGAAGATGTGATTTGTGTATAATATAGCACAGAAAATATTGAGGCAAAAGGAGAAACTGCTGGTTATCAGCAGTTTCTTCTTTTATCTCAATGTTTTGCCAAGCTATTTCTATTAGGGACGTCAAAACCAGTTCTTGTTTGGGAAAGGGTTAAGTTTGAAAAATTATCATCTTTTTGCATAAAGTAAAGCGTATCCATATTTACAACTTTGCAAATGTAAAGGACAAACTATCTTCAATCTATGACATTTACTCAAAGTTTTAAAACTCTTTTCAATTAGCTAGAGTTTAACATAATAATACATGTATGAGTTTAGTCTAGTTCCTAAAGGATCTGATTTCAAATGATTAAGTCACATAAGCTATTGTTTACAATCAGATTGAAACACACCAATTGTTGGTTAACCCTTTCCCAAACAAGACCTGGTTTTGATGTCCCTTATAGAAAAGGCTTGGGAAAAGATTGAAACAAAAGAAGAAACTGCTGATAACCAGCAGTTTCCCCTGTTGTCTAAATATTTTCTATGCCATATTTTACACAAATTATATCTTTGATAACTTCCATTTGGTCATTTGTGGCAGTTTTTGAAGTGGATCCCCCCAAATTTTGCCATTTGGGAAAGGGTTAAAGTGTAAAGTTGGTAGAACAAGATTCAGTTGACAATCATATTATAAATGTTGCTTAATTTGATTGATATCCCTCAACTCAATGCAGAGTTAAATTAGATGGGTATTGAAATGACAATATTTATCATCTACGGAAAACATAATCAGATTATCATCTTTGATACTACCAGTACATAAATCACACATGCAAAAGAAATAGCACAGAAAGGATATGACAATGAATACTACGGTCACTTAAATACACAGATTTAGACTTATTGCATAGCATAAAAGAAGGTCATTATACAGAAAATTATGTATTATAAACTTTGAAATAAGATGACCCTTTGCAGGTGCAATGCCCAACCTTGGAGTGATGACAGATGGGAAATCTCTTAACCGAATCCCAAACAGTGATGCCTTTTGACACCCTTTAAACAAGAGCTTCGCAGAGCGGCGCATATACGCCCGAGAGGGGCTTGTCAGTAAAATTGGCCATTTTTTCGATTCAAGGGCAGATGATTAAAACATGAAAAGTTATCAAAATTTTGTTTGCACAATAAAACACCAGATTCATTGTGGCTAGTTTGATTAAATTCTGGTTGAAACTGTAGAAGTTGCACACAGGAGAAAATGGACATTTTTGAGAAAATGGGCATTTTTTCTTAAATTCAAGGGCAGATAATTCAAGAACGAAAAAAGTTATCTAAATTCCGTAAGCGGTATGCACAACTAGACACCATGGAGATTCATTGTGGCAAGTTTGATCAAATTCTGATGAAAACTGTAGGAGAAGTTGCGCACACAAGAAAATGTGCATTTTTTTTATTCAAGGGCAGATAATTCAAGAACGAAAAGAGTTAATTAAATTCCGTAAGCGGGATGCACAACTAGACACCATTGAGATTCATTGTGGCAAGTTTGATTGAATTCCGATCAAAACTGTAGGAGGAGTTGCGCACACAAGAAATTGCTAACGGACGGACGGACAGACGGACAGACGGACGGACGGACAGACGGACGGACAGACAGACAGACGAGCGGGGCCATAACATAATACGACCCTTCGGGCGTATAAAAAGGCTTTGGAAAACATTGAGGAAAATGACGAAATTGCTTGTGACAAGCAATTTCTTCATTTCTTACAATGTTTTCATAGCAAAAATGCAAAAAATGTGAAATTCCCTGCACTTTTTTGTTGTCTGCAACATCTCTAAATTGGGATAAGTCTAATTTTTTGTCCACTGGTAATGGGTTAAACCGTGCTCTCTGATAGAAATAACTATTTCAATTTAAAAGCATGCCAGAAAATAATGATTTAAAGCTGCATAAGGTTGCTAAGTTTTATACACAATATTCTAATGAAAGTATCATATTTTCTTTTAAAACATCAAAGACCAAAATGAAACAGAAGAGAATCACAATTATGAACTTTATAACAGTGGAAAGATATCATGATACACAATAAGAGGTGTCCTCAGACAATGTAGCTCGCCTATATAGGAGCTTGTCACACACAGGTCAATTCCAAGGTCAAGGTCATGGCCTCAAATGAAAGGTCTTGGCAGGAGGTATTTATGTGTGAATAATCTAATTGTGCAAGAAATATAGGCCAATTTAAAGTTTTTGAAAAGTAGGTCAAACTATAAGATAAAGGTCACTACGTCAAAGGTCATGGTCAAAAGTATTCATGTGTGATAAATTTAATAGTGCACAAGATATAGACAAGGTTAATGTTTTTAAAAGGATGCGAGACCAATGCCGACATAAAGATTGTGACATTAGCTCCAGGGATATTAAGCCCAGACTCACTAAAAATAATCTTTTAGGGACAAAAATATCATAATCACAGCTCAACATAACATGCTGTGGTAACCATAATTTGGTCTCCATACTATGAAATAATATTTGTTACAAATAAAACAAGCTACCATACATGATTTATACAATTCCATACTTACCACTATTCAACTTTTCACGTAAAATGTTCAATTGTTAATGATTGTTGTTCACAAAAGGCAATTAACATTTATTGTGAAAAAATGTAATAAAGTTTAATCTTTCATCATGTTTATTCACTATTCTAGAATGACCACAGAACAAAAAGTCCACATTAAGCGAAGAGTTTGATAGAAATTCTCTAAAATACTGGTAATGTCATCAGACCTGATGCGCAAACAAAGTGAATGAGTGGGTTTCAAAGTCAAAAATCCTATCCATTGTATTAAAGAGAATGTTTGCCCAGTAAATGATTAAATCCGATTTTTATAGGCATATCATTGAAAATAATTTTACCTTTCTCTTCCTTTTCCTCTGCAGCAGTCATATCTGCCCGGAAAAATATTCTAGCACTACTCAGTGAGAAAAACAGCAACTCAAACTCCTGCAATTGAAACATCAACCCATGACAAGGTAAAGCAATGTTTCGCTGATGTCAAAATTGATGAATGGAATGAAGTTTTACGTCCCACTCAACCGGTAAGGTCATATGGCGATGGGATCTCGGTTTAATGTCTCATCCGTAAGACTGGAGAGGCCGGGGATCAAACCAGCGGATGTCGGAATTGAAAGTCTTTGTTAAGACTTATATACAAATTTATGAGATGAGATCATTTTAAACTTGCTTTTCTTTGTAAAACTTAATTCCTACTTATCTTTTTTTGACTTCTTGATATTTGATACACAGTTTATAACTTTTCTGACAATCATTTTTTGCCTTTGCTGACGTCCGAACTGACATTAACCAATTCCTAAGTAATGACGCCTTTTGACGACCCACAAGACAAAGGCTTTGGAAAACATTGTGGGAAATGAGGAAAGTGCTTGTAACAAGCAATCTCTTCATTTCCCACAATGTTTTCAACCCCCAAAAGACCAAAAGCATTTGAATATTATTCACTTTAAATTGTCATCAGCAACATCTTCGACTTTGGACGAGTCTACAATTTTGCCGATTAAATTTACCTGTAGGTAGACATCCAGACGTTTCTGGGTCAAGGTCATTGTCTGTTGTAAACTCTCATCAGCTCTACTAGCTTGTGTCTGCTGCTGTTTTTGTACTTGTTTCTGGAAGGATCAAACAAAATCATTATCTGTAAGACTACTGGGCTATGTGTCTATTTGCTAAAAGGAACATTGTAAGTCAGACTCTAGAATTAATGAATTACTCGATAACTTTCATTATGTTCAAGTCCTATGCAATTTTAAAGAAATGTTCAGTAGAACAACAAGCAAATTTGAATTTTTAATCAGGGCTAAAGATAAGAGGGGGTAATGGCTTTTCAAAACGGAATGTTTCATTAATTGTTCATCAAACCTTTTGTTGTGGATATTCATTTTAAAATTGTCTCATCGAGACAACTCAAATAAGTACCCACAACATAGGGTTTGATTTGAAATAACAATTTTAGAATGTTTTCACCCCCTGTTATCTGTCTCTCTGTTTAATATTCATGCAGCATTATGCAAATTATTTCAGCTTTTTTTTTATCACACACAGATATCCAGGCCATAATACTGACCTTGTCTTTCATGTATTTTTCCCTGACAGACTGGAACCAGTGTAGGGAGTCAAACTCATGGTATTGATCCAGTAACTTCAGCACATAGGCAACACCTGAAATGTACAGGTAAATACAAAGTGAAATGGGATTAATTGTGATACAATTCTTTTTTTAAAATGTAAATTGCATTTATAAATTGTGTAATCTTTCAAAACTAGCCCATTACTGCACAGGAATGCTTTTGGACTCATTCATAAGAAAAGTCTTGGGAAAAAAATAAGGAAAAATGAAGAAATTGCTAGTGACAAGCAATTTCTTCATTTTCTACAATGTTTTCCAACCCAAAATGACAAGAATTTTAAAATTTCATCAACTTGAGATTGTTGTTTGGAATATGTTTCACTTTGGAACAGTCCAAAATTTTGCCGTCTGGTGATGGGTTAAGAGGAGAAGTGTTGAGTACAATGAATCAACAAAAATACACAAGTTTCCCATGAAACAAAAACAGCATTAGTTTATCAACAGAAACATTTTCTCTCTAAAAATAAAAGAATTTCTTGAACAAATCCAAAGCCTGATTATTTTTTTTCCTGAAAACTATTTAACCCATTACCACACATTGACATCTTTTGACTCCCCACAAGACATAGGCAGTAGAAAACCTTGTAGAAAATGAACAAGAGTGCCATGGTCACAATATACGCCGCCACTTATAAAACTTGAGACAAAAAAATGACATTGACAAGGATTTATAAATATTCACTCAAAAACCTGTAAAAAGTTGTGTTCACAAAAAGGTTTTTATAAATATCCAGTCAAAAACCTGGAAGGAATTGCGTTCATGAGGCTGAAATATCATTAAGCCCCAGAGACTAAGATTGAAGGGGGCATAACTCAGGCAAAAACCAATGAACCATAAAATCCTTCCTACATGCACATCTACTAATTGAGGTGATAACATTGACCAAGTGTCATTAAGATCCAGCAAGAAACTTAGGAGGAGTTGCGTTGACAAGGCTGCAATCTCAATAAGCCCCAGAGACTAAGTTTTAAAGGGGCATAACTCTGGCAACAAGAGATGTTTGTAAAACATATATGCCCCCTCAAGGGCCTACATTTGATGTAGGTCAAAGTCCAAGGTCAAGTTAACAAGGTCCAAGGTCATGGTCAAATATGAAAGGTCTTGGTAAGAGGTGTCTATGTGTGAAATATCAAAGCTGTATATGTAAAAGTAAAATGAAACATAGGCCAGGTTAAAGTTTTTAAAAGTAGGCCAAATGCCAAGGTCAAGGTCATGGTCAAATGTGAAAAGTCTTGGTTGGAGGTGTCCATGTGTGAAATATCAAGGCTGTAGGTGTAAAAGGACATGATATATATGCCTGGTTTCAGTCTTTTTAAAAGTAGGTCAAACTCCAAGGTCAAGGTTGCAATATTCAAGGTCATGGTCAAATGTGAAAGGTCTTGGTAGGAGGTGTCTATGTGTGAAATATCAAGGATGTAGGTGTAATAGGACATAAGATAAAGGCTAGGTTAAAGATTTCTAAAAGTATGTAAAATCAAAGGTCAAGGTCATACAGGCCAAGGTCATGGTCAAATGTGAAAGGTCTTGGTAGGAGGTGTCCATGTGTAAAATATTGAGACTGTATAGGTAACAGGTCATGAGATATAGGCCTAGTTTAAGTTTTTTAAAAGTAGGCCAAACTCCAAGGTCAAGGTCCAAGGTCATGGTCAAGAGTGAAATATCTTGGTTGGAAGTGACCATGTGTGAAATATCAAGGCTGTATATGTAAAATGACATGAAATATAGGCCAGGTTAATGTATTATTAAAGAAGGTCAAACACTAAGGTCAAGGTCACAAGGTCCAAGGTCATGGTCAAATGTGAAAGGTCTTGGTCGTAGGTGTCCATTTGTGAAATACCAAGGCTGTATGTGTAAAAGGACATAATATATCGGCTAGATTAAAGTTTTTTTTAAAGTAGGTCAAACTCCAAGGTCAAGGTCACAAGGTCCAAGGTCATGGTCACATGTGAAAGGTCTTGGTAAGATGTGTCCATGTGTGAAATACCAAGGCTGTATGTGAAATAGCACATAAGATATAGGCCCAGTTTATTTTTTTAAAAGTAGGTCAAACTCCAAGGTCAAGGCCACATGGTCCAAGGTCATAGTCCTATGTGATAGGTCTTGGTCGGAGGTTTCCATGTGTCAAATATCAAGGCTGTATGTGTAAAAGGACATGATATATCGGCCAGGTTAAAGTTTTTTAAAAGTAGGTCAAACTCCAAGGTCAAGGTCACAGAGTCCAAGGTCATGGTCAATTGTGAAAGGTGTTGGTAAGATGTGTCCATGTGTGAAATATCAAGGCTGTATTTGTAAAAGGTCATGAGATATATGCCGAGTTTAATTTTTTTTAAAGTAGGTCAAACTCCAAGGTCAAGGTCACAAGGTCCAAGGTCATGGTTAAATGTGAACAATGTTGATAGGAGGTATCTATGTGTGAGATATCAAGGATGTATGTGTAAAAGGACATGAGATAAAGGCAAGGTTAAGAATTAAGTGTAAAAATCAGCAAAGGACAATAACTCCAAGAATTTTATTGGCAGAGTTACGGTTCTTGTGCACTGCACCTCTCCATAATAAAATCTATTCACCTGTAAAGTTTCATGATTCTACCTTACATATTTTTTGAGTTGTGCTCCGGACAAGAATCAAGTTATAAACTCAACATAGGGCAATAACTCAGAAAATTTGATCGGCAGAGTTACGGTTCTTGTGCACTGCACCTCTCCATAATGAGATCTATCCACCTGTTAAGTTTTATGATTCTACCTTACATACTTTTTGAGTTATGCTCCGGACAAGAATCAAGTTATAAAATCAACAAAGGGCAATAACTCAAAAAATTTGATCAGCAGAGTTACGGTTCTTGTGCACTGCACCTCTCCATAATGAGATCTATCCACCTGTAAAGTTTCATAATTGTACCTTACATACTTTTTGAGTTATGCTCCGGACAAGAATCAAGTCATAGAATCAACAAAGGGCAATAACTCCAAAAATATGATCGGCAGAGTTACGGTTCTTGTGCACTGCACCTCTCCATAATGGGATCTATTCACCTATGAAGTTTCATGATTCTACCTTACATACTTTTTGAGTTATGCTCCGGACAATAATCAAGTTTGAAAATCAACAAAGGGCAATAACTCAGAAAATTTGATCGGCAGAGTTACCGTTCTTGTGCACTGCACCTCTCCATAATGAGATCTATCCACCTGTAAAGTTTCATGATTGTACCTTACATACTTTTTGAGTTATGCTCCGGACAAGAATCAAGTTATAAAATCAACAAAGGGCAATAACTCAAAAAAGTTGATCGGCAGAGTTACGGTTCTTGTGCACTGCACCTCTCCATAATGAGATCTATCCACCTATGAAGTTTCATGATTCTACCTTAAATACTTTTTGAGTTATGCTCCGGACAAGGTTTGGTCTACGGACAGACCGACCGACCTATGGACCGACCGACCGACCTTCCGACACTTGCAAAACAATATACCCCCATTTTCTTCGAAAGGGGGCATAAAAATCAATGAGCCATAAAATCCTTCCTTCATACACATCTACCAATTGAGGTGATAACATTGACCAAGTGTCATTAAGATCCAGCCAGAAACTTAGGAGGAGTTATATTGACAAGCCTGCAATTTCAATAAGCCCCAGAGACTAAGTTTTAAGGGGCATAACTCTCACAGAAATCAAAATCCTTCCTTCATGCACATCTACCAATGGAGGTGATAACATTGATCAAGTTTCATTATGATCCAGCCAGAAACTTAGGAGGAGTTACGTTGACAAGGCTGCAATTTCAATAAGCCCCAGAGACTAAGTTTTTAAGGGGCATAACTCTGGCAAAAATCAACGAACCATAAAATCCTTCCTTCATGCACATCTACCAATTGAGGTGAAAACATTGACCAAGTTTCAAGAAGATCCAGCTAAAAACTTAGGAGGAGTTGCGTTGACAAGAAAAGTGGACGGACGTATGGATGGACAGATGGACGGATGGACGGACGGACAGACGGAGAAGATGACGCCAATATACGTCCGCCTCCGGCGGCGTATAAAAATTGCTCGTAACAAGCAATTTCTTCAATTCCCACAATATTTTCTACTACAAAATACACAGAAACATAGAATTTCAATCACTTGAAATTGTCGTCTGCAACATCTTTGAATTTGGGCCAGCCCAAAGTTTTGCCGTCTGGTAATGGGTTTAATTATTTCAATCTTACCCATTGCAAATCCATCATCTGTAAATGCAGCACCAGTTTTGTTTTTCCTGCTCATTTTCTCCTTACAACTGATAGAGTTCTCCACAAAATTCAAAGTCTGAAAATGTCAAAGAATTAAAACTTTTAACACTTTGAACTTAAGTATCATTCCAAAACATCCCATATAAAAGATATAAGCATAAAGGCAATGTGGCACTTTTTATCATTTAAAGTGTTTGAAGATATTTTGTAAATCATGGTGTACTTGTCCAATTGAGAAAACCATGTGGAAAGAATTTTGCTTCATTTATATGGTCCTTTTGATATCAAGATACATGCACACAATTTTCATTTACAGCCAGGCATCTAAAATGCATCCTAATTATATAAACACAATACAAAATCATCATTATCATGAATGTTAATCAAATACTGATTGTGGAGATCCGTTTCATTCTTGACTGTCTGTCACAGATTGTTCCTGTTTCCAATATATGATGAAAGAAGCCTAATTTAACCCATTCCCACACAGTGAGACTTTGTGATGTTCCACAAGAAAGGGCTTTAGAAAACATTGTGGATAATGAAGAAATTGCTTGTGACAAGCAATTTCTTCATTATCCATAATGTTTTCTAACCCAAAGTGGTAAGATTTTTAACATTTCATCACCTTGAAATTGTCGTCTGCAAAACCTTTCAAATTGGGCGACTCCAAAATTTTGCCGTCTGGTAATTGGTTAAGGTGGCCATACTTACAAGGGGTGGTAGAATCACAAAGAAGTTCCTGAGATGCATATTCTTTGTATTTCTGAACTCTGGGGCAAACACATCTACCAACATCTGTAGGAAAAGTTAGCAATTAGAATGTTACATGACAAAGAACAGGTATTGAAGCTCAAGCATTGAAAATTAGAATTTCTTATTCCTTCTACTGTAAATATATTCTAGGCTGGTTGAATTGAAACATATGCATGAAATTTATGTACAGAATGGATTCAGTTAAAAGAAGAGTTTTTAGCATTTTGTTCTTTCCTTAAACATTTTTTATATTTTCTCTCTCATTATTGTCAGAATCATTGCCTTTTTTTCATTAATTCTAAAAAAAAAAAGATTTAACAAAATACATTATCATGTATAAGATTTCATTTCAAGGGAAAGATTTTACCTTGAAGTATTCTGTTCCTTCAGCAAAGTTCTTGGCCAAATTACTAATCACATGATCCAGGTTTCTGAAACATATCAAATTCATGAATATAGTTTATTAATATCAACGGTTTTCTTAAAAGTTAAGAAATAAACAGTACTCCATGCAAAATGATTTCTTTTTAAACAGTTCAAGGTCAAAACACCATTAGATCAATTGCAAAAGCATCTTTACATCTACCCCGGTAATTTGAATCAAATTTAAAGAGTGCAAGCTTTCGTATACAAATTTGATAAAATAAAACAAGTATTCTAAAGATTAAAGTACCTTGCTGCAGTCTGACACTCCACAGACAGATTCTCCTCTTTACACAATTCTTCAAAGTTGACAATGTCTTCTAGATCTGGTATAAACCTGATGGCATTACTGCAACAATGTAGACCTCCAGACCGGATCATTCTGATGTAACCCATAGCATTGCCTGGAATGAATTAGAGCTACAGATAAGAGGGAGGGCGGGGGAATGGCTTTTCAAAATGCAATTTTTATCTATTGTTAATCAAACCCTATGTTGTGGGTACAGGTATAAATCTGATGGCATTACTGCAACAATGTAGACCTCCGGACCGGATCGTTCTGATGTAACCCATGTAGCATTTTCTGAAATAAGGAAGAGTAAAACTGTAAATCCTTGTACAAAATAACCATATATTTCATAAGATGTCGTTGATGAATCGTAACATCTAAAATTTAGTAGATGAAACATGGAGCCTTTGGGCATTTGAGAATACCACACTCTATTAGATTGGCCTGCAAATGGATAGTGTCTTGAGACACTGATGTACATAAAGGGACGAAAAATGTTTACATACAATTTTAGAGTTACATGACATTGTAAAATAGACTGCCTGTAAATGTATGACTATTTTTCCAGTTTCGAGGAAATTGTGCTGAAAGGACGCTTGCTTTTTTTCTTATAAAAATAGTACCATCTTTTCAATTAGTCTAAACTTCCTATACACATTACTCACCTATTTGTGATATAACAATCCTAAACTGATCCAGATAGCTGTCCCCTTCTGGGGTCACACCTAACTTTCTGATCCCCTTGTTGAACTTTTCTGCTCTGTCAAATGGGTACTGAAACAGAAGTTTTGGGATTTATAGTTTAACTTTTATAAAATATGTTAAATGCGAAAAAAATGTCATTCTGAAATTCTATATACCTACTACACGGAAATTACATAGAACTCTTGATTGCTCCAATTTCAAAGTTGCTCTAAATGATAATATGTATATAGTTATAAAATTATTCTCACTACATGATGGCACAAAAAATTCTGAGCTTTGTTAGCATTATCAACATTTTCTCCTTTTGTTTTCAACATTAAATCATACTGCCTTTTAAGGGAAGTTTACCCATTACCAAACGGCAAAATTTTTGGGTGATCCAAATTCAAAGATTTTGCAGACGACAATTTCAAATGAAAGTAATTCAAATTTTCATTGTCGTTTTGGGTAGAAAACATTGTGGAAAATGAAGAAATTGCTTTAGACAAGCCATTCCTTTGTGACAAGCAATTTCTTCATTTTCCACAATGTTTTCCAAAGCCATTATCTTGTAGGGAGTCAAAAAGAGTCATTGTGTGGTAATGGGTTAAAGGCAGATCTTGTTTGGGAAAGGATTAATCTGATATTTACCTTTTGGTCAGTAGTCATATGATTTTCCTTGAAGTATTTCCAGTCCTGAAATACAAAATCAGAGCAACAGATAAGAGATGGTAAAGGCATTTTAAACTGTTATTACAAATCCAAACCCTATATTGTGGGTATTCACTTGAACCGTCTCAATGAGACGTTTCAAGTGACAGTGTTTCAGCCAGGATTTTTCCAAAGGGGGCCAATTGGCCCCCTCTCTTCCTAAATAGGGGCCAGACCACTTTTACAGGGGAGGGGAGTGTCAGTTCTTATTTGTTTCACAATACATAGATCTATTGCTGTTCATCTGTCAAAATTTAGTCATGTTTATTCAAATTTCCACGCTTTTTGGGATGAGTTAGCATATATTCTTTTTGATCAACCAAATATTTGGCGACTTACTTTATCCTTCTTAGACCTCTTGATGATGATGATTTCCGATGGTGGTTGTCTTCGCTACTTTGCTTGGGCTAGAAGTTGAATGATCGCTAAAATTCTGATCTTGGTCCTGATTAGGAAGAGTAAGAAATCTGTTTTGCAAATTAAACAAGACGATTTATTTTTCTAAACACGTAAAAAGCAGGGTTCCGGCTTTACTAAACTCATTTACAACAGATGCATATAATCAGAGAACTAGACGTACACTGGTTTAGTGAATGGCATTAAAATCGCAGAAAAAATATTGATTTTTACTACCGCAATATAACCAGTCAATATAATTATTGTCCAAATATGTTTTGCACCTTGAGTATCCGTCCCAATATCTTTCTTACCCTGGCGCGTTCATCTACTCAAAAATAGAATTCTAGGGGCCAGAAAAGATTTTTTGCGCCAATCTTGGCGTGCCACTGCGAGAAACACACGGGAATTATTATTTTTCTGCGGGAATCCCGCAATGGCGCGTCCTGGCTGAAACACTGAAGTGAGTACCAACAACATGGGGTTTGATGGACAATAAATGAAATATTGAATTTTGTTTACAAATAAAACCCTCTTGTCTATATAGCTCTGTAAAATGAATACATTTTTTACTCTAATATTGCAATTGTTCTCTTTTTAGCACTTTTTTTTAATCCATTATCTAAATGTATACATTGCTAGAATAAAGAAACAAATTGGGCTTCACAATAAAAATTAAACTCTGATGTGTGTAAGGTATCAGTCTAAAATGACACTTAACGCAAAATAATTCTGTAAAGAATCACAAAATTTCAAGTTTAGGGCCAACTTTCCAGAAATTGTGATAAAAAACCTTTCAAAACAAAAAGTTTAAAAAAAATCTTCACCTTAATGAGTCTTGACTTGATGTGTTCATCGTACAAAAATTGTGAGAAAATGAAAAATTTCTTGCGTAGAAACTGGTATGTGAAATTAACCTGAAAATAAACAAAACAAGAGCCGTCACAGACGGATTATGCTCCCCGAATAAGTGTTTGTCACAAAATAAAAACTATCATACACTAAGCCCCCTTTTCCCATGACAGCTTTTTTGTACACACATTATTTATAGAATATGGTCTAGAACATCCTTTTTATTACATGAGCACAAAATTTAATTAAATTCTGCCCATTAGATGAAGAGAAATAAGAGAACAAGAATTGTCCGCGGACAATAAAGCTCGCCCAAATGAGAGCTTGTCACAAAGAAAAGTCATTTCCTAGGTCAAGGTAAAAAGGTCATGGCCCAAAATGAAATTTTGTAAAAGTAGGTCAAGCTCCATGGTCAAGGTCACAAGGTCACAGGTCATGGTCAAATGTGAACTGTGTTGGAATGAGGTGTCCGTGTGTGAAATATAGGCTGTAGGTGTAAAAGGACATGAGTTATAGGCCAAGTTAAAGTTTTTTGAAAGTAGGTCAAACTCCAAGTTCAAGGTACAAGGTCACCGTCAAATGTGAACCGTGTTGGTAGGTGTCCATGTGTGAAATATCAAGGCTGTAGGTGCAAAAGGACATGAGATATAGGCCAGGTGAAAGTTTATTAAAAGTAGGTCAAACTCCAAGGTCAAGGTCACCAGGTCCAAGGTCATGGTCAAATGTGAAAAGTGTTGGTAGGAGGTGTCATTGTGTGAAATATCAAGGCTGTAGGTGTAAAAGGACATGAGATAAAGGCCAGGCTAAAGTTTTTTTTAAAAGTAGGTCAAACTTCAAGGTCACCAGGTCCAAGGTCATGGTCAAATATGAAAGGTCTTGGTGGGAGGTGTCCATATGTGAAATATGAAGGCTGTAGGTGTAAAAGGACATGAGCTATAGGCAAGGTTAAAGTCTTTTAAAAGTAGGTCAAACTCCAAGGTCAAGGTCACAAGGTCCATGGTCATGGTCAAATGTGAATCATGTTGGTAGGTGTCCATGTGTGAAATATCAAGGCTGTAGGTGTAAAAGGACATGAAATATAGGCCAGGTTAAAGTTTTTTAAAAGTAGGTCAAACTCCAAGGTCAAGGTCACAAGGTCCAAGGTCATGGTCAAATGTGAATGGTGTTGGTAGGAGCTGTCCATATGTGAAATATCAAGACTGTAGGTGTAAAAAGACATGAGATATAGGCCAGGTTAAAGTTTTTTAAAAGTAGGTCAAACTCCAAGGTCAAGGTCATTAGGTCAAAGGTCAAATGTGAATGGTGTTGATAGGAGGTGTCCATATGTGAAATATCAAGGCTGTATGTGCAATAGGGCATAAGATATAGGCCAGGTTAAAGTTTTTTTAGGCCAGGTTAAAGTTTTTAAAAGTAGGTCAAACTCCAAGGTCAAGGTCACAAGGTCAAAGGTCATGGTCTCAAATGAAAGGTCTTGGTGAGAGGTATCCACATGTGAGATATGAAGGCTGTAGGTGTAATATGGCATGAGATATAGGCCAGGTTAAAGTTTTTTAAAACGGTCAAAAAGTGGGTCAAACTCCAAGGTCAAGGTCACAAGGTCAACGGTCATGGTCTCAAATTAAAGGTCTTGGTTAGAGGTACCCACAGGTGAAATATGAAGGCTGTATCTCTAACAGGGCATGAGATATGGGCCAGGTTAAAGTTTTTGCGGACACTGACGTCGACGCCGACATCCGGGGGTATGACAATAGCTCTTCCGAGACTATCGTCCCGGGCGAGCTAAAAACTAATTTTCACACTAAGGCCCCTTTTTCCATGATGCAGCCTTAAATTTACAAACGGAGAAAATAGTTCCTAGGTATTGATCCAGGGAGTTCACATGTGAAGTTTCATTGAATTTGGTCCAAGGGTTGCTGAGATATGGCTGTGGACGAACGGACATACGGACGGACACACAGACACACGGACGGACAGCGTGGCGACTATATGCTCCCCCCGAAATTTTTTCGGGGAGCATAATAAAGATTAATTCAAAGTGACCTAATTTTTGTATTCACATATTCAACCATACACAGTTCATCTGATAGTGGATAAATTTCAGTTAAAACAATTTAATTCAAAATCCTTTGCCAGTATATTACTCGAGACCCTTATTTTGAAGCATATCAGCAGAAATTAATTCATAATTAATATTCATATGTTCCTTTTCTTTAACCCTTTCCCAAACAAGATCTGGTTTTGACGTCCCGAATACAAAAGGTTTGGAAAATCATTGAGGCAAAAGAAGGAAATGCTGATCATCAGCATTTTCTTCTTTTACCCCAATATTTTCTGAGCCATAATATTACACAATTTCGATATGAATTTATACCAATTTTGTCCTTTGCATCAGCATTTGAATTGAAAAAGTCAAAATTTCACCGTTTGGGAAAGGGTTAAAGATATGAAGTCCTGAAATGAAATAAGGAAAGTCAAAACTTACAGTAGTATTCATAATCCCTATACCGTGAGTTCTGATAGAGTTGGCTATATGTCGAATGTTGATGGTGTTTAAATGCTTGTTGTTACTCGACCTCTCAACAAATATCTGGAAAGATGGGAAATATATAGTTAGAACTCTTTCCATTGAAGTATATGAACCCTTTCCCAAACAACAAAATTTCAGGATGCTCCAATTTGAAGGCTGCTGCAGATGACAATTTAAAGGTTGAAAACCATTGGATTTGTATAAAATAGTGCAAAGAAAATATTGAGGCAAAAGGAGAAACTGCTGGTTATCAGCAGTTTCTTCTTTTGCCTCAATGTTTTCGCAACCCCTTTCTATCAAGGACGTCAAAACCAGGTCTTGTTTGGGAAAGGGTTAAAATAGAATCAATAAATTTTAGGATAAACGTCTCTAAGGGCTAAATATCGAGTCCATTACTATCAGATTGGCACACTTATGAAAGTAAGATTTTTAATATTATGTTAATCTTCTTATAACAGTACCAGTTATCCAGTAAACAGTAGACAAATAGCATAGATTGTCTGAGCTTTTGTTCTATTCATCTTAATAGCAAACATTGATAAGAAGAGCTGTATGAAATTGACCAAACGCCGGCTGTCAATCAACACCATTGATCAGCCAATGGACGATCAGAAAAATGCCGCATCACCATTGATTGTCTTAAATTCCTCGTTGCACGTGATATTGTATCGATCTATCGACTGACAATCAAAACAATCGACATGCCAATGCCCCCATTGTTTGTATTAGATTCTATGTTGGGCTGAGCGATCTATCGATTGGCGTTTGGTCAATTGGTAATGTTCTGAAATCCATGTTTTTGGGGGTTTTTTTGTACAGAAATTGTCCTCAGATGGACAGGCAAAGAGAAAGATCATACATAGATTAATCCTTTCCCAAATGACAAACTTTTAGGGTGTGTAAATGTAAAAGCTGCTGCAGACAGTAAAATAGATGCTGATAAAGAAATCATTTGTGTAAAATAAAGCACAGAAAATATTGAGGCAAAAGCAGAAAATGCTGATGATCAGCATTTTCTTCTTTTGCCTCAATACTTTCCAATTCTGTTTCTATTAGGGACATCAAAACCAGGTCTTGTTTGGGACAGGGATAAAAGATATACACCTACTTGATTGTTCAGATTGTAGAGATATTTGGACACAAACACATGGATGTTTCTCATAATCTCTAGAACATCTAGGCCCTGTAAAACATAGAGAGAGAATAAATGATCTCAAAAACACATTATGTTTCTCTACCTAAACAAGAGATGTTTGTAAAACATATATGCCCCCTCAAGGGCCTACATTTGATGTAGATAAAAGTCCAAGGTCAAGTTAACAAGGTCCAAGGTCATGGTCAAATATGAAAGGTCTTGGTAGGAGGTGTCTATTGTGTGAAATATCAAAGCTGTATATGTAAAAGTAAAATGAAACATAGGCCAGGTTAAAGTTTTTAAAAGTAGGCCAAATACCAAGGTCAAGGTCATGGTCAAATGTGAAAGGTCTTGGTTGGAGGTGTCCATGTGTGAAATATCAAGGCTGTAGGTGTAAAAGGACATGATATATATGCCTGGTTTCAGCCTTTTTAAAAGTATGTCAAACTCCAAGGTCAAGGTTGCAATATTCAAGCTCATGGTCAAATGTGAAAGGTCTTGGTAGGAGGTGTCTATGTGTGAAATATCAAGGCTGTAGGTGTAATAGGACATAAGATAAAGGCTAGGTTGAATAGTTCTAAAAGTAGGTCAACTCCAAGGTCAAGGTCCAAGGTCATAGTCAAAAGTGAAATATCTTGGTTGGAAGTGACCATGTGTGAAATATCAAGGCTGTATATGTACAATGACATGAAATATAGGCCAGGTTAATGTATTATTAAAGTAGGTCAAACACCAAGGTCAAGGTCACAAGGTCCAAGGTCATGGTCAAATGTGAAAGGTCTTGGTCGTAGGTGTCCATGTGTCAAATATCAAGGCTGTATGTGTAAAAGGACGTGATATATCGGCTAGGTTAAAGTTTTTTTTTAAAGTAGGTCAAAGTCCAAGGTCAAGGTCACAAGGTCCAAGGTCATGGCCAAATGTGAAGGTCTTGGTAAGATGTGTCCATGTGTGAAATACCAAGGCTGTATGTGTAATATAGCACATAAGATATAGGCCCAGTTTATTTTTTTAAAAGTAGGTCAAACTCCAAGGTCAAGGCCACATGGTCCAAGGTCATAGTCATATGTGATAGGTCTAGGTTGGAGGTTTCCATGTGTCAAATATCAAGGCTGTATGTGTAAATGGACATGATATATCGGCCAGGTTAAAGTTTTTTAAAAGTAGGTCAAACTCCAAGGTCAAGGTCACAAAGTCCAAGGTCATGGTCAATTGTGAAAGGTCTTGGTAAGATGTGTCCATGTGTGAAATATCAAGGCTGTATTTGTAAAAGGTCATGAGATATATGCCAGGTTTAATTTTTTTTAATGTTGGTCAAACTCCAAGGTCAAGGTCACAAGGTCCAAGGTCATGGTAAAATGTGAACGATGTTGATAGGAGGTATCTATGTGTGAGATATCAAGGCTGTATGTGTAAAAGGACACGAGATAAAGGCAAGGTTAAGAATTAAGTGTAAAAATCAACAAAGGGCAATAACTCCAAATTATTGATTAGCAGAGTTTTGGTTCTTGTGCACTGCACCTCTCCATAATGAAATCTATTCACCTGTAAAGTTTCATGATTCTACCTTACATACTTTTTGAGTTGTGCTCCGGACAAGAATCAAGTTATAAAATCAACAAAGGGCAATAACTCAAATAATTTGATCGGCAGTGTTACGGTTCTTGTGCACTGCACCTCTCCATAATGAGATCTATCCAACTATAAAGTTTCATGATTCTACCTTACATACTTTTTGAGTTATGCACTGGACAATAATCAAGTTTGAAAATCAACAAAGGGCAATAACTCAAAAAATATGATCAGCAGAGTTACGGTTCTTGTGCACTGCACCTCTCCGTAATGAGATCTATCCACCTGTAAAGTTTCATGATTCTACCTAACATAGTTTTTGAGATATGCTCCGGACAAGAATCAAGTTTGAAAATCAACAAAGGGCAATAACTCAAAAAATTTGATCAGCAGAGTTACGGTTCTTGTGCACTGCACCTCTCCACAATAAGATCTATCCACCTGTAAAGTTTCATGATTGTACCTTACATACTTTTTGAGTTATGCTCCGGACAAGAATCAAGTTATAAAATCAACAAAGGGCAATAACTCAAAAAATTTGATCGGCAGAGTTACGGTTCTTGTGCACTGCACCTCTCCATAATGAGATCTATCCACCTATGAAGTTTCATGATTCTACCTTTAATACTTTTTGAGTTATGCTCCGGACAAGGTTTGGTCTACGGACAGACCGACCGACCGACCGACCGACCGACCGACCGACCGACCTTCCGACCGACCGACCGACCGACCGACACTTGCAAAACAATATACCCCCATTTTCTTCGAAAGGGGGCATAAAAATCACTGGAGAACAAAAGATGCTCATATAATTATACTGATAAGAACATTTTCTGCCCTATCCCTAATACTTTCTTAGCTAAAACCTACAAAATGTCAATCTTTGACAATATTGCTTTTGATTTTATTGGGGTTTTACGCCGTTTTCAACTTTTATGGTCATATCGCGGCGGCTGGAGCACCTAACCGTGGGTTCCTGGTATTTCTTGCACCAGTACAACCACAATATCCAAACCGAGCCTCCAGCTGCTCTCTCACATAGATGATTCACACCCATTGGTGAGAGACAAATGACTTTGTCAAATGTCAGAATGGATACTGGCCGAGCTGGGGTTTGAACTCAAGACCCCTGGATTGACAGACTCCGACGTAACCAACTGAGCTATCCGGGCTAGGCAATATTGCTTTTGAATTCTGCAAAGGTTTTACATTTTTTTCTAGTCTAAAATTGTGTTGGAAAGGCATACCAAACAAAAAAGATTATGTTGTTTTGTACAGAAGTAAACCACTAAAAGCATTATACAATATAAAACTAACTTACTTGTTCTAGAGTTTGACTAGGTAGATGAGTATCTATCAAGGTTAGCCCATATTTTTGTTCCGCCATATTCTTCATTTCACCATATGTTCTCCAATCATGAAGAGCTACTGTGGTCAAGTTGTAAAACGTCTTGTTTAGGTAGTGCTCTACATATGCTGAAAGAAAAGGAAGGATTTTTGTGTGTCATATTGTCATATTGTTACAAAGTTTGTAAATAAGTGAGTATCTATCAGTGTAAGCCCATATTTCTGTTCAGCCATATTCTTCATTTCACCATATGTTCTCCAGTCATGTAGGGCTACAGTGGTCAGGTTGTAAAATGTCTTGTTTAGGTAGTGCTCTACATATGCTGAAAGAAAAGGAGATATTTTGTGTGTAATATTGTTACAATGTCTGTAAAAAAGTGAGTATCTATCGGAGGTACCGGTAACCCTCTCCAAACAAGACCTGGTTTTGAGTCTTTTGACATCCTTAGTACATTAGCCTTGGCAAAACATTGCGACAAAAGAAGAAATTGCTGATGATCAGCAATTTCTCCTTTTGTCTCAATATTTTCTGAGTTTTATTTTACACAAATCCTCCATTTATCAACATCAATTTTGATATCTGCAGCGGTGTTCTAGGTGAAAAAGTCCAAATTTTGTTGTTTAGGAAAGGGTTAACCCATATTTCTGTTCAGCCATGTTCTTCGTTTCACCATACGTCCTCCAATCATGAAGAGCTACTGTGGTCAGGTTGTAAAACGTCTTGTTTAGGTAGTGCTCCACATATGCTGAAAGAAAAGGAAGAACTTTGCAGGTCATATTGTAACAAAGTTTGTAAATAAGTGAGTATCTATCAGTGTAAGCCCATACTTCTGTTCAGCCATATTCTTCATTTCACCATATGTCCGCCAATCATGAAGGGCCACAGTTGTCAGGTTGTAAAATGTCTTGTTTAGGTAGTGCTCTACATAGGCTGAAAGAAAAGGAGATATTTTGTGTGTAATATTTGTACAATGTCTGTAAAAAAGTGAGTATCTATCGGAGGTACCGGTAATCCTCTCCAAACAAGACCTGGTTTTGACATCCCTAGTACATTAGCCTTGGCAAAATATTGAGACAAAAGAAGAAATTGCTGATGATCAGCAATTTCTCCTTTTGTCTCAATATTTTCTGAGTTTTATTTTACACAAATCCTCCATTTATCAACATCAATTTTGATATCTGCAGCGGTTTTCTAGGTGAAAAAGTCCAAATTTTGTTGTTTAGGAAAGGGTTAACCCATATTTCTGTTCAGCCATATTCTTCATTTCATCATGAGTCCTCCAATCATGAAGAGCCACAGTTGTCAGGTTGTAAAATGTCTTGTTTAGGTAGTGCTCTACATATGCTGAAAGAATGATTGGAAAATGAACTAATCCAAAATATTGAAGTTGCTTGTGCATTTTGCCATATGTTTCTGGTATTTTTCTCAACAGAATAAACAAAATATCCAGTCCATGCCACGTGCGGCTCATTGCAGATAGAGGATTCATCCATTGCTGAGAGACATGACTTTCGTCAAAATTCAAAAGGGATGTCAACCAAATCTGAATTCAAATCCACATAGAACTAGATATCTAAATTCATAGCTTCCAATGTTCACAACTGAGCTATATGGACTTGGCTAAGCTAATAGAACTAGGTACAAATTAAAGTTGATCTTTCTAGATATGGGAGAGGTTGTAACATATACATGTACTCTTTCAAGAAAACTTACTTTTGACATTGATGTATCTGTGAAACAGCCTAATGGGTCGCAGGCGCAATAGATGAGACAGATCCTTGAGTCCCACTTTGTATGGATTCCTGTCATCAAGCTGTAGATGTATGTGGATGTGTAGACGAAGATCGGTTTCTATACCCTGACATAATGGGTCCAAAATGTTCTGAAAACAGGAGCATAAAAATGTTCTGTAAATATTCAACCAATACAGTTACCGGGAAGGGAGCACCCTGATGTGGACAATTCTTCTACCCTGCATGTTAAATATGAAACCCAGGAGAGAGTGAGTTCAGAAAGCCTAACAAATATACAATGTTACAATATGCATGACATAATATTTCAATGTAGAAGCATAGACATCCTTTACACTCTTACATCCACATCATTTGCAAAAAGAATGCTTTCAAATTGGCATTGGAATTCAAATGTTTAATCCCTAACAAAATCCCTATTTCTCCTGAAACAAAACTGTTTCGAAAACATTGAAGACAGAGAAAACCAAACTAACAAATAATGTTGTATAGAAACATACATGTACATTATAATCTTATACTTTAGCAAGATAAACATTCCCAGCCCACATTAATTTTGATATGTTATTTTCAAAAAATCACATGATGATTTACCTGTTGTAACTGTTTATATATCTCATTATCAAACGACTCTAGCATCTCTTTGGGTGATTTTAGATGTCTAACATACGCCATCAGGGGAACACAGTCTCGCAAAGCACCAAATATGTACTGAAACACAAAATATGACATAAAATATGTATTTTTCAACAATCTGAGAAAAGCATGTGCATGAGGCATCAGTATACAAACTAGAACTGTCGCAAAGCGGACAAATACCCCCCACCAGCGCGTTGTCACTGAAAAAGTGCTAAAGTTCAAAGTGGCATAACTCTGAAACTACTGCCTGGACCAAGATGAAAATTGCAGGTGCACAACTTCATATGATAGGAAACAACCTGCTAAAATTTCAGCAAAATCGGTCAAAAACTGTGGGAGGAGAAGAGGACACAAAATTATGTCCACGGACGGACGGACAGACAGACGGACAGACGGATGGACGGACGGACAACCTGAATCCAGTATACCCCCCCCCCCCATAACTTTGTTGTGGGGGGTATAATAATGTCTGTATTGAGGAATAGAATCACTCTTATAAAAGTAAGCATGATCATTTTCAAATCAATTACTTGAAGACATAAATCAAATCAGTGTTTTGTATATTGAAATGTAATATACTCACATGCAGTCTATGTGTGTCAGTCACATTTTCATACAGGTCTGTCAGATATATTGGTATGATGACTCTATGCCAGTATACAAAACTGCAGTCGCATGCCCTTCTCACTCTATAAAAGGTAAAGAATACAAATGAAAAGATCATACTGGTGGGAAAAAACAAGGCCAAGCTTTTGCAACCATTACAGATTTAAAGTCCATAAACTTTGCCAATGATGTAGACACAATTTTTTGTTCATTACATTAACCCATTACCAAACATTGACACCTTTTGACGCCCTTAAGAAAAATGCTTTGGAAAACATTGTGGAAAATGAAGAAATTGCTTGTGACAAGCAATTTCTTCATTTCCCACGATGTTTTCTAAACAATAAAAACACCTAAAAATGTAAAATTCCAAGCACTTGAAATTATCGTCTGCAACACCTTTCAAATTGGAACAGTCCAAAATTTTGTCGTTTGGGAAAGGGTTAAATAAGAAAGCCAACTTGCTATCAAGGAAACTAGCCTGGAACAACCATGGAAAGTGCTTTTATTTTCCTTTCTCAACTTTAAAATTACCTAAAAATTCTGCTGCAGATCCAGGATTTCTGTGAGGGTGGTTCGAATATACAGAACTGGGGGATCGTTTTCCTAGTATTTCACAAATTTGACAAAATTTCTGCATGAAAATGAAAGAATCAGGCTGCAAGGGGGGGGGGGGGGAGGTTTGTTTGAACCCCCCAAAACCCCCCTGGATCCGCCACTGAAATTATGGTCCCTTGAAATTTTTACAAATCCATAAAAGTTATGTGTAGGCTAATTGCTTCAAAAATGTGTAGACCTTACATGTAACTAATGCATAAAATTCCACTCACTTTTCTCTCAAATCACAAATGACATCAAGTTTTCTGATATTGTCATACAAAATGCCTAGCTCATCATCTTTGAAGGTTTTCTGAAATGTAGAAACAAAACATAAGATCTATACATATATCTACCAGTACAAGCATAGTCTGAAATTTTGTTAGATTGAGAGAGAAACTGAACACTTATGGAGCAAACATAAAAAGAGGCTTCTAATGTAATTTCAATGTAATGTAATAGGATCATTTAGATTTATTTTTCAAGATATTTCAGTTTCATACTAAAGTGATTGATTGAATAGGGTGTAACACCAAAGTCAACATATTTTTTTGATATATTTCAGTTGCTGATGTACCTAATCATGTGTTTCTGCTGGTGTTTCTTGAAACAAAAAATCCTATCAAAGCCAAAAACTGCTAATCCTATGAAAACTATCAATTAATTGGTAAAACGACAAATGACTTCTGTAAAAAGGTAACAAGAGCTTCGCAGAGCGGCGCATATACGCCCGAGAGGGGCTTGTCAGTAAAATTGGCCATTTTTTCGATTCAAGGGCAGATAATTAAAACATGAAAAGTTATCAAAATTTTGTTTGCACAATAAAACACCAGAGATTCATTGTGGCTAGTTTGATTAAATTCTGGTTGAAACTGTAGAAGTTGCACACAGGAGAAAATGGACATTTTTGAGAAAATGGGCATTTTTTCTTAAATTCAAGGGCAGATAATTCAAGAACGAAAACAGTTATCTAAATTCCGTAAGTGGTATGCACAACTAGACACCATGGAGATTCATTGTGGCAAGTTTGATCAAATTCTGATCAAAACTGTAGGAGGAGTTGCGCACACAAGAAAATGGGCATTTTTTTAATTCAAGGGCAGATAATTCAAGAACGAAAAGGGTTAATTAAATTCCGTAAGCGGGATGCACAACTAGACACCATTGAGATTCATTGTGGCAAGTTTGATTGAATTCCGATCAAAACTGTAGGAGTTGCGCACACAAGAAATTGCTAACGGACGGACGGACGGACGGACAGACGGACAGACGGACGGACGGGCAGACGGACAGACAGACGAGCGGGGCCATAACATAATACGACCCTTCGGGCGTATAAAAAAGGGTATCAGCCAAGTCAGAATTCAAAGCCATGTAGAGCAAGATCCCTCAATTGACACTGCTAAATCGTACTGACTGAAATATTTTCATTGACTGGCTGCATACAAAACAATTTTTGACGTAGGATGTGACACAAAACCGTACCATTTTTGTCCCTACAGCCAGAGCTAACTTTGCAATCAGACGTCTTTCTTTGGTACCTAGGAATAAATCATTGAATAAATAATAGCGAAACAAGAGTTGTCCGCGGACAGCATAGCTCGCCTATACAAGAGCTGGTCACAATAAACAGAGTCCAAGGTCAAAGGTCAAGGTCACTAGGTCAAGGACATGGCATGAGGTATCCATATATGTAATATCAAGGCTCTATCTGTATAAGTGCATGAGATATAGGCCTGGTTAAAGTTTTTCTTAAAGTAGGTAAAACTCCAAGGTCAAGGTCACTAGGTCAAATGTCATGGTCCCAAATAAAAGGTCTTGGCAGGAAGTATCTATGTGTGAAATATCAAGGCTGTTTCTCTAAAAGTGTCTGAGATATAGACCAGGTTAAAGTTTTTCAAGTGGAGATGCGACGTGACGGGACAGGTCGCAATGCTAGCGCTGACGCCGACACTAGGGCTGTGGCATTAGCTCCCCGGACATAAAGTCAAGGCTTGCTAAAAATGCACAATAATCTAACATAAACATTTTAACTAGAAAGACTACAAAGCAAAATCAATGTATATAATTTTTCAGACATATGAAAAGAGCAGAAAAGTTTCTATCAGAAATCTAATGAGAATTCACATGTTTGTTTTCCCTTGGTAAGTTTGGTGTAATGGTTTAATTTTGTATTGTCTAATTTTTGAGAATTTGAAAAGTCTGAAAATAACTGACCTGGCCCAGCCAACACAGTTTCAGCCAAGACAAGTGCAGACAGCACATCAAGTCTTCTCTCACTGTACTTCTTGTCTGATGTCACTCTTTTCTGATATACAAAGACACAATGATCATCTACAAATATTGTTATTACATTTAAACATGGTGTAAATACTATCAGGCCAAAGCGTCGGATTAAAAAATTATACCTGCCTTCTTTTTCTTTTGAATTTATATTTTTCGAAGTTGAACGTGACACATATTCTAAGTTACTAAGAATTCTACTGACATAGGCAAATTGAAAAGTTGGATTTTTTGGAACCTAATGAGTGAGAATAAATTATTACCTTAGCTGTGGCAATAGAGTTGATGACTTGAAAACTAAGCCTCTGCATAATGTGGTAGACATATTCTGCTATCAACATGGTCTTTCTGTGAAAGGTGTGTTCTATGGCCTGAAATATAACAGTAGTTAAGGCAACTTTATTTATAGAGGTTCAAAGGTACACATTGATTCAGCAATGATAAATGCATGTTTTTACTCATGTTTAACATTTAACCACAAATATGCAAACAATATGGCCTGAAAACTGAGTCTCTGCATAATGCGGTACACATACTCTGCTATCAACATGGTCTTTCTGTGGAAGGTGTGTTCTATGGCCTGAAATATTAAGGCAAATGAGAAGTTTTAAGGCAGACCAAAGTTTGTTATTTGTGTGTGTGTAAAAATGTTTACATTTTCTGTCATGGAAAAGTGTCCAAAAAAATCTAAAGCTTTAGTTTTTAGAATAAACAAGAGCCGTCAGAGACGGACAATGCTCCCCGAATAAGGCATTGTCACAATAAATGTATGCCATGGAGAGCATTTTATTGTCAAAGGAATCTGATTTGCTACTCAAATATGAATTTTCATCAAATTCTGACCATTAGACTGGAAGAAATTAGAGTAAAACTGTATTTTACCTTAAATCCCCTTTTTCATGACGAGGCCTCAAATCCAACTAGAAAGACCTGAAGGTCTTGAGTCGCTCCACAGGCCTGAATTTCTTTTAATATTAAATCCAAGTTTTGACTAGATTTTTGAATACTTGTGGTTCGTACAGCAAAAACAAAGTCAAAAGCAGCAATCATGTGGTCAATGCAAAAAGAAAGTAAATGATTGACTAATATTTTAGGGATGTAATAGAGTGATAATAAAATTGAAAACTAATTTTTCAAATCAAGGACACATAATTCAGTCTGTATATTTAAAATCAAATCGAAAATTAAACACATGCAAGATCTTATGGTCACTATCATTCTGTTCAAATTTTGTCTATATTAGCCAATATTCGTGGCTTCAAGAGTGGAAAAAGTGTCGAAAACTGAAATTTGTCAATTTCAAGGGCACATTACTCAGATTGTAACAGTGTGATCATGTTGAAAATTACACATAAGCAAGATCTTGTTGTCAACAAGATTCTTTCCAAGTATCATCTTGATTGGTTAACATTTGTGGTTGTTAGAGTGAAAACAAAGTCGAAAATGGCAATTTTGTCTAATTCAAGGGCACATAACTCATGATTTAAGATTTCGATCGAGCTGAAAATTACACACAGGCATCATATAATGCTTATATATATTCTGTCCAAGTTTTGTCTTGATTGGTCATTATTTGTAAATTTTAGAGTAAAAATAAAGGCAAAACCAGCAAAATAGAGCAGAAAATGGCAATTTTTGGCAATTTCAAGGGCACATAACTCATGCTATAAATTTAAGATCAAGCTGAAAGTTTTACCAAGGCAAGATCTAATAGTCAGCATCATTCTGTCAAAGTTTTGTCTTGTTTAGTCAATATTTGTAGTTGTTAGAGTGAAAACAAAGTAAAATAAACAGCCGAAAATTGCAATTCTGTCAATTTCAAAGGCACATAACTCATGATGTAAAATTCAGATCAAGCTGAAAATTTTACCAAGGCAAGATCTTGTAGTCAGCATTACTCTGTCAAGGTTTTGTCTTGATTGTTCAATATTTGTAGATTTTAGAAGAAACTAAAGTCAAAACCTGCTATTTTTGACATTCAAGGGCAGACAACTCGGGTTATTCGGATTCAATCCATTTTCGTTGAAGGAATCTGAGAGAGGGTCACCCAAGGACCATTCCTGTGAAGTTTGGTTGAAATCCATCCAGTAGTTTGCGAGAAGAAGATTTTTAAAGAAAAAGTTTACGGACGGACAGACGGACAGACAGACGGATGGACACACGCACGCACGCATGACGGACACACCGCCATCCCCTGCGAAAAAAGTTCACGAAGTTCATGAACTTTGATGAACTTTTTATGAAATTCATGAAATTGCATGAACTAGCATTGAAAATTCATGAACATCCAGCTTCATTAATTCAAAGTTGGTGAACTTTTTACGAAGTTGATGAACTTTGTTGAACATTTTATGAACTTCATGAACAAATAAACACGTTCATGAACTTTGAATTTCCTAAATTCATAGTTCATGAACTTTTTACAAACATTTTGAAAGTTGTTGAACTTATTATGTTTAGTTCATGAACCTCCATTTAAAGAAACAAAATAGGTCTGCATTTTAATTCCAAAGTTCCTGAAGGAGTCAACCATTTCATCGATAGAAAACATATGTTGGCTACTAAAATCAACAATTATAAAAAGTACCAATTCACAAACTAATAGCCAGGCTGTTTCAACCCTGACAAAGCAGTTTTGCATATATTTAAATTTCAATGATTTTGAAAATGGATGGAGAAATCAATAAGCTGTAGAAAGAACAGTTTAGCTGCTGACTAAATTATCTAAATAATTGCTAAACGACTGACTAAGGTCTATTTCTAGCTAACCTTCTGCTAGCTACTTTTGTGATCATCAAGTGTCTATTAACCAGTGTTTGTGACAAGGAATCTCTGAACCTAAACAGAATTATAAATTGGCTTTGTAATGAATTTCTTCTATCAAATTCATGAAAAGCTTAAAAAGTTCTAGAACTACTGCGAATGTTCATGAACTAGTTCATGAACTTATCTATAAAGTACATTTAGGTTAAACTTCAAAGTCAAGGTCACAAGGTCAAAGGTCATGGTCTTAAATGAAAAGTCTTAGCATAATATATCCATGTGTGAAATGGTACATCTGTTTTTCATATAGTTCACAAGATACAGAATTAACTGGGTGAAATCAGACCTCCCAGTCTAATTTTATTCAAGTTTCCAGTCTATTACATGACATCACTTCCTGTTTATCAGAGAATTGGAGGGAATTTGCTTGTCTGACTTTTTATTCAAAAAAATTGTTTATTGTCATAATTTACATTCATATTTAAGAATTATCAGGAGATAAAGAAGCTCACTGAACAGTTAAACCAAGTAAAGAAACATTGGTGAGTGTTCTTATGACTAAATTTAACAAATTTAAATGTTCAGCTTTACAATTCCCCACCCACATATTGTGTAGTAAATAACTTAGTTCATGAAATTATGATGAAAGTTCATGAAACGCAAAATTTGCCTTTAATGAACTTGCAAGAAGTTCTTGAACTTCAGAAGTTCATGAACTTCAGAAGTTCTTGAACTTTTGTTGGTGAACTTCAGTGGTTCATGAACTTGCTGTTTCATGAACTTGGCTGAATTCCGAAGTTCAAGAACAAAAGTTCAAGAACTTCTTGAAATTCATGAAAGGCAAATTTTGCATTTCATGAACGTTCATCATAATTTCATGAACTTTTTCGCAGGGGATGACAATAGCCAGCTGGCCTTAAAGGCCAGTAGAGCTAAAAATGATGCAGATGACAATTTTGACAATCTTTGAATTTGGAGTTCGAAAACAATGTGGTTGGTGAAGAAATTGCTTCAATTCAATGCAATTTCTTCATTTTCTACAATGTTTTCCAAAGCATTTAGCCTTACTTCCCAATCCTTTTCTATAAGGTCCTGCTTGGGGAAGGGTTATAAAGAATAACATGAAGGCCATGAAAATTACACTGACACCTGCAGAAGATGGCAGTAGTTGTATTATATAACATTATGTAAGATTTCTCCCCCCAATTGCTGGTATTTGGTGTGATTCCCAGTAGAGGGAATTTACAACTATAACCCTTTAATCAGTTCAGTTCTTTTTTTACACTTCATGTGTGTCTTAAATCCAATTCCAAACAAGATGAAGACCATTATGGATGAATCAAATAAATTAAATAATTTTTTGAAATGGTTTTGACATCAACATTGAAACACTTTATGAAAACATTGAAAGAAAAGAAGAAAAAGTTAAGCAAATTCTCCTTTCCACTTAATACATTCAACATAATTACACTCAGAATCTATTATTTTGACATCAGTCATTTTGTTAACAGCTCCAACTTAATTGAATCTATAATTTTGAGGCTGATCTATTTATTATTTTTCATGCAACTTACCAATTTCGATATCTATTGAGCTTTTTGTTACTGATAACAGTTTTACTTTATAATTTTGAACAATAAAGCTCTTTCCCAAACAAGGCCAGCTTTTGATGTCCCTAAAACATTGAGACAAAAAAAATGCTGATAACCAGTATTTAGAGGAATCAGCGCAAAACTATTGTACCTACACATTTTTCAGAAATTTAAAATTTTGTATTTTCTGAATCTTTAGGGAGGAATACATCATGCGTTCTAATATTGGGATTTGAATCTGTATAATTAAAAAGATATTCAAAATTCAAAGAGTATTTAATCTCTTTAACTTTACCCATTACGCAACAAAACAAGGCTTGTCCAACTTGAAAGAAGTCGCAGACGACAATTTCAATGTAATTAGATATAAAAATTTCACAACTTTTTGGGTAGAAAACATCGTGGGAAATGAAGAATTCGCTTGTCACAAGCAATTTCTTCAATTTCCACGATGTTTTCCAAAGATCTTTATCTTGTTAGGAGTCAAAAAGGTCTTGTTTGGGAAAGGGCTAACTAGTGCTGTGAGGTAATGGGTTAAGTTCCCTTACTTTAACCCTTTCCCAAACAAGACCTGCTTTTGACGTTCCTGATAGAGTAGGCTTAAAAGAACATTGAGGCAACAGGAGAAAATGCTGATGATCAGCAGTTTGTCCTTTGACCTCAATATTTTCTTGATGATATCATAAACAAATCCAGTCTTCAAATTCAATTTGTCTTCAGGAGCAGCGTTTTGAATCTAATTTTTTGCCATTTAGAAAATTGTTGAGAAAGTTTTTTGTTTTTTCCCTCTCCTATAAAATTTTAGAAAATGTAGTTACAATAGTTTTGCACTACGCTCTCGAATATCTTTTTTTGCTTAAAAAATTTCTGTGCTTTTTGATACATAAGTTTTATCTGTATCAACAAGTGCAGCAGCTTTCTTATTGTGTACCACCTTAAAAAAATTGTGTGGCTTAACCCTTTCCAAAACAAGACCTGTCTTTGACGTTCTTAAAAGATTAGGTTTTGGAAAACATTAAGGTAAAAGGAGAAAGTGCTGATAATCAGCACTTTCTCTTTTTGCCTCATTTTTTTAGCTATTTTGTACACAATTCATTTTTTAGCAACATACCTTTTGTCTTTAGCAACAGCTTTCAAACTGACCCATCATAAAATTTCTCTGTTTGGGAAAGGGTCAAGTAAATTGTACAATGTAGATGAGAAAACATTGAGTAAAAGGGAGAAAATGCTGATTATCAGCAATTTCTTCTTTTGACTCAAATTTATCAAAGTGTTTTCTAAAGGGGGCATCAAAACTAGGTCTTTGGGAAAGAGTTAAAAGTATGTCTGTGAAGAAACCACACTGTGCATGCAAAGAAGAAAAGTATAGAATCTATCAACTTACAACAACACAGCTTAATCATCCATAAAATCTTTCAATGAACAATCAAACACTTTTCACAAAGATGTGTTCATGTTCCATGTGTGTTTTTTATTTCATCTATAGCTATTTCAACTTATATCACATTTGCTTAATATTGACACAAATATCTTCAAACAAATTTTGCCTGCACTGTGACCAACAACCTTTAGAGACACTCTCCCTTCCAAGTACACCACTAACTAGTGACCCGGCCTCACTAACCAAGAGTGACCCTCACTAACCTTTAACCTTTTCACCCATTTCACACTTTACTCATTTTTTAGCATTAGCTTCATATCATTATCCATATAAATGAGCACATAACTCAGGAAGTAAAATTAGGATCAAGCTGAAATATACACACTATCAAGATCTAACAGTCACCAACATTCTGCACAAGTTTTGTCATCATTTGTCAATAGTCAAAGTTGTTAGGGTGAAAATGTCATTTTTGACATGCAAGGGCAGATAACTCCAAACTTTCTGGTTCAATCAAAATCAATTGAAGGAATCTGAAAGAGGGTCACCTTAGGATCATTCCTGTGAAGTTTGGTTGAAATCCATCCAGTACTTTCTGAGAAGAAGATTTTTAAAGAAAAAAGTTGACGACCGGACGCACGCACGCACGCACGCACGCACGCACGCACGACGGACACAGCGCCATGACAATAGCTCGCTGGCCTGAAAGGCCAGTGGAGCTAAAAACCGGAAAATGTACATCGGCATTATATCATAGGGAGTTCACATGGTAAGTTTCATTTGACTTGGCCCTATGGTTATGGAGAAATCATTCCGGACGGACAGAATGACGGGCGGACCAGATGGACAGACAAAGCGGCGACTATATGCTCTCCCTTCGGGGAGCATGATAAATTGTCAATGGGCTGATATAACATATAATAGAACAGACCATAGGTGAGAGTCAAGCAGCGTACAACGGTCTTATATTAACCAGAATTTATTCATGATAGCAATGGCTATCTTGGATAAAATCCTAGGCAATATAACACTGCCATGTTTCTTGTGATCTTAATTTTTTGTCCATTTCATGTATAAATATCTTACCTTTAAAAGTTCAATCAGTTTACACAGTGAGAGAACAGCAGTTTTGGTCATTGGTTTTTGCATGGCCACATGTAAGTTCATCACAGTTCTCACCAGATGCTGGATTTGCTGGGCATACAACAGGCCCTGGATAAAAGAAGGTTGAATTTATGAGGAGCTTAAAAGAAATTTTACATAGAATTTAGTTTTGATACAAAAGATAGCTTTCAGTTTGGATTCATTGGCAAAATACATGGCATCTTTTGATTCATAAAATTGTGCATGGTAAAGTAATGTGCTAAATGATATTCAGCTTTTTGGATTCATTCATGAAATGCATTAACTATAATCTTCAGAAGTTCTTTGATATACAATGGACAAGTTTTATCTAAATCTCAAAACCTGCCTTTTTTTTAAAGACAGCTATGAAAGACTTCCCCAAGCATTTAATTTTTTCCACATTTTACCTGTAGAAATGTAGTAGTTCTACCATTAAGGTCTTCCATCAATGTTTTACCCATAGGTATTTTAGACTCCATTTGGACCATCCAGGCTGATACAGTGGCGTGAAACGCTTGAACATCTCTGTTTATAAAACAACAATTGAGTTTAGTTAGAAAGTAATAAAATGTCTGCTGTCCAAACCTCTCTTTGTTTCATGTTTCCTAATTATTAACCCATTTCCAGATAAGACCCGGTTCTGATGTCCCTAATGAAAAAGGTTTGACAAAACATTGAGGCAAAAGAATAAAATGCTAATAATCAGTATTTTCTCCTTTTGTCTCAATATTTTCTTAGCTATATTTTACACAAATTCTATCTTTATCAACATCCATTATGAAACAGTCTAAACTTTTGCCATTTGGGAAAAGAGTTAAGTCTCAGAAAACAACAAGAGGGCTGTTGGCCCTAGGTCGCTCACCTGAGATGGGGTTTTATAACAGATCAGATTTCTTACAGGTAATGCAATAAAGGGTCAAAGATCATATTTACGCCGCTATGCGATTTCAAACCATAGAAAACCCAGAAAACTACCTTAGTGCAATATCATATGTAACTCATATATGGTGTTTCATCCAATTCAGCTATTTGGTTATGGAGAAATTGCTTTGGACAGATGGAATCAAAATAAAACATACAGACTGACAAACAAACAGAAATTTACAAATTGACCTAGATCTATGACCTTGAACCTACCTAAATATATATTTCAAATAGAACATCTACTCATGATAAAGAACACATTTACCCATACATTTTTTTAAATCCATGCATAAATGTAGATGCTATGCGCCTGATAAGCAGATTTTTACTAGAAGTCCCCTTTTTCTGTGACAAGGTTTTATATTGAAAAGCAATAAAAAAGTACCTCTTAGCAATATCATAAGCAATGCAAATATTAAGTTTTGTCAAATTTGGCTCTGCGGTTATTGAGAAATTGCTTCTGACAGATTTCGTGTAATTTCTCTTTTTCTGTTGCCATGGCAACCAGAGTTGGGTTTTTTTTCTTATGAATTGCAATTCTGTTAGCAATTTTTGAAATAAGACCTCCTAAGGAATATTTCTGCCTAGTTTGGTGGAAATTAGCCTGATAGTTTAGGAGGAGATATCATTTAACGATGTCATTGAGATTTGGTGGAAAATCTCCTTTTCTGTTGCCATGGCCACCAGAGCTTTTAAAAGATTTCAATTCTTTTAGCAATTTTTAAAAGGAACCTCCTCAGAAATATTTCTGCCAAGTTTGGTTGAAATTGGCCAAGTAGTTTAGGAGGAGATGTTGAAATTATTGAGAACTAGTCAAATTTCTCCTTTTCTGGTGCCATGGCAACCAGAGTTTTCAGTCAATTTCAATTCTTTCAGCAATTCTTAAATAGGACCTCCTAAGGAATATTTTTACCAAGTTTAGTTGAAATTGGCCAGGTAGTTTAGGAGGATATGTCCTTCAAAGATAGTATTGAGATTCAGTCAAATTTCTCCTTTTCTGTTGCCATGGCAACCAGAGTTTATTATGGATTTCAATTCTTTTAGCAATTCTGAAAGGGGGTCATCTAAAGAACATTCCTGCCAAGTTTGGTTGAAATTGGCTTGGTAGTTTAGGAGGAGATATTGTTCAAAGATAGTATTGAGATTCAGTCAAATTTCTCTTTTTCTGTTGTCATGGCAACCAGAGTTTTATATGGATTTCAATTCTTTTAGCAATTCTGAAAGGGGGTCACCTAATGAACATTTCTGTCAAGTTTAGTTGAAATTGGCCAAGTAGTTTCGGAGGAGATGTCGTTCAAAGATAGTATTGAGATTCAGTCAAATTTCTCCTTTTCTGTTGCCATGGCAACCAGAGTTTTTTATGGATTTCAATTCTTTCAGCAATTCTGAAAGGGGGTCACCTAAGGAACATTCTTGCCAAGTTTGGTTGAAATTGGCCCAGTAGTTTAGGAGGAGATGTCGTTCAAAGATAGTATTGAGATTCAGTCAAATTTCTCCTTTTCTGTTGCCATGGCAACCAGAGTTTTACATGGATTTCAATTCTTTTAGCAATTCTGAAAGGGGGTCACCTAAGGAACATTCCTGCCAAGTTTGGTTGAAATTGGCCATGTAGTTTAGGAGGAGATGTCATTTAAAGAAATTGTTGACGGACGACGGACGCCGGACGACGCACGACGGACGGACGCCGGACAAAAGATGATCACAATAGCTCACTTGAGCTTGTGCTCAGGTGAGCTAAAAACAGAGATATTAACTTGATGCTAAATCATTTTAAATTGTGAGATATATGAATTCAATACAATAATGCCTTCTCAAAATATTAAAATCTCTTTTTAATATATATCATCTAGAAAATAAATGTGGAAAAACAGACAAAACAAGGATATAATCAGCATGTCAATCTTTCTTCTTTCAAAGCTTTCTATATCAGTTTATGTTTTGGGTTTAAAATAAATATTTTAGAAAAAAACATGTATATCAGATGTAAGAAAAGCATCTTTTAATATAAAACGTTAAAGAAAATTAGTACAATAAAAGCAGTAAAAATTATGTGTAAAAAAAGGAATATACACTAAGATATGATCTACTTGATTAGCTGTTTAAACAAGCAAATTCGTTGAATTGATATCCCCCGCCGAATATATTTTCATTGTCAATAAAGTAGCGCGGAAACGAATATAACTCTGTATGTATATGGCTTCAACAGAACGAATATCACTCTGTATGTATATGGCTTCAACAGAACGAATATCACTCTGTATGTATATGGCTAAAACAGTCAGGGGCAGTAACTCTAAATTCGACCGTCGAACCGGGTAACCCCGACGATATGCGCATGTCCTCATTGTAGTAAAGCTGTGTGCCAAGTTTCATTGAAATCTGGTGTATAACTTTCAAGAAATAGCGCAGAATCGAATATCACTGTATGTATATGGCTAAACCAGTCAGGGGCAGTAACTCTAAATTCGGCGGTCGAATCGGGTATCCCCGACGATATGCGCATGTCCTCATTGTAGTAAAGCTGTGTGCCAAGTTTCATTGAAATCCGGTCTATAGTTTTCAAGAAATAGCGCGGAAACGAATATCACTCTGTATGTATATGGCTAAAACAGTCAGGGGCAGTAACTCTAAATTCGACGGTCGAACCGGGTAACCCCAAAAATATGCGCATGTCCACTTTGTAGTGAATCTGTGAGCCAAGTTTCATTGAAATCCGATCTATAGTTTTCAAGAAATAGCGCGGAAACGAATATCACTCTGTATGTATATGGCTTAAACAGTCAGGGGCAGTAACTCTAAATTCGGCAATCGAACCGGGTAACCCAGACGATATGCGCATGTCCACTTTGTAGTGCAGTTGTGTGCCAAGTTTCATCGAAATCCGGTCTACAGTTTTCAAGAAATTGCGCGGAAATGAATATCACTCTGTATGTATATGGCTAAAACAGTCAGGGGCAGTAACTCTAAATTCGGCGGTCGAACCGGGTAACCCGGACGATATGCGCATGTCCACTTTGTAGTGAAGCTGTGTGCCAAGTTTCATCGAAATCCGGTCTACAGTTTTCAAGAAATAGCGCGGAAACGAATATCACTGTATGTATATGGCTTAAACAGTCAGGGGCAGTAACTCTAAATTCGACCGTCGAACCGGGTAACCCCGACGATATGCACATGTCCTCATTGTAGTAAAGCTGTGTGCCAAGTTTCATTGAAATCCGGTCTACAGTTTTCAAGAAATAGCGCGGAAACGAATATCACTCTGTATGTATATGGCTTAAACAGTCAGGGGCAGTAACTCTGAATTCGACAGTCGAACTGGGTAACCCCGACGATATGCGCATGTCCTCATTGTAGTTAAGCTGTGTGCCAAGTTTCATCGAAATCCGGTCCATAGTTTCCAAGAAATAGCGCGGAAACGAATATCACTGTATGTATATGGCTAAAACAGTCAGGGGCAGTAACTCTAAATTTGGCGGTCAAACCGGGTAACCCAGACGATATGCGCATGTCCACTTAGTAGTGAAGCTGTGTGCCAAGTTTCATCGAAATCCGGTCTACAGTTTTCAAGAAATAGCGCGGAAACGAATATCACTATGTATGTATATGGCTTAAACAGTCAGGGGCAGTAACTCTGAATTCAATGGTCGAACCGGGTAACCCTGACGATATGCGCATGTCCACTTTGTAGTGAAGCTGTGTGCCAAGTTTCATCGACGGAAATGAAAATCACTCTGTATGTATATGGCTAAAACAGTCAGGGGCAGTAACTCTAAATTCGGCGGTCGAACCGGGTAACCCCGACGATATGCGCATGTCCACTTTGTAGTGAAGCTGTGTGCCAAGTTTCATCGAAATCCGGTCTACAGTTTTCAAGAAATAGCGCGTAAACGAATATCACTGTATGTATATGGCTTAAACAGTCAGGGGCAGTAACTCTAAATTCGACCGTCGAACCGGGTAACCCCGACGATATGTGCATGTCCTCATTGTAGTAAAGCTGTGTGCCAAGTTTCATTGAAATCCGGTCTACAGTTTTCAAGAAATAGCGCGGAAACGAATATCACTCTGTATGTATATGGCTTAAACAGTCAGGGGCAGTAACTCTGAATTCGACAGTCGAACTGGGTGACCCCGACGATATGCGCATGTCCTCATTGTAGTAAAGCTGAGTGCCAAGTTTCATCGAAATCCGGTCTATAGTTTCCAAGAAATAGCGCCGAAACGAATATCACTGTATGTATATGGCTAAAACAGTCAGGGGCAGTAACTCTAAATTCGGCGGTCGAACCGGGTAACCCCGACGATATGCGCATGTCCACTTAGTAGTGAAGCTGTGTGCCAAGTTTCATCGAAATCTGGTCTACAGTTTTCAAGAAATAGCGCGGAAACGAATATCACTATGTATGTATATGGCTTAAACAGTCAGGGGCAGTAACTCTGAATTCAATGGTCGAACCGGGTAACCCCGACGATATGCGCATGTCCTCTTTGTAGTGAAGCTGTGTGCCAAGTTTCATCGAAATCCGGTCTATAGTTTCCAAGAAATAGCGCGGAAACGAATGTCGGATGGACGGAAGGACGGAAGGACGGACGGACATGGCAAAAACAATATCCCCCCGAAAAAATTTTTCGGCGGGGGATAATAATACACAGATGTAGTGATGTGCTATATTAGAGTATTAAGGAAATATCTAGACAACAGAAAAGAAAGAAAATTAACTCAAACAACACATGGTTTTGACATATCCAATGGAAAAGTAGTAGTGATAGAATCAATGACCCCTGGGTTTGAAGCATACTCCCAATTAACCCTTATCATGCTAAGCGCGACCACAGGTCGCGCTGCCCTACCCCATTCGCCACCGCTAAGCGCGACTCTAGGTCGCGCTAAAGGGGTTCCCTAGATATGAGCCTCGTATTCACGAACTGATCACGTTTTATGCAAGTTTTGAGCTATATTTAGTAGGACACTCTCAGTGAAGGTCAATTCTGTAAAAATATCAGCCAACCAAAAGCCTTAGACGTCATAATGATGCACTGAATATTCAAGAGTAAAATTGGGAAAACCCTAATCCAAAATGGCGGCGCTCAGAAGGCAAGCATGTTGATGAAGTTGTGCGTGAATTTTTGATGATAGTGGCTTTTAAACCGAAAGTGACTATAGTAGTGATGTTTAGAAATATATTTGGAACAAAATATCGTAGATTTGGACTTTTTGTGTTAAATACCGATGGAATAATCGCCCCGATAGCGGAACGAACCAACTGTCACTTTTAGTGGGTCGGGCTTGATTGACAACGGATTTGTTATGATGCAATTTAAGTGGGTCAAAGTGAATCAACAACACGGAATTCTCGATGGTCCTACACGGTATGTAGTCTTCTTTCAAAAACATAGGGTTTATAGGGCTAAAATGCCTCATATATTCAATTTATAGTGTCGGAATAGTTGTACCCCATTTACACGCTGTGCACAGTGAATTAATTCAGTGGTACGGAGGTGTACTAGTCAAAATTAATTCAGCATGATAAGGGTTAAATGCACCACAGTCATCAACTACACAATAACCAGACTAGCCTAAGTCATGGTGGATAATCACATGGTACAATTATTTTCAGAAAATCTTCAATAACTTTGTAAATACTGGACAAATTTGAATTCAATTTGAAGCAGAGAATGTGGACAGATGTCAGGCATTAGATGGACGTGGTTGATTTTTGAAAAATCAACCGATAAAAAAGTTATTGAAGATAAACCAAAATTTTGGTTTATCTTCAATAACTTTTTTATCGCTTGATTTTTCAAAAATCCAACACGTTCAGCTTATTCCTGGCATTTTCCAATCTTCTCTGCTTTAAACCGAATTCAAATTGGTCAAGTATTAAAAAAGATATTGAAGATTATCGGAAATTCTGAGTCACGTGATTATACACCATGTAAGTTGTTATAGTGTGTGTCATATATCAGAATTTTGTTTTATTCAGAGATTATTTCTGTAGGTAGGTAATCAGTCTATGTTGCTGTAAACTATTATATCTATTTCAAGACAACATATGAATAGAACAAGGTGTGAAACAGAGATGATCCCCCATTAGCACTTTTTCAAAAGCTTTACATATTTGACCTTGACCAATTGTTTTAGTATTCAGGACAAAATCTCTTTTGGACAGGAAGACACAGCAAAAACTATATATACTGGATATATCAGTACCAGAGAATAAATAGATATTATACAAAAGAAGTGGAATATGGAAAAAGGGCCCTCATAATAATATCATTTTCGACCACAGAAGAAACAGACAATCCTGTGCCTGAATTCTGATCAAGATTCATGCTGCTTTCTAACAGTTACTAAAAGTTATGAAGAAATTATCAGAGAACAAGCAAATTCATTGAATTGATATCCCCCGCTGAACATATTTTCATTGTCAATGGAGTAGCGTGGAAACGAATATCACTCTGTATGTATATGGCTTCAACACAACGAATATCACTTTGTATGTATATGGCTTCAACAGTCAGGGGCATTAACTCTGAATTCAATGGTCGAACCAGGTAACCCCGACGATATGCGCATGTCCTCTTTGTAGTGAAGCTGTGCACAAAGTTTCATTGAAATCCAGTCTATAGTTTTCAAGAAATATCCCGGAAACGAATATCACTCTGTATGTATATGGCTTCAACAGTCAGGGGCAGTAACTCTAAATTCAATGGTCGAACCAGGTAACCCCGACGATATGCGCATGTCCTCTTTGTAGTGAAGCTGTGCACAAAGTTTCATTGAAATCCGGTCTATAGTTTTCAAGAAATAGCGCGGAAACAAATCTCGGACGGAAGGACGGAGGACGCAAAAACAATATCCCCCCTCCCCGCCCCCACCCAATGATTTCATCGGCGGGGGATAACAATATTGATCCTGACCAGGCTATACTAAAAGAAGCAATCTGATCTAGATTTGTGTTGGCCTTATATGTTATATGCAAGAAGGGCCCTTTCTCCCAAACTCGACTCAAATCTAAAGCTTTATTCAAATGATGAATATGAAAGAAGCTTGATTTAACAACAGTATAGACCTTTATTGTAGTATGAAAATAAAATAAATTCTTTCCCAAGCTTTTGCACCAAACTAAAGCTATAAAACTAATTTTATATAATTTGTTATGGTAATGATTGAATAATGTAAAAGTTAACATGATTTATAAAGGTTAGTAAAAACAAACAAACACAAAGAATATCATTATACATGTATAACCAAAACCAAACTAATACAAATAGCACCTTTTCTCAAACTCTATACTTACTTAGTCCTGGTTTGAAAAGTTAGGAAAAGGGTAAAATATCATTAATGTTTACATAGATGCAATAAAACTACAAAACAACATTAAACTCTTTTTATGATATATTTTCAAAGGTTGCTAAAACATTATTAAGATTACATAATACAATTACCTAGTATGAAACTGTCTAATTTTTAACCCTTTCCCAAATGGCAAAATTTTAGGGGGATCCACTTCAAAAACTGCCACAAATGACAAAATGGAAGTTATTAAAGATAGATTTTGCGTAAAATATGGCACAGAAAATATTGAGACAAAAGGAGAAACTGCTGGTTATCAGCAGTTTCTTCTTTTGTCTCAATGTTTTCCCAAGGATTTTCTATTAGAGAATTAAAAACCAGGTCTTGTTGGGAAAAGGGTTAAACTGATAGTTATCCTAGTTCTGTCGAGTGAAATGTGTTTGAAATTTCTGGCTGTACTTTTTTTTATATATATATATTAAAGCTACTATTTCCCAGATTTGGACCCAAAAATTGTCAAATACAAACGAAATGTACACTTTTTAAGCTTTATATGACCTGATTAAATGATTACGAGAAACTATTGAAGCAACGACTCATTTTTTCGCAATTTGATACCAAATTCATGAAGCGATGTCGAAAGTAGGTCAAAACAGTAGGACATGCGACTTTCTTAAATGACGTCACAACATACATGATGACGTCATATTGAAATTTAAGTATGAATCTCGTTTGAATCATGGTCCGCGCTGTATGCGCATGCGCAACAATTTGAAAATAATTCTAACCCCATCAGTGATGGGGTTGAATTTAGGCTTGGATTCTCCCTAAATTCAGCTATCTGTCTTGTAATTTCGGCTCATTCTCTGTCTGAATCGCATATTATTAACCATTCCGAGGTGGTCAACACAAAAGTTTTGCATATTTTTTCAAAAAATTTCATTTTTTGCAATTAGACCATCTGTTACCGTCGCCCTTTAAATGGAGAAATATGATTTCATTCTAAATGTAAGAATTACTTTTATATGTAGAAACTAGAACTGTCGCAAAGCGGACAAATATCCCCCACTAGAGAGTTGTCACTGAAAAAGTGCTACAGTTCAAAGTGGCATAACTCTAAAACTACTGACTGGATCAAAATGAAAATTGCAGGTGCAAAACTTCATATGATAGGAAACAACCTGATAAAATTTCAGCAAAATCTGTCAAAAACTGTGGGAGAAGAAGAGGACACAAAATTATGTCTACAGACGGACAGACGGACAGACAGACGGACGGACAGACAGACAACCTGATTCCAGTATACCCCCCATAACTTGGTTGTGGAAGGTATAAAAAGTTCTGTACAGAGCAACAGATAAACGGAGGTGAAGATATTCTCAATTTGTTATTTCAAATCCAAAACATATGTTGTGGTTATTCATTTGAATCGTCTCGATATACCGCAACACAGGATTTGATGAACATTAAATGAACAAACAATCCCTGGTTTTGACGTCCCTAATAGAAAAGGCTTGGGAAAACATTGAAACAAAAGAAGAAACTGCTGATAATCAGCAGTTTCTCCTTTTGTCTCAATATTTTCTGTGCCATATTTTACACAAATCCTATCTTTACTTACATCTATTTTGTCTTTTGTTGCAGTTTTTGGAGTGGGTAACCCTTAAATTTTGCCATTTGGGAAAGGGTTATAAAGCTTTCACTCCCTCTTATCTTTAGCTCTGATGTATCTGTCTTAACCCTTTCCCGAACGGCAAAACTTTAGTGTGATCCACCTCAAAAACTGCCACAAATGACAAAATGGAAGTTATTACAGATAGAATTTGGGTAAAATGTGGCATAGAAAATATTGAGACAAAAGGAGAAACTACTGGTTATCAGCAGTTTCTTCTTTTGCCTCAATGTTTTTCCAAGCCTATTCAATTAGGGATGTCAAAACCAGGTCTTGTTTGGGAAAGGGTTAACCCATTACCACACAATGACTCTTTTTGACTCCCTACAAGATAATGGCTTTGGAAAACATTGTGGAAAATGAAGAAATTGCTTGTGACAAGCAATTTCTCCATTTCCCACAATGTTTTCTACACAAAATGACCAAAACATTTTAAGTTTCATGCACTTGAAATTGTCGTCTGCAACATCTTTGAATTTGGACTAGTCCAAAATTTTGTCGTTTGGTAATGGGTTAAGCATGTGCATTTGTTTGCCTTCTTGGCTAAACAGAATTATCAAGGTTGATACATGTGGGATCAGGTCGTCTAAAAAGAATAAATGAGCACTGCCAAATGACTTCCAACCATAGCATTATAGCTGGAGTTGTTGCAATTCACATTTTTTTCAAACCTTGCTGAGCATTACTCTATTTCTTCATAGTTATTGTTTGGGGTGTAACAACAACATATGCACTATAAAGGTAGGACAACGAAGAAAAAATACAAATGTATACTCCAGCAAAATTAATTTGGGACAACTTAATTTTAATGTGCAAAGTCTGTTGGTTGAGCGTCTTAACAAAACATTGCCAAAGTGCGGTCATTACATATGCAGATTACATATGCAGATGCCCCTGGTTAATGTTGCTGGACTATATGTACCTGAATAAAGAAGCATTATTAACATTTTTTTAAACAAGAGGTTCGCAGAGCGGCGCATATACGCCCGAGAGGGGCTTGTCAGTAAAATTGGCCAGTTTTTTTCAATTCAAGGGCAGATAATTCAAACATAAAAAGATATCAAAATTTTGTTTGCACAACAAGACACCATAGAGATTCATTGTGGCTAATTTGATTAAATTCTGGTTGAAACTGTAGGAGTTGCACACAGGAGAAAATGGGCATTTTTGAGAAAATTGGCATTTTTTCTTAAATTCAAGGGCAGATAATTCAAGAACGAAAACAGTTATCTAAATTCTGTAAGTTATGTGCACAACTAGACACCATGGAGATTCATTGTGGCAAGTTTGATCAAATTCTGATCAAAACTGTAGGAGGATTTGCACACACAAGAAAATGGGCATTTTTTTAATTAAAGGGCAGATAATTCAAGAACAAAAAGAGTTATCTGAATTCCATAAGCGGTGTGCACAACTAGACACCATGGAGATTCATTGTGGCAAATTTGATTAAATTCCGATCAAAACTGTAGGAGGAGTTGCGCACACAAGAAATTGCTAATGGACGGACAGACAGACGGACAGACAGACAGACGGACGAGCAGGGCCATAACATAATACGACCCTTCGGGCGTATAATAAAAAGTCACCATGTGAAAATATGATAATTAGACACAAAGGCTGGAAATTCTATAGCAGAGCTCAAATATGAAATTTTTAGCAAGTTACCTGGTTAACATCTGAGTTTTAGCTTGAAGCCAGGCATCTTGTGAGGGTTTTGGAGCACCCTGGGCTTTCTTGTCCAGTAACTTTATCATGTGAGGCAGTTTGTCTTGTAGGAATGTGTTAGGGAAAAACATCACAGTGCCAAGTAAATGTATGGCAGGCACCTGAAAGCATAAAATTGTTATAATTTATTAAGACTTTTGTCATGAAAAATTCTAAGATAAGTGTGAAAATTTTTTTCCACCCGGCCCAGTCGGTGCATTCAGTACAGTCTGGGCAGGCTTGACACTTTACCATGTGTGGTAGTTTTTCTTGTAGGAATGTGTTAGGGAAAAACATCACTGTGTCAAGTAGTTGTACTTTTATGCTTTTGTCTCAATATTTTCAGTCATATGATGTTTACAAATTCTATCTTTATCCATGTTGTTTTTGAGAATGAGTTAAATCTAGGCTTACCTTTTTATGGATATCCCAGATAGACTTGAACAGCTTCTTGTCCTGAACTCTGAACAGTTGAAAATGCAGAATAAATAGTCCACAAACACCTATATATCTGTACCTGTGATCTATCTCATTGGGCTCTCCTGAAACATACAATAAATATTTCAACATTTGAACCCATTACCAGACTGCAAAATGTTGGACTTTTCCAAGTAGAAAAACGTTGTAGACAACAACTTCTAGTTGATAAAATTTTACTTTTTCTCCATTTTGTGTAGGAAAACATTGAGGAAAATAAAGAAATTGCTTGACACAAGCAATTTCTTCATTTTCCACAATGTTCTCCCAAGCCCTTTCTTGTGAAGGATTAAAATGAGTCACCGTGTAGAAATGGGTTAGACAGTTTTTTGTCCTGAACTCTGAACAGTTGAAAGTGCAGAATAAACAATCCTATATATCTGTATCTATGATCTATCTCATTGGGCTCACCTGAAAATTGTTGAAATATTTTATCAATTGACAATATAGATTTTGATTTGGTCCGTTTATAATGCGAAAAGTTTTAAACTATCAATCATTTAGCACATTTCTAGTAAATTGAGAAGGTAAAATGGGAGTAAAGCTTAAATAAGTTTAATTTTCATACTCATATTCAAAGCAGACTCTAATGTCATACAATTCTTAATTTAGCTTTGATGCCTGGTAATCAAAGCCATGTGCGATTTAGGCCAGAAGTGGTCTTCCGAAAGAGGTAGACCGTAAATTCTGTTCGTTTTACGTCTTCTTAAATCAGAAGAGTCACGTGACAAGCACTTCAGACTAAATCGAACGGGCCTCTTCTATTTCTGGAAGCTCTTCTACCTCTTCCTTTTTTGAGCAGAAGATGGAAGACGTCACATGGTCAGCAACATGAAAGCGTCTTTAGTTACAAAGTACAGATATTCTCAATTACTGAAAATCGCTTGTTTACAGCTAGTATTTATTAATTTTGGGATCAAAATGAGAACAAAAGTTTGTGCTTTTGAAAAAGAAGTGCCTTTATAAGTACAACATAGTAGTATCAGGAAGGGTACCCAGTCTACCGAATTGGAGCTGGCCATTCTAATTTCCTCCTTTTTGAAGAGCTTTTGGATAGAAAAGCCACTTCCGTTTTCAAGACATGTTTGATTTATTTTTAGTCTTCTGACTTCTACGCGTCTTCTATCATGTGACCAAACATCTTCTATGATGTGGTCTTCCGGAAGAGGAAGCGGCCAAATCGCATGGGCCTCAAGATTCTTGGCTAAACATATCTAATCATAAACCTTAAATAGCAGACTTTGATTTCCAGAAATGACCCAGGCTTTACCCTTTCCTAAACATCAAGATTCTAGACTGTTCAGGACTGTTTAAAAGCTGATGCAGACAACAGAATGGATATTGATAAAGATATAATATGTGACTCAGAAAATATTGAGGTAAAAAGAGGAAATGCTGGTTATAAGCATTTTTTTTACTTTGTCTAAGTGTGCTGCATCAAAAGGGAAAGGAAAGGTTGGGAAAATTTAACTGATAAACTCTGCCATACAATCCAATTAAGCAATAATTTAGCTTTAAACAATTAATTGGTATTTTATTCCAGGAAAAAAATCAGTTACACAAAAACCATAAAGACATACATCAAGAGCGAAAAGTAGATTTAGACAAGAATCATTTGCCAACAAATTTTGGCCACAGTAAAAAACAAGAGTGCCATGGTCACAATATACGCCGCCCCAGAGACTAAGTTTTAAGGGGGCATAACTCAGGCAAAAATCAATGAACCATAAAATCCTTCCTTCATGCACATCTACCAATTGAGGTGATAACATTGACCAAGTTTCAAGAAGATCCAGCCAGAAACTTAGGAGGAGTTGCGTTGACAAGAAAAGTGGACGGACGTACGGACGGATGGACGGACGGACAGACGGAGAAGATGACGCCAATATTACGTCCGCCTCCGGCGGCGTATAATGATAAAAAGTACATGCAGTTGCAGAGAAAGTGTAGAATAGAAGGAAATAAACAGAAAAAATGTTTATAATCATGGTTATACACAGAAATCTTCCCTCTATATTGCTTTACCTACCAAGTGCAGAGGTTTTACCTACATTATAACAAGAGTTTTATAATGGTAATCATGTTACATAGAAACTGAAGCTTTGGTTTTATATCATAGTAATTGATATGTAAAAACTGAGAAAAATACAACTTAAACACAACAAGACAACTTTATGCTCTCTCTCTACAAATATAGATTTAAGTTGTGCCAAGTAATATATAAACAACAACCACACAACAACAATTTTTCAGCTTTATATCTAATTTAGTTATAAAGTGTTTCATTCATGTTTACTCCATGTTTTAACCCATTCCCAAACGACAAAATTTTGGAGTAACCCAAATTAGATGCTACTAGAGACAACAAAATCGATGTTGTCAAGGAGAGGTTTTGTGTACAAAATGGCACAGAAAATATTGAGGCAAAAGGAGAATGTGCTGATTATCAGCACTTTCTTCTTTTGTCTCATTGTTTTCCCAAGCATTTTCTATAAAAGATGTCAAAACCAGGTCTTGGTTGGGAAAAGGTTAAAATCATACAGATGAGGCTCCAATTTTACGCGTAGAATATGTTTAAAAACGAAAATATTTTTGTATAAAATATGTGAAGTGTTTTAGATAGGCTAATAGACATGAAAAATTCTCTTTTTTACTTTTTGCTTAGATCCAATGCTAATTTATACACTTCAACAGTTAAAAAAAAAAAAATTCTGCAATAAAGACATACCAATTCTGGACTCTAGTTCAGTGAAGTAATCTCTCACATTGATAGAAAACTCCTCCATGAATACAGTGTTCTTGGTTACAAAAACATTCTGGCTGTCAAATGGTTGTTCTACACAATTCTATAAACAGAAAATATTAAGTTATAGCTAAACAACAAAAAAACAGACTCTAGCTCAATGAAATCACATTGATAGAAAACTCCTCCATAAATTCATGTACAGTATTCTTGTATGAATTGAAATCAATTCCTGTCAGTAAATGGAAATATTTGTGACCAGCAAATCTTCATTTTTTCATCGGTTTGTGTATTCCACAGACTTTCACTAGATCATTAATACTAGATATTGTGAAAATGATTATCATATACAAAGTTCTCACCTGGAAAATCATTCCATCCAGAAGTTGTCCCTCTAATTTCATGATCAACTTTTCGAATGGCCTGAGTTGGTCTTCTGATGTACCAAACTTTGTAGGGTCTCTTCTTACTGACTTGATCATTCTGGAAAGTGGCAGAATTTATTCTTCAAATAGATATCAGAATTCAAGGTTCCTAATGACAGTTCAGAATGAAAAACCTTTTCGTCGAAAGAATTTCATAATTATACATGTACCATAAATTTTATTGTATGCATTATCTTTTTTACTTAGGCAATTATAAAGCAAAGACTGGTTATGGTTTTGAGAACCTTAAAATCTATTCAAGCAACAATTAATCCAAAGCAGGTGGGTGCTTAATTTTCTTGTAAAAAGGCAATTAATTTTCTTGTGAATTGTGATTTTAATCTGTTACAAGAATGGTACAATGACTGCTTTGGAAAACATTGTGGAAAATGAAGAAATTGCTTGTCACAAGCAATTTCTTCATTTCCCACAATGTTTTCTATCAGAAAGACCAACAAGAGCTGTCCGAAGACAGCGCGCTCAACTTTCTACATTGCTTAGTATAAAGGGGGCATAACTCCAAATAGAGTGGTCCCAGGGTCATGGGCCCTGATAGTAAGGTAGAGGGTGTGATGGTGAATAAGTATTCCAAGTTTGGGTTGAATCCCTTTGATAGTATGGAAGTTATTGATGTTTGAAAAAACTTTAACCTTTGTTGCAACGCCGACGCCAACGCCGACGCCCGGGTGACAGTATATGCTCTCATTTTCTTCGAAAAGTCGAGCCAAAAAATATAAAAATTTCATTCACTTGATATTGTTGTCTTTGAATTTGGACAAGTCTAAAATGTTGCTGTCTTGTTATAGGTTAACTCAGAATTCTTTCTCGTAAATAATTTCCGTTTCGTTCTTAAATGAGATGTTATTGCGCATGTGCAGATCAGTGATTTGCTAATGGCAGACAATTAAAGCCGCCCACTTGAAAGTTGTTAATTAAATGCACAGCTCTTCGAGTTATTAGTTGAAATTAAAATTTCATTCACTTGACACTGTAGTCTTTGAATTTGGACAAGTCTAAAATGTTGCCATCTCGTTATGGGTTAACACAGGCTTACCTTTTATAGAGAGTCCAATGATCTATCAAGGTACCATGAGTATTTATCAACTCATCTAGAGTAATCAGTACACCTAGAACATCTCCCAAATGTTCAAAAACAGTCTGTAAATAGAAATAATTTACTTTTATTATATACATGTATAAGACCATATAAATTATTGTAGTAGCTACTAAATTTCTTTTTACATATACAACAGCTTATCTTTTTTTAAGATTGTCTGTTAAAATTTGAGTTAATATTCCTTTGACCCTTTCCCAAACAACACCATTTTAGGGTGATCCATTTCAAAAATTGCAACAAATGACAAAATGGATATTATTAAAGACAGGAATTGTGTAAAATATGGCACTGAAAATATTGAGACAAAAGGAGAAACTGCTGGTTATCAGCAGTTTCTTCTTTTGTTTCAATGTTTTCCCAAGCCTTTCCTATTAGGGACGTCAAAACCAGGTCTTGTTTGGAAAAGGGTTAACCCATTGGCATTACCAAACAAAATTTTTTTAGCCTAGTCCAAACTCATAGGTGTTGCAGATGACAAGTTCCATTGAACAAAATTTCAATTTTTGGGGTCTTTCTTGGTAGAAAACATTGAGGGAAATGAAGAAATTGCTTGTCACAAGCAATTTCTTTGTTTTCCTCAATGTTTTCCCAAAGCCTTTATTTTGTGGGGCGTCCAAAAGTGTCAATGTGTGGGAAAGGGTTAAAATTTGGGTTAATCTTCCTTTAACAAGTTGAATCATTGTAGTATAGACCTACACAAACCAACTTAGCCATTGTGTAAAAACCAGTATTGTGTTCTGCAACATACAAATACAGATGCAGAGACAACTAAAATTCATCCTTACCTGGAAGTGAACATCAGACACATCAATCAGTTGTTTACCACCTCTGAAAGAAATTGAAGTAAATTAGTTTCTAGGCAAGAAACCATGTACACAATGTGTATGAAATTCCTATGTACTCATAAAAAAGTTTTGTTATAAATCAATGAAATTTACATATGAGACATTGTTTTTAATTTACATACTCATTTCTTTCATACCAGATAACAAAATTTTTTACTGGGTCAATAGAAAGCTGTCCTAAGCAAAACAGATTTTGATAAAAAAAAGCATTTGTGAACAACATAGCTTATCAACATTTTCTTCTGTTGTCTAAATGTTTTCCTTGAGCCTTTTACATTAAGGAAACCAAAATCAGGTCTTATCTGGAAAGGAGTTATGGATAAGAAAATATTGGAATTATGGAAATACAGCAGAACTTCAAATACTAACCTTCCTAGACTATAGAGACATGAGAGTTGTTGGACAACATTCTTAACAACATCATAGCATCTCTGGACAAAGCAGTACAATTCCTGAAAAGCAGAAACAGTGCATTTGTAGCTTAGTTTGTTCCCCTTCTTCTACACCTCCTCTGACTCTCCTTCTTCATACACTTTACCAAATACATGTACATGTGAGCCTATTTTTTACATCTTTAATATATGAACATAATATGAAAAGAAGAAATTGCTTGTTGTGAGAAGCAATTTCTTCTTTTTTAAGTGTTGTTGTTTAATTAACCCTTTCCCAAACAAGACCTGATTTTGATGTCCCTAATAGAAAAGGCTTGGGAAAACATTGAAACAAAAGAAGAAACTGCTGATAACCAGCAGTTTCTCCTTTTGTCTCAATATTTTCTGTGCCATATTTTACACAAATCCTATCTTTAATAACATCCATTTTGTCATTTGTGGCAGTTTTTAAAGTGGATCACCCTAATTTTTTGCAGTTCGGGAAAGGGTTAAAGTAATTGATTTTTAGATTCTGATATAGTAAACCAATATTAACTTGGGACAACTTTATTTTTGTCGCCCGTTGGTTAAGTCTGATAGTTGAGTGAGAATACATTGCCAAAGTAAGGGAATTGACCCTTTACCAAACGACAGAATTTTAGGGTCGTCCATCTTGAAAAATGCTGCAGACGGCAAAATCTATGTTTTTTAAGACAGAATTTGTGAAGAAGAAAGCACAGAAAATATTAAGGCAAAAGGAGAAACTGCTGGTTATCAGCAGTTTCTTCTTTTGTATCAGTGTTTTCCCAAGCCTTTTCTAATAGGGACGTCAAAACCAGGTCTTGATTGGGAAAGGGTTAAATATGCAGATGTCAATGGTAAATCTGGGAGTACTATAATTTTCAATTTTTTTTGTCAAAAATAGGGTTTATTAAAGATAAATGTACCTGTAACAAAGGGATCATTCGTCCAATCTGTATCTGAGCTTCTCCTTCTTCTAAACCTTCCTCCGGCTCCCCTTCCCCGTAAAAACTGATGGCGTTGTAAAACTTGGTCTCTGCCTCGCGTTTTAGAGCCTCCAACTCTCCACACAGAGCAGCCAGTACAGTGATGATCTTGTTAAGTATCTTGTTGTCTGTCTTGATCAATTGTAGCATTGTAGTTTGTTCATAGGGCAGGAACTGAAATAAACAAAAGTGTCAAAGATATCTTGAACCTTAATTGGCATTACAAAAATGAAAAAGAACCTTTAGTTTCTTGCGCATGCGTCGGAAAACTTCACACACATTTCTTGGATCTCACAATTTTTAACAATCTTTGCACATTTTCTTTGCTATTGCACAATTTTTCTGCACAGTGGTGGTAAGTTATGGAATAAACTAATCTTATTTACAGGAATCTTGCTAATAAACAGCTTCCCAACCTAAAAATCACCAATTTGAACTTGGTGACAGCTACTCACGAAGCACTTCCGGTCATCCGAATATATGGCAACTATGTACTTTAGTGCCTGTTTGTCATGTTTATTTCTCATTACTGTCTGCCTAACAAACAAAAATAGTAAAGCAAGCCAAAATGATGAGTTTGCATTCAGCATCTATAACAGAAGTAACATCATGTCTGCTTCAGTCAAGCAAAAGTCGGAAGCACAGGCTGTCCTCTCCGCAACCAAGAAAATTCGTCCAACTAGGCCAGTAAAATGTAAGTTGTCCCTCCTATATATTTTCTGTCTTTTGGCCTTACAGGCATCAGATATAGAACTTAACCCAGGACCTGCCAATAATACCATCCCTCAATACCCCTGTGGAAAGTGCAGCAGTGAGGTATCCTGGAGTCACAAAGCCATCCTCTGCGATAACTGTGACCAATGGTTTCACGTCGACTGCCAAGGGATAGGTAACCAGACATATGAGAGACTTTCTGAATCATGTTTTAGCTGGTATTGCCAAAGCTGCGGTAGCTGCAATCATGCCACTTCTCTTGAAGTCTCGCTTGATTCACTCAATGATAGTAATATTTACAGTACTCTTGATACCACAAATTCGTTACATGAGATCAGTAATTCCATTAATTGCTCCCATCTCTCCTCGAGCACCCCTCACCATGAACCAAAAAATTGCCCTAAGCCAAAGGCGTCATCTACTCCAAATCATAAAAGTAATACAACTAGTCGACCAAGAACAAACCAAACTAAACCCCTACCCCAAAAACGAATCACAGTTGTAAATATAAACTGTAGATCCATTAAAAATAAAGTTCCTGACCTCCATCAAATGATTGAACAGGTCAAGCCAGACATACTCTGCCTCACGGAAACATGGCTCAAACCAGATATCCACACTAGTGAGATATTCCCTGATAGCCTGGGATATGCTACCTACCGTGACGACAGGGTAGAAGGCCAAGGAGGAGGAGTTTTAATTGCTATAGCAAAATCCCTGTTGAGCCAAGAGCAGCCAGATCTTAAATCAAACTGCAACATCTGTTGGGCAAAGATAGTCATTGATGGTTCCCGGGACATATACATTGGCTCTTACTACAAGCCAAATGAAAATGACAAAGAGTCCCTAAACCAGCTTTGGCTTTCCTTACAGAAAGTCCCAAAGAATGGGATAATATTACTTGCAGGAGATTTCAACATGCCTGGTATTGAATGGGAATCTGAAACTATAAAAAGTGCATGTAAATTCAAGGACATGTACGAGAGTTTCTTGGAAGAAATTGTCAACCACAACCTAGAGCAAGTCGTTAAAATCCCCACAAGAAATACCAATGTCCTAGATCTTCTTTTCACCAACCTCCCTGCCAGTGTTTCCAATGTTAAACCTTTACCTAGTTTAGGCAACTCTGATCATGAAGTAATATTCCATGAATTGTGCATAAACAGAGGAAGACCAGCTCAGCCTATAAGAAAAATTCTTTGCTACAGTAAAGCAAACTGGGCAAAAATGAAGGCAGAATTGACAGAATTCTGCAGGAAATTCCTAAATACTAACCACTCTGACCCAAACATGGCCTGGAATGAATTCAAACACGAGTTACACAGAGTCTGTGATTGCTACATTCCTACCAAAACAACAAAGCATAAGATAAACCTACCCTGGATAACCATTGACATCAGGAGATTAATTAACAAAAGAGACAAACTTTACTCTAAACTTAGAAAGAGAAATATGATACCTACCTCTGATCAGAAATATAAAAACCTTAAAGCCACCATCCAAAGAAAAATCCGTAAAGCATATTGGTCTTACTTAGAATCTGTAATCTTCTGCGATGAATCACAGCCAGGACGAAATAAAAAGTTTTACAGCTTTATCAAACGTACCAAGTCGGAAAATTGTGGGATAGCCCCCCTAAAGTCTGAAGGAATTACATATACCAAAGCCAAGGATAAGGCAAACATACTGAATAATCAGTTCGAATCAGTATTTTCTAAACCAAAGCCCCTAAGTTTACGACAGATTTGCAAGAATACACTCAGCCAGCCTACCTATCAAATGCCAGATATAACTATAACAGAAGAAGGAGTCAACAAACTTTTAAAGGGATTAAACCCCAATAAAGCCTCGGGACCTGACCAACTATCCCCACGTCTCCTCAAAGAGCTTCATAGCCAAATCTCCCCAGTTCTTACTGAGATCTTTAAGCTCTCATTGACAAGTGGCACTGTCCCTGATGATTGGCGACACGCAAATATTGCACCTGTTTATAAAAAAGGCCCCAAATCCAAAGCCAGTAATTACAGGCCTATATCCCTAACGTGTATAGCCTCAAAACTACTTGAACATATCATTGTTTCAAATCTCATGACCTTTTTCGACAAACATAACATACTCAGTCCATACCAACACGGTTTTCGTTCGAAACGCAGCTGCGAAACTCAACTCTTAAGTTTTTCCCAGGAAATATTTGATAATCTGGAGCAAGGACAGCAGACGGATGTCATCGTCATGGATTTTTCCAAGGCGTTCGATAAGGTGGACCATCACAAACTCATCCACAAACTCAACAGACTGGGAGTAAACAAACAGGTATCTACCTGGATAAGCTCTTTCCTGAGAAATCGAAGCCAACAGGTTGTTGTTGAAGGCGAGTTTTCAAACAGACTTCCAGTGCTGTCTGGGGTCCCACAGGGTTCCGTCTTAGGACCCTGCCTATTTCTCGCCTACATCAATGACCTTCCGGATACAGTTAAAAGTAGGACTAGGCTATTTGCAGACGACACGATACTATACCTCACCATAAAAGGACTGACTGACGCGACAGACTTACAAGACGACCTACGGAAGCTGGAACAGTGGGAGCGGGACTGGGAAATGGAATTTAATCCAGACAAATGCGAAGTATTACGCATTACCCGCAAAAAAAATCCTTTCATCTATTCCTACTGTCTCCATAATAAAATTCTAAATTCCGCTGACACAGCAAAGTACCTTGGTGTAACCCTCTCCAAAGACATGACATGGACGAACCACATACATAACATTACAACTAAAGCCAGAAACTCACTAAGATTTATCCGTAGAAATGTAAGAACAAGTAACAAACAAGTAAAAACATCAGCCTATCTCACATATGTCAGACCACAAGTAGAGTATTGTTCAGTCATTTGGAGCCCATGGCAAAAACATCTTATTTACAAACTAGAGAGTGTTCAGCGAGCAGCAGCCAGATATGTCTGTAACAATTTTAGCTACCACAGCAGTGTCTCTCAGATGTTAGGTAACCTTGGATGGACCTCATTGGAAAGCAGAAGAAACCTTGCCTCTCTCACCATGTTATATAAAATCCAAAATAATCTTGTCTATGTAGATCACAATCACCTTCTCCCAACTCGAAACCTTAATTATCTGATTCCCCAATCTAGAACCCAGTACCACCAAAATTCGTTTTTCCCAAGAACCATACGATCATGGAACAGTCTTAGAACTGAGGTTAAATCTAGTCCCAGCCTTAACACCTTTAAGGAAAGGCTGGTGACACCACAGCCCTAATTCATACAATTCTTGTTTTTAATCCTGCACTTCTATTATCTTTTATCTTTCACACCTTGATCCAGGTCCTTTTACTATTATCTTTTAACTTTGCACTTAATATTTTACTAACAAAGTTTCTCCTGACAAGCGCCTCCCAGTTATAATCAAAGTTGATTGATGGGGAGTAAACAGTAGATGTAGATGTTACCTTTGATCAGGTTATACATCACAGGTACATTACATTTTAGAACAAGATTCTTTTCAGGATAAGTCCTAATGCATGGAGATCAACAGTACATAAAAAAAATTGTTACTAATTTCATGAGGAATTCCAAAAATGGATTACAGAGCTATCAATTTGGTACACCTTTTGACTTTATTAAACCCTTCTTCAAACAAGACCAGGCTTTCATGTGACATGTCCCTGAAGGAGAGAGGATCAGAAAACATTGTAGGAAAAGAAGAAAATCCTATTTGTCCCCAGTTTCTCCTTTTCCCTTAAATGATTTTGTGCTATAATTTACACAATTCAATATTCATCTATGTACCTATTGTAATAGCCAGGTCGTAGTCGAAGACTGTAATATCCGGATATAGGTGCACTTGCATAAACAAGATCGCTATTTACGTCCAAACCAGCATTTTGCGATCTCATCCGGGTATAGGAAGTTAGATTAATGTTTTCACTTACGAGGCAGCATAGATTTATGTGTTGACAACCCATATCTTAGCCGTAATCGTGATCGCCAGCATTGTTTTTCTTCGAATTGGCTCCGGCCATTTTCCGGTCTATTCGTTGTCAAGAACGCTGGCGTAGGGAATTTGTCATCTTTGCAGCAAGCAATATTTTAGCATTTGTTAGTGTCGAAACGGATAATATTTGGGTTGATAAGTGATTTTGTGTATATTTTATGCCATGTTTTAGTTGTTTTTGATACGTGATTGTAATGCTGCCGACGAACTATTTTGTCGCGTAATGCTGCTGATGGGGCCGAATGCTGGCGATACGTTTCGATCGTTCTACTCGGATAATCGGGTCATGCGAATTATATGATTTAGGACGTTAAAACACAGAGAATATTTCCTTGTACATCCCTTTCCTGTTACTTTAGGGGATTTCTGTTCATAAACCTATGCTGTTGGCCTTGACCGAATCACTCATTCCGGCCGGCTCAGCCGAAACGGAATGGAGGATTCTGATTGGCTAAGGACTTCGCCAGCATCGCCAGCATCCAATCGCCTATAAAAGCGCTGAGCCGAGAGCGTTCCACATCAATTGCTCGGACGGCATCAACAAGTCAGCATGGGAGAATAGAAATGATCTTCAACCAACAAAGCCTTTAGAGGCTAAGAGTCAACAATGAGCTTCTTTTCATCAATAGTTTATTGAAAGACCAACAAATAGAATCATCAATGAGTAGAATAGAAACGCCGTCGTCTGTAGCAATTGGTCATGCCCCCTTTTAAGCTTCTGAAAAGTACTGTTTGTTTATTTTACATGGAGAAACTATAGAAAAGAGTAATTTAACAATGATTTTAATACTTTGATTCAATCTTGTGTTTTGTATTTGTCCCCTCCTTTTTAACCAGTTAGTCAACAGAAGCAGAACATTGTTATTTGTAGTCGACCAGCCAAATCAACTCAGCCATCACATCCTGACAGATAGAGAAAGAAACGGCTGGTTGGTTACAATTTTGGTGTCAGAAGTAAAGGATAAGAAAACTTCAAATTTTAACATTCTACCTTGCTGCATGTTCAAAAATTATTTGAAATAGTCAGTGACCATAAAGAAATACTTTCATAGTAGGAAAAGCTTATTTTCATCATCATAGTAGATCTACCTTATTATTCATTATGGCCTCCCCAGACCCTGAAATTTCTTTCAATTTACCAGACCCTGAATCATCACAGCATGGAAATGATGTTAGTGACATAGAAGATGAGAATGATGACATCAACACTCCAACGAGACCTTTTTCGCCTCATCATGATGAATTACAAGACACAACACATAGAGAATCATCATGCAATGACACGCGACAAGTTCATTTTCGCGATGAACATCATTCATATCAGCACAACATGAATAATTGCCACAATTATACATGTCAGAATAGATCTAGTTCACACAATACACATTTTGACCAGGGTGACATTGACAATTCACACACAACTAGACATTTTGAACAATTGTCATCATTTAGACATCTACATTCTTTTAAGCCTGATACATATGATGGTAGCAGCAATTTTGAGCAGTACCTCTCACACTTTGAGGACTGTGCAGAACTATCTGAATGGGATTCTAGGACGAAAGTCCTGATCCTAGCGACAAGTCTTAGGGGATCGGCCAGAACTTTCTACATGAATTTGTCAGAGTCTGAGTGTCGGCATTATAAGACGCTAGTAACTAGATTGTCTGATAGGTTTGGTTTCAGTAGCAAAAGCCAATGTCTTTGGCTCAGCAAATTTGAAAACCGACACAGGATTAGAGGCGAAAGTATCTTTTCTTTAGGAGATGATCTTCTTCAGCTTTCCCAAAAGGCATTTATTGACTTTGATCGGTCTTCTCAAGAACGTCTGGCCTTAAATCAGCTCTATAAATTGGTTGGCCCTGAAATGAGATGCAGATGTATGGATAGAAATTGTACCACAATAAATGAAGCTGTGTTGGAAATTGAAAGGTACGAGTCTATCCTAGGAAACCAAATCATTAGAGCAACTAATATAAGTGAAGACAGAGATCAGCAGTCTGATCTTGGTGCAACATTAAAACGCATTGAGGATAGACTTGATAAAATGGAATCTAGGTCCCAAATGAATGTCCAGTCTTTGAACAGAGGTCCAAAGGCCTGTTTTGGATGTAAATCACTTGAGCATCTGTGGAAATCTTGCCCATTTAATCCAAACCTAGGTGTGCAAGAATTTTCCGAACAGTAAAATGAGATTTCAACATTCCTGTAGATAGAAATCAACCGCCTGCCTTTTTTTTTGTTATTGTTATTGTTGTTGAAAACTTAAAGAATGTTGTTGTAGGCTTGTATTTGGAAGTGTTGAGATGAAGAAGCCTAATCAACAGTTAGAATTGTTTTAGTTATTTAAGTGTGGCAAATGTACCTTTGCATAGCCATATTCTGTCCAGCTATTTCTTTCCCCTTGACTCAATACCCGTGTTATGGTAGTTTGAAGAATTGTCAACACCCCTAGAACTTCACATCAACTATTCATCACCTGAAAAGAAGAATACTGGTTATAGACAACATCGATGATCCAACATCCGTGGAAATAGCTACAGGGAGAGTTATTTTGTTGTAGGCTAAGGGTCTCTCTTATTGGAATGATGTAAGAGAAGTCAAGCAGTGGTTATTTTTAGTTAACGTGTATTTTTGGACCATTTGGATGTCGCGCATCCTGAGTAATGAGGGAGGATTGATCACCCGTCCCACGATTTACTCAATGTGGGGTCAACTTTTATTTTATGTTTATTTTTGGAGATGAAGAACCACGAGAGAGGCTTGGGCTTAGAGTACATCTATCATGATTGAGATTGCTGCAACAATGAATAATGGGTTAGCTACTTCTAATGATAACTTGGTGGAGTAAGACTGCTAGACATATTGGCGGGTTCCGATATGGGCTGATGCAGTAGTTGTGAGTTGAGAAATGACCAGCATATTTCCTGTTGAACAATTTTTCCTATTAGATCACCTGTCAGGTGTTATCGACTGCTCCTACGCTAAACCTCAATAGGCAGTCGATTCGATCCATCCAACTTGGGAAGTCGATTCGATCCAGCCAACTTGGGAAATCGATTCGATTCATACGATTTGGGAAGATAACCGATGAACCTACCATGAGCCATGATGAACCGATCCAGGGTGATGTTTCGCTACCATACCATTACCATACCAACCAGGAAGCCAGAACCAATCCATTCGAGTATGAAGGACATACATAGACTCTGAAATCAAGTGGAAGAAAATTGATGATGTGCATATTTAGGGAATATGAATTGTGATTTTCTTAAGATTTAGTGACTATGTAATTGAGCCTTTCAGTGTAATATGGATTATTATAGTGAATTATTTTGAATTTAAAAGTGTAAGTATAGTAAATTATCCAAAGTGGTAAATTTAATAGTGCTAATTTGAAGTGACTGAACTGTTCCAGTGCTGAATTCTTACTTTTCCAATCCAATGTGGACTTTTCGAGGACTGTGCGTTTTACTAATTGAACCAATTAGTGTTACATTTTGTGATAAATATTTGTAATATTCATGTTTTTAAGCTAAGTAAGTAATATTAATCTATAAGTCGTTATGCACTTACTCCATCTACGATGTGGAAACTTCGGGAGAAGTTTGTATATTAAGGTGGGGGAAGTGTAATAGCCAGGTCGTAGTCGAAGACTGTAATATCCGGATATAGGTGCACTTGCATAAACAAGATCGCTATTTACGTCCAAACCAGCATTTTGCGATCTCATCCGGGTATAGGAAGTTAGATTAATGTTTTCACTTACGAGGCAGCATAGATTTATGTGTTGACAACCCATATCTTAGCCGTAATCGTGATCGCCAGCATTGTTTTTCTTCGAATTGGCTCCGGCCATTTTCCGGTCTATTCGTTGTCAATGTAGCGGGAGCTGTTTTACATTAACTTCAGTCCTTTGATTTGAGTGGTTATTTTTAACTTTACATAGTAGTACATGTACAACAGTGTGTATTTGAGTATAATCCAGCTACTATAACTACACATGACTTTATTTACCAGAGTTTCTTTTCTAGTGTTAGACTGATTCTGATGCACATCTTTACGTTTTCTGATCTTATAAATCACGTAGTTAGTTTATCTGAGCTTTTATAAGTCCCTAGAACATCCAGTCTTAAATTTTAGTCTTATGTAAACATTTGTCATTTTATAGTGAGTGTACTATACACTCAGTCTGCATGCTTTTCATGTTTTCTACCCTAGCTCTGGGCCTATATAAGGCATGATTTTTCTACATTCTGCCCCAGTTGCTTGAAGGCTCTAAAGGTAGATCTTACCTACAGCAAACAAGACTGAGCACTTTTGACTCTTTCTTTCTCTTTCTGTCTTTTCTATAATCATTTTCATATAGCCATTTTCATTTAATTTTTGGGATGTAAAATCTTGGTTTTTGTTGAAAAGATCTAAGTATAATAAAAAGTAAACTAATTTCTTTCTTGTGTTCACTGTATCCCGAAAGAACCTGGGAACCTGGCTAGGCCGGTTACATTTTTGGTGCCGTGACCAGGATACAGTGATTACACTTATCACTTTTTGAAACATTTAGAGAAAAGGAGTTTTTGGTACTTTTGATTTAGAAATCTATCATTTGTTTTTCATCCGTTTATTTCAATTGCTTTCAAAGCCAAATATGGCTGAAGGCTACCCTTTCAATTTAGATCCCTCAATTTTACATATTAAGACAGAAAGTGCACCTACTCATGTAGAATATCAAACTATACATGATAGTAATTTCACTTTACCTAGAAATACTGAACCTTCTTTTAAACAGAGCACTAATCTGTCATTTAATAACCATCAACAGCATGGTGCAAATAACTTGCCTTTCCATTCTCAGTTGCAAGCCAGTATGCCTTCACAAGCGCAAATGCTTACGAATCCCTTGTCTCAGAGGAGAGCAAAAGAGCCTAACACTTTTGACGGCAAATCGTCTGACTGGCGGGACTATTTAATTCATTTTGAGTGTGTAGCAACTTGGAATGGGTGGGACAATTGTGAAAAAGCACAGCAGTTGATAATGAGCTTAAGGGGGTCTGCACAAAAACTTCTTAGTGAGATTTCTAGAGAACATCTCTTAGATTTCAATCAACTTAAACAACTTCTTGGTAGACGTTTCGATCCTGTCGAACGTGAAACTGCATTTAGGTGTGAATTTAGAAATAGGAAACAACAGAAACAAGAGTCTGCTTCTGATTACGGGTATGCTTTACAAAGACTTTGTCTGCAAGCTTTCCCTCATATTGATCCTGAAGCTAGAGAAATATACTTAGTCGATCAGTTTATTTATGGGTTAACTCGTCCAGAACTTAGGAGTCATATACAATATCGTCACCCAAAGACAGTTGATACAGCCATAGCTTTAGCTGTTGAATTTGAAGCGTTTGAAAGTTCTCATGGGATCTTAAGAAAACCTCACTTTGAACATGATAGACAAGTTAGTTCCATTAAGACTGCAGATGATAGCCAGGATAAAGGTCGTCTTAGTAGATCTGATAGCACTACACTGCATGATATTGCTAAAATGTTACAGGAGCTTTCACTCACTATTAAAAGGTCGAGAAGTTCAAGGTCAAGGTCAAATAGTAATGATAGGAAACGCAATCCAGAATGTTATAACTGTCATAAAAGGGGTCATATTGCTGCATCATGTCCTTTAAAGCAGGAAAACTAGAACTGACTGGTCTTAAGCCCGAAGTTCCGGTCAAATCAAGCGTAAATAAAAATGGGCTAAAGAGTAAATTCAAATTAAAGCAGGATAGGACTTGTCATTTCACAAAATTGGTCCTGAATAACTCTATTTGTCAAGCACTTGTAGATTCTGGTTCATCTAGTACTATAATTGCGAAGGATGTTTTGACACGCCTTCAAATAAATGATGAATTGATTAATAAAGACACTATTAACTTAACAGCAGCAAATGGTACTGAAGTTAAAGTTTATGGTAGAATCAAGTTAGAGTTTGAAATTGACAGTGAACCTTTTGAGTACGAATTTCTGGTAGCTGATCTTGATAACTTAGACTGCATTCTTGGAAATGATTTTCTCGAGGACTTTGACATTTCAATCAAATTTGGAAAAGGAGTCATGCAAATAGGTAAACACAAAATCAAACTTGAGAGGCAGAGTAAAACAAGAGTTTGCAGGATTAAGATAAATGAATCTGTCACTATACCGCCGAATACTGAAGTTACTACTTCTGGGTCGTTAGGTGGTCACATGTCAAAAGATAGCATTATGTTTGAACCTTATAAAGCTTTAAACAAGAGAGGACTTATACTTTGCAAGAGTTTAATTAATACAGAAAAAGGGGAAATTCCCCTGTCACTAATCAATTGCACGGAGGCACCTATTAAGATTAAACAAGGTACTTATGTAGGGTCTTTACAAAAGGCAGAAGTGATCACACAGATAACACCTGAACAAACTTGTGATGCATCTAGAAAACTTCCTGAAACTCTTCAACCCTTACTTGATGAAGCATCTGCTTCTCTTAACTATACAGAAATACAAAAGGTTGAGAACTTGTTACTAGAATTTCAAGATATATTCACTGATAACTCAGGTAAAATCACCCAAACAACTTATGCTGAGCATACAATTGATGTAGGAGATGCAAAGCCTATCAAGATACCTCCACGTAGATTACCCTTTGAACAAAGAGACATTGTTTCGGATGAAATCAATAAAATGTTAAAGGATAATATAATTGAACCTAGTGATAGCCCATGGGCATCACCAGTTGTCTTAGTCAAGAAAGCTGACAATTCTATTAGATTCTGCATTGATTATAGGAAATTAAATGCTATTACTAAGAAGGATGCCTATCCACTTCCTAAAATAGGTGAAGCATTAGATACCCTTTCATCTTCCAAATTTTTCTGTACTTTAGACTTAGCCTCTGGGTATTGGCAAATACCCATGGCAAAGGAACACAAACAATTCACTGCTTTTAGTACACATTGTGGGCTACATCAATTCCGGGTCATGCCCTTTGGTCTTTGTAACGCCCCAGCAACTTTCGAACGTCTCATTGAGAAAGTGCTATTTGGATTGCAGTGGGAGAAGTGTTTGTGTTACTTAGATGACATTATTGTCTTTGGAAAATCTTTTGAGGAAACCTTTGAAAACCTTAGGCTTGTTTTTATCAGGTTTAGGGATGCCAATTTGACATTAAAACCGAAAAAGTGTCATTTGTTCAAAACCTCAATTGAATATCTAGGTCATACTGTCTCTAGCGAAGGTATCTCTTGTTCTCAGGCAAAGATAAAGGCTGTGTTAGAATGGCCTGTGCCTACCAACAAGACAGAAATGAGAAGTTTTCTGGGGTTGATAAACTATTATAGACGTTTTATCAAAGATTTAGCTGCAATTGCATATCCTCTTACTAGTCTCACACAGAAATCCAGAAGCTTCATTTGGACTCAGGAATGTCAGGAAAGTTTTGATAAGCTTAAGAACCTGTTGGTTTCTGCTCCAATTCTTGCCTATCCAGAAAGAGAAGGTCAATTTATTCTTGACACAGATGGTAGTAAATTTGGCATAGGTGCTGTTTTGTCTCAGATGCAGGATGGTGAAGAGCGTGTTATTGCATATGCCAGTAAAACCCTCAACAAGGCCCAACAACGTTATTGTACAACGTTTCTAGAATTATTGGCTGTTGTAACTTTTGTCCGACACTTTCGTCAATATCTGTGGGGAAGAAATTTCTTGGTTCGAACTGATCATGCATCTTTGATTTGGTTAAGAAATTTCAAGGATCCAGAAGGGATGATCGCAAGATGGTTGTCAGTTCTTGAGACTTATGATTTCACTATCCAACATCGGAAAGGGGCTTCCCATGGTAATGCTGATGCTTTGTCAAGGATTCCGAGGCGTAAATGCAAAAGGACAGACTGTCCTGAGTGTCAGGCTTTATGTTGTGAAGGAAGTAATTCTGATCAATTTCCTGCTGATTCTTTGTCGGTGTTCTCACTTAGTCAGGATGGTGGAGCATCTGCCGAGTCGAATTGGGTAGACAAATGGTCACTTGATGAGATTAGAGAACTACAAAATGATGATAAAGTTACAAAGTGTGTTTTGCATTTGAAATCTTTGTACCAAGATAAACCTCCTAAACAGGAATTGAAGCAATACTCTTTCAAAGTTAGACTTCTTTGTGATTTGTGGCAGTCAATTGTGGTCAGAGATGGCGTTCTTTTCCGTCACTATGTATCTACGGATGAATATTCTTCTGATCAACTTAAACTTGTTGTACCTACCAGTATGCAATCGGAGATTTTTGAAATGCTACATTGTAGCAGGTCTGCTGGACATCTTGGAAGGGATCGTACTTTGAAATCCATCAAAAGTAGATTTTATTGGCCTTGTATGTCAAAGGATATAAGAGCATGGTGTCAAATGTGCGAGTTATGTTGCCGTAGGAAACCTGGTCCTGGTTTGGGTAAATCTCCATTGAGGCAAGATTTGTCATCATATGTTCTTGATAGAATAGCTCTGGATATTCTTGGTCCCCTTCCGCTAACTGTCAACGGGAATGAGTATATCTTGGTAGTAAGTGATTATTTCACTAAATATGCTGAGGCGTATGCTATTCCCAATCACACAGCTTTAACAGTTGCTGATAGATTAGTCACAGATTTCATTTGTAGATTTGGAGTTCCGTCTGTAATCCACTCTGATCAGGGTCGTGAATTTGAATCCCAACTCTTTCAGGAAATGTGTAGACTTCTCGGTATTAATAAGACTAGGACTACGCCATATAATCCAAAATCTGATGGGATGGTTGAACGATTAAACAGGACTTTGCTTCAAATGTTGTCCATTTTCGTGAATGAAAACCATAATGACTGGGACGATCATCTACCCTTTGTTATGATGGCTTATAGGTCTACCTGTCATGATAGTACTTTGTTTTCTCCAAACAAACTTATGTTTGGTAGAGACATACCTCTTCCAGTTGATGTTATCTTTGGTACTTGTCCATCAGATTCTGACAAAGTATGTCCTTCTCAGTATGTAGAGTGGCTTAAACAATCCATGGAAGTTTCTTATGATGCTGCATTCCAGTTCCTTAAGAAGTCAGCTTCTCGCCAGAAAAAGGCATATGACGTTGGTCTAAAGCCTAGGCGTTTTGCTGAGGGTGATTTTGTATGGCGTTGGTATCCTCCGTTAGCAAATCAAAAGCTTGGATTAGGTTGGGTTGGTCCTTATAAGATCCTTCAAAAGGTGACTGATGTTACCTATAGAATTGAGCATTCCGTGAGTAAAAAGTCTCTTGTGGTTCATGTAGATCATCTTAAGGAATATGTTGGTCGTCAAGACTCTTCTGAAATTCCTGGTGATGGGGACAATGATATTTCTGTTGAAGCTCAAGAAACTTTTTATGATCCTGTTGATGATGTTCATGATGCAAGTTCTGCTAATGTTGAAATTACTGAAACACCATACACAACCAGAACAGGGAGAAGGGTTAAACCCAAGCAAATATTTTCACCCTCATAAGTGAGAATTTATTTGTGAATAATTCAGCTGTAAATAGGGAAGTAAATGCCCTAATTAACGATGTGTCCTGATTTCATCCCTAGAACTTCATTTTTCATCAGTCATTTTCCATTTGTTCGCATCATTAATCTCTTCTGTCTTTCCTTTCCTACTTACTGTTCACCTAAAGTTTTAATGTAATAACTTAATTTTCTATTTTCTTCAGTAATTGATTTCTAAGAGAAGTTTAGAATTTAGACTGAATGTTTTGATTATCAGATTTAGATGTAAATTTCGGATAAGGTCATTACCACATGTTGGCAGAGCAAAAAGAGCTAAAAGGCAATGATCAGTCCTTCCTCTTTTTATGATCTGACCTTCATAGAAGCTTAGGAATGGATTTTCCCACGATAGAGTTCATCTCAAGAACTGTAATGTCCGGGCTGAGATATCCATAATTGTTCATCTATTCCTCTTAGTCTTCTCATTCTTCTATCTCTATTCTTCATAAAACTTTTATCTTCAGATGTCACTCGAGATTTTGGACGGAGTGGAAGAGGAAGTTGCTCAGTTCCATGAGGCGGAAAGGCCAGATTGGCCTAACAAACCAACCAGCTGTCCAGTCCCGACTTGCTCGGAGAGAGGCATATTCAATAGTTTCCGTTCCTTTCAAATTCATTGGCAGCACAAACATGAGTCCACCATAAGAATTACCAGATGTCCATCATGTTCTTACAAATCAGCCAGGGAGGACAACGTCAAACGTCATCTGAGTAAGAGACACCATTTGCAGATAACATCCGCTCTACGCGTTGAGGAAGTGCCCAATGAATGCTACATCAACCCAGGAGATGTCCAGCCCTATAAAATGAACCATCGGTCCCGTCTAGCTATGAAACGACGCGCCCAGGCACCAGTGGGGGATGTTCTCGTTCGGGGAGGTGAAGTCTGTAGAGACCAGGTGGCCCAAGACGACGGAACGGTGAAATTCCGGAGAAAGTGACTTTTATGAGCAATTGTGATATATGCGGAGTTTACATAAGACTGTTTATATTTCAATCTGTTGTGTCATCTTCAAATTCTTAAGTTCATAAAACATATTTTTGATTTTGTATATATTCTCCCGGTTATAGCATCACTAATGTTGATTTAGTATAGTCGTCATCTTGTCAGAAATTGTAAGTGATGTTGGACGTCATCAGTGTGTTATATCTTTTTGGTATATTTATCATTCTGACTTTCTTTTGACAAATGTTCCAGGAACATTTGATCTTAAGGAAGGGGGAATGTAGCGGGAGCTGTTTTACATTAACTTCAGTCCTTTGATTTGAGTGGTTATTTTTAACTTTACATAGTAGTACATGTACAACAGTGTGTATTTGAGTATAATCCAGCTACTATAACTACACATGACTTTATTTACCAGAGTTTCTTTTCTAGTGTTAGACTGATTCTGATGCACATCTTTACGTTTTCTGATCTTATAAATCACGTAGTTAGTTTATCTGAGCTTTTATAAGTCCCTAGAACATCCAGTCTTAAATTTTAGTCTTATGTAAACATTTGTCATTTTATAGTGAGTGTACTATACACTCAGTCTGCATGCTTTTCATGTTTTCTACCCTAGCTCTGGGCCTATATAAGGCATGATTTTTCTACATTCTGCCCCAGTTGCTTGAAGGCTCTAAAGGTAGATCTTACCTACAGCAAACAAGACTGAGCACTTTTGACTCTTTCTTTCTCTTTCTGTCTTTTCTATAATCATTTTCATATAGCCATTTTCATTTAATTTTTGGGATGTAAAATCTTGGTTTTTGTTGAAAAGATCTAAGTATAATAAAAAGTAAACTAATTTCTTTCTTGTGTTCACTGTATCCCGAAAGAACCTGGGAACGCTGGCGTAGGGAATTTGTCATCTTTGCAGCAAGCAATATTTTAGCATTTGTTAGTGTCGAAACGGATAATATTTGGGTTGATAAGTGATTTTGTGTATATTTTATGCCATGTTTTAGTTGTTTTTGATACGTGATTGTAATGCTGCCGACGAACTATTTTGTCGCGTAATGCTGCTGATGGGGCCGAATGCTGGCGATACGTTTCGATCGTTCTACTCGGATAATCGGGTCATGCGAATTATATGATTTAGAACGTTAAAACACAGAGAATATTTCCTTGTACATCCCTTTCCTGTTACTTTAGGGGATTTCTGTTCATAAACCTATGCTGTTGGCCTTGACCGAATCACTCATTCCGGCCGGCTCAGCCGAAACGGAATGGAGGATTCTGATTGGCTAAGGACTTCGCCAGCATCACCAGCATCCAATCGCCTATAAAAGCGCTGAGCCGAGAGCGTTCCACATCAATTGCTCGGACGGCATCAACAAGTCAGCATGGGAGAATAGAAATGATCTTCAACCAACAAAGCCTTTAGAGGCTAAGAGTCAACAATGAGCTTCTTTTCATCAATAGTTTATTGAAAGACCAACAAATAGAATCATCAATGAGTAGAATAGAAACGCCGTCGTCTGTAGCAATTGGTCATGCCCCCTTTTAAGCTTCTGAAAAGTACTGTTTGTTTATTTTACATGGAGAAACTATAGAAAAGAGTAATTTAACAATGATTTTAATACTTTGATTCAATCTTGTGTTTTGTATTTGTCCCCTCCTTTTTAACCAGTTAGTCAACAGAAGCAGAACATTGTTATTTGTAGTCGACCAGCCAAATCAACTCAGCCATCACATCCTGACAGATAGAGAAAGAAACGGCTGGTTGGTTACACTATTTTGTCATCTGCAATAGTGTAGCTTTCAACTGTTACTTGTCTGAAATTTTGTTCTTTAGAGATATGATACCACAAAATACTTCATGTAAGTAACTATAAAATATTCCTTTGCAAAAATTTAAATGCTTCTTTCTTGAATGATTTCTCTGTTTAATGACATTTTTAAATTGCACAAATTTACAAAGCAAACGGTAGTTATTCATTTCCTAAAACAAGACCTTAAAACTCCTTTCATTGCGTAGACTAGAATTTGTGGTGGCACACCTAAGAATTTTTTTTTGATCAATCATATCCTACGCCTATGTACCTGAAGCCCTATCGGGTCAAGGGTCATGTCCCATGAATCATCCACCGAGTCCTGTAAGGCATCCTCAATATCCTTCAGTTGTTCTGCATACTCTTCTAGAAAACCTCCAAACTTCTTCAATTGCAGGTCACCAACAATCTCTGGAAAAGATTATTGGAGAGACTTTCAGAAAATGTACAATTTCATTCAAAAGTCATTTTCAGTATGTTCAACATGAGCATTGCACACAGCTACAATTCCACACTAGCTACAAATAGTAACAACTATGAATATATATTGTATTGCTGTAAAAGTTGTTAATGTAAGAGCAAACATCATATTGATTAATCCTTGCCTGACATACAAAGAAACTAGACCTGACCAGATTAACACAGATGACAAAGTGGATGATGACATTTATCAAAAATGAATACATAAAAGCGCAGAAAATACAAAAGGAAAGAAGAAAATTCTGACCAGCATTTTTCTCCTTTTCCCTCCAAAGCCTTTTTTGATAATAGGGACATCAAAAGCTGATGTTGCAAAGGTTCTCAACATCTTATTGTTAGGGGAAGGGGCACTGTGCCCTTAGAAGCAGTTTATAAGCTGATAATCAAAGATCTTTTGATTGTGAACAAAAGTACTCCCATCGGAGAACCCTGTAAAGGTTGAACAAAATATTGATTTATGAAGGGAAATTGCAGGTGAAAATTCCCAGGTCAAGGAAGGGGCTGATATTCCGTCTCATTTTTCTAAGCACAAACAAGAGCTGTCCGAAGACAGCGCGCTCGACTTTCTAAGTTGCTTAGTATAAAGGGGGCATAACTCAAATAGAGTGGTCCCAGGGTCATGGGCCCTGATAGTACGGTAGAGGGTGTGATGGTGAATAAGTATTCCAAGTTTGGGTTGAATCCCTTTGATAGTATGGAAGTTATTGATGTTTGGAAAAACTTTAACCTTTGTTGCAACACCGACGCCAAGGTGACAGTATAAGCTCTCATTTTCTTCGAAAAGTCGAGCTAAAAAACCTAGTGGTGTTTGACAAAGAGAAAAAGTGCAACCTAGTGGCGGATCCAGAGGGGGTAGCCTGATCATTTCACTTCTATAGAAATTCATTCAAAATTCAGCAATACACCAACTGACAGTTTTGAAGTGCGCATGCGCAAGCCGTAAAATACCTCCGTGAAAAGTACGAGTAAAATTTCTTCATCCACTATAATGTCATATACGCGTAGCGTAAAATAGCGCTTCAAACGACGTATTCTGGCTGATTAAAAGGAAAATACAGCCGTGATTCATCAAAACAAAGAACAAAGTTGGAAATGGCCACTGCGGGTTTAGGTTTTAATCCGTAATTATCGAAAATATCCCAATAATTATTTGTTTTCTAACACGGCACCCGCCCAGAACGTTAGCTTTAAGGGATACATGAAAGTTAGAAACCCGTATTTGATATCGGTTATTTGCTTATTGTGTTCTTGTTATGTATACATGCATCCTTTAAATAAATCCTTTCCCCCCCAAAAAACGTCTAGTTTTGATGCCCTAAACAGGATTTGCTTTGGATAACTGAGGGAATGGTGCAAGCTACATAGCTTGAATGGTTTTGGAGTGTGGAAAAGCGTGATTTGACATGCAATGATCACAAGTCATGATATTTATTAGATTGATTCTTAGAATGTGAATAGAAAATAAAGATATTTGTTGTTTCTAACTTAAAAAAACCTGCTTTGGGAAAAATCTCTAGATAAACATGGGGATCTCATATCGGTCTATCGGGAAACTAGAAAATGCTTTGGAAAATGAATAAATTGCTTATCACAAGCAACCTCTTCATTTCCACAATATTTCCAAACGTAATTATCTTGTAGGTCGTGAAAAAATGTTTTTACATGCGAGTGCGTTCAAGAGCAAAATTATTAATGCGTTTGGTCATTAATTCAATCATTTTTGTCCTACCTGTTCGCATACAATATTTCCCAAATATAATTCAATCAAATACGAAAACATCTAAAATAAAAAAGCACCACATCTATCTCACTTTAAAGTAGGTGTGTAATTTGCCATAAAATTACCAAATATATGATATCAGATTGTGATTTGTTGGGTTAATTAGATCACGTGTTGACACGTGATTGCAATTTCCCATAATCTCATTCTGATAGTGGTATACTGTCATTTGAAATCGTCTTGTCTCTTTGTCGGGAGAATTAAAATATTGTATCAAATTAATTAGAATAACATGTCAATCGTCAAACCGTTAATCCTTTGCCAAACAACTTAATTGAAGGTCACTAACTATGACGTGGTAGAAGATTGGGCCCGACTGTTCCAATCGAATCAACAAAAGGACAAATATTTCCTTTTCTTCGCAAAGTTCCATAAAAAGTGTTTAAATTGTTTTGAAATTTACATAAAATGTTGTTGTTCTCTTTTTTTTCAATGTAGTAAATAATCATACATCTAAATAAATTGCATGTCTGCAACAAATTTTGATATTCTTAATAAAAGAAATGATGATGTTAAGGTTAGAAAACGGCTGTCTTGATAATGTTTATGATAAAAAAAGGGCTGTTTTCAACCTCAGTTCTGAATTCGGCCCGTAAAACATTTCATTAAAGAAAATAAATAAAAAATCCGCATCTAATCATTGATTACGAGTGATGCGCTATTAGATGTCTAATATTTTAACTAATAATTTATATTAATGTAAGCCGATTTTTTTGAGGTTTCAAACAAGTAAATACGGTTGCTGGATATTCCAGAAATTTTCTAATGTATGTTTTATGATTTGTCTGAAAATTATTGTAGCCAATCCATGTGACACAGATCAAAGATTTACAGGGGGTATATCCTTCGGGTAAAGATGAAAAGGGTGCGGTAACCGTGTTCATTATGTGTCCGGTGCTTTCAAGAGGTCACACGTGTCATAATCATCTGTGTTGAGATTGGATTAACGAAAGGTGTCTCTTTCATTGTACAAGCTAATGGGTTAACAAAAATTGAAATTAAAGTCGTTTGGATTTAATTTTCCTTTTCAATGGCTTGAAAGAAAAGTAAGTATATTTTTTGTATTGAGATCGGAGATATAGTTCTACAAGCCCGTGAGATGGAAACAATTTCTCCCTTTCTCGTAATTATTTTGCGTGTCATAATATTCCATGCGTCAAATCAGCATTTTCGATCATCGTACAGAATCAAAAAAATGTTTTGGTAAAATTATTATGCCAAATAAATAGAAAAAAAAATGGTTTATTTCTCACGATTGGTTCACTCGCACTTCATGGCAAATGTAAGATAGTTCTAAGGGCCCGTTAGCTGGAAACTATTTCTCTTTTTCTCGTAATTATTTTGCGTGTCATACTATTTCATGCACTAAATCAGTATTTCCGATCATCATACAACAACAAAAAATGTTTGGGTAAAATTATTATGCCATTTAAACAGAGAAAATGTTTGATTTTGTCACTGATGGTTCTCTCGCTATTGTAATTATATACGCGAGTAGAATTCTTACTCGCGATTTTTCTGCGCATGCGTCATTTCCGGTTTCCGGTTTAAAACTGTTAATCGGTGTATACAAGGAAAAACCCTGTGTCACATGCGTAAAGGGTTCATGGGTTCAAACGACCCCCCTCTGAAGCCTGATTATTTTATTGTCATGTAGAAATTCAGTCTCAATTGTGTATGAATAGGAAAACGAACCTCCCTATTCATATATTTGACCCCCCCTCGCAGAAATCCTGGATCAGCCGCAGGATGCCCCCTTTTTTTGTACTTTCGAACCCCCTTTTTAGAAATCCTGGATCTGCCACAGCAATCAGCTTTCTTGATTGGCTCAAATTACAGCAGGCTTTCACAGCAATCAGGAGATCTAGTATTGTTCCCAGCATTAGGTTGAATGGCTGAATTGTGTGAGAAGGGGGAGTGGAAAATCCCTTGATAGTAAAGTGTAAGTAAGCACAAGCCTGTCCTAGCAAGTGAATGTATTAATGGAAACTATTATGGAAGGCTTGAAAAAGACTTAACATCATTCAATCAATTCAATTATCTTACTTAAGGAGCCGTCATCGAATTTATCAAATTCCCATCCTCCTCCAGGACTATCAGTCGCCATTTTGTAAATCTTGTCATGTGATCTTGGTCACATGATCTATTTTCTGTATTTGATTTTTATTTTTGCTTAAAAAAATCGAACAAATATTAGATTAATTGCAAATCTTATGGCAGATATTACCAAAAGTGAATAATGTAACGGCTTCATTATCAGATGAAATTGTTTATTTCACCCTTTTCACGATTTGTCATTGCAAATGTTGAAAAACGTTCTTCAAATCTTCAAAACAAGCACACCGGAAATTTACGTGCAACAAAAAGGTCTGCAATTTCTGAGTTGAGTCAACTTGTAAAATAGATCTTTCCTTTCATTCTAAAGGTTGTCGTGTTTCGAGAAAGGAAGAAACACTTTCGATAGGAAGATCAAAGTTTAAACTTCGCAATATAAAGGTATTTTGTTGTCTTTATTTTCTGTGATTTTGTTGTAAAACAGGTTTGCAAAACCATCGGATTACTGTACCACATCCTTGTTTTTGTCCGTTTTGTTTACTTTAGTTTTCACGATATTGATTTTCACTATGTTATGATCTCTATCATGATTGTTTACTTGATTTGATTCTTACATCCTCTTAACACATTTTGATCAAACCACATAAATTAATGTAGGATAGTGTTTCAGTGTTTTCAGAATAACACACCAAGGGATCTCGTTTGCCAAAATTTGGGGCCGTTATTGGGCTCCATTCCCAATGGCAAAAAGTATCTTTTTTTCCCAATTCTCTGGTGAAAATTTCGAATGAGGACCAAGAATGCCCCATATTTAGACCTTATCTTCATTTACAAACATTTTGAAGACAGTTTTAGTGAAGATTCTTCAAATTTACATTTTACATCACTACAGTCTAATTTGCAGCTGAAACTGAGTGACAGTATGAATACGGTAGAGACTAAATACTAACTTCTGCAAAATGACTAAATACTAACTTGTTCAGGTCGAAATTATGGTACGATGGTTGTGGTACGAAATGACTACTAATCATTACCGCAACCGGGTGGCAGTCATTTTACTATTGAGACATTTTACTGTCCTTAGTCGATGCTCATGGCTACATTTTAGAAGAAATGGGGTAGATTTGTCTTCTTCCGCAGCGCTTAACAGAGAGTGTTGGATTTTCCCTGTTGTTGTATTAATGCGCGCGCATCTTCGACCTCAACGTGTTAGTATTTAGTCTCTAGCTATGAATACAACCTTGTTTTAGTTTTTATACGCCGCCGGAGGCGGACGTATATTGGCGTCATCTTCTCCGTCTGTCCGTCCGTCCATCCGTCCGTCCGTACGTCCGTCCACTTTTCTTGTCAATGCAACTCCTCCTAAGTTTTTGGCTGGATCTTCTTGAAACTTGGTCAATGTTATCACCTCAATTGGTAGATGTGCATGAAGGAAGGATTTTATGGTTCATTGATTTTTGCCTGAGTTATGCCCCCTTAAAACTTAGTCTCTGGAGCGGCGTATATTGTGACCATGGCACTCTTGTTCACAATTAAGGTAAAAAAGTCGCTATTTTTCCCAATTTCACTGGCCCCAAACAAAAATTGGTAGCAAGACCCCTGAACAGCTAAGAGGGGATAAACTAAAACGGCATTCTAATTTTGTCATTTTAGTTCAAAACTCATTATTGTGGGTACTCATTTGAATTGTCTTGATGAGACAATTGACCAAACGCCAATCAATAGATTGCTCCGCCCAACGTAGAATCTAATACAAACAATGCGGGCATTGGCATGTCGATTGTTTTGATTGTCAGTCGATAGATCGATACAATACCACATGCAACGAAGATTTTAAGGTTTACGAACTGAGAATGAAATGTAGAGCCAGAGGCGAAATTGAAAAATGCCAGTAATTCCTAAACTGTGTTACATTTCCATTCTTAATACAAACATAAGCATTTTGTATGGTTTAGAATTTTGAATTAATGCACACTTAAAGAAATATTTGACAAAATGTTCAAAATTACCTCCCTTGCATATAAATAAAGAGTATAATAATATTTGTAAATTATTTTCTTCTTGAAGCATAATCTTGAAATCCGGCACGGTGAATCAACTAAAGTGAAGTGTATTAACAAGTGTGTGTAATTAGATGCTTTTCATATGGCTAGAAAGTGGTGTTTTCATTCTCAGTTCGTAAACCTTAAGACAAACAATGGTGACGTGACATTTTTCTGATCATCCATTGGCTTATTGACAGTTTTGATAGACAGTGGGCGTTTGGTCAATTCTAATGAGTACCCAAAACATTGTATTTGATAAACATTTCAATTTGATGAAATATTGCATTTTGGAAAGCCATCACCCATTTTATCTGTAGCTCAGCTTAGTTAAAGACATCACAAAAGGCAATTAAAATCATATTATCTTTCCATGTTGTGCATTTGAACTGTATCATCACAATTGCGGCTTTTTACTTCAAGTAAATAGTGCGCATAATTAGTCTTGCACATTCACACAAATGGTTCATGAATTTATTATGCTCCCCGAAAAAATTTCGGGGGAGCATGTAGTCGCCATGCTGTCCGTCCGTCCGTCTGTGTGTCCGTCCGTCCGTCCAAAGCCATATCTCAGCAACCCTTGGACCAAATATAATGAAACTTCACATGTGAACTCCCTGGCATAATCCCTAGGGACCTTTTTCTCCGTTTTTTAATTTGAGGCTGTGTCATGGAAAAAGGGGCCTTAATGTAAAAATTAGATTTTCTCTAATTTCTCTTCATCCAATGGGCAGAATTTAATGAAATTCTGTGCTTATGTGATAAATGAGATGTTCTAGACCATATTCTATAATAATGTGTGTACAAAAAATCCGTCATGGGAAAAGGGGGCTTAATGTATGATAGCTTTTATTTGTGACAAACACTTATTCGGGGAGCATAATCCGTCTGTGACGGCTCTTCTTTCAGCTGTGGTAATCAACATAGACCATCACCATGACGATACAGTGGACTTTCATTGCTGGCTTTATGTATGCTGAAATAGCACTTATAGTCATTCTCCTGCTGCCTTTTATTTCAGCATATAGGTATGTCGTTTGTGTATTGATTAAACCTTTCCCAAACAAGACCTGGTTTTGACGTCCCTTATAGAAAAGGCTTGGGAAAACATTGAAACAAAAGAAGAAACTGCTGATAATCAGCTGTTTCTCCTTTTGTCTCAATATTTTCTGTGCCATATTTTACACAAATGCTATCTATAATTACACCCATTTGTCATTTGTGGATGTTTTTGAAGAGGATCACCCTGAAATTTTGCCGTTTGGGAAAGGGTTAATTCTATGATGGTGAAAAAATGTTCTAATATAATCATGGCAAATTTAGATTTTTTTCTGAATTTAAGTTATTCTTGTTTAACTTTCCTAAACAAGACCTGGTTTTGACATCTCTGTATGAAATGACTTGGGACTAAACTAGACAACATTGAAACAAAGGAAGAAAATGCTGAAAAAAACAACAATTTCGTCTTTTGCCTCAACATTTTCGGTGCTATATTGTATAAAGATCACATCTTTTTTAACATGCATTTCATTGTTTGCAGCAGCTTTTGAATAAAACCACCCTAGAAATTTGACGTTTGGGAAAGGGTTAGGATAAAAGGGGAGGTGTCAGCTAAATATCTACCACAATAACATTTACGAAGGCCTTTGAAGCCAAATATGCTCAAACAATGTTTAGGAATTCCATGATTGCATTACCTTTAACACCGAGCATCTTTTATCTTTCACAATTTTGATATATTTGTTTCAGATGGCAAAAGATATTTCGATCTACATTAATCAACAAACTAGCAGGGTATTCTACAATCTACTTCAATGTATTTATAGTCATTCTTCTTATTCTCTTCTTTGGTGAGTATCCCTTTCCCAAACAACAAAATTTTAGGGTGGTCCATTCCAAAAGCTGCGACAAATAACAAAATGGATGTTATTAAAGATAGGATTTGTGTAAAATATGGCACAGAAAATATTGAGACAAAAGGAGAAATTGCTGATTATCAGCAATTTCTTATTTTGTCTCAATGTTTTCTCATGCCATCATTAATAGGCACGTCAAAACCAGGTCTTGTTTTGTAATGGAGTATTAAACAGATGGCAGACGATATTTTGATCAACATTGATTCTTCATATTCTGTTCTTTGGCGAGTTTAATACATTGTTATACCCCCCAAATTCAATTTGGGGGGGTATATAGGAGTCAGGTTGTCGGTCTGTCTGTTGGTCTGTTGGTCTGTTGGTCCGTCTGTTGGTTTTTTTAGCTCACCTGAGCACAAAGTGCTCGAGGTGAGCTATTGTGGTCACTCACCGTCCGTCGTCCGTCTGTCCGTCTGTCTGTCTGTCTGTCCGTCCGTCAACAATTTCTTCAAACATCTTCTCCTCCAAAACCAACTGGCCAATTTTGACCAAACTTGGCAGGAATGTTCCTTGAGTGACCTTTCTCAAAACTTGTTCGCAGATTTTTGATTCGTCAAAAAATGTGGGCGTGGCAGGGCGGGGCTTATTGGACTTAGAGAAATCCTAAGAAAATTCTTTAAAAATCAACCATTGGGCCAATTTGAACCAAACTTGGCAGAATTGTTCCTTGAGTGACCCTTCTTAAAATTTGTTCGCAGATTTTTGATTCGTCAAAAAACGTGGCCATGGCAGGGAGAAAGGGGCTTATCAGACTTAGAGAAATCATAAGAAAATTCTTTAAAAATCAACCATTGGGCCAATTTGAACCAAACTTGGCAGAATTGTTCCTTGAGTGACCCTTCTTAAAATTTGTTCGCAGATTTTTGATTCGTCAAAAAACGTGGCCGTGGCAGGGAGAAAGGGGCTTATCAGACTTAGAGAAATCATAAGAAAATTCTTTAAAAATCAACCATTGGGCCAATTTGAACCAAACTTGGCAGAATTGTTCCTTGAGTGACCCTTCTCAAAATTTGTTTGCAGATTTTTGATTCGTCAAAAAATTTGGCCGTGGCAGGGAGAAAGGGGCTTATCAGACTTAGATAAATCATAAGGAAATTCTTTAAAAATCAACCATTGGGCCAATTTGAACCAGACTTTGTAGGGATGTGCCTTAAGCCTTTCTTTTTACAATTTGTTCACAAAAAATTTAATTTGTAAAAAGTTGTGGCCGTGGCAGGGAGAAAGGGGCTTATCAGACTTAAAGAAATCTTAAGAAAATTCTTTAAAAATTAACCATTGGGCTAATTTGAAGCAGACTTCGCAGGAATGTTCTTTGAGTCTCTCTTTTCAAAATTGATTCACAAATTTTTACATTTGTCAAAAAATGAGGGCGTGGCAGGGAGGAGGGGGCTTTTCGGCCATAGAGAAATCCTAAGAAAATTCTTTAAAAATCAACCAATGTGCCAATTTGAACCAAACTTTGCAGAATTGTTTCTTTAGTGACACTTTTCAACATCTGTTCATAAATTAATAGTTTCGTCAAAAAATGTGGGTGTGGCAGGGCAGGGCTTATCTAACCAAGAGGAATTGTTAAAAATTCTTCAAAAATCTTCTTCTCCTTAACCATTGGGCCAATTAGAACCAAATGGCAGGAATGTTCCTTAGGTGACCCTTCTTTAGATTTTTCATTCGTCCTAAATTGTGGGCATGGCAGGTCAGAACTTATCAGACTTCGAGAAATCATAAGAAAATTCTTTAAAAATCAATCATTAGCCCAATTTGAACCAAACTTGGCAGAAATGTTCCTTTGGTGACTCTTTAAAGAAAATGTGAATTTTTGTTTCGTCTGAAAAAGTGGGTGTGGCAGGGCGTGACTTATTGGACTTAGAAAAATTCTAGGAAAATTCTTTAAAAATCAACCATTGGCCCAATTTGAACCACACTTTGCAGAAATGTTCCTTGGGTGACTCTTTGTCTTAAACTTCTTTCAGGTGAGCGATATAGGGCCATTCTGGCCCTCTTGTCTTTAAAAATCTTCTCCTCCTCAACCACTAGGCCAATTCTTACCAAACTTGGCAGGAATGTTCCATGGGTGACCCTTTTCAAAACTTGTTCGTGAATTTTTGATTCGTCAAAAATTGTGGGCGTGGCAGGTAGTGGTGGGCCGATGATCGACTATAGTCGAAAGTCAGTTGGTTTAGGCTTCCGATTGCGATAATCGATTGGAAAATCCCGCAATCGATTGTAGTCGGTACCGGAACTTGCTCCGTTCCGGACTTTAGATACCGGCTTTTAGCGTCGCGTCCGGACTTTATACGTAATTGTTTCCGAGCCTGTGTAACCGAGTTCGATATTTTTGGCTTTCAGAGAATGAAAGCCGTCTGCTCAACGATTCCGTTTACCAAAACCAAACCGCTCCTGTCATTTGCACATGGTTTATTCTATGAAGGCTACAACAATTTGCGATGTGGACAGAATAATTTGTTTGTCAGACAGATTGAAAACATCTAGATCTAGCTGCGATATCGTAAAGCCAATTAACCATGCAAACGGCATATTATTCGGTCTAAGTTTGCTTAGAACTTTGCAGCAAAACAAAAAAGGTGCATTTCTTTGTTTAAAATTGTTAACACCAACATACCTTAATAAAAGTAAATCCCATTTTAAAAGACTTAGTCCGTGTCATGAAATCGGTAAAACAGTTTTTAAAATGCATTGAAAAAAGTGTTTGGTTCTTATTCTCCATGGGGGATGATCTAATAACTATTTGTTTACAAAAAAGCCCGCGTGCAGACAAGAGCGTCATAAAGCATCTCCACTTTGATTGGTTGAAAACCAGACAGAGTTTTTCTATTCTCCCAAAGGCGCGTGCGAAAACAAGACAGCGATTTTCTATTCTCCCAAAGGCGCGTGCAAAGGCGTGTCCCTTCTAATGATAGCGTTGGTCACACTTCAAAATGTAAAAAAAACACTAACTCATGTAAGCTACACTTACGACATTAATCATGCACGCCGGAGAGCAGATCAATGGAACAAAATCACGAGACATGACATAGTTATATTCAAAATCGTTTACACATAAATTCCTTTGTAAAGTAAAACACCGCATTTTTGAAGTCGGCGGCATTTATTTGATCTCGGAGAAGTGACGTCATATAAATTGTGAGTGACTAAAACACTGTATCGATGGTATCCAATTACGATGTTCTAAACCCCAAAACAGTGTGTATTTCGTGTTGACTCACTTTGAGTGGAATTTGCTTTCTGTTGCATTTGAAAAGTTTTTTTTTCTTTTAAATCGCATGATGGATATAAAGCACAAGGTAGGCCTAAATATAAAACATGAGGTGAAACTTATGTCACAATCCGCATTAGACTACGAGTTTGAAGACCTTATTGTACATAGCCCAAAATGTTTTGTGAAAAAAATGATTCACTTTCATTTCTTTTCACTTTAATCTTTCGAGTCAGATTTCTTAAACAGAACTAATCTGTTTATCTTAGCCTGTGGGTGGGTGAAATCATCGTTTTCTGTAATGGGTTTCGAAGTTTCAAGAATTATCATGCATTTCCATCGTATTTTCGGTTCCATACCTATTTTTATGGACTATGCATGCTGAAAAAACGGCGATTAGATAATTGACCAGTTGAAAGCAAATTCGTCTTTTTTCTATAGCAAAGAACAACTGACAAATTATTATCTAGACATACGAGTATTTTATTAATTTTGTCATATTTTTTATTGATATGATGAAATTACGTAGATGATTGCTGTTGTTTGTTTTTGTGTTCATAAATCGATTAAATGACTTGGTCGTCGTCCCAGTAATGACCAAATCGAACACATCTTTCTACTTTCACTTTACTGATCAAGCAGTGTTACACATTCTAGATTAATCCTCATAAAAAGTCAATAATTTAAGTAAGTAATACACCTTTTACAGACCCTCTTGTGAGAAACGATAGTATCGTGATAGTATCGTGATAGTATGTCACGATAGTGATAGTATCGTGATAGTGATTGTTCCGATAGCGATACTATCGCGATAGTTAAAATTGGCATCGATAGTCAGCCCTACCCATAACAGCTGATTACAAGAGGCTATTTTGTCCACGGTTCTTACAAAACATTACATCTTGTTGAAAAATCATGATTCAAGGACCACAATAAAGGGTATTAAATAAAACAAGGATTAAAAGGTAATGTATTTTCTTTAATTTATAAAGAACAGAACAATTCATGTACAGTTTTGTATGACACGGAAAAACAACCATTGTAACAAGACTAACATCCATTAATATGGGAAAGAAACTGTTAAACTGATAAATCGATTGTATAATCGATAGCTAGTTGGTTTGCCCTTCCGATTATAAACCGATAATCGATTGTGATTTTAAACCGATTGCCCAACACTAGTGGCAGGGCAGGGCTTATCGGACTTAGAGAAATCATGTAAAACAAGAGTGCCTGAAAGGCACTGATATCGCTCACCTGAATTCTTCGTGTATTTGATTGTGTACAATATAAATTTTGTTGTAAACAAATATATATGTCAGTATTATGTCAAATTAAATTATTGTAAACTAGAATATCACTGAAAGTGATCATACCCCCCATTGATTTTTCACATGATTTCTCCTAGTCCGATACGCCCCGCCCTGCCACGCCCACAATTTTTGAACAAGTTTTGAAAAGCGTCACCAAATAAACACATCTGCCAAGTTTGGAAAGAATTGGCCAAGTGGTTGAGGAGGAGAAGACTTTTGAAGAATTACATAAAGATTTCTTTTAGTCTGATAAGCCCCGCCCTGCCACGCCCACAATTTTTGACAAATCAAAAATTCACGAACAAATTTTGAAAAGGGTCACCAAAGGGACATTCCTTTCAAGTTTGGTAAGAATCAGCCCAATGGTTAAGGAGAAGAAGATTTTTGAATAACTATCTTAAGATTTCTCGAAGTCTGATAAGCCCCGCCCTGGCCCGCCAACAATTTTCGCCGAATCAAAAATTCATGAGCATGTGTTGAAAACAGTCACTCAAGGGACATTTCTGCCAAGCTTGATTCAAATTGGCCTGATAATTGATTTTTAAAGATTTTTCACATGATTTCTCAAAGTTCGATAAGCCCCGCCCTGCCACGCCCACAATTTTTGACGAATTAAAAATTCACGAACAAGTTTTGAAAAGGGTCACTCAAGGAACATTTCTGCCAAGTTTGGAAATAATTGGCCTAGTGGTTGAGGAGGAGAAGATTTTTGAAGAATTCCCTAATGATTTCTTTAAGTCTGATAAGCCCCGCCCTGCCACGCCCACAATTTTTGACGAATCAAAAATTCATGAACAAGTTTTGAATAGGGTCACCCAAGAAACATTTCTGCCAAGTTTGGAAAGAATTGGCCCAATGGTTGAGGAGGAGAAGATTTTTGAAGAATTTCCTAATGATTTCTTTAAGTCTGATAAGCCCCGCCCTGCCACGCCCACATTTTTTGACGAATCAAAAATTCACGAACAAATTTTGAAAAGGGTCACCCAAGGAACATTTCTGCCAAGTTTGGAAAGAATTGGCCCAGTGGTTGAGGAGGAGAAGATGTTTAAAGAAATTGTTGACGACGCACGACGCACAACGCACAACGGACGACGGACGCCGGATAGTGACTGACCCTAAGAGCTCCCCTTGAGCTCGTTGAGCTCAGGTGAGCTAAAAATCTTTAAAAATCAACTATCAGGCCAATTTGAACCAAACTTGGCAGAAATGACCCTTGAGTGATTGTATTCAGTGTATGCTCATGATTTTTTCATTCGCCAAAAAATGTGGGCGTGGCAGGGCGGGGCTTATACGACTTCGAGAAATCGTTAGATAATTCTTCAAAAATCTTCTCCTCCTTAACCACTGGGCCAATTCTTACCAAACTTGGCAGGAATGTTCCATGGGTGACCCTTTTCAAAATTTTTTCGTGAATTTTTGATTTGTCAAAAATTGTGGGCGTGGCAGGGCGGGGCTTATCGGACTTAGAGAAATCATGTGAAAAATCTTTAAAAATCAATTATCAGGCCAATTTGAGCCAAACTTGACAGGAATGACCCTTGAGTAATTGTATTCAATGTCTGTTCATAATTTTTTCATTCGCCAAAAAATGTGGGTGTGGCAGGGCGGGGCTTATCCGACTTCGAGAAATCGTTCGATAAATCTTCAAAAATCTTCTCCTCCTTAACCACTGGGCCAATTCTTACTAAACCTGGCAGGAATGTTCCTTGGATGACCCTTTTCAAAACTTGTTCGTGAATTTTTGATTTGTCAAAAATTGTGGGCGTGGCAGGGCGGGGCTTATCGGACTTAGAGAAATCATGTGAAAAATCTTTAAAAATCAATAATCAGGCCAATTTGAACCAAACTTGACAGGAGTGACCCTTGAGTGAATGTTTTCAATGTATGCTCATGATTTTTTCATTCACCAAAAAATGTGGGCTTGGCAGGGCCGGGCTTATCCGACTTCGAGAAATCGTTCGATAATTCTTCAAAAATCTTCTCCTCCTTAACCACTGGGCCAATTCTTACTAAACCTGGCAGGAATGTTCCTTGGATGACCCTTTTCAAAACTTGTTCGTGAATTTTTGATTTGTCAAAAATTGTGGGCGTGGCAGGGCGGGGCTTATCGGACTTAGAGAAATCATGTGAAAAATCTTTAAAAATCAATTATCAGGCCAATTTGAACCAAACTTGACAGGAGTGACCCTTGAGTGAATGTTTTCAATGTATGCTCATGATTTTTTCATTCACTAAAAAATGTGGGCTTGGCAGGGCCGGGTTTATCCGACTTCGAGAAATCGTTCGATGATTCTTCAAAAATCTTCTCCTCCTTACCTACTGGGCCAATTCTTACTAAACTTGGCAGAAATGTTCCTTGGGTGACCCTTTTCAAAACTTGTTCGTGAATTCTTGATTTGTCAAAAATTGTGGGTGTGGCAGGGCGGGGCTTATCAGACTTAGAGAAATCATGTGAAAAATCTTTAGAAATCAATTATTAGGCCAATTTGAACCAAACTTGACAGGAATGACCCTTGAGTAAGTGTATTCAATTTATGTTCATAATTTTTTCATTTGCCAAAAAATGTGGGCGTGGTAGGGCGGGGCTTATCCGACTTCGAGAAATCGTTCGATGATTCTTCAAAATCTTCTCCTCCTTGCCTACTGGGCCAATTCTTACTAAACTTGGCAGGAATGTTCCTTTGGTGACTCTTTTCAAAACTTGTTCATGAATTTTTGATTCATCAAAAATTGTGCGCGTGGCAGGGCGGGGCTTATTGGACTTAGAGAAATCATGTGAAAAATCTTTAAAAATCAATTATTGGACCATTTTGAACTAAATTTAGCACTAATGTCCCTCAAGGGATTGTATTCAATACATGTTCATGAATTTTTGATTCGTCAAAAAATGTGGGTGTGGCAGGGCGGGGCTAATTCAACTTCGAGAAATTGTCAGATAATTGTTCAAAAATCTTCTCCTTAACCACTGAGCCAATTCTTACCAAACTTGGCAGGAATGTTCCTTGGGTGACTCTTTTCAAAACTTGATCGTGAATTTTTGATTCGGTGTTTTGTTACCAAAATTGGCAGGAATGTTCATTTGGTGACTTATTTCAAAAATTTGTTTGTGAATTTTTGATTTGCAAAAAAAGTGGTGATGGCAGGGCAGGGCTTATCAGACTTAATGAAATCATGAGAAAATTCTTTAAAAAAGCAATTATACGGTAAATTTGAACCAAATCTTACAGGAATGTACCTTGATTCAATACATGGTTGTGAATTTTTGGTTTATTGAAAAATATCAGCATGGCAGGACAGGGCTTTGGGATTGTTAAATGAGCTTTGTCCTTTTGTTGAAAATTGGTATTTTTTGCAATATTTACATGTGTTGTTTGGTCTGTTGATTTTTTGTTAGCTCTATTTCCCAATTGAACAACTCCCAGTTCAAATGAAATCAACTTCTCAAAATGCACAAAAACTGCGCTTTTGGGGGGTATGATCACTTTCAGTGATATTCTAGTTTAGCCCATTACCACACAGTGACAGCTTTTGATGCCCCACAATATAAATGCTTTGGAAAACACTGTGGAATTTGAAATTACTTGTGACAAGCAATTTCTTCATTTCCCCTAATGTTTTCTACCCGGAAAGACATAAAATTTCATTCAATTGATCAACAAATTAGCTGAGTACTTGAACATATACTTTAATGTATTTATAGGCATTCTTCTTATTCTGTTCTTTGACGAGTTTAATTCGTTGGTTTGTGTATTCATTTACAATAGCAGTGGTCTAGCCAGGGTTTTAAAAAAATATGCAGTATAAGTTGTAGCTTAGAATCAAATTCTTTGAAAATTATTTCAATTATGTTGCAAATGTTATCTAAGTTTGATCCCGGTAGGTGAAATATTAAGGTCACAGCTGATGATACTTTAAAGGTTATATCTGTATCATGAGTTTATAAGTTGAATTAGTTGTAAAATGATACTATGTTATTAGTAAGCATTCAATTAATGAATTTCAGATTTTAAAACTTTGTAAGCTTTACTTCATATGCCTCTACCTATCCTAACATACTTTATTCTATTCTATTCAGATGCTATTCGAGAAGTCAACAAGTTTGCTGGTCCGACGGCCGATGTTGATCTTAAAAACAATCCAGATCAACAAAACTTTGCTCACATGAAGCTATTTAGAGCACAGAGAAACTTGTACATAGCGGGATTTGCTCTCTTTATGTGGTTGTAAGTATGAGTATTTATTTTTTGTCTCGATGTCCTAACTTGTTTTAAAACAACACAATTTAGACCAGTTTAATTGCAAAAATAATGAAGACAAAAATGCTGTGTTTGCTAAAATATTAATGTGCAAAATATCGTCGGTGTAAATGCAAAACCTTGTATGTCGATTGTCGATTCTTGCGATTTTCAAAGCACAAACTTGTGTGTCCAGTTTAGACAATTCTTGCAGATTTTGAGATATTTTTACCGATCAACATCAATGATACATTATTTATGAACAATATGTCCAAATTTTAAGTAAAACATTTCAGTTTGGGAAAAGTTATTACACTTTTTTCCTCCCCTTTAAAAATTTCCAAAAACGAGATATGAGGTTTTGGATTTACAATGACGATATGTATATTGTCTGCTGTACTATGAAACTTTCTCAGATAAATGAAGAATCTGATCAGCATTTTTGTGCTCCAGTATTAAAAGATCAGACTCAGAGTCATTATATATTAAGGTAATGTTTGCTCTTTCTGATACAGGGCTGTTTAAGTTTCATTTACATGTACATCGATTTTCCTTTCAGTATTATCCGTCGTTTAGTCACACTGATTTCTCAACAAGCTCAGTTAGAAGCAAACTTTGAAGCAAGTCAGAAACAAGCAAAAAGTGCCTCAGATGCAGCAAAGAAAATGATGGAAGAGAAGGAGAATTTATCAAACTTGGTAACTTTTTAAACATGTTTTTATGCTCCCCGAAGGGAGAGCATATAGTCGCTGCTTTGTCTGTCCGTCCGTCCGTCCGTCACTCCGTCCGTCTGTCCGTCCGTCCGTCCGTCCGTCCGAAGCGATTTCTCCATAACCCTTGGGCCAAATCAAATGAAACTTACCATGTGAACTCCCTATGACAAAATGCCGATGTACTTTCCCGGTTTTTGGATTTGAGGCCTCATCATGGGAAAAGGGGACTTAAGGTTAAATACAGTTTTTCTCTAATTTCTCCTAGTCTAATGGTCAGAATTTGATGAAATTTCATATTTGAGTAGCAAATCAGATGCCCTTGACAATAAACTATTTAAAATTTGTGTATACAAAATATGTCATGCAAAAAGGGGGCTTAACATTTGTTAGCTTTATATTAGCTCTGCATGGCATATATTTATTGTGACAATGCCTTATTCGGGGAGCATTGTCCGTCTCTGACGGCTCTTGTATTTTAAACAGTTTAAAGTCTTTGCCAATTTGATTGTTAATTCTAACGAAATGGTTGTTAGAAAAGGATGAAGATAGTAAAACCATTTCTCTTCCCAGTTATGTACAGTGAATTCGAGAGACATTTTCATGCCAAATGCCATGCTTTGTTTACACATAGCAACCAGATTTATCAAGTGATTTGATTTGCATATAACTGAAACATCCAATGAAAATGATTTTTACAGTACCAAAGAATCTATCTAAATCTGTCAAGGTTGAATACAAACTTGACATTACAGGGAATTTCACCTGTGGCTTACCCAGAGGCGAGTTCTTTAGAGTGAGATTTTTATGCTCCCCGAAGGGAGAGCATATAGTCGCCGCTTCGTCTGTCCGTCCGTCCGTCATTCCGTCCGTCCGTCCGTCCGAAGCGATTTCTTTATAACCCTTGGGCCAAATCAAATGAAACTTACCATGTGAACTCCCTATGACATAATGCCGATGTACTTTTCCCAGTTTTTGGATTTGAGGCCTCGTCATGGGAAAAGGGGACTTAAGGTCAAATACACTTTTTCTCTAATTTCTCATAGTCTAATGGTCAGAATTTGATGAAATTTCATATTTGAGTAGCAAATCAGATGCCCTTGACAATAAACTACTTTAAATTTGCGTATAAAAAGTATGTCATGGAAAAAGGGGGCTTAACGTTTGTTAGCTAAATCTTAGCTCTGCATGGCATACATTTATTGTGACAATGCCTTAATCGGGGAGCATTGTCCGTCTCTGACGGCTCTTGTTTAAGATTTCTTGAGATGTTTTGGACAAAGCGTTTTTAAGACTGAGACTTTGACGGAGCTGTTCGTAATGCTCTATATTTATACAAATGATGTCATCATGATGTCATTTGTATAAAGTACGGAGCATGCGGAACACCGCGATTTATAAATTATGAAGTGTTCGGAACAACTCGGTCAAATCTCTTTTATATTGTTTGTACAGAGTTGACCGAGGGGTTCCGCACAAAGTACAGTCGTGACGCGTTAATCCGGCCACTTTCGTTTCCCACAGGGTTGTCCGGATTAGCCGTTTTTCCGGATAAACAAATTTTGACAGACGCCGCGGATTTTCTGTAGTTGTTGTTGTTGTATTATTAGGCGCGTCGTTAGAGTCACAGTTGCGTGAATTCTCGTAATCTCAGGGGCGAAAATGGTAGAAACATATATTTTGAAATATTTTGCGAAGGAATTGGAAATCAATTAATAATTTTGTGTTTGATGTACGTACAGTTTATAAATGTTGGAAGTTTGTTTGGTCCGATAATTTTCGCATACCGACCAACCGAAATCAAGAATGTTCATTTATGTCATCCATATTTCAAGCACTTGCTCACACGAGCTGTTTTTGTAAACATTGCATAGTATGCGTTACCAAATTTGGAAAGCACGCTCTCGCGAGAAAAAATCACGTGATTCGGTTGGGAGAATAAATTGTAATACATGTATTCCGACTTTAGCACTAGATTATTCGTAACCGAGAAAACAATTCTTGTGAATTAATAGATCTTGTTATAACACTCGTAAGTATCCACTTCTTAACTCAAGATTGTTTTCCCCTCAAACTTAACAAATGTCGATATGCATTGTTACGTGTCTGTACACCCGCGTGTGTAATATGTATTGGAAAGTTGAGTGCAATCAAGCGTCGCCAGTTAGACACTCGTGTCAAACAGTTAATTGATGCGTTAATCTAATCAAACGAGGTGACAATAGATAGTAATTATCGTGTGCTTCATCCGGATGGCCAACCCTTGATTCGGATTAGCGGAGCATATTTGAACAGTTTTACGGTTTTCGTTCCCGATTTTTTCTGTCCGGTTCCGGAACGCGAATTTCCGGATTAAAGTGTACAATTTATGAATAAAAAATCCGTTCCCAAGAAATTATTTCCGGATATTGAATATTCCGGATTAATGACGTCCGGATAAACGCGGCCCGACTGTATAGGGTAATGATGCCTCCCATTGAGCGTCTTAAAAATCTTGCTCTAAAGAACGCTTTGTCTCAAAATATCTTGAGAAATCTCAAGATATCTCAAGAAATCTTTTAAAGAACGCACCTCAGATGGCATTTTATCCCTTTGCTAAACAACAAAATTTGAGAGTGGTCAGATATGAAAGCTGTTGTAGACAACAAAAATTATGTTTATGAAGGTACATTTTGTGTGTAACATAGCAAAGAAAATATTGAGGCAAAAGAAGAAAATTCCCAGGCCTTTTCTACCAGGAACATCAAAACCAGGTCTTGTTTGAGAGAGGGATAAAACAAATTGCAGCATGGTTTGCAGGGAAAAGGCTAACAATTTTAACTTAGGGGCCCAGGATAGCAAAATTTAATTCTTAACATTATGGGTATGGGCATTTTCTCTAAATATTCAGGGGCCCAGTCCAAAATCTAGGGGCCATGGGTGACTGGGCCCCTACTAGTCTTTATCCCTGGTTTGTTTATTTTACATGTTTTACCCTCTGTTTTATAGGCTAGATCTGATGACACAGACATAGATGCAGTTAAGAGAGAGAAAGATTTGGCTCAAGAGTTGGATGAGGTGAAGGAAACACTGAAAAAGACACAATCAGGTAAATAATCTTTCTAACTACAGTTGTAATGATACATATATAGATGTTGTAAAGAGAGAGGTGGATTTGGCTCAAGAGTTGGATGAAGTCAAGGAAACACTGAAAAAGACACTATCAGGTAAATAATCTTTCTAACTACAGTTGTAATGATACATATATAGATGTTGTAAAGAGAGAGGTGGATTTGGCTCAAGAGTTGGATGAAGTCAAGGAAACACTGAAAAAGACACTATCAGGTAAATAATCTTTCTAACTACAGTTGTTATGATACATATATAGATGTTGTAAAGAGAGAGAAAGATTTGGCTCAAGAGTTGGATGAGGTCAAGGAAACACTCAAAAAGACACAATCAGGTAAATAAACTTTCTAACTACAGTTGTAATGATACATATATAGATGTTGTAAAGAGAGAGGTGGATTTGGCTCAAGAGTTGGATGAGGTCAAGGAAACACTGAAAAAGACACAATCAGGTAAATACTCTTTCTAACTACAGTTGTAATGATACATATATAGATGCAGTAAAGAAAGAGAAAGATTTGGCTCAAGAGTTGGATGAGGTCAAGGAAACACTGAAAAAGACACTATCAGGTAAATACTCTTTCTAACTACAGTTGTAATGATACATATATAGATGCAGTAAAGAAAGAGAAAGATTTGGCTCAAGAGTTGGATGAATTCAAGGAAACACTCAAAAAGACACAATCAGGTAAATACTCTTTCTAACTACAGTTGTAATGATACATATATAGATGTTGTAAAGAAAGAGAAAGATTTGGCTCAAGAGTTGGATGAATTCAAGGAAACACTCAAAAAGACACAATCAGGTAAATAATCTTTCTAACAACAGTTGTAATGATACAGATGTATATGCAGGAAAGAGAGAGAAAGATTTGGCTCAAGAGTTGGATGAATTCAAGGAAACACTGAAAAAGACAAAATCAGGTAAATAATCTTCCTTGCTAACACTGAAAATTTAATGTAACTTGATTGATCAAGATTTAGTCTTAATTCTACAGCATGTTAAGGAGCTATGTGCTCTTCAAATGATTTTATGTGTTTGACATTATTGAATTGAAAGAAGGGAACAATGCAAAAAGAAAGAAAATGCAATGAACATAAACATTATTTTGATACTTGGGTAAGTCACATAAAGTCTGGTAAAATTGTTTTCAAATTGTGAAAGTTCCGTAGGTCATATGATGATACTTACATACGCTATTTGTATAAATATGTATGGTGCAAAGTTCTGTGAATAGTAAGATACTGGAAATGGATGTTAAATATTTCAACTGTTTGTTTTACAGAACTAAAGACAAAAGAGAAAGACTTTGAAGCTCTGAAGAATCAAGCTGAAGGAACCAACAAAGAATATGACAGACTTCTTAATGAGTATTCTGCTTTAGAGGTAATGTTTGTTCTTAAACCCTTCCCAAATGCCAAAATTTAAGACTTACCTAATTTGGAGTGAGTTTGACTAACTTACATGTTCAATTGACCAAACACCAACTGTCAATCAAAAACATTGATTAGCCAATGGACGATCAGAAAAATGTCATACCCCAATTGTTCTTCGTTGCATGTGTTATTGTATCGATTTATCAACTGACAATCAAAACAATCGACAGGCCAATGGCAAAGAATTTTGTGCTAACAATAGACTAGGCTTACTGTTATGTTTTGGTAAACCGTCAGTGTTGTTATAAAATCTCGTAACTACAGCTTAAATCAAGCCGTAGTTATGAGATTTTATAACAACACCTACAAAATACTATTTTGTTTGTCCGAATTTACGTCACGATTAACTGGATAAAATCGTTCCCTATTAACGATCACATCCCCATTGTTTGTTCTAAATTCTATGTTGGGCGGAGCGATCTGTCGATTGGCGTTTGGTCAATTACATCAAGTACCAGAGGGTATTTTTATCATTTCTGTCTTCAATACTATAACAATATCCAATCCGAGTCTGCAGCTGCTCTCTCATAGGTGATTCACATCCATTTTGTCAATTTTCTGAAAGGTCATTGGCCAACACAGGATTCGAATCCACAGCCCCCTGATCAATAAATTTTGACATTACTGCCTTGGCAATTGTGCCATGACTTGGCACAAAATAAGAAAATTCTGTTGACCATTTTCATCTCCGTTTGCCTCAATATTTTAGGTGGTATATCATTTACAAATCCTATTTTCAGCAACATCAATTTCACCTCAGCATACTCCTTAATCCATTCCCAAATGGCAAAATTTAAGGGTAGTCCAATTTGAAAGCTGCTACAAACAACCAAATAAGTGTTGATAATAGAAGATTTTTGTAGAATATTGCACAGAAAATATTGGGTCAAAAGGAGAAACTGCTGGTTTTTAGCAGTTTCTTCTTGTCTAAATTTTTTTCTCAAGCCTTCTTTATTAAGGACGTGAAAACCAGGTCTTGTTTGGGAAAGGGTTAACCAGAAATTTTTGTAGAGGGTTAGAAAAAGTTTTTGTTGGAGGCTATGGAAAAATAATTTTACTATTTATTTTTAGAAAAAGCTTATGAAGCTGGAGGGTGAAGGTGAAGACAAGAAAACCAACTAGACGACTGTAAAACAGCATTGGAATATGTCGAGCATCAGATAAGAGAGGGTTAATGATAATTCAACCATTTAACCCATTACCAAACATTGACACCCCAAAGAAAAATGCTTTGGAAAACATTGTGAAAAATGAAGAAATTGCTTGTGACAAGCAATTTCTTCATTTCCCACGATGTTTTCAAAACAAAAACACCTAAAAATGTAAAATTCCAAGCACTTGAAATTGTCGTCTGCAACACCATTCAGATTGGAACAGTCCAAAATTTTGTCGTTTGGTAATGGGAAATGGTTGAATTATATTGTATAAAAGCCCAGGATGAAATGGTTTATTTTGATGTGAAATAAATGATACATTTTGACTATCCAAATGACAATAAGATACAGTGAATGATAAAGCCTGTAAAGGTCATTTTTCTCATGTGCAAAGAAAATAAGCCTTTGGACATGGAGCAATAGATAAGAGGGAGTAATTGCAATATAAATTTATTTTAACAAATTAAAACCATATATTTTGGGTGCTCTTATGAATAAACTTTGTAGATTATTGGAGACTTAAGACGATTCTTATGAGTTACCCACAACATAGGTTTTGGTGAACAATGAGTGATATTTTTGTTGAAAAATCAAAATCCCCTCTAATCTGTAGCTATGCCTATCACTCGAATGTAGGACATTTTGGCCACGGACGTTTTTGCCAGGATGTTTTGGCCACGGACGTTTTGGCCACAATATTTGACAAAGTAGGACCTTTTGGCCAAAAAAAAATTTTCAAGGAAAAAAGAAATTGAACCAATTAAATTCAAATTCATAGTTTTAAATTTATAAAAGAATATCATTTATATTAACAAAATGTCTAAAAGTACAACAATGAATTTGAATTTAATTGGTTCAATTCCTTTTTTCTTCAATTTTTTTTTTTGGCCAAAAGATCCTACCTTGTAAAATATTGTGGCCAAAATGTCCATGGCCAAAACGTCCTGGCCAAAACGTCCGTGGCCAAAACGTCCGTCCACCCTATCACTCACGGTCTTGTTGAACTATACTCTGCTCTTAACTGTTGCTCAGAACATTAAGGGTCTATTGTACATATTAGTTGCATTTTATTCTTTCTATGTTTGATTGAATCCATATCCTTCATTACATACAAAATTTCCCTTTAAATTTACACCAAGTATTACAATTATTATGTATCTCCACCAATCGTAACTTGGTCTTTTATGCAGCAACTATAAAGAGCTTCTAAGTTCTTTTTAACCCTTTACCAAAGGACAAAAGGACCTCTATGGATAAGGCGAGAAATCTCCCTAAAAGGCTATAATGGAAAAGCCAATTTTCAAAACATGCAAAATGATGATTATTTTGAGCTATATTGTTAGATGGATACCTAAGTCCTATAAAAAGTGATTTTGTTCAATCAAACCGATTTTAAAGGCGAAATCTTCCCGCCAAAAATATGGCAATTGGTATATGAGCACTATTTTTAGTATAAAAGTATGTTCCACCCTGTGACCCAGGAAATCCTTTTTACCAAGGAAGCATATAGTCAAGTGACACAACATATGTCAATGGGAAGCTGGGTCAAGGGGTGGAACGATGTTCACCAGCCCATGGAAGCTAGGTATTCCTCAGTTTTTGGCGGGAAAGTGCGCTTTTAAAGTTGTTTCAATGATGCGCATGTGCAATACGGACAAAACCAAAGCTGCTATATGATGTCAACACCATTTATCCTTGTATCTGTAGAAAATGAATTGGAAATAAAACAAAAAGAAACATCATTTTACGTCTATGAATACCGGTAGCATAAGAAAATAAAACTTTAGGTGGGCACAAAAGTCAAGAGTTATCTGCACCTATAGAACTTTATAAATGGCAAAAAACTGTATTCATTTCATTTATTTATCTTCCTAACCATAAAGCTTAATTTTGTTTCTCAATTTGTTAGTTTTGAAAATTCACCCATCACGCTGAGCCTATTAGGGAGATATCTCGCCTTATCCATAGAGGTCCTTTTAGGGCATTCCAAATTCTAAAATGTTACAGACCACAATTTCAAATGAATGAAATTAAATTTTTTGTTGCCTTTTGGGTAGAAAACAAGCAATTTCTTCATTTTCCACGATGTTTTCCCACAGCCATTATCTTGTGAGGAGTCAAAAAGAGTCAATGTGTGGTAATGAGTTACGCCCATTTAGGAATATAACTGTAGTTGCAGGCAATAAAGACGATGATAAGCCTGCATGTGTATGCTAAAAAACCTAATTACCATAAGAACAGATTTTGTTTGTTGATTTGTTTACATATGTCTGCAACACTGACAATATTTACCAACGCAATAGCAGATATACAGATAAGAGGGAGTGAATGTTTTTCAAAATGCAATATTTAATTTATGGCTTATCAAACCCTGTGTTGTGGATTCTCATTTGAATCGTCTCGTCGAGACGATTCAAATGAGTACCCACAACATAGGGTTTGTAATTGAAATAAAAAAGTTAGAATGTCTTCACTCCCTCTTATCTGTAGCTCTCCAGTAGCATATAAAAGTAGCTAAAACATTATGAGACAATATTTCGGCTGTTCTTTCAGTGCTGTTGGCAAAGCTGTCTTGAAAGTTACACCAAAAGAAAGCTTGTTTTCAATAGCATAAATTTACAATAATGTCCATTATGTGTGCTTCTAAGTACTGTGATTATATGTGGTAGGTGCTTAAGCGTGTTTAGCCCTTCCCAAACAACAAAATTAAGGGTGGTCCAATTTGAGGGCTGCTGCAGATGACAAAATAGATATTGGAAAAGAGAGGATTGATGCATAATATAGTTAAAATATTGAGACTAAAGGATAACCTTTTCTTCTTTTGTCTCAATGTTTTCCCAAGCCTTTCATAATAGGGGTGTTAAAAGCAGGTCTTGTGTACCGAAGGTAAAATTTCGGACTTTGCCTCTTGAAAACGGCTGCAGACCACAAAATGGATGTCAATAAAGATGAGATGTGTGTACAATGTAGCACATAAAATACTGATACAAAAGGAGAAAACGCTTATGATCAGCATTTCATTGCTATTCTTCAAACACCTTGTAACTGCTGAATATTTTAACCTTTTCCTGAACGGCAAACAATAAAGGCGTTATAATTTGACAGATGCTGCAGTCAACAAAATGGATATTACTAAAGATAGAATTTGTGTAAAATTATACTAACACAGAAAATATTGAGACAAAGGTAGAAACTGCTGATTATCAGCAGTTTCTTCTTTTGCCTCAATATTTTCTCAAGCCTTTCCTATTAGGGATGTCAAAACCCGGTCATGTTTGGGAAAGGGTTAAGCTGCTGTTACAATGTTGCAGAAGAAAGGTGACAATTTTCTTCTTTTGCCTCAATATTTTAACAAGCTCTTTTTATAAGGTTTAAGGTGAGTCAAAAGGTATCACTGTTTGGGAAAGGGTTATTGCAAAATCTACTGTGATTCTATCATGTTTTATACTGGCATCTAATAGTTTATGTTGTGTATGATTGTTAATCTCAATAAATTATTAGAAAATTACCTATGTTGTTTCTGTGAACAACCCTCAGTAATTGAAATTTCTTTTCAACTAATTTCAACCAGCGTTAGGTTTTGTTGCTTGGAAATAGGGTAAATTACTCTGTCACAAAGTATCGACAGTCCCTGAGTATTCCAACAAGTTTGCCAGTCAGTAGTTGATCAATTGAATGGGGTTTGAGTCATTTTTCAAATACATTTCAGTCATAGCTGCTGGCGAATCTAACAATGACTTCTGGCATTTATCACCAGTACTACCACAACATCTTGTTTGACCTTCAAGCTGCTTATTATAGATGATTCTTAACCAATTCATCCATGAGAAAAATGACAGTTGAATGTCAGAATGTATATTGGGCTGAGTGGGGGTTCCAACCCACAAACCCTGTTTTATAGATTCTTGCTACCAACTGTGTTATCCGGACTCGTAAGCAGATTGAATAGAACAAGATCTGAGGCGCGTTCTTTAGAGCGAGATTTTTTAAGATTTCTTAAGATGTTTTAGATACAGCGTTTTTGAGACCGAGATTATAATCTCAAGATATCTCAAGAAATCTCGCTCTAAAGAACGCTGCTTAGGCAACACATTCATTTGCACCATACTTGAACTTTTTAGCAACCAAAGTGTTAGTTTCACCCAAGGAACATACTAGTAGTTATGTCCATCAAGATTGACCTTGTATTGGGTTGGTGGCCTCTATTAGCATACATTTTACCCTCTATTCTGCATATTTGGTTATACAGTCTCGTGATGTGTTAACCTTTCCCAAATAACAAACTTTATCACAGTATTTCAATTTGAAAGATACCACAGACGACACAAAGGTCATGGATAACAAGAGCTGTCTCTGGACAGCAAAGTGTGACAGTATCAAGTGTTGGATAGTGAGAAATTCTAAGTCAAAGAAGGGTAAAAATTTGGTTAAATTGAATGTCAGAGTGATGAATACTTGCATAGAGGCTGTTATTATGGTCACAGAAGCATGTGCAAAGTTTGAAAGCAATAGCTGTTACAGAAAAATAGTTCGCTGTATAACAGATATTATGCAGGTTGCACACAAAAACTTAACCAAGAATTTCAAAGTAGAAAAGGGTTAAAATTACTTTAAATTAAATGTCAGAGTAACGAATCCTTGCCTACAGGCTGATATTATGGTCACAGAGGCATGTACAAAGTTTCAGAGCAATAGCATTAGTAGAAACAGATTTGACAAACTTGTACATAAAAATTTAAAACTAAGCAGACACCTGGGTGAGTAGAATAGTGGTCACGCTAAAAATAGATTGACTGGGCTTTGACGCATCTTTCAACTGGTATGGTCATGTTGCAGAGCACCTAACCATGGATTCCTGATATTTCTCTCATCAGTACTACCACAATATCCAATCCAAACCTCCAGCTGCTCTCTCACATCAATTGATGAGAGACGAATGAAATCATTGTGGATAATAAAGAAATTGCTTGTTACTAGCAATTTCTTTATTTTCCACAATGTATTCCAAAGCCTTTTTATTCGCCGCCGGAGGCGGACGTATATTGGCGTCATCTCCGTCTCTCCATACATCCATACCTACGTCCACTTTTCTTGTGAGCGCAACTCCTCCTAAGTTTATGGCTGGATCTTTTTGAAACTTGGTCAATATTATCACCTCAATCTGTAGATGTGCATGAAGGAAGGATTTTATGGTTCATTGATTTTTGCTTGAGTTATACCCCCTTAAAACTTAGTCTCTGGGAGTGGCGGCGTATATTGTGACCATGGCACTCTTATGGGGCATTAAATAGCGTCACAATGTGGGAATGGGTTAAATCTTGTCAATTGTGGGTAACAGTACACATAATCAAACATAAATGCAAAAGTAGCTTTTTGAAAAATATTTATTTACATTCTTATTCAATATTTATATTAATCAAAATTTCTCAACTTCACTTAAAGTTTCTGACACAAAAACACAAAATATAATGAAATATGATGAACAAAATAGAAACATAACATTCATACTACAGTCAAGTTACAATATTCTGGTACATGTTTATAACATTTTCCTATGTAAACTACACAATATTGAACTCCTAACTACTGTTATTTTGCATGTCATGGTTTGAATCTTGCAGGTGTGTCACACCTGCAAGATTTAAACCAATGCATGCAAAATTGTACTGAAAATAAAGTAGGTTTTGTTTATCGAGGCAAACTTTGTAAACATGTGCCATAATACTGTGAAAGGACTTTAGCGAAAAAGGAAAATCAAGAAAGAAAATAGCAAATTCTCATAGGGAGAGCTTGCAAAACTGGAAAATCTATAGTTCACACAATCCATTTACCGGACATTTGATACCAACATGAATCTAGATCAGACTTTACATAGGTACAGTAAGTAAAAGTATGTCAAGAACAATCTGAATTGTTTTATTGGGGTTTTACGCCGTTTTCAACTGCTAAGGTCATATTGCTGCGGCTGGAGCACCTAACCATTGATTCCTGTTGTTTCTCATACAAATACTACCACAACACCTTTACCGAGCCTCAAGCTGCTCCCAAACATAGGTTCACGATATCAAACCATTGATGGGCGACATTTTTGTCAGAAATGGTATTTGCTGAGGCCGGGTATCAAACCCAGGACCTCTAGAATGAGAGGCAGATGTGCTACCAACAGTGCCAAGGCCACGGCCAAAAGAACAATCTGTTCAGTACATTACAGTTACAGGAAGAGAGAAGAACAAGAGGACCATGATGGTCCTATATCGCTCACCTGAACAAAGATTGTATGAGCAACAGTTTTGTCCAAATCAATTTGTGACTTTAAGACGGAAAACAAACCCATGGTCGTCAACATTGTGTCCAAGTTTGTCTTGATTGGTCACTATTTGTGAATGTAAGTATAGCTAATGTAGGTATTGCGCTATTATGTCTATAGACCCTTTTCGCACGCCATATGTTAGAGTAAAAAAATGTCGAAAACAGCAAATTAATAAAATTCAAGGGCAGATAACTCAGTAATTTCTAATTATGCCGAATTTCAACCTCATCCAAAATCAACATTGTCTGAGTTTCGTCTTGATTGGTAAATATTTCTAGTTGTTAGAGTAAAAAAAAAAGTCGAAAACAACAATTTTGTCAAATTAATGTGTGCATAACTCCAGACCTATCCGTTCAGACTTAAATTAAAATCATGACAGATCTTATGGTCCCAAACATTGTGCTCAAGTTTTGTCTTGGTCAATAATTGTAGATTCTGGAGAGTGAACAAAGTCGAAAACAGTCAAAATCAGCAATTTTGGCAAGTTCAAGGGCACATAACTCTCAACTTTCCTTTCTAATCAGACTGAAAATCGAACTCATTTGAGATCTTATAGTCTCCAACATTATGTCCAAGTTTTGTCTTGATTGGTCAGTAATTGTAGATTCTCGAGAGTGAACAAAGTTGAAACCAATCAAAATCAGCAATTTTGGCAAGTTCAAGGACACATATCTCTTGACTCTCCGGTCTGATCAGACTGAAAATCGAATTCATGTGAGATCTTATGGTCTCCAACATTATGTCAACGATTTGTCTTGTTTGGTCAAAAATTGTAGATTCTAGAGTGTAAACAAGGTCGAAAATGGTCGAAAACGACTATTTTATCAAATTCAAGGGCGCATAACTCTAGACTTTCTAGTCTGATCTCACTGAAAATCAAACTCATCCGAGATCTTATGGTTTTCAACATAATATCCAAGTTTTGTCTTGATTGATCTATAAATGTAGATTCTAGAGTGTAAACAAGGTCGAAAATGGTCGAAAACGGCAATTTTGTCAAATTCAAGGGCACTTTACTCTGGACTTTCTTGTCTGATCTGACTGAAAATCATACTCATCCGAGATCTTATGGTCTCCAACATAATATCCAAGTTTTGTCTTGATTGGTCAATAAATGTAGATTCTAGAGTGTAAACAAGGTCGAAAATGGTTGAAAATGGCAATTTTGTCAAATTCAAGGGCACATAACTCTCGACTTTCTAGTCTGATCTCACCGAAAATTGAACTCATCCGAGATCTTATGGTCTTCAACATTATGTCCTAGTTTTGTATTGATTGGTCAATAATTGTAGATGCTGGAGTGTAAACAAAGTTAAAAACAGCATTTTTTGACATTCAGGGGCAGATAACTCAGCACTTTCTGGTCCGATCTGGCCCATAATCGAACTCATCCGAGAACTTATAACCATACTTGTTTTGACAAAGTTTGATCAAAATTGACAAACATTTGTGGATGCTAGAGTGTAAACACCAAATTGTGGACAGACGGACAGATGGACAGACGGACGGACGACGGACAAAAAGCGATCACAATAGCTCACCTTGAGCACTTCGTGCTCAGGTGAGCTAAAAAGATGAGAAAGAAAGAGAAAATGCATCCATCATCTCACACTTTTAGAGTTAAAAGATACATATCAAGGGACCAGCACAAAACTATTGGTGAGTGCATAAAGTTCAGCCTATTACCAGACGGCAAAATTCTAGACTGGTCCAAATTCAAAGTTATTGCAGACGATCATTTCAAGTGTATGAAATTCTACATTTTTTTTTTTTTTTTTTTTTTTGGGGGGGGGGGGGGGGGGGGTGTTGAAAACATTACTTGTGGGATGTAAAAGGTGTCAATGTTTGATAATGAATTAATCTTTTCCGAAATGGCAAAAAGATGGACTGGTGTGATGAAAAGCTGTTGCAGAGGATAAAATGGGTGTTGATAAAATAGGATCTGCATACAACATAGCACAGAAAGTATTGATGAAAAAGAATATGCTGAACACCAGTCTTTTCTATTAGGGACGTCAAAGTCAGTTCTTGTTTGGCAAAGGGTTAATATGCAATAAATCATAGTTTTACACTGACATATCAATGTACCTTTACTCAAAACAAAAAAATATATAAACTTCAAAAACAAAACTAGAATATCACTGAAAGTGATCATACCCCCCAAAAGCGCAGCTTTTGTGCATTTTGAGAAGTTGATTTCATTTGAACTGGGAGCTGTTCAATTGGAACAAGAGTGCCAGATGTATACATGTTTGAATTGTGAACAATATGAATTTTGTTGTAAACAAATAAACATGTCACATTAGATTATTGTAAAATAAGTTTTCATAATTTCCAATGTATGCAATAAAGTCTCATCATTAGCATTCAATCATATGGCATTTAGTAGCATTTGCATACATATTTACTATTTTATATCAACCTCTGTTCCAGTTTGATCTTCATAAGCCGATTCAACTTTTACACTCAAATTTTGAAACATCAGAATGAAGAATGTTAAAAGTATCAATATGTTAATTGTAAGAGACGGACAAGCCCCACCCTGCCAGGCCCACATTTTTCAATAAATAAAAAAATCACAAACATGTATTGAAGACAGTCATTCAAGGTACATAAGATTTAGTTCAAATTTGCCCTATAATTGCTTTTTAAAAGAATTTTCTCATGACTTCGTTAAGCCCAACCCTGCCAGTTTGCCACGCCCATATGTTTTTAGACAAATAAAAAATTCATGAACATGCTTTTAATACAATCACTAAAGGGACATTCCTGCCTAGTTTGGTTCAAATTGGCCTGATAATTGATTTTTAACGATTTTTCACATGATTTCTTTAAGTCCGATAAGCCCCGCCCTGCCACGCCCATATTTTTTGACGAATGAAAAAATCATGAGCATACATTGATTACAATCACTCAAGAGTCATTCCTGCCAAGTTTGGTTCAAATTGGCCTAATAATTGATTTTTTAAGATTTTTCACATGATTTCTCTAAGTCCGATAAGCCCCGCCCTGCCACGCCCAAAATTTTTGACAAATAAAAAATTCACGAACAAGTTTTGAAAAGGGATACTAAAGGAACATTCCTGCCAAGTTTAGTAAGAATTGGCCCAGTGGTTAAGGAGGAGAAGATTTTTGAAGAATTATCTAACGATTTCTCGAAGTCGGATAAGCCCCGCCCTGCCACGCCCACATTTTTGGCAAATAAAAATACCATGAGCATATATTGAATACAAGCACTCAAGGGTCATTCCTGTCAAGTTTGGTTCAAATTGGCTTAATAATTGATTTTTAAAGATTTTTCACATGATTTCTCTAAGTCCAATAAGCCCCGCCCTGCCACGCCCACAATTTTTGACGAATCAAAAATTCACGAACAAGTTTTGAAAAGGGTCACCCAAGGAACATTCCTGCCAAGTTTAGTAAGAATTGGCCCAGTGGTTAAAGAGGAGAAGATTTTTGAAGAATTATCTAACGATTTATCGAAGTCAGATAAGCCCCGCCCTGACACGCCCATATTTTTTGGCGAATGAAAAAATCATGAGCATACATTGAAAACAAGCATTCAAGGGTCATTCCAGTCAAGTTTGGTTCAAATTGGCTTAATAATTGATTTTTAAAGATTTTTCACATGATTTCTCGAAGTCCGATAAGCCCCGCCCTGCCACGCCCACAATTTTTGACAAATCAAAAATTCACGAACAAGTTTTGAAAAGGGTCACCAAAGGAACATTCCTGCCAAGTTTGGAAAGAATTGGCCCAGTGGTTAGGGAGGAGAAGATTTTTGAAGAATTATCTAACGATTTCTCGAAGTCGGATAAGCCCCGCCCTGCCACGCCCATATTTTTTGACGAATGAAAAAATCACGAGCATACATTGAATACAATCACTCAAGGGTCATTCCTGCCAAGTCTGGTTCAAATTGGCCTGATAATTGATTTTTAAAGATTTTTCACATGATTTCTCTAAGTCCGATAAGCCCCGCCCTGCCACACCCACAATTTTTGACGAATCAAAATTTCACGAACAAGTTTTGAAAAGGGTCACCAAAGGAACATTCCTGCCAAGTTTGGTAAGAATTGGCCCAGTGGTTAGGGAGGAGAAGATTTTTGAAGAATTATCTAACGATTTCTCGAAGTCGGATAAGCCCCGCCCTGCCACGCCCATATTTTTTGACGAATGAAAAAATCATGAGCATACATTGAATACAATCACTCAAGGGTCATTCCTGCCAAGTTTGGTTCAAATTGGCCTGATAATTGATTTTTAAAGATTTTTCACATGATTTCTCTAAGTCCGATAAGCCCCGCCCTGCCACGCCCACAATTTTTGACGAATCAAAATTTCACGAACAAGTTTTGAAAAGGGTCACCCAAGGAACATTCCTGCCAAGTTTGAAAAGAATCCGACCAATGGTTGAGGAGGAGAAGATTTTTGAAGAAAAACCAACAGACGGACCAACAGACAGACCAACAGACAGACCAACAGACAAGCTGACTCCTATATACCCCCCAAATTGATTTTGGGGGGTATAATGACAAAAAAGTTAGTTTAATAAATAACTAATACAATGTACATTCACTACGACAAACAAGATGTGTATGTGAAACACAAATGCCCAAAAAAAAGTGCCAATGGTTAGTTTCAACCCTTTCCCAAACGGCAACATTTTAGGGTGATCCACTTCAAAAACTGCCACTAATGACCAAATGGATGTTATTAAAGATAGGATTTGTGTAAAACATGGCACAGAAAATATTGAGACAAAGGGAGAAACTGCTGGTTATCAGCAGTTTCTTCTTTTGTCTCAATGTTTTCTCAAATCTTTTCTATTAGGGACGTCAAAACCAGGTCTTGTTTGGGAAACAGTTAAACAGACAGACAGATGGACTGACAGACAGATATAAAACAATATGCCCCCAATCTTTTGAAACGGGGACTAAAATTGAATCAAAATTAACAAAAGTACATATATCTGTCAATCAAAAATATTAATAGAGATCTCGACCAATCAAGATTTACTTGGTTAGACTGGATTGAATGGAGTTTTACGTCCCACTTAACGGCTAAGGTCATATGGAGACAGGATCTTGATTTAAAGTTTTACTTGGTTAAGTTGGTTATAATGTATTCTTGGCCATGTTGAAAAATGTTGTAACTGCAGTGTATTACAGTGGTATTTACAATATACAGGCTGATTTACTACCAACTTGTAGATCCACATGATAGGTCTCAAAGGCATGATGCTTTTTTTTCTTATATTCCGAATCCAAGTGTAACCCGATTAACAGATAAGAGGGGGAAAATGACATTCTAAATTTGTTATTTCAAACCCAAACCCTACGTTGTCAGTACTAATTTGAATAGTCTTGACGAGTACCCCCAACATAGGGTTTGATGAACAATTAATGAAATACTGCATTTTGATAAGCCATTACCCCCCTCTTATCTGTAGCTTTGCTTAACCCTTTCCCAAACGGCAAAAAATTAGGGTGGTCAAATTTAAAAACTGCCACAAATGACAAAATGGAAGGTAGATCTATTAAAGATAGAATTTGTGTAAAATATGGCATAGAAAATATTGAGACAAAAGGAGAAACTGCTGGTTATCAGCAGTTTCTTCTTTTGTTTCAATGATTTCCCAAGCCTTTTCTATTAGGAACGTCAAAACCAAGTCTTGTTTGGGAAAGAGTTAACCTTAGTGGCTATGTGATTCATACAAAACATAAATGATGATTCATAATCTTGTGATAAATGATTCATTTTTAAACTCTTTATCTCAAAATTATGACGATTAACACTGTTAACAAGATGTGTTTGTGAAACACAAATGCCCCCGAAATGGCCATATTTCTAAAATGTTAAGTTTTCGTAGAGTAAAGGGTTATTAAGGGTTAAGGGATGACCTTGAGGAAGGTCAAACTGCTTGCAACAGATAGATATCATTGAAAGGAAGTTGCATACCAAATTTGAGCTTTGTATGTCAAATACTTTTGGAGAAAAGGCAAAGGTTAAGTTTTCGGAGTAAAAGGTTAAGTTTTCGTAGAGTAAAGGGTTGATAATGGCTAACGGATGACCTTGAGGAAGGTCAAATTGCATGAAACAGATAGATATCATTGAAAGGAAGTTGCATACCAAATTTGAGCTTTGTATGTCAAATACTTTTGGAGAAAAGGCAAAGGTTAAGTTTTCGGAGTAGAAGGTTAAGTTTTCATAGAGTAAAGGGTTGATAAAGGTTAAGGGATGACCTTGAGGAAGGTCAAATTGCATGGAACAGATAGATATTATTGAAAGGAAGTTGCATACCAAATTTGAGCTTTGTATGTCAAATACTTTTGGAGAAAAGGCAAAGGTTAAGTTTTCGGAGTAGAAGGTTAAGTTTTCATAGAGTAAAGGGTTGATAAGGGTTAAGGGATGACCTTGAGGAAGGTCAAATTGCATGGAACAGATAGTTATCATTGAGAGGAAGTTGCATACCAAATTTGAGCTTTGTATGTCAAATACTTTTGGAGAAAAGGCCAAGGTTAAGTTTTCGGAGTAGAAGGTTAAGTTTTCATAGAGTAAAGGGTAGATAAGGGTTAAGGGATGACCTTTAGGAAGGTCAAATTGCATGGAACAGATAGATATCATTGAGAGGAAGTTGCATACCAAATTTGAGCTTTGTATGTCAAATACTTTTGGAGAAAAGGCCAAGGTTAAGTTTTCGGACAGACGGACAGACGGACGGACAGACGGACGGACAGACGGACAGACGGACGGACAGACAGACAGACGGACACGAGTAAAACAATATGCCCCCGATCTCTCGATACGGGGGCATAAAAATGCTACATGTGGATAAATTTGATTAATTTATGAACTAAATTTTCTTCAAAATTCAATAGTCAAAATGCAGTTCTATAAAATAAGGTGCCCTAAAAAAGTTTCAATATTTTTCTAATTCATTGAAGGAAAAGTGGCCTGCATTTTTTCTTTTCCCTCAATGTGTGTGTGTGTGTTTTTTTTTTCTTTTTTTTTTAAATTTCACTTTTCAAGAGCTTTTCTACTGTGTAAGTCAGATAAAAGGGATATGGCATTTCACATCTAATCCATTACAAGACGGCAAAATTTTAGGCCAGTCCAGGTTCAAAAATGATGCAGATGACAATTTCAAATTAATGAAATTTTACATTTTTGGGTCATATTGGGTAGAAAACATTGTGGGAAATGAAGAAATTGCTTGTCACAAGCAATTTCTTCACTTTCCACAATGTTTTGTGACAAGCAATTTCTTCATTTTCCACAATGTTTTGTGACAAGTAATTTCTTCATTTCCCACAATGTTTTCCAAAGCATTCTTTTTTGAGAGGTGTCAAAAAACATAACAGTGTAGTAATAGGCTAATCGTCTTCATCCGAATCAATACAGATCACTTCAAAATCCATGTATTCAGAATCAGACACAGAACCATTTCTAGCTGGAGCTGGGGAACCAGCTTCATCTTGCTGGGCACCAGCACTGGAATGGTTCCCTTCCTCTTTTACTTGAACACCAGGATGGGTACCGGACCCAGACTGGTTCAGGTTATTTGTTTGATGATCCATATCAACAATTCTTCCATTTGTCAGACGGACGTGTGAATAGTCAGATCCTAGACTAGTATGAGCATTTGTGTTGTTGTCTTGATTGTCTATGAGAACAAGATTTTCATTGGCAGGATTCGTTTCATGAGTTACTGAAGATTGATCCAATTTAGTGAAACCTTTACCAAACACACGAGAGGACACACTATCAGCCTTGCCAGTATTGACAACCATTGATACAGGGGATACGGTCTGATTTGGATTCACAGATTTCCGTAAAACTTGAGCTCGTTGTTGAAGCGCTTGTTGGTGCCTCATGAAGCTAGCAGGACCAATCCTTGGTTTCTTCACTTGCTGTACTCTAGAACACAATTTCTGGCTCGATTCTTGACTCTCCTCCTCCTCTTCGTCTGATGATAAACAGATCACAGTATTGTCTTGAACACATTTTTTCTGGAATGTTTGTCCTGGTCTAGGGGCAGCTGGTGAATGAGCATACTGCTGGTTGACAGGTAATAGTTTCAGTGTACTGGCACTCAAACCATTCCTAACCAAGAACTGAGGGATAGGGCCGGAGACAACCTGTACAAACTGTTGTTGTACGGGACTCATGTGTCTCGGGAATGCAGCAGACTGCAGGTACTGTACACCAGGCCTGGCATGTCTGGGTCCGTACTGGGACAGCCGTAACTGATTGTTATAATGTTGTCTCATCAGCTGTAGGTTACTGAAGGATGGCTGGGGTCGGGGACGTCGTGTCGTCCAGTATTTAATGTCCTTTTTACTCAACCTTTCTAGCACCACCTTACACTTCTTCATCTTGGATAGTAATATACGACTTCTTTTCTCTAGCCCTGTGGCAAATGTTCTTTCGAATTCCAGTTTGTCTTCTTTGTTAAACTTATACTTATGAAACCATTTATTGATATATTTTTTTGTAAATTTAAATGTCACTGCAGGTGGTGGTCTATTTCTAAGTTTTTCTGTAAACTTTCCTTTCCTTTCCTCCTCTAGAGAGGCCTGGGAATAATATTGCACATTTGAAGTCTGACAGAAAGTTTCTATCTTAGTAATGATGGGTATTTTACTATCTCCCTGCCAATGCTTTTTCAACCTTTGACCTAACGGGGAGCTTAATGGAATGTCCCGAATGACAGATCTACAAGGACGAACCATGCTCTCTTCTAAGCTACTGCTACTTAATTCTTTGGAATCTTGTTTCTGTGTAACTTTAGGTGGTGTCAGTTGGGAGAAGCTAAGATGGCGTCTTCTCGTGCCGTCACGACTAACCTGCGTCATCATGAGATGTGTACGCGGAGTCATCGGCTGTGACTGGGGAGATTTATCTTCTTCTAGCGTCAAGTCTATAATCTGACAATCGTCGTCCTGAGTTTTCTGCGGTGTTTTGATTTGATCTACTTTACGTGTAGGAACTAGCCCTAGACTTTCAAAATATGTGTCTCTCGGAGGGGGAATATATATCTCAGGTTTTCTCTTTCTTTTACGATTTGAATGTAATCTGGAGGTCATAGGCAAGCCGAGAGGTAAGGATTTCAAATCTGACCCAACTTTTCTCAGTAAAGCTGGTACTGGCGATTTCTCAAGTCCAGGTTTGGGTTTAGTTCCGACATTAACTTTTTCGTTTGTATTTGTTGAAGGTTTTGTCGATGTTTGGTGGTTTGTAGTTGTTGTTTCGTCAGTTTTTGTGTCTGCATCGTCTTCGCAGACGTCTTGATGTGACATCAGGTCTGATTGGTTACTGAAACCTTTGGCACAAATGAAACAGGCCCATACAACATCATCTGAAAAAGAATATTTCACAACTTCTTTAAAACTTTCTCAAATGTTAAAATTTCAGGGAGTTTTAAGTTAAACTGCTGCAGACGACAAAAAAGATGTGTAAAAGGAAAGAAATTCTAGGATCTTTTGGGTCAATATTTTCCTGTGCCTTATCTAATAGGTATGTCAATACTTTCTCGGGCCTTTTAAAAAAGAGACGTCAAAACTGGCTCCTGTTTGGGAAAGGGTTAATGAAAGTAAAGTGACAACAACAACCAGAATAGGATTGCAGATACAGACAAGAGGGGCCAAGTATAGACATTCTAAATTTGTTATTTCAAATCCATTTACCCTATACTGTGGGTTCTCATTTTAATTGCCATCACCCCCTCTTACCTGTAGCTTTTAAAATGTATACTTGGTATGGAAAGATGTGGTAGAAATTAATTCTACTGAACTTTTCAGACTTGCACTTTACTCGACTTCAATCATTCTTTTTGCTTCAATTCTAAACAAGAGATGTTTGTAAAACATATATGCCCCCTTCAAGTGCCTACATTTGATGTAGGTCAAAGTCCAAGGTCAAGTTAACAAGGTCCAAGGTCATGGTCAAATATGAAAGGTTTTGGTAGGAGGTGTCTATGTGTGAAATATCAAGGCTGTATATGTAAAATTAAAATGAAATATAGGCCAGATTAAAGTTTTTAAAAGTAGGGCAAATGCCAAGGTCAAGGTCATGGTCAAATGTGAAAGGTCTTGGTTGGAGGTGTCCATGTGTGAAATATCAAGGCTGTAGGTGTAAAAGGACATGATATATATGCCTGATTTCAGTCTTTTTAAAAGTAGGTCAAACTCCAAGGTCAAGGTTGCAATATTCAAGGTCATGGTCAAATGTTAAAGGTCTTAGTAGGGGGTGTCTATGTGTGAAATATCAAGGATGTAGGTGTAATAGGACATAAGATAAAGGCTAGGTTAAAGGTTTCTAAAACTATGTAAAAATCAAAGGTCAAGGTCACAGAGGCCAAGGTCATGGTCATATGTGAATTTAGGTCTTGGTAAGAGGTGCACATGTGTAAAATATTGAGGCTGTATAGGTAACAGGACATGAGATATATGCATAGTTTAAGTTTTTTATAAGTAGGTCAAACTCCAAGGTCAAGGTCCAAGGTCATGGTCAAATGTGAAATGTCTTGGTTGGAAGTGACCATGTGTGAAATATCAAGGCTATATGTGTAAAATGACATGAAATATAGGCCAGGTTAATGTATTATAAAAGTAGGTCAAACACCAAGGTCAATGTCACAAGGTCCAAGGTCATGGTCAAATGTGAAATGTCTTGGTTGGAAGTGACCATGTGTGAAATATCAATGCTGTATGTGTAAAATGACATAAAATATAGGCCAAGTTAATGTATTATAAAAGTAGGTCAAACACCAAGGTCAAGGTCACAAGGTCCAAGGTCATGGTCAAATATGAAAGGTCTCGGTCATAGGTGTCCATTTGTCAAATATCAAGGCTGTATGTGTAAAAGGACATGATATATCAGCTAGGTTAGAATTTTATAAAAGTAGGTAAAAGTCCAAGGTCAAGGTCACAAGGTCCAGGGTCATTGTCAAATGTGAAAGGTCTTGGTAGGATGTGTCCATGTGTAAAATATCTAGGCTGTATGTGTAATAGCACATGAGATATAGGCCCAGTTTATTTTTTTTAAAAGTAGGTCAAACTCCAAGGTCAGGGTCACAAGGTCCAAGGTCATAGTCATATGTGATAGGTCTTCGTCGGAGGTTTCCATGTGTCAAATATCAAAGCTGTATGTGTAAAAGGACCTGATATATCGGCCAGGTTAAAGTTTTTAAAATGTAGGTCAAACTCCAATGTCAAGGTCACAAGGTCCAAGGTCATGGTCAATTGTTAAAGGTCTTGGTAGGCGGTGTCCATGTGTGAAATATCAAGCCTGTATGTGTAATAGGTCATGAGATATATGCCCGGTTTAATTTTTTTTAAAGTAGGTCAAACTCCAAGGTCAAGGTCACAAGGTTCAAGGCAGGGCTCCGGAAATATTGGATTCTGAATCGGTCCAGACTACCCCCCCCCCCCCCCCCCCCACACACACACACACACACCCCATCCCCGCCGGCGTTTTTAGCTTTCCAGTTTGAACATAGACTGATTAATCATTCGTGAGTTACCTTATTGTTCGATGATAGGGAAAAATTCTACACTTTAACAAGTAAAAAGACATGGGAAATCAAAATCGTGGCATCCATTTTCATTTTGTGTGACCTTTGACCTGCAGATACTTTTCGAGCATGACACCACTGTAGATTTAGTAATAACTCCAATGTTATGTTTTATTTAAAAAAAATCAATTTAAATTGATTGTATTATGGTATTATTTTTACGTAATTTCTATTCTATTGTTCAAGCAAGTTTTGGTAGGGGTCTGAAACTACAAAAAGTCAGAGCATAAATATCACAATATGCAAATTTGTATCCACTCCAAAAGACCGAAAATGCTCATATTCAGATATCTAAAAATAGAACAAGATAGGGTTTCCCAAGATAAGAATAAATCCTAGCACATCCATGTTGGATTGGATTATCGTAAATATGTCAAGTCAAGCATGAAGCTTAATTGGATGATATGTATACAATGATTACACAAATGACTTGTGCCTGAAGGTAAATTATCGGTTTTTGACACTTGTTTATCTGCAGGTAATGTGTGAAACCCTTGATTGTCCTTGAAAATGCTAGGTTTTTATCTGATTTTGACTGACAGGTAAATTTTTTTGGACCGATTTTTGTCAAGTTTTGGTGATTCTAATCGGTTTTCGTACTCAAAATTCGGTCAAAACCGGCAAATTATCGGTTTTCCGGAGCCCTGGTTCAAGGTCATGGTCAAATGTGAATGATGTTGATAGGAGGTATCTATGTGTGAGATATCAAGTCTGTATGTGTAAAAATACATGAGATATAGGCAAGGTTAAGAATTAAGTGTAAAAATCAACAAAGGGCAATAACTCCAAGAAGTTGATCGGCAAGGATATGGTTCTTGTGCACTGCACCTCTCCATAATGAGATCTATCCACCTGTAAAGTTTCATGATTCTACCTTACATACTTTTTGAGTTGTGCTCTGGACAAGAATCAAGTTATAAAATCAACAAAGGGCAATAACTCAAAAATTTTGATCGGCAGAGTTACGGTTCTTGTGCACTGCACCTCTCCATAATGAGATATATCCACCTGTAAAGTTTCATGATTCTACCTTATATACTTTTTGAGTTATGCTCCGGACAAGAATCAAGTTTGAAAATCAACAAAGGGCAATAACTCCAAGAAGTTGATCGGCAAGGATATGGTTCTTGTGCACTGCACCTCTCCATAATGAGATCTATCCACCTGTAAAGTTTCATGATTCTACCTTACATACTTTTTGAGTTGTGCTCTGGACAAGAATCAAGTTATAAAATCAACAAAGGGCAATAACTCAAAAATTTTGATCGGCAGAGTTACGGTTCTTGTGCACTGCACCTCTCCATAATGAGATATATCCACCTGTAAAGTTTCATGATTCTACCTTATATACTTTTTGAGTTATGCTCCGGACAAGAATCAAGTTTGAAAATCAACAAAGGGCAATAACTCCAAAAATATGATCAGCAGAGTTACGGTTCTTGTGCACTGCACCTCTCCATAATGAGATATATCCACCTGTAAAGTTTCATGATTCTTCCTAACATACTTTTTGAGTTATGCTCCGGACAAGAATCAAGTTTGAAAATCAACAAAGGGCAATAACTCCAAAAAATTGATCGACAGAGTTACGGTTCTTGTGCACTGCACCTCTCCATAGTGAGATCTATCCACGTGTAAAGTTTCATGATTCTACCTTACATACTTTTTGAGTTGTGCTCTGGACAAGAATCAAGTTATGAAATCAACAAAGGGCAATAACTCAAAAATTTTGATCGGCAGAGTTATGGTTCTTGTGCACTGCACCTCTCCATAATGAGATCTATCCACCTGTAAAGTGTCATGATTCTACCTTACATACTTTTTGAGTTATGCTCCGGACAAGAATCAAGTTTGAAAATCAACAAAGGGCAATAACTCCAAAAATATGATCAGCAGAGTTACAGTTCTTGTGCACTGCACCTCTCCATAATGAGATATATCCACCTGTAAAGTTTCATGATTCTACCTAACATACTTTTCGAGTTATGCTCCGGACAAGAATCAAGTTTGAAAATCAACAAAGGGCAATAACTCCAAAAATTTGATCGGCAGAGTTACGGTTCTTGTGCACTGCACCTCTCCATGATGAGATTTATCCACCTGTGAAGTTTCATGATTCTACCTTAAATACTTTTCGAGTTATGCTCCGGACAAGGTTTGGTCTACGGACAGACCGACCGACCGACCGACCGACCGACCGACCGACACTTGCAAATCAATATACCCCCATTTTCTTCGAAAGGGGGCATAATTATTCTTATTTTTGAGACAGATTTTCAGTCAGTTTCAAACATGAAACAGCAATGGCAGCATGGCTGATTTGTGAAGTCTGTTATGAAGAAATTGCTTGTCACAAGCAATTTCTTCATTTTCCACAAAGTTTTCAAAAGGCATTATCTTGTAGGGAGTCAAAAGAGTCACTGTGTGATAATGGGTTAACCATTACAAAACTACGTAGTTTAACCCTGTCCTACACAGTGAACCCATTTTTTGTTATACCCATTTCGAAAAGTACCAGCCTAAAATTCTTGAAATTTTGGAAAATGATATCATAAATATGTCTCACCGTCTTCCTGAGCAGTCGAAGCAGGTTCTGTCTTTAGCTCCTGTTCCGTTTTCACAGGCTGAGCTTTTGTCTTTGGTTCCACAGGTTTCCCTCTCCCCTCTGCACGCTTAAATGGCTTATTTATACGCTGCAAATCATATAGCGATGGCAATTTACTACCTTTCAAATCCATTAATCCAATGTCTAAGTTTAAGGGTCCATTAATTATACTCCCATCTTTCGATCCTTTCGGTTGCTTTCCATTAAGAACTTCCTTAGAATCATTTGACTTTGATCTCTTCCGTCTTTTTGGTTTGACATTTCCAAAATTGAAACTACCTAACGATGCCATTATATGTTTATCAATCTCCGATATAATACTAGGAGAGATTGCACCAATACCTAATGAGGAAGAAGGCTTTGCTTTTTCTGGTGTCTTTTGACAAGGTTTTTCAGGACTTTTTAAGTCCTCAATTATAATTTCTATCGGCTCACTAGTTCTATCAGAACTTTTTTGTTTATCATTCACTCTTCTTTCTTGAGATCCTTTGCTTGAATTATGGCCAGAATTTTCCTTTGTACTAGAATCACATGAATTTGTTTCACTGTTTCTATTTTCATGAGATTTCTTGACTGTTTTTGAGCCCTCGTCTGTCATTTTAGCATCTATTGGGCAGCTGTCAGCAGCCCTGGAAGGATCTTGGTTGTCCACCACACACATCTTGGTGCCTACGGGCTGCAAATAGAAAAATAATTCATCTTAGCATTCTCCAAACAGCAAAAAGTAGGGTTGATCCAATTCAAAAGCTGATGCAAACAACATAATGGCTACTGATAAGAATACCCTAACCTTAACCCTAAGTAAGGCCTAACACAGAAAATATTGTCGCAAAAGAAGACAATGCTGGTTATCAGATTTTCTTTTTTTGCCTCAATATTTTCTGCCATATAATTTCTAAAACCTTTTTCAACAAGTATCTGGTGTTGTATGCAACACATAAAGTCCCCTACCGGCTTCACATTGACTCAATATGGTAATCAATAATAGATTAAGATGAACAAGTCATCAAAATAATTGTCAAACATATGAAATGTTATGCCCAAAATTTCGGAAATATAATTCAAATGACTTGAATAAAGTTACTAAAAGATCAATGACTAACATGGCTTATAATTTTTTTTACATTTTAAAACAGGTTTCATCAAGTTAGCTTGCTTAGTTATTAAGTTATTGCAGGATCCATTTTTTGCCATATTTTCACTATTTCCGTTACCATAGCAACCGCACTTTTCGTCAAAGAACAAAGATAAAATGATGTGCATAATCTACACATTGCCATCTAGTCATATACCAAGTCTCATCAAATTAGCTTGCTTACTTATTAACTTATCGCAGGATCCAATATTTTTTGCCATATTTTCACTATTTCCGTAACCATAGCAACAACAATTTTAGTCTAAAAACAAAAATAAAATGATGTGCATAATCTACACATTGCCATATAGTCATATACCAAGTCTCGTCAAACTAGCTTGCTTAGTTATTATCTTATCGCAGGATCCCATTTTTGGCCATATTTTCACTATTTCTATAACCATAGCAACCTCAATTTAAGTCGAAAAACAAAAATAAAATGATGCGCATAATCTACACATTGCCATCTAGTCATATACCAACTTTCATCAAAAACGCTTGCTTAGTTATTAAGTTATCGCGGGATCCAGATTTGAGCGGACAGACGGATGGGCGGACAGACGGACGGATGGACAGACGGAGGGCAAACCTATAGTCCCCTCCGGTGTGAACACCGGTAAGGGACTAACTATAGACATCAAAAGTTATACCAGGTCATGTATGGGGAAGGGTTAAATAAGATAATCTTTATAGTACATTTCAACTTCTCCAATACAGTTGAGAACGAAATACATACAACTATACATGTATAATCCTTTTACAGTTAGACAATTGCAGTACATGTACTTGGCACAACAAAGGAGAATAGGTTAACTAGTACCAGCATATTTCATTTGACATTATCAGCATGCTTGGATGCAGTCATTTTTTCCCAGAGGGAACCAGGCCCCGGTTTCTCGAAAAAACTTAAGTACGTTCTCATGCTCAAATCTGAGCACCGTGCTCAAATCGCACGAAATCCACGTGAACTTCAATCGAATACCCTTCAACATTGGAGAGTATTCCTTTGAAGTTGTAGTAAATTTGAGCATGGACTCTTGAGTTTGTACTTAAGTTTTTTCGAGAAACCGGGGCCAGTTTTCCAGAAGGGCAAGACTGCATTGGCGCATGAATAATTCCTTTATAAAATCACTTTGATAAGCATTTTTTTTACTTTTATACAAATTCGAGCAGGCTGTGCCCAGCCTCTAGATCATTGCATGATTTGTATGACAAAGATTGAAGAATAAACTTGACCACTTTCAGAAGGCATATATCTGGTTGACAAATCATTCGCATACAACAAATTCTCTTTCTCATTCCCTTAAAATTGTCCTATGCATTATCTTTGAATTTGGACAAGTCTAAATATTGTTGTCTTGTAATAGGGTGAACTAGTAATTCAGAGCAACAGAAAAGAGGGGGTAAAGACTCACCAATTTTCTTTATTTCAAATTCAAATCCTATGTTGTGGGTACTCATTTGAATCGTCTCTGAGACGATTCAAATGATTACCCACAACATAAAATTTGATGAACAAATGAAATATTGCACTTCAAAAAGTCATCACCACCTCTTATCCGTAGCTCTGAATGAATTTGACCACTTACTGAAGGTGTGGAAGGCATATATCTGGTTGAAGAATCATCCGCATACAATAAATTCTCTTTCTCCGAATGTTGGTAACAACTACGGACAATCTCTCTCAAGGTTTCACATGGATCCTGAAAATGGCAATAAATTTCGTTTTACCGACATTACCGTTATGTATTGATAAACCTCCAGTGCTATTGCAAAATCTCGTAACTATGGTTTGAATCAAGCCGTAGTTACGAGATGTTATAACAACACCCAAGAACTAGAAGACCTGAAGGTCTTGAGTCGCTCCACAGGCCTGAATTTCATGAAATATTTAATCCAAGTTTTTATTAGATTGTTCAATGCTTGTGTTTCATAGAGCAAAAAGGAAGTTACAAAACTAGATTGTTCAAAATGTGTGGTTCTTCAAGCAAAGAAAGTAAAACTATATGTTTGCCATTTGAGAAAGGGTAAAAGGCAATTGGAGAACATTCCAGCTAAGGATGATACTAGCAATTAAAATTTTACTTCTTCCAAACAGATCTAAATTAACAGATCATTGATTACTCCAAAATATTTCATATTTCTAAAAATAAATTTTGAGCTAAAAATAGATTTTGAGCTAAAAATAGATGTTGGGAAATACCCTATTCCAAAATTAATGCAAATGGCAAACCTGAATTTCTTGTAATATCAATTAAGTCCAAGTTTTGATTAGATTTTTCAATACTTGTTGCTCTAAATAAATAGAAATAAATAGTAAATAGAAAGCTGAAAAGATCTATCGATTACCAAGCTTTGTCTTTGTTAGAGCAAGTTTGGCTGTTAGAGTGTAAACAAAGTCACAATTAGCTATTTTGTCAAATTGAAAGGCATATAACTGAGGATTTTATATTCCTATCTAGCTAAGAATCACACTAAAGCAAGATCTTATCTTCACCTACATCTTGTTTAAGTTTTGACATGATTGTTCAATATTTGTGGATGTAAAGAGTGTAAAATCAAAGTCGAAAACAGCAATTTGGTCCAATTCAAGGGCAGATAAATCATGACTTAAGATTCCTGTGAAGCTGAAAATTATACCCATGCAAGATCTAATGGCCAGTAAGATAACATGAAAGTTTCATGTTGATTGGTGGATATTTATGGTTGTTTGAGTAAAAATAAGGTCAAAAATGGTAATTTTGCCAATTTCAAGGGCACATAACTCAAGACGCAATATTCAGATCAAGCTGAAAATTGCATTAAAGCAAGATCTTATTAGTAACAACATTCTGACCAAGTTTTGTCTTGAGTGATCAATATTTGTAGTGGCTAGAGTGAAAACAAAGTCAAAACAGCCATTTTTTAATTCAAGGGCAGATAACTCCAGACTTTCTGGTTCAATCAGAATTAATTGAAGGAATCTGATAGAAGACCACCTAAGGATCATTCCTGTGAAGTTTGATTGAAATCCATCCAGTAGTTTCTGAGGAGAAGATTTTTAAAGAAAAAGTTGACGACCGGACGGACGGACGGACGGACGGACTGACGCACGACGGACACAGCGCCATGACAATAGCCCGCTGGCCTGAAAGCCAGTGGAGCTAAAAACTATTTGTTTGTCCGAAATTATGTCACGGTTTACTGGATAAAATCGTTCCCTATTGGCAACCAACGTGTTTGTTTAACATTTACCAAAATGACACATTTATAGCGTTGTCCAATTTATGAACTACTCCTTACAACGAAACTGATGTTATTAAAAGATGGAATTTCTGTACAAATACAGCATGGAAAATATAGAGGCAAAATGAGAAAATGCTGATTATCAGCATTTCCTTCTTTTGCATCTATGTTTTCCCCCAAATTTTTTTCCATCCAGGATACCAACCATAGGTCTTGTTGGGGAAAGTATTAAATTTGCTATCCCTTACTATACCCCAAGAACAAAACCCAAATCTGGATTCATGGTACAATAAAATTGAGAGAAAAGAAGCAAATTGTACTAGGTAGTCATTTTCTTCTATTCTCTACATGCTTTCAAAAGCTTTATCCTAGTATTGTGTCATCCTTCATTCCTTGAGCAAGGGTGGATCCAGGATTTTTTCCAGGGGGGTCCAAACCCAAATGATGGCTTAAAATGTGATAAATATAGTTGCTTTTCAACGAAAACCTTGTAACTGTAGCTGCAGTTATGAGGTTTTTGTTGAAAAGCAGCGATATGTAACATTACACTAAAGTTATATGGTCAATTTTTTTTTCAGCCAATGCCAGGGGGATCCGGACCCCTGACACCCCCTTTAGATCCACCCTTGTTGAGAAAAGTAAAATCAATGTTGTCTACTTTTTTCTTAATGTTTTCAAAAGCTTTGTTTGTGACTTTCATTGATTGATTGGGATTTAATGCCTATTTCAACTGCTATGGTCATTTGGCAGCTGCTGGAGGACCTAACTGCTTACCATGAATTCCTGTCTTTCTCATACCAATACTACCACATCCTTATCAAGCCTCCAGCTACTTGCCCTCATAGGTAAATGATTATCAAACCATTGGTGAGAGATAATTTTGTCAGAGAAGATGTTTGCCACCATTGGGGATCGAACCAAGTATCTCATGACTGAGAGTCAGATGTGCTACCAACTGTGCTATGGTCACAGTCTTGCGATCTTGACAGAGCTTCGGAAAGACATGATATTTCGGAATGTCAAAATGAGAAATTCCAATATGTTAACCCTTTCCCAAACAGCAAAACTTTAAGGTGCTTCCATTTGAAAGCTGTTGTAGACGTTAAAAAAGATACAATTTGTGTACAATATACTAGCATGGAAAATTTTGAGGCAAAAGGAGAAAATGCTGATTATCAGCATTTTCTTCTTTTGTCTCAATGTTTTCCCAAAACGTTTCTAGTATGGACGCCAAAACCAGGTCTTGTTTGGGAAAGGGGTTTACTTTTACATACCTCATATTTAAGGCACAGTTGATCTGGGTTAATCCAGTCTATAGATTTAGGCCACCAGTCTGGTTTCTGGCTCACTGTACCAAACAATGGTGAGGTTCTACCAGTCACTTTCGTTACAAGTTTAGGCACCAATTTCTCTAGTTGTACCTACAAAATAGACATTTCAGTGCTGGTTTTGAGACGACCCCCAATCTTTCCCAATTATGGTCATGTTAGTTTATAACATGCAAAGTCACTTCTCTATGGCTGTTTTCTTGTTATAGAATCGCAATCAGCCACCTTAAGAAAAGCAATGCTGCACAAAACAACAGATACGAGGGTGAGAAGACATTCTAATTTCCAAACCCTATGTTGTGGGTAATGATTTGAATCATCTTGACGAGACAACTCTAATGAGTACCCACGAGTTAATAAGTGACCACAACATAGCATCAACTTGATGAACGTTTAGTGAATCATTTGATTTTGAAAAGCTATCACCCCTTCTTACATGTATTTGTAGCTTTAACCCATTACCAAATGACAAATTTTTAGACTAGTCCAAATTCAAAGATGATGCAGACGACAATTTCAAGTTAATGAAATTTTTTTGTCTTTTTACGTAGAAAACATTGTGGTAAATGAAGAAATTGCTTGTCACAAGCAATTTCTTCATTTTCCACAATGTTTTCCCAAGCCTTTTCTTGTGGGGAGTCAAAAGGAGTCACTGTGTGGTATTGGGTTAATATGTTTTGGAAGTGCAATAAAATACAATAAGAACAAACCTGTGTCATAGACTTCAGACATAACCGAGGCAAATCTACATTTGACAGCTCACATTGTCGAGTTTCTAGCACCATCACACCTTCTTGATTTTCTTCACAACTTTCTGTGACAGACGCCAGCCTTACCTGTAAGTATTCAATCAACTTTACAATGCGCCTTAACCCTTTTCCAAATGGCAAAATTTCAGGGTGGTTCATTTAGAAAGCTACTGAAGATGACATAATAGATGAACAAGAGGGCCAAGATGGCCCTGTATCGCTCCACTGGCTTTTAGACATTTAGACTACGAACTTCTTCAAGGAATACAATAGAGGTCTATTCAAAGAAAATTCATGCTACACCAGAATGAAATCTAATACGTGATTAAGGAGCAGAAATGTTTTTAAAATTTTCTTAAAATTACACTGTTTCATATAGCAAAAAAAAAAGCCTAGCCCACAACAGCCAAGCTTTTCATCCGATCGTGAAGGAATTTGGAAGAGATTCATGCAAGGAAGATTCCTGTGACGTTTGGTTGAAATTGGTCCCGCAGTTTTGGAGAAAAAGATTGTTTAACAATTTTTCGAAAATTCAATTTAATAAAATTTATTAAAAATGTAAGTTCTACATGGAAATTATTTTTTAAGGAATTTAGAGGAGATAAATGCAAGGAAGATTCGTGTGAAGTTTGGTTAAATATGGTCCAGTAGTTTTGGAAAAGAAGATTTTTCGAAAATTTAATTTAATTCAATTAATCAAAATTTAAGTTCTACATAGAATTTTTTTTTTGGAATTCAGAAGAGATTAATGCAAGGAACATTTCTGTAAAGTTTGATTGAAATTGGTCCAGTAGTTTTAGAGGAGAAGAATTTTTAAAGATTTTTCGAAAATTTAATTTAATTAAATACAATTTAAGTTCTACATAGAATTTATTTTTTTGAAGGAAATAAGAAGAGATTAATGCAAGGAACACTTCTGTAAAGTTTGGTTGAAATTGGTTGAGTTGTTTTGGAGAAGAAAATTTTTTAAAGATTTTTCGAAAATTTAAATCAATTAAATTATTTAAAATTCAAGTTCTGTGCGGATTTTATTTTTTTGTAAGAACTTAGTAGAGATTCATGTAAGGAAGATTTCTGTGAAGTTTGGTTGAAATTGGTCCAGTATTTTATGAGAAGAAGAATTTTTAAAGATTTTTGGAAAATTTAAATCAATTAAATTAATTAAAATTCAAGTTCAGCATAGATTTTATTCCTTTGAAGGAATTCGGTAGAGATTCATGCAAGGATGATTCGTGTGAAGTTTGGTTGAAATTGGTGCAGTAGTTTTGGAGAAGAAGAATTTTTAAAGATTTTTCGAAAATTTAAATCAATTAAATTAATTAAAATTCAAGTTCTGCTCGGATTTTATTCTTTTGAAGGAATTTGGTAGAGATTGATGCAAGGAAGATTTCTGTGAAGTTTGGTTGAAATTGGTCCAGAAGTTTTGGAGTAGAAGAATTTTTAAAGATTTTTCGAAAATTTAATTCAATTAAATTAATTAAAATTCAAGTTCTACATAGATTTTATTCTCTTGAATAAATTTGGTAGATATTCATGCAAGGAAGATTTCTGTGAAGTTTGGTTGAAATTGGTCCAGTAGTTTTGGAGAAGAATTTTTTTTAAAGATTCTTCGAAAATTTAAATTAATTAATTTAATTAAAATTCAAGTTCTGAACGGAATTTAATTTTTTGAAGGAATTTGGAAAAGGTTCATGCAAGGAAGATTCCTGTGAAGTTTGGTTGAAATTGGTCCAGTAGTTTTGGAGAAGAAGATGTTTAAAGAAAAAGTTGACGCACGGACGCACGCACGCACGACGGACACAGGGCCATGACATAAGCCCCGCTGGCCTTCGGCCAGTGGAGCTAAAAATCAGATAAGTATAAAATGTAGCATAGAAAGTATTCAGGCAAAAGGAGAAAACGCTGACTATCAGTATTTTCTTCTACTGCCTCAATGTTTTCCCAAGCCCATTTGGTTAGGGGTGTCAAAACCAGGTCTTGTTTTGGGAAAGGGTTAAGAGAAAGCCAAAAGGCAGATCCTATGATGTATCCTATGATCTGCCATGGATCCAGAATTTCTAAGAGGTGGGTTCAAATATAGAAATAGGGGTGTTCGTTTTTATTCAATTTAAAATCCCCTTGACAGCCAGAAGTGGCTATCAGCAGTTAAAATTTAACTGCTGATAGCCACTTCTGGCTGTCAAGGGACGAAATATAGTATTAAAAAGTTTTGACTGTATTTCCCCTGAACCCCCTCTGGATCGGCCACTGTATGATTGTACTGTGACACTTGCCATGACAATGTTCATTGACCTATGTATTGCTGAAGACTGAATATTCCTGCTTATGCATGTCAGATCTATAGACATTGGGAGTTGCCTGCAGACAGAGGCTTGACACAGCAAGAGTTGTCCATGGACAACACAGCTTGCCCATACAGAAGCTTGTCAAAAAAACAGGTCAATTCTAAGGTCATGAGGTCAAAAGACAAAAGTCATAGACCAAATGAAATGTCTTGGAAGGAGATATCCATGCATGACTTATCAAGGCTCTATCGATAATAGTGCATGAGATAAATGCCAGGTTGAAGTTTTTTAGAAGGTCAATGTCACTAGGACTAGGTCAATTTTGACAAAGGTCACAGTCCCAAATGAAAAGTCTTGGTAAGAAGTATCCATGTGAGAAATATCAATACTGCAGCAGTGCAGCTATAAAAGAGCATGTGATATAGATCTATGCTAGGTTAAATGTTTTTTTTAAAGAAGGTCAAACCCCAAGGTCAAGGTCAATAGGTCGAAGGTCACAGTCCCAAATGAAAGGTCTATGCAGGAAGTATCCATGTGTAAAATATCAAGAATGTTACAAATGTAGTACAATGAGATAATATATGCCAGGTTAAAGGGTTTTTAATTTTAAAGAATATCAACCTTCAAGGTCAAGGTCATTAGGTCAAAGGTCACAGTTCCAAATGAAACATCTTGGCAGGAAGTATCCATGTAAGAAATACCAAGGCTGTAACTATAATAGTGCATGAGATATATGCCAGGTGAAAGTTTTATAAAGTAAGTCAAACTTAAAGATCAAGGTCACTAGGTCAAAGGTTGTGGTCCCAAATGAAAGATATTGGCAGGTAGTTTCTTTGAAAGAAAATCAAGGCTTTAACTGTAAAAGAGCATGAGATAATAATTAAGGCCAGGCTAAAGTTATCTCAAAGTAGGTCAAATGACAAGGTCAAGGCTATTACTAGGTCAAAGGTTATGGTCCCAAATAAAAGGTGTTGACAGAAAGTATGCACACGTGAAATATCAAGGCTGTAATTGCAGTGTTTATTTTTAATTTTGGGGGAAGGCGGTCAGGGCCCATAGGTGGGGGAAAATTTTCGCGTGAACGCCCAAAAAGGGGAAATTTCAATACATGCTTATACTCTCAAATACAGTGTTATAAATGCATTTAACTTGCTTGTATATCATAATGGGACATTCAAACAACCATTAGAACTGTTAGAGATGCCAAGAATCTAACTATGATTTGGATTTTTCTTTGCAAGAAAAAAATCTAGTTCCAGGAGGGGAAAATTTCTCTAAAATGGGGGAAAAAAGTATATTCCTCAGAGAGGGGAAAGGGGCCCAATAACGACCGTTTTTTTAAGAAAAAAAATCACTGAATTGTAATAGTGTATAGCACATGAGATGTAGACCAGGTTAAAGTTTTTTGGGGGAGATGTGAAGTGACACTGATGTGACACCTACACTAAGGCTGTGACATCTCCCAAGACATAAAAGTCCTAGTCTGGTTCCCTGCCTTCTATACTGCGGAAAGAAGCCTATCACATAGTGTAGGGGAGGGAACCCAGACTATAAAAGTCCTGGCACCCTAAGTAGGCAGAATTTAAGAAAGGGGCATGGTCTTGGAGGTGATATCCATAAGGGCCGCTCTATGATCTCTAATAGGCCATAAGATATAGGCCATGTTAAAATTTTGTTTATTACAATCAGGGTTCCCAAATGGGTGTTTTTGCACTCCCAAAATTGAATCTTGCACCCTCAATTTTTCCAGGCAGCCTTCTATGTTTTGTATGGAGGGGGTGCACACTGTAAAATAACTGTTTTTCACCCCCAGATTTAAAAGTCAGTGGGAACCCTGACAATAATTCAAAATCTAAGGTCAATGTCAAGAAAAAACCTTGAGATAAAGGTAAAGGTCCCAAATGAAAGGTCTTAACTGGAGGTATCCATGGGTGCAGTATAAAGGCTCTATCTCATATAGTTCACAAGCTATAAATCAGGTTATTTTTTTTGTCAAGTCAACCACCCCCAACACCAAGGCTGTGGCATAGTCTTACTGAAAATCAGCAAGAGCATTAGCACAAACATCTTGTGCAGTCTTCAAAACTAGTTCATTTGATCCACAATAGTTCAAAAAGATTACAAGACATTGAAAAATAACATGATATTGGTTTTGTAAAATTGATATGTTTAACAAAAATAATAGTGACTAGATTTAACACCTTTAGTATGACCAGCTTCTTTATCAAAACATGACTAAAATATTGTTTGAAATATTATCACAAAATATACAGACCAATTCAGTAATCCTGACATAAAAGGAAAGAAAGGAAATCATCACATTCAAAAATAGCTTTAAAATATTGGACTAAATGTATCTCCTTGTGGCATTCCTAATTTCCTATTTATGAAAGAAAGTGGTTTCCTTTTATATAATATTTATTGTTAATTTCCTTCATAAACTAAGTCTCAGTCAATAATAATTGTGTTATTCAAGTTTTTATATGGAAACAAATTGGAGTTCCTTTTATTTCTACTTACAAGGGTTTTTTTTCTTTCTTTTAAGAAAGTGGGGCCCAATATCCTTCCCCTCTGGGATTTTTCCCCTAAAAATAAAATTGTAATTTTCCCCTCATAAATCAATGTTCCAACCTTTGCAAGGTTCTCTCGATTGTAGGAAGGAAAGTAACAGGAAAAAAAGAAACAGGAAATAAAGTAACAGAAAAAAAGTAATTGGAAAAAAAGTAACAATTCTTTTATAATCAGTCAGTATTCAAGTGTTTATGTACATGGGATTCTTTTTCAAATATATATTGATTTTGAAGTTTATTTTTAAATATATCTAAAAAAAATGGTTTGATTTTGTATTTTTTCACACTTATCATGTATATCATATACATGTTTATCATTAAAATATTGGATAAAACAGTATAATGTCTTATCAGGTGTTGATTGGGGATTAAAGTGTGATATGTAATGTGAGATTGATGATTCAATATGTTTGTTATTTGTTAAATGCCAAGTTTATTTTCATGAATAAACATTAATAATGACTATGTATGATATTGATGGTCAATGTAGTTTAAAATTAGAAAATGCTGAAAAACAGATCTCCTTTTCTATTTGAAATATTTCTTTTAAAAAAAGGCCAAAAGTATATAAACTGTTTGATTCTAAATTTGATAAATAATTTGAATCTATATTGTAACTAATTCCTTCATCAAAATACATTTTTTGAATAAAAAAATAAATAAAATATCTTATAAAATAAAAGTTCCTTCAAAATATGATTTTGCCAAAATATAACTTTGTATAGAAACATGTAACAAATGTGACAGAAATCTTACATGTCCCTGTAGTATGATAGATCTTTAGAATCAAATCATTTATGAATTACATGTAGTTTACCTTCTCTACTCACTTGAACATGCTTTTACTATCTTAAGTCATTAAAGATGGACTATCACTGTTGAACTTAACAAATTACACTTTTCAAAATTGTTGCTGTATCATGTTTCCTGTCCAATTTGATCAATATGTATGGGACAGTTTTTCAGACATGATTGTTTGATGTCTTTAGAAATAAGAATCAGTGGGAACAGTAACTGTCAATGTGTGTGGGGGGTGTTTTAGGGTCTTTTTGGTGTTTTTTTTTATATACACAAATAGAAATGCATGCATGTTACTCTGTAACTATCGGTATGTTATGAAGGATATTAGAACAAACATTTACTTTTCTCACAAAGTCAGACAATCAAATGTACTTTTGTGAAATTATTGACAGATTGAGTGACAAGGAAAAGTTTAATCTTTCATTTATATCCATGCACAGCACAACAACTTGCATCCAGATATTTTTCACAAATATGATATAGGCCTAAATACATGAAATTAGAATAGATTATCCTCAGCTAGAGCATTCAAATTTTTTACTTCTTGCAAACTTGCTTTTCAGGGTTCCACTTTCCATGGATAAAAAAATGAAGAAATATACAGTCATGGTAACATCATTTTGTGCCCTGATTATGCATTTATAAGAACATGATACCTGTTTTCTGATAATTAGGGCAAATGCTTTACTTTACGACCACTGAATTAAATTTGATACTGTACAAGCTAAAATTTGGTACAAGTCTGGAAATGAAAATAAGTCAGATCCAACTAAAACTCTATTAGTAGTGATACCTTTCAAGTTTGCTTCAATATTGTCAATGTAAACATGTATCACAATCTAAAAATTCAAATAACCATGCAAATTGTCATTATTGTGACTTTTACACCAACTTCTTTGTACCAAAATTATGTCATCAGTGTTTCATCTGTTGGGTTTCTTTGGGACTGAGTGCATTTGTTTAGGACTTTTGTCAAAATTAGTCAATATCCAAAACTTGTATAAATTCATCCTGAGTAAAATATAGTTCATAATCATACAGTTTACATATACAGGGTGTCCAAAAACCTCCAAATGTTTTTTTTACCCCCAAAATGAATCTTTTACCCCCAGTTTTTGCAAGCAGCCTTCTTTGTCTCTACTAGAGAGGGTACAAGCATTCTGTAAAAGTATGGTTTGTACCCCCAGATTTGAAAGTAGGTGGAAACCCTGATATAGACTAGTATCATAGGCCATCGAGAAGTGGTTGCATAGGAGCAGAATGTAGCTCTTTATTCTGCTTCTATTAGGCCCTTTTTTCTGATTTCCTGACTTCTGCTATTTTCCCGGTTCCACATTTCTTCAGTCAATGTCAAGTTTACTAGTACATGTATAATAGATCTGGTAGATTCCAGGTTAGTGGTCCCATAGAAAAATGATCGCCATTTATCCAATTTGTTTCCACAGATTAAGACGTAAAATTATGAAATAGAGTAATATTAATTTGTTCAGAAGAAAATTAGCAGGGTGTGGGGCAGCAGCCCCCAGGCATACACACAAATACTTTCAAAATATTATAAAGCAAAGTTTTAGGGGTAGCAGCCTCCATTAGTATTTTCAGGTGGGCAAAGAGATTGGAAGCCATTTTTGTAGGGACCGCTTATAATCAAACTGGAAGTTTTCCTTTATATCAGAATTACAAATTCACAATACTGACAGTATCTATTTTGATATCAACCTACAAGCTGATTTGTTGTTTGAGCCAAACGATATATAGTAGTCCACTTCGGTACCGCATCTTTTACGGTACCGCCGTATTCAAAACAGTGTCACTGTTCATTTGCGGATGAAGTATCACCTACCCACTGCATGCATAATTAGCAAAACTAAAATCAAAATCATTTTCTCTAATCTTGGATGATTACTTTTATTATAATTTCTGCTGCATTAGATTGCTATAGAAAAAGAAAACATTGAATGTTTTCATGTCACCATTCATTGTTGATTTTTCCGGACCACATTAAGTACCATGGTACCCAAGAGGACCATCCTATCTTTCATTAGAATGTGATTATGTGACCATGTATTTGTATTGTAATGATAATCAAAAGGGACTGTCATGATCTAACGGTTACCCCGCAAGTAGCTCAATCGAGAAAGCTTACAAACCGCAATGAGAACAGTCAGAAATCAGGCATGCAGAGGACTAAGTCATTTAATTGTTCAACTAAATTATTTCCACCTGTAGGTCTATGTGAGGTTGAAAACAGCAACAGTGATTTTTACTCAATTTAAACAATAAACGAAATAGATAAATGTATGAAACACCTATCATTTATTTACAATGCCACTCAACCAATAGAGGAGTCCAATTACAGTGCTTCTAGCACTTTGAATTATTTATAACAACTGCATAAATGTTTATTTGTAACATTCAGGTTCAAATTAATTTCTATGTTGTTACTGTTGATCTAGCCTGTTTTGAAATAAATTAAGGGTCTGTACAGTATCAGTGTCATTATATATGATTAAGATATTTCCTAAATTTACTACTCTGTCATAGAATCATAGTTGATGTCATTCTTTTCATTCATAACTTGAGACTATTGCCTTTTGTATTTGATGTGTTATTAACTGATTAAATAACAACAAAATTATTATATTAAATACAATAGAAAACTTCTCATTCGATTAATTGACAGCTCATTACCGACAAATCTGCTAAGCTTGTGCAGATGCAATGGGTTTTCGCGGAATATGTAAATTTTCATTGATTAATTTCAACCAATATATAAATCATACGAAACAATTTTGTGTCAGTTTATCATTTACCAACTTAATTTTTTATGATATGCACATTTAAAATACAAAATACGTAATGCAAAATATCGTGCTAAATATCATCTACGAAATTTGCTCGGACGTTTGTTCAGGCAGCGTTACATTCGCTCGAAGCGGCAAAGAAAATTGTATTTTCGGTTATTTTTCCAACGTATACGTTCATACTTACGCATTAGTTTCGAAGAATCCGTGTTTATGATATCTTTTTAAGTCAACATGTACGACTTCAGAATATATTCACCGCAAAAATGGTTCAAAACTACACTCCTACATTTTCACCGCCATCGATAATGGCGTCGGTTTTACCGAGTGAACAACTCTGTGATGACGTCATCATGTCAATATTTCATTGAAGAATTTGAATAATTTTGTTCTATTTCATGACACATATTCTAACCTGTATGGTTCTTTTGGATGTTCTGTCAAACTTGAATGAAGTAAGAGCTAACAAATTTTCAATGAAGCCCTTATTAAGGCCAACAAAAATCAACCATCAGCGAATATGTTTACGCCTGTACAGAATCATGTGAAAATGGAATCAAAATTGACTTAGTCGTTGATTTTTGAACAGAAAACATTCCAAAATCATTTGATCACCGACGATACCGAGTAGGTATGCCTACAACGACCGTATTCACATATTTCTAGACTTTGAAGTTGAAATCTTGCCTCATTGAAAATTGTCTTGAAAGTAGGTCAATTCAACGTTCTTTCCAAATCCCATCTCTTCGCTGTAATAATATCTATTTTATGTTGAAAATGGTGGGTTTCTATCCATTTACAATCCATATTTGTAAAATCAACTCTTTTAAGCAACAGTCTCTCAACCCAAACTCAATAATTTGAAATTTTTAATGCGAATTGTTCGAAGCCCAAACTCATTTCCCTAAAATGGTCGGTGAAATTTAAACAGAAACTCCACCAAACCCCATTTATCACGTTTATTCTTCTGTAAACGTAACACAAATTGAAATATTATGAATCAACAGAAATCTAGAATGAAATTGAATGACTACAACTAGAGTATATCTACATTATCATTTCAACCTGATTTTTTCTTTATGTCGCATCAATTGATCACGTGGACTTAGAGCTAACATTTTTTAAAGGTAGAAGACCCATAATTAGCACCAAAGAGCCAGCGGCAAAATTTGAAAAATGCCATTAAGTCCTAAACTGTGTCACATTTCTATTCCAATTAAATATAAACATTATAAGCATTTTGTATATTCTGTTTTTATTCGGGAGACAGGGCGGAGCTTAGTAAACGGTTCATTCCATTTAAGCTTGGGGAGAAACAGCCTTCTCGATTAGCGGTAATTCGTCGGTATTGTTGTAAAACATTATAACTACAGTGTGAATCAATCTGTAGTTACGAGGTTTTATGACAACGCAGTTTACAATCGCGCATTGTTTCAATTTGAAATATGTTCATGCTCGTGCCGCACGTTTTTTTCTCTTCTATCAACCAAGGTATCGAGAAGTAAAATCGCCGAATAACCTCTTTACTAAGCCACACCCTCTCAGGTGAATAAAAACGGAATATACGGTTTAGAATTTTGAATTCATGCATGCTTATGAAAATATTTTACAAAAATGTTCAAAATTACCTCCCTTGCATATGAATATAGAGTAAAATGATATTTGTAAATTATTTTCTTCTTGAAGCATAATCTTGAAATCCGGCAAGGTGAATCAACTTATGTGAAGCTTATTTACATGTACAAGTGTGTGTAATTTGATCAATTCATTTCATATGGCTAGAAAGTGGTGTTTTTCATTATGGGTCTTCTACCTTAATATTCACACTCTGCTTTTGTCAATTCATATACAAATGGAGAATGTTGAATGATCATCATATAGATCAGGTGAATCTGATGGTATGTGGATGGCTCTTAAAATCTTAGCCATTCTAAGTACTTAGGTGAGTTTGATTGCATGGAATTTGTTGTTTCTGTTTAAAAAATTGATCATGGTCAAATCATGCAAAGAACGTCCATCATAGGCGTAGTAGATAGATCTATGGACTTTCTTTGGTCAACGCCTATAAAATCAATGGTGTAGAATACAAAAATATGATAACGGCAAGCTTTTGAACAACATTAATTCAAAAAGTTGATCGTATGGTTTCTTCATTTCATTATCATCTTGATATGGGACAAAAGGCAGCACAATCTTATTAGACAATGCATGGACGACAGTTCTAAAGCCTCGTCCAATCTTCAGACCGGATTATCGTTCGTTACTCTCACGCGTAGGTCATACATGAGCTCGAGATCTAAATGTTTCGAGTGCAAAAGAAGTACACATGTACTCTGAGTCTCTCTTTCACTTGGTCTAGTTGATTAAGATTCTGATCATTAAGCCCACATGTTGCCATATTGACGAGCGATCTCTACATAAGCAGAGTGACCGTTCTTTACTCTTACCATTGATCATTGACCCGTATATGTAAGAGGTGTAGGCCTATTTTTAGTTTAACGATGATAGAGCTGTGCTCGAGGCTTCGATCGCTAACTAGTGCACGCATCAAGTACGTGACTCTCTCATGATATTGATTTATCCAATCAAATCTACACACAATGTCCGTTATTGCGCATGCGCACGCGTATGTAATCAAATGTGATACACGATCGAGTTATCGATTTTTTTTTGTCATAGAGATCTACATATCTATGGATATTTAGGAGCAGGGACGTTATGTTCGTGGAGCTATTAAAATGTCACAGCTAGCCCAATTTGGTCATACTGTCGACGTCGGCGTTGCGTTTGCATGTAACATTGTCTATATCTCAGTCACTGTATAAGACTTGATATTTCATACATGGGTGTTTCATGTACACATCTTACCCAGACCTCTCTTTGACATAGCGATCTTGACCTTGGGGATGTCAGGCCTTCTTAAAAACACTTTAACCTGGCCTATAGTATAGGCCTATCTCATGCACTGTTATTGATCTAGAGCTTTGATACGATTGAATCACACACTGTCAAGACCTTTCATCTAGGACTGTGACCTTTTAACTTAGGACATTGACCCTGGAGTTTGATATAGGCCTTCTTAAAAAACTGACCTATATCTTAGGCTCTATTAGAGTCAGAACCTTAATATTTCAAACATATCTAAAGGCTTAGTATAGCCTAGATATCTATAATTCCTGCCAAGACCTTTCATGTACACGGTGAAGATTGTGCATCATGGTATGGATAACAATTAGATCTAGATCTCGACCAAAAGAACATCGATTCATGTATGATATTTTACAACAACTTTATTATTACTGTGTCAATTTTTAACTCCACTGGCTGATGGACAGCGAGTCATTGTCATGGCGTTGTGTCCGTCATGCGTCCGTGTGTGCGTGCGTCCATCCGTCCGTGCGTGCGGAGACTTTTTAAAAAAATATTCTATCTAAGCAGTGGGCCAATTTTGATCAAACTTTGTAAAGATGTTCTTTTTAAAGTAGTACTTTACTAAAAGAGTGAGTGTGGCATGGGCGGGGCTTATCGGACTTGGGTAAATCACGAAATAATAAATTATTCTTTAAAAATCAACCATTGGACCAATTTAGATTATCTGGCATGTTCCTGGGGTGTACTTTTATCTAAATTGATTGTAGAATTCTGATTGGTCAATAAATGTGGGCATGGCAGGGCGCGTGGCTTATCAGACTTGGGGGAAATCACAAAATAATTCTTTAAAAATCTTCTCCTCTCAAACCATATAGGGCCAATTTTGATCAAACTTGGCAGAAATGTTCTTTCTGTGGTGCTTTCCTTAAATTACATACAAAATTTTGTTTGGTCAATAAATGCTGGTTTGGCAGGGCGGGGCTTATCGGACTTGGGGAAATCATCAAACATCTTTTTTTTTTAGAGAAAATCAACCTGAACGACCTGTTAACTCCTATCGTTCGCACCATTTGGCTAACAGATTTGAAGGTGGTGTGCCAAAGCTGCCCTGCGTTCAGTAAGACAAAACGTTAGAAGCTACCGGTTTATTTACCTAACATGTCTTACTGAACGCTTTGCTAACGGTAGCTGACTAAATATGGCCGCCCACATAGTCTGGGTTCCCTCATTCTTTTCGCAGTATGGAAAGTAGGGAACCAGACTAGCTGCCATTTTTGTTAGCTTTGGCACACCACCTTCAAATCTGTGAGCCAAGTGGTGCGAACGATAGGAGTATGGTGTACCGATAGGGTCGAAAGTATACAACGTAAAATCATATACGTGCAACGTAAATTAATTAGCGTAGGACGATATTTCATTTGCGTCCGACGTAAAATAATTAACGTCCCACGTAAATTGATTAGCGTGGGACGAATATTACTTTGTGTACCACGCAAAATAATTTACGTCCCACGTAAACTAATTAGCGTGGGACGAATATTAGTTTGTGTACAATGTAACAAATTTTACGTCCCACGTAAATTAATTAGCGTGGGACGAATATTAGTTTGTGTACCACGTAAAATAATTTACGTCCCACGTAAATTAATTAGCGTGGGACGAATATTAGTTTGTGTACAATGTAACAAATTTTACGTCCCACGTAAACTAATTAGCGTGGGACGAATATTAGTTTGTGTACCACGTAAAATAATTTGCGTACCACGTAAATTAATTAGCGTGGGACGTAAAATATTTTGTGTACAATGTTTTATAATTTACGTCCCACGTAAATTAATAAGCGTGGGACGTAAATTATTTTGTGTACAATTTAAAATAATTTACGTCCAACGTAAATTAATTAGCGTGGGACGAATATCATTTTGTGTACAATGTGAAATAATTTACGTCCCACGTAAATTAATTAGTGTGGGACGAATATTGTTTTGTGTACAATGTAAATAATTTACGTCCCACGTAAATTAATAAGCGTGGGACGTAAATTATTTTGTGTACAATGTTAAATAATATACGTCCCACGTAAATTAATTAGCGTCGCACGATAATGTATTTGTGTACCACGAGTATTTGATACTTTTGACCCTGTCATTTCGCTACACCCTTTAGAGACATGTATAAAACTAGATCATGAGGATAAACCAATCAAATCAGTTGTAACAATGTTTCGGTTAAAATTTAAAAAATCTAAATGATGTATCTACTCTGTGCAAACTCATAACTTTACAGGGTTTTAACTTTTAACAACGGCGCTGTGTTAGAAGTATGCTCTTTCGACTGGTGACGTCATAAGAAATGATTTGCTTATTTGGACGATCTCTAAATAGAATGGCCCTATGTATATTTAGGCTCTGTCGGTAGAATGCCTTTGTTTATGGGCAGAAGAGCAACAAGAGATAATAGATTTTCTTACCTCGCGTTTCTTATATATTTTATAGGCTATGTGCTAGAATATTTCATAAAAAATCCCGATGTATTTATGTTAGCTAACCTGTTACCAGACGACAGAATTTTACAGCAGTCAAAATTCAAAGATGTTTCAAACGACAATTTCAAGCGAATACAATTTAACATTGTTGGCCATTCATTGCAGAATAAATTGAGGAAAAAGAAGAAATTGCTTGTTACGAGTAGTTTCTTCATTTTCCATAATGTTTTTCAAAGCCTTTATATTGTGAGACATGAAAAAGCGCCATTGTGTGGGATGATATTGTTTTGGTAATGGAAGGGACTTTGAGAGATATTTCCTTGTTTTCCCTCCAAAAATGACAATATTGCGTTATGCTGGGTTCCCAATGTCGATCGAATAAACTCGACCAAACTCGATCAAGCGATCGAGTACCGGTCGAGCTCGCTCGGCATGTTTGATCGGGATAAGTCAAGACGAGTTTGGTCCGCATCGATCGGTAATCCTGCCAATTTGATTTGACACGTCAAAAAATCCGTGTAGCGATCGAGTAGAAAATACATCGGGAAGTTGCTCGAGTGTCGATCGTATAGAAGGTCGATCTGATCGACAATCACTCGTGTAGAGATTGTGTGTGACCGAGTCGATATCTTTTACCGGGATTTGATTGGATAAACAGATAGAGCAGAAGTCGAGTTGATCGGCAATGCAATCGGAAATAACTCGTACAAGTCGAGGTGATCGAGTGCTTCCAACTGCTCTATGGCAACTCGATCTACTCGATCTCTTAAATGCCCTCGATCAAACCCGACCGTATGACTTCTTCTCGATCTCTAGTCGATCAAACCCGACCTCTTCACCCTATTTGATCTAGTGAACAGATGAACCAGAGGTCAAGTTGATCGGGGTGTGGTCGAAAATAACTCGAGTACAAGTCGAGTTATTCGAGTGCACGTTCGGTGCAGGTCGGGATACAAATTATCAACCCGATCACACTCGATCTCAAGACGTGATTGATTCTCGATAAGGTCGATCGTCTACCCGATCAATACACAATCGCTTCTCGATCATTTTTGAACTCGATCGCACTCAACTATTTTTGCATGTCAAAAAAAAACTCGAGTAGGAAGCCCGCGCGATGCAGATCAATTTCGATCACCTCGGCCGCTCCCGATCACCCTTGCAGACTGAGCTCGATCTGCATTCGATCGCTTGGTCGAGTTGATCTGATCGGCAGTGGGAACACTAGGTCGTGTGGTAATCATTGTGTACAACAGGACGAGATGCCGCGCAGATTATATTAACAGAAATGTTGAAAATTATCGGAAATGACGTCTCATGTGATTCCCCGCTATGAGCCATAACGCGTAAGATTGAAATATTGATATTTTTATGCCTTAAAGAATTCATTAATCGTTATATATACTAGGTCAAAAAAGATACGCAACCCCGATTTTTCATTATATTTTCGACAAAATATGTTTTTAATGGCTATTGAGTACATTTTTAACATACATGCATCCATACGCATAAATGCAGTGTTATTTTCTTCAGATGTCGTAAATTGATCCCGAGATACATAGTAAATGGTTAAAAACTGATTATCATGTTTTCTAAATGACTACTATCAAAACAAATTTTCATCAAACACAAGCTTGAACATAGACAAAGAAGAAGCGAAAGATTTCACCCACTTCTCACTACTCTACGCATGGCACGGCTACGCCAAAACAAGCGCCAAGCTGCAGTGCGGATGTTGTTAGGTGGAAAAAGTCAAAAATGTTGTCGTAAGACATTGATGGGGCAACTAATCGACACATTTTCGACTGTATACGTTGTTGGCTCTAAATGGGACCACAACCGATCGAGCACGAAGCGGACATGCAAGAGATATGACGTCAAGGAAGGACCGTATCACAACGTTAACCCCACCTACGGGATAGGTTTAAGGCTGTAACGGAGATATCTAATAGATCGCATGGGCTTCACAACATTCGAATATCGGACCAAACTGATCGAAACAGATTGTGTTTTTCGACCTACATATATTTTTTTGTCAAATTGTGTTGACGCCCGGTGTAAACCGGGCGTTTTCTTATTAATAGAATTTACTACAAATGAGATTTTGTGTACTTTACAAGGTGAAATGTTATTGCTTTAAATGTACTATACTTTGTTTAAATCTGATTTGATGTCTTTGCGTAAAAGGGAATTGAAATGGAAGCTGCGTTTCTTTTTTGTTTCAGTATATAATCAGATTAAGGGTGAGTCAATAGCTAAAAATACAATTACGTCACATTAAAATTTTGTAGGCACAACAATATTATAAAGTTGTTATGAATATGCGAATGTCACAGACACTGCAGAAAGATTTCCTTTCAGGACACATTGAAAAGAATAAGCTCGATCTGGTCGTGTATAGATTGAGATGGTCGAGTTTTGATCGTGTAGATCTCGAATTAAGGACGGGGTGATCGGGTAGAAATCGGAAGGATGGTCGGGATTCAATCGGGAAATGATCGGGAGTGCTCGGGCGGGGGTCTAGTTTGATCGACTAGAGATCGAGAAGAAGTCGTGTACAAACATTTGGTCGGGCTTGGTCGTGGACATGAGGTGGTCGTGTTGATCGAGTTGATCAGATCGGCAATGGGAACCTAGCATTAGCCATCGTGATAGTTTGAGTTATCCACCAGATAGTTGCGTCAACATTGGGTGAGGCACTGTCTGCGAACATTTTCATTACCGCCTGAAAGATCATACTATGAAAAGTCGATTTGTAAATAAATTGGAATTGTGTAGACATTAAGCACAGAAAAATCAACAGCATTTTCTTCCTTTGCCTTAATCTTTCCCCAAGCCTTTTATATATTATATATAGATGTATAAATGAAACATTTTACACTCGTTATTGCGACATCGGATATATCGAATTGCTGCATAAGTCGACGTGGAAATCTTGTTCCTTCGACTTCCACATCAATGAATATCAAGATTTTTAAGGTATCCAACCCCTCAAAAGCACGAAAGAGCCAGAGGTGAAATTTGAAAAGTACAAATAATTCCTAAACTGTGTTACATTTCCATTCCAAATACACACATAAGCATTTTGCACGGTTTAGAATTTTGAATTAATGCATACTTATGGAAATATTTGACAAAAATGTTAAAAATTACCTCCCTTGATTATGAATGTAGAGTAAAATAGTAATTGTAAATTATTTTCTTCTATTAGCATAATCTTGAAATCTGGCACAGTGAATCAACTTATATGAAGTGTATTTACAAGTGTGTGAAATTTAATGCATTTCGTACGGCTAGAAACTGTAGATCTTTTTCAGGGTCTGTAAACCTTAAATGATAATTATTATAATGAAATGAGTATGTGGCCATTGAAGTAAAGAAGGAAAAGGCTAGTTTCAAGCAATATCTTTCCTTTTCCCGCAATATTTCTATCATGAATATACTAAGTCCTGGGCCGCGTTTTACTGACATAGATTTTTGCAAAAACCAACACATCTGATTGAAAGAGAAATCATAACAGTAATTATTCGGCCAATCAAATGTGTTGTTGTTTCAAAAATGTTCGTAAGTTCGTTAGTAAAACGGGGCCCCGATGAGTAACAAAATGGTTAAGTTTTACTTCAGTAAAAACTGAAACGAAATCAGAATAGTCAATCTCAGATATGCCCAGGTATTTTGACGACCCCTTTGATTTTGACACAACTATTGTCAATTGTATTATATTCTAGAGTACGGTAGGCCTACTACCTGTCGACATATTTGTGTCGCCCTTAACACAATTCCAATCAAGACCTAATTTTGAATTCTGCTTCCGGAAAACTTAGGGGAAAATTGAAATAATTTCAAGTCAATTTAATAGTTTCAAATCTGGAGACTCAACTTGCTTAACATAATATACTCACCGTCATAAGAAAGTAGCCACTTTTCAAAAAGCTATATTTTTTACAATTCTTTATGTCTTTTTGTTTTTACACATTCATACATTTTCCCAGTGGTTTCTTTTCACACATTAATGGTTAATTGCTTTCAACATGTCCGGAAAGATGTTTAGTTGTAATATGGGTTCAAAACAGTATTTTAGGGTACTAAGTTCAGTTTTGTTTACTTACAGCTGCCATTTTCTGCATAAGTTGACGCTGTTAAAACACAAACAAAAGTCCCATTTTAATTTTACAGAAAATCATTCTGTTGAATTGATAGAAGTCTATGAAAATTTAGCACTACCAGTATAGCATGTCTCAATATTAAAAGTTTGATAATAACCGGAAGTGGGTGATGAGTAAAGTGAAGGGAAACATTTTCCGAATAAGGAACTTGCTAAAGACCAAAGAGAAACAAAGTTTCAATGAATGGAGCACTTGAGAGGCAATTGGTGGTTGGTTGGGCTAAAACCGGAAACCGCCATTTTGCAAGGGTCTGGGGTGTAATGAAAATCACTTATTAGTAACTAAGCATTTTGAATAAAAACAGTATCATAAACACATATCCTTATTCATTTTTGTCTCTTTTCTAGCCCTATATATTGCCGTGAATTTTAGTAGTGTGTTCCGTATCAGTTACGGATTTCCTGGAACTACCACCAAGCTACCATAGCTAAAAGGATAGTTCGACTGTTATCGGTACTTTCACGAAAGCATTTTTACTTGCCTTTTTGCAGTGTTTTGTATTCATTTTAATACGTTCATTAATAATCTTAAAATTGCCGACCATTTGCATTAGACAAGTGGCTACTTTCTTATGACGGGGAGTATACATGTGTTTAAGATTTCTACGTAAAGTGTAATGGAGTAAAGGAATTGCTGGTTTTATCCAGGAAACAAAAAAGGAAAAAATCGGCACTTTTTTGCCAACTTGGTGAAGGGGGGGGGGGGGGAGAGAGGCTAATGCCCCAACCCCAACGTTGGCCAAAAATCGATTTTGGCCAACCTAGGTGTTGGCGCTAATCCCCCTCCCCCAAGTTGGCCAAAAATGCCAGATTTTCCTTTTTTAAGATGAAAATTTAGGAAAAGATCCAAGTTAGTCCCTCCAATATTCAGACACTGGCCCAGACAGGGGCTTGGGTCTCATATAAAATTGCTACCTACGAGCCTGTAATTTATTCATTTCAACTAAACTTTTCAAAATTTTGCATTTGTGGAGTTTTGCACTACAAATTGTACATTTTAGTACAAAGTGTTTGTGCTCATCTATTGTAACTTGACTTGTCATAGTTTTGCACTATAAAGCAGTGTTTTTTTCTTAGTTTTTAGCAGATGCCTTTAATAGGGCTACTCAGAATTGAAAACAACAACAACAAAAAAAAAAGCTTTTTCCAAACTGCGGCAGAAAAAATCACAAAACTAGTGCTTAGATTTGCATTTCACGAATTGTTTCTTCGTTACAATGCATTCTATATAGTTTACAGCTACTTTTCTCACTGATATGACCTTCAAATAGTTTTTAATTAATAAAGCACTGTATTTTATGTCTAGGTTGTAATGAATCCTTACTCTGTTACTAAAATGTGTTCCCAATTTAGATAAATGTTCAGAAAAGCTCGCTAAAATTTCACAAAATGAACAGACTAAGGCCTGTCCACAAATCTTTGGGAAATAACCTTTGTATTTTTTCTTCTTTCAACAAATTTCGAGGGAGCATGTAGTCACCACGCCCTCCGTCTGTCCTTCCGTCCTTCCTTCCATCTGCCCAATCTTTGTACAATTGGGTCCAGGTATGAGTTAAAGATGAATAAGAAGAGACAAGCCATAATTATGGTAATTTAGTCAATAAAATAATAAATCGTATGTCTTTTTCTGGAACTGAAGGTGAAGATCCCCCCCCCCCCCAAAAAAAAAAAAAGTTACAATCTTGTACTACATTAATTAACCCTTCAAAACAAGACTTGGCCCCAGTTTCTCGAAAAGACTTTCGTATGTTCTCAGATTAAAATCTGAGCACCGTATTCAAATCACTTGAAATTCATGTGAACTTCAATCGAATACCCTTCAACGTTGGAGAGCATTCCATTGAAGTTGAGCATGTACTCATGCGTATGTACTAAAGTTTTTTTTTTTCGAGAAAGCAGGGCCTGGTTTTGAGGTGGCTACTTAAATACAAAAGGATAAAGGCATATCAGTAGGCCTATATTCTGATAAAGATGTGCGTCAAGATTTTCTGTGCTATATTTTATGCCTATTCTATCTTTATTCTCACCCATTTTGTCGTCTGTAGCTGCTTTCAAATAGGGTTCAATTTTATCAAGTAAAAGGTGGCGTAATATCGGACAAACAATGGTATTTCGCCCATGTTATTCTAAAACCCCGCAACTACAGCAGGATTGAAGCTGTCAATTATTTAGCAAAAATGCATTGCTACTAAACCATCCTATTTAATGTTTCAAGTAGGAAAGTATATATCAAAAGCATGCAGGCTCCAGTAAGTGAAGGAATACATGAAAACTTAAAGAATGCATTAATCGTTCTAAGTAAATGAAGGGGGAAAATTGCTAAATGTACATTTACGTCACATTTACATTATGTATATGTTTAATTAAACCGACAATTTTATGTAGTTATTAAGAATGAGATAGTCATAGACAATATAAAAAGATTTTCATTCGGTAAACGATATTTCCCGACCATCTGCGACAAGAAATTCATCAGTTCGATTTGGTCGTCTATAGATCGAGATGGTCGGGTCGATTGTGTAGGCCTCGAATACTGGTCTGTGTGATCGGTTTGAAAAGATTGTCGGGATGCAATCGGGAAAGAATCGTGAGTGCTCGTGCGGAGGTCTAGTTTGATTGACTAGAGATCGAGAAGAAGTCGTGTTCATACATTTGGTCTGGTTAGATTGGAGAAATTAGGTGGTCGAGTTGATTTGATCGGCAGTGGGAACCTAGAATAAGGGATACATGCAAATAACCGCTTGAAAGTTGACTCGTAAATACACAATTTCTTGCCCGAAGCGTGCCTAATTTTGCCGTAGTCGTTATCATTTCGTTTTCGGATTTTGGAAAAAGTAAATGGATAGCACAAATTATTCATATATCTGAGAAAAGAGTTCAGTAAGGCGGGGTAGGCTACATATATGCAACAAACCTTTTGAAAATAGACGCAGAAATTAAGAAGAAGAAAAAAATAGTGCAAAAAATGCTGGTAAGAAAACGCGGCATTGTCCGTAAAGTTACTATGACTCTGGGTAAAAAAAAAATAGTTTTGGCCTTTGGCTTCTTTCGAAGTGGCCAAAACCGGCAAATTACGACAGGGAAAAATGCGTAGCTTCTTTAAGCCCATCCACCCACACAAAAAATAAATAAACAAAAATGGAAGTAACAAGCTTGGAACAAAGCTGTAAGCGAGCCTAATAAATTATATTTCATCTACCATTGAAAAAAATTATCCTGTTCGTTAAAAGCGACTTTTCTTTACCGCGATAGATTTATGATCCAGATCATCCACTATACATTTTAGCCGAAATTGACTGATAGAAATTTATAGATCATGCCTGCCGTATTGACATTTTATTTCATGATTTAACCCTTTCCTAAACAAGACTATGCACAATATCCGATCCTTACCTACAACTGCAGCTTATCTCAAATAGATTAATTGATTTACAATCTATCCCTTGGTGAGACAGATGACTTGTCAAAGCCCGGGCCAAGTATTCCTGCAGTGTATTGCTTGCAAAAAGAATCTTAGCCATCAGTTGCTCACTCAATTTAAATGGCTCTTGCGCAACTCATCCATTGGTAAAACGTACTAGTTTAGTTTATTGGGGCTAACGCCGTTTTCAACTGCTATGGTCATATCGCGGCTGCTGGAGCCCCTTACCATTGATTTCAATTGTTTCTCATACCAGTACTACCACAACATCCGAACCTAGCCTCCAGCTGCTCGCACACATAGGTTAACGATATCGAACTATTGGTGGAAGACATTTTGTAAGAAAGGATATTTGCCGCGGCCGGGTATCGAACCCAGGACCTCTCGAGTGAGAGGTATAATTAATGCGCTACCAGGTAAAACACAATAGATCTATATTTTTCAATTGCTTGAAAGCATATTGATCAAGCTCAGCCTAGATTCGATCCAAGGGCACCTGGATTGATACCCTCAACTTGGCAATGCAGGTTCGTCAAGGCGTTAGAAACCCTGAGGGCCAGCATGTTCTTAATGTTTTATAGAACACTTTCTTGCATCAGCAGCAGGCATAATTTTGCGGAAACATGTAACCCTTTCCATAAAGCCAAATATCACGAGTCCAATTATTTTGAGAGAACAGTCAACACTCGTTGTGCCGAATGAGTGGGCCGTCAAAATACCCAACATATCCAGAGTTCGACCTATCCGCTTTTTTCAGCTAGAAAAAGTTGATATTGAACAATTTTTGTTGCACATCAAGTATGCTCATAATTGAGATATGTAGTAGGAAAAGGAAAGGATTTGCTGGACATGAACAATTTCACTCCTTTTCCTACAATATTTCAATGGTTGTAGCTGTGTCCAAATTAATTTGTTGAAATTATTAGGATATCCATTTATGAGAACGTGTCCATGTTGTCACTTCGACTTAACAGAAATTCGACTTATTCGATGCCTACATAACGAGAGTCAACTGAATCCTGTTTCCGCCATCCACTTTTCTAAGAAAATTTAGTTCGTGAAATGTAGAAATGTTGAAGTTTGTCTGTGACAATTGTCAGAAGTTAGTGTGACTTATTTCAACTTTTCTTCTTTTCACAAACTCAATTTTGATAGAAAAGTCAAAATTAAACAGGTGCGACTAGCTTCCACTTTTCTACCAAAATAGAGTCTAGTTAGCTAGAAAAGTAGAAATGTTGAGGTTAGTCACACTAACTTCTGACAATTGTCACAGACAAAACTTCAACTTTTCAACATTTCTCTAGAGGTATCTTTTTTGTGAAAAGTTGACAATGCACTAGGATTGTTTGGGAGGACCAATCTCCGAACAGAGTTGTCGTTCGTTACTCTCACCATACATGAATGAACCGTGTGCAAGAGATTGCGGGAGGACTTATTTTCGAATGACGTCACGCATACGTCATGTTTAAATTCAGGCAGAGGCCAAATATACACTGAATCAATATTTAGTCTTTATCTAAAACGCTTATGGGCGGGGTTAACCCTTTCCCAAACAAGACCTGGTTTTGATGTCCCTTTTAGAATAGGCTTGGGAAAACATTGAGGCAAAAGAAGAAAATGCTGATAACCAGCATTATCTCCTTTTGTCACAATATTTTCTTTACGGTATAGTAGACAAATCTTATCTTTATCAACACCTATTTTGTCACCTACATCAGCCTGCAATTTGGAATAGTCTAAATTTGTGCTGTTTGGTAAAGGGTTAAAAGAGTTGCTAATTGATATATTAATATATTCAGCATGTACACGATTCAATAATTGATGTTAACTCGGAATAAAGAGTTAATCCTTTCCCAAATTGGTTTTTACGTCCAAAAGAAAATAGGCCTGGGAAAACAAGACATAATGCTAATAACCAGGATTATCTTCTTTTGCCTAAATATTTTCCATGGGCGGATCTAGAGAGGGGGGAGGGCGGAGGGGTCCGGACCCCCTGGCATTGGCCGAAAATTGAATTTTGACTATACAAATTTAGTGTAACGTTACATAATTTACTACATTTTAAGTCATAATTTTGGCTTGGAACCCCCCCCCCCCCTGGAAAAAAATCTTTGGCTTGGACCCCCCCCCCCCCCCCTGGAAGAAAGGACCTCTACGGATAAGGCGAGAAATCTCCCTAAAAGGCTCAAATGGAAAAGTCATTTTTCAAAACATGCAAATTGATTATTATTTCGAGTTGTATTGTTAGATATGTATCTAAATCATATGAAAACTGATTTTGTACGATCAAAACGATTCGACAGGTACAGATAACTCTTGGTTTCTGTACCTACCCCCAAAATTACATTTTCTTACCCCACCGTTATTCATTAAACCAGATTTAAATTTCTTTAGTTTTATAAGCAAAAATTTTTCTGTAAATGTAAGGACAATTGGTGTTGAAATCATAAACCATTTTTCGATTTGTCCTTAATGCGCATCATTGAAACGAGTTTAAACGCGAAATCTTCCCGCCAAAATTATGGCATATGGTTTATGAGTACAATTTTTAGTATAAAAGTACGTCCTCCCCCCCCCCCCCCCCCCCGTGACCCAGCAAATCCTTTTTACCAAGGAAGCCTATGATCCAGTTACACAACATATGTCAATGGGAAGCTGGGTCAATGGGGGGGGGGAACGATGTTAGACAGCCTTGGGAAGGTAGGTATGCCTCTGTTTTTGGCGGGAAAGTGCGTGTTTAAAGTTGTTTCAATGGTGCGCATGCGCAATACGGACAAAACCAAAGCTGCCATATATGATGTCAACACCATTTATCCCTGTATCTGTAGAAAATAAATTGCAAATAAAAATAAAAGAATCTTCATTTTACCTCTTTGAATACCGGTAGTGTAAGAAAACGAAACCATTTAGGTGGGTACTAAAATCAAGAGTTACATTGTATCTGCACCTTTAGAACTTTTATAAAATGACATAAAAAATCGGTGTTTATTTCTTTTATTTGTCTACCTAACCATAAAGCTTAATTTTGTTTCTCAATTTGTTAGTTTTGATAATTGACCCATCGAGCGGAGCCTTTTAGGGAGAATTCTCGCCTTATCCGTAGAGGTCCTTTCTGGATCCGCCCTTGTTTTCTGTACTATATTTTACACGTTTATATGCCTTTTTAATAACACTTATGTGGTCTGCAACAGCTTTCAAATTGGACCACCGTAAACTTTTTCTGTTTGGGAAAGGGAAAACACAGCGACACACTGATATATAAGTTTGTGAATAAGGGTCCAAATCGTTTTAATGGGGTTATACGCCGTTTTCAACTACTATGGTTATATCGCTGACCATGAATTCCTGTAGTTTCTCATACCAGTACTGCCACAACATCCTAACCTAGCCTCCAGCTGCTCGCCGACATAGGCAAACGATCAATCTATTGGTGGGTGATATTTCTGTCGGAAAGGATATTTGCCGCGGCCGGGGATCGGACCCGGGACCTCTCGAGTGAGAGGCAGACGCGCTACCCACTGCGCTCTGGCCGCGGCCCGTTTTCTTGTAGGCCTATATTTAAAATTGTCCCCGTGTTTTAAATTTCATACATCACTCGATGCGGGGACATAAAAATAGAACATATGTGACCCGTCACGCTAAAAGGGACCTTATCGGAAGTGTGAAAAATATCGACCCTAGTCAGTCTGCGCAGTCCGCGCAGCCTGACTGGGGCCGACACTGTTCACTTGTATGTAATTTTCTAATTTCGGGAAGTTTTCCCTATCTTACAATATTTACATTTTACGCAAATGGGATCTGGTGGACCTGTGCTGGGTCTAACAAGTTTGTCAAAATTTGGATTTTTTGAGTTCGGATAAGGTCCCTTTTAGCGTGACGGGTCACATATTTTGATATATAACAAAACAAAATAATTTCATATTCATGTATATTTTTAATGATTCAACTAACTGACTTGCAAAGATTTTGCCACTCTCTTCCACACGGTTCATTCATTACATTCACCTCTGTAGTCATCTTCGCAAGCCAAGGGTGACATCTACGACGTAACGTCGTTTCTGTATTCACAAACGTAGGTGGGTTCAACCTTGGCTAGCGAAGATGCTCTGTAGTTGGCTCAGAGAGTATTGCGTCATCATCTGCTAGATTACGTCACTTGTTATCACATCAAAATGGCAATAACAAATAATTGTTCTTTTCCGAAGTCCAAAATATATCATATTTCACGTTGCTTGAAATTTAATATCATTTTCCAACTATAATAATTTAAATTTTTAAAGTTAAATGTCATTCATTCAATGGCACAGTATTTTTTCTGTACATTTCATTCTAAAGGGAACGATTTCATCAAGCTAACCATGACGTAATTTTGGACAAACAATAGTACTTCGTAAGTGTTGATATAAAATCTTGCAACTACGGCTTGATTCATGCCGTAGATACGAGATTTTATAACAACTCCGAAGGTTAATCAAATCAAAACACTAAACCGTTTCTATTTTTAGCACAAAATTCATTGCCATTGGTAATGAGGCTTGAGAAAATAGTTCCATTGTATATGGAAAAAATCATCAATTATAACAAGTATCTGGTGTTGTATGCAACACATAAAGTCCCCTACCGGCTTCACATTGACTCAATATGGTAATCAATAATAAATTAAGTTGCAGGATCCATTTTTTGCCATATTTTCACTATTTCCGTTACCATAGCAACCGCACTTTTCGTCAAAGAACAAAGATAAAATGATGTGCATAATCTACACATTGCCATCTAGTCATATACCAAGTCTCATCAAATTAGCTTGCTTACTTATTAACTTATCGCAGGATCCAATATTTTTTGCCATATTTTCACTATTTCTGTAACCATAGCAACAACAATTTTAGTCTAAAAACAAAAATAAAATGATGTGCATAATCTACACATTGCCATATAGTCATATACCAAGTCTCATCAAACTAGCTTGCTTAGATATTATCTTATCGCAGGATCCCATTTTTGGCCATATTTTCACTATTTCTGTAACCATAGCAACCTCAATTTAAGTCGAAAAACAAAAATAAAATGATGTGCATAATCTACACATTGCCATCTAGTCATATACCAACTTTCATCAAAAACGCTTGCTTAGTTATTAAGTTATCGCGGGATCCAGATTTGAGCGGACAGACGGACGGACAGACTGACGGACAGACGGACGGACGGACGGACGGACGGACGGACAGACTGACTGACTGACGGACGGACGGACAGACGGAGGGCAAACCTATAGTCCCCTCCGGTGTGAACACCGGTAGGGGACTAATAACTTTCAAGGGTACCCGGAAGTTTCACATGAAACAGTTAAACAGTAATAATACACGTTTTCCTCGGTTTGAAAAGATTCTTGTCAATTCTTGTCAAACATGGCGTCAGCCCGTTGCAGAGATGTATGGTGAGAGTAACGAACGACAACTCTGCTCGGAGATTGATATTTTGCATATCTTAATTACGGTATGTTTTAACCCTTTCCCAGACAAGACCTGGCATTGACGTCCCTAAAAGAAATCACTAGGGAAAACATTGAGACAAAAGGAGAAACTGCTGATAACCAGCAGTTTCTCCTTTTGTCTCAATATTTTCTCTGCTTTTTGTACGCGAATCATATCTTTATCAACACCCATTTTGTCGTCTGCAGCAGCTTTCAAAATTGACAACCATAAAATTTACTCGTTTGGGAAAGAGTTAAACCTTTTCTACAAAACTCTGTATTAAATTACTGGCATTTCACTACCATTTTATTAAATCAAGCATGGATAGTACAAGCATCGCATAATTTAACCCATTACCACACAGAGACTCCTTTTGACTCCCCAAAAGATTATGGCTTTGAAAAACATCGAGGAAAATGAAGAAATTGCTTCCGAAAATGTTTTCTGCGTAAAAAGACCAAAAACTGTGAAATTTCATTCACTTGAAATTGTCGTCTGTATCATCTTTGAATTTGAACTAGTCTAAAATTTGGCTGTTTGGTAATGGGTTAAACAAAAGACGTTTGTAAAACATATATGCCCCCTCAAGGACCTCCCTTTATGTAGGTCAAACTCCTAGGTCAAGAGGTCAAAGGTCATGGGCAAATGTGAAAGGTCTTGTTAGGTGTGAATGTGAAAAATATCAAGGCTGCATGTGTAATAGGACATGCCATATAGGTCAGGTTAAAAGTTTTTTTAAAAGTAGGTCAAACTACAAGGTGGAGGTCACAAAATTATGGTCAAAAGTGAAAAGTCTTGGTTGGAGGTGTCCATATGTGAAATTTCCAGGCTGTATGTGTAGAAGAACATGGGATAGAGACCAGATTGAAGTTTTTTTAAAAGTAGGTAAAACGCCAAGGTCAATGTCACGAGGTCCAATGTCATGTTCAAATGTGACAGGTCATGGTAGGAGGTGTCCATGTGTGAAAAATCAAGGTTGTATGTGTAATACGACATGGCCAGGTTTAAGTTTTTTTAAAAATAGGTCAAACTTTAAGATGAAGATCACAAAATCATGGTCAAATTTTGTAAATCTTGGTTGGAGGTGTGTCCATGTGTGAATTATAAGGCTGTATATGTACAAGGACATGAGATAGAGACCAGGTTAAAAAATTTCAAAGTGTGTCAAACTACAAGGTCAAGATCACAAGGTGCAAGGTCATGGTCAAATGTGAAAGGTCTTGGTAGGAGATGTCCATGTGTGAAATATCAAGGCTGTATGTGCACTAAGGCATAAGGTATAGGCCAGATTAAAGAATTTTTATGCCAGGTTAAAGGTCTTTTTAAAGTATCCAAGGTCAAGATCACAAGGTCAAAGGTCATGATCGCAAATGAAAGGTCTGGATTAGATGTATCCTAAGGTGTAATATCAATGCTGTATCTGTAATAGGGCATAAGATATAGGCCAGGTTAAAATTTTTAAAAACGGTCAAAAAGTAGGTCAAACTCCAAGGTCAAGGTCATAAGGTCATGGTCCCAAATGAAAGGTCTTGGTTAGAGGTACACACACATGAAATATAAAGGCTGTATCTCTAACAGAGCATGTGATGTGGGATAGGTTAAAGTTTTTGCGGATGCTGACGCAGACACTGACATTCGAGGGTATGACAATGGCTCTTCTGAAATTTCATCCCGGGTGAGCTAAAAATAATAAGACATATGGTCTAAATTGGAGATATAAAAATAAATTCAAGTAACATAATTTAAGGCTTAGTTTAATTGAAAGCCATGGCAGAAAACATAGTATTGATAATAGCACATCTTTAAACCATTACTAAATGACACAATTTTAGACTGGTCCAAATTTCAAGATGTTGCATATGACAATTTCAAGTGAATTCTCCATCTTGAGGCATTTTGTGCTGAAAACATGATTGTGGAAAATGAAGAATTTTCTTCAATTTCCACAATGTTTTCTACAGCCTTTATTCTTCAGGAAGTCAAAAAGAGTCAATGTGTGGCGCAGTGTTCTCCCCAGGCCAATAAGCTGTATCAGCCCCACTACAGCATACAGTAAATCAGTGTAATGCCCCTACACCTTAACAAGAGGACCCTGAGGGCCCTAAATCGCTCACCTGAGTAATGTTTTAATAATGCCAAATAACTTTGCATTTGTTACGCATTGTGGTCCCAGAGAAGAATTTGGCCATGTAATTTAGGAGGAGATGTCGTTTACAAAAATTGATGAGTTTTATGACATTTCCCATTTTCTGATGCCACAGCAACCAGAGTTTTTCATGGATTTCAATTCTTTTAGAAATTTTCATAAGGGGCCACCCAAGGAACATTTCTGCCAAATTTGGTTGATTTTAACCCAGAAGTTAAGGAGGAGATGTCGTTTAACCCTTTCGCAAACAAGACCTGGTTTTGACTTCCTTATCAGAAGAGGTTTGGGAAAACATTGAGACAAAAGAAGAAACTGCTGATAACCAGTAGTTTCTCCTTTTGTGTCAATATTTTCTGTGCCATATTTTACACTAATCCTATCTTTAATAACATCCATTTTGTCATTTGTGGCAGTTTTTGAAGTGGATCACCCTAAAATTTTGTCGTTTGGGAATGGGTTAAAGAAGTTGTTAAGTTTTTGTGAAATTTTCCATTTTCCGATGCCACGGCAACCAGAGTTTTTTATTGATTTCAATTCTTTTAGCAATTCTTATAAGGGACTACCCAAGGAACATTTCTGCCAAGTTTGGTTGATTTTAACCCAGAGGTTAAGGAGATGTTGTTTAAAGAAGTTAAGTTTTTGTGAAATTTACCATTTTCCGATGCCACGGCAACCAGAGTTTTTCATGGATTTCAATTCTTTTAGCAATATTTATAAGGGACCAACCAAGGAACATTTCTGCCAAGTTTGGTTCATTTTAACCCAGAAGTTAAGGAGGAGATGTCATTTAAAGAAATAGTTGAATTTTTGCGAAATTTCCCATTTTCCGGTGCCACGGCAACCAGAGTTTTTCATGGATTTCAATTCTTTTAGCAATTTTAATAAGGGACTACCCAAGGTACATTTCTGCAAAGTTTGGTTGATTTTGACCCAGAAGTTAAGGAAGAGATGTCGTTTAAAGAAATTGTTGAGCTTTTGTGAAATTTCCCATTTTACGATGCCATGACAACCAGAGTTTTTCATGGATTTCAATTCTTTTAGCAATTCTTATAAGGGACCACCAAAGGAACATTTCTGCCAAGTTTGGTTGATTTTGGCCCAGAAGTTCAGGAGGAGATGTCATTTAAAGAAATTTTGGAGCTTTTGTGAAATTTCCCATTTTCCGATGCCACGGCAACCAGAGTTTTTCATGGATTTCAATTCTTTTAGCAATTTTTATAAAGGACGACTTAAGAAACATTTCTGCCAAGTTTGGTTGATTTTGACCCAGTAGTTTAGGAGGAGATGTCGTTTAAAGAAATGGTTGAGCTTTTGTGAAATTTCCCATTTTCAGATGCCACGGCAACCAGTTTTTCATGGATTTCAATTCTTTTAGCAATTTTTATAAAGGACCAACCAAGGAACATTTCTGCCAAGTTTGGTTGATTTTGACCCAGTAGTTTAGGAGGAGATGTCGTTTAAAGAAATTTTTGAGCTTTTGTGAAATTTCCCATTTTCAGATGCCACGGCAACCAGAGTTTTTCATGGATTTCAATTATTTTAGCAATTTTTATAAAGGACCACCCAAGGAACATTTCTGCCAAGTTTGGTTGAATTTGACCCAGTAGTTTAGGAGGAGATGTCGTTTAAAGAAATTGATGAGCTTTTGTGAAATTTCCCATTTTCAGATGCCACAGCAACCAGAGTTTTTCATGGATTTCAATTATTTTAGCAATTTTTATAAAGGACCACCCAAGGAACATTTCTGCCAAGTTTGGTTGATTTTGACCCAGTAGTTTAGGAGGAGATGTCGTTTAAAGAAATTGTTGACGCCGTGACGGACAGACGGACAGACGGACGCCGGACATTGATAGATCACAATACCTCACCTTAGCACTTCGTGCTCAGGTGAGCTAAAAAGTACCCCACTGCTTAATTTCTTCAAAATGGTCACGAAAGAAAGACATTTAGAGGCATTTCATGTCCAAAACTGATGAATGGTGTTTCTTATAAACTAAAATGTACTAATTCTGTATAAAAACATTATGAGAAAAGAAGAAATTGCTCAAACTGAGCAAATTTCTCCTTTTCCCATTATGTTTTTATTCACAGTTATTTACATGAAAACAATGTGTTTCAAGGTTTACCAAAGCCACTAGGTCTTCAAAATATTCTGCGGAGAACCTTGTTTGGCAATAGGTTAACAGATTTAGAATAGAGTGAAAAAAAAGAAGAATGCTGATAAAGCAGCATTATCGTATGGTTTTGAGGCCCTTTTCTCAGTGTTTTATTTCCCACATATCACTTTAAATTCAAATGTATTTAGTCTGGATTATACAACATTAATCTTTAGGTATTTCTCAGTGCTGTTTTGTTCGGCGGTCTTGACATCTTTTACAGAAAAGATACTGGTTACACAGAGACCATTGAATTCATTTGCTGGAAACCTGTAAATAGACAAAATAGAGAAAAGCACAACATTCAGTTGAAAATATATAGCTCCTAGAACAATGGTATACCATAACCTGATAAGTCCATAAGTATTATGATAACCATTCCTGATCGACAAAATTTCAGAATGGTACAATTTCAAAGGAGATGGATTACAAAACATGTTTTCCAAGATGATGTAGGTATGTACTGACCCATTACAAGAAATCAAAATTCTAGACTAGTCCAAATTCCAAGATGTTGCAGAGGACAATTTAAAGTAAATATTACATGTTTTGGTCTTTCTGGATAGAAAACATTGTGGGAAATGGTGAATTGTTTTTAAAATTTCCTTCAAATTACACTATCATTATGTTTCACATAGCGAAAAATAAGCCCAGCTCACAGAGGCCATGTTTTTCATCCGATAGATTTTTTTCAAAGAATCTGATGAACATTCAGTATAAAGGCTTTTTGGAGTAGAAGATTTTCAAAGATCTTTTGGTCAAGTAGTTTTAAAAAAGAAGTTTTTTTTCAAAAATGTAAATTAATTCAATAAACAAGAGCTTCGCAGAGCAGTGCATATACGCCCGAGAGAGGCATGTCAGTAAAATTGGCCATTTTTTCAATTCAAGGGCAGATAATTCAAAAATGAAAAGTTATCAAAATTTTGTTTGCACAACGAGACACCATAGAGATTCATTGTGGCAAGTTTGATCAAATTCAAATTCTGATCAAAACTGTAGGAGGAGTTGCGAACACAAGAAAACGGGCATTTTTTTTAATTCAAGGGCAGATAATTCAAGAACGAAAAGAGTTAATTGGATTCCATAAGCGATGTGCACAACTAGACACCATGGAGATTCATTGTGGCAAGTTTGATGGAATTCCCATCAAAACTGTAGGAGTTGCGCACACAAGAAATTACTGACAGACGGATGGACAGACAGATGGACAGACAGACGGACAGACAGACGGACAAGCGGGGCCATAACATAATTCAATCTTTCGGCTTCGGGCATATAAAAATTAAGTTCTGCATAGATTGTTTAAGAAAATTTGGAAAAGAATCATGCAAGGAGGATTCCTGTGAAGTTTGATTGAAATGGGTCCATCCGTTTTGAAGCAAAAGATTTGAGCTTTGTATCTCAGTGTTTCTCCTTCTTTGCGTGGTTCCGTTAAACAGACCTGTTCCCAATGCCAAAAAGGGTAATTTTTATGAAAAATATGAAAAGCAAATTCCCAACACAAAAGTTCAACTTAATTCTTTAAAGAAAATCTGCTCTAATCCATTTTATATGTTGAGCTGAAGTAACCAAGATTTAACTGAAATTTCTTTCAGTTCATTCAGCTATACCGAGTTATACAGGACTTTAGTTTTTTGCATTTTGTGATGACGATATTTTTCCCAATTTGTTGGTACATTTTTCCCAACTGGGCTGGTTTCGGACCCCTTTCCAAAACTATGAGAAACAAGATGTGTTTGTGAAACACAAATGCCCCCGAAATGGCCCTTTTTCTAAAATGTTAAGTTTTCGTGGAGCAAAGGGTTATTAAGGGTTAAGTGATGACCTTGAGGAAGGTCAAATTGCATGGAACAGATAGATATCATTGAAAGGAAGTTACATACCAAATTTGAGCTTTGTATATCAAATACCTTTGGAGAAAAGGCGAAGGTTAAGTTTTCGGAGTAAAAGGTTAAGTTTTCGTAGAGTAAAGGGTTGATAAGGGTTAAGGGATGACCTTGAGGAAGGTCAAATGGCATGGAACAGATAGATATCATTGAAAGGAAGTTGCATACCAAATTTGAGCTTTGTACGTCAAATACTTTTGGAGAAAAGGCAAAGGTTAAGTTTTCGGACGGACAGACAGACAGACAGACGGACGGACGGACAGACAGACAGACAGACGGACACGAGTAAAACAATATGCCCCCGATCTCTCGATACGGGGGCATTAAAATGCTGTATCTTGAAAACTTAGAAAATGCCAATGTTAAGTTTTCATGTTAAGGGTTGATAGGGGTTAATAAATGTCATTGAAGAAGGTAATATTGCATGGGACAGTTAGATAACAAATGAAACAAGAGGACCATGATGGTCCTAAATCCCTCCTCTGAACCAAGATGATATGAGCAATGGTTTTGTTAAAATCAACAAGAGATGTTTGTAAAACATATATGCCCCGTCAAGGGCCTACATTTGATGTAGGTCAAAGTCCAAGGTCAACTTAACAAGGTCCAAGGTCATGGTCAAATATGAAAGGTCTTGGTAGGATGTGTGAAATATCAAAGCTGTATATGTAAAAGTAAAATGAAATATAGGCCAGGTTAAATTTTTTAAAAGTAGGCCAAATGCCAAGGTCAAATGTGAAAGGTCTTGGTTGGAGGTGTCCATGTGAAATATCAAGGCTGTAGGTGTAAAAGGACAAGATATGTATGCCTGGTTAAAGTTTTTTTTAAAGTAGGTCAAACTCCAAGGTCAAGGTTGCAATACTTAAAGGCTACCAAGCTTGGCAGTTTATTGCACCGTATATTGGAAGAAAATCATTAAATTAACGTGTTTTATAAAAGATCCTCCAAACTCGGCTGTTTTAAAAGTTTTATTTGCTTTTCTTTACATCGTTGAAAAACTGATTTTCGATAAAATAAAGATCGGCAATTTCCGTAAAATTGCCACGGATTGACGTCATCAATGGCTTGACTCCGCCCCCAATCTAGAGCATGAGGTGTCTGACAAAGATAATGTGTTCGACTTTTCTGTCATATAGCGAAGTCTCAGTTTTTATCCATTTCTCGATCGTAAGAGTAATACAGACAAACTTAAACCGTTCTTTGGCACATTCCTTAATTCACTTACGACCTATTCTTTGACTGTTTTAACATTTTTTCTAACATTTACTGAGGACAAATTCCGTGTTTTGAGTATCGATTGGGGAAGTCGCATTATGACAGAAAAGTCGGACATTTAACTTTTTCAGAAATTTCAGACTTTCCGGGAAATGACCCATGACTGCCCGTTTTTCCCGCCATGACGTCATTCAGTGGCCAGTATGACGGCATAATTTCAAGTCGGAAGTTTAGCGTATTTTCTTCGGCAAAGATCGGAAAAGACCAAAATATCCAATTTAAAAGACGAAATAAAAACACTTCTAATGTTGGAAATTTGTAGAAACTTTTACATTTGGTTAATAGTAAGGTGTTCTTTCGGCACAAGACTTTAATTTTGCCAATCATCGGACACTTTAAGGTCGTGGTCAAATGTGAAAGGTCTTGGTAGGAGGTGTCTATATGTGAAATATCAAAGCTGTAGGTGTGATAGGACATAAGATAAGGGCTAGGTTAAAGATGTCTAAAAGTATGTAAAAATCAAAGGTCAAGGTCACACAGCCCAAGGTCGTGGCCAAATGTGAAAGGTCTTGGTAGGAGGTGTCCATGTGTAAAATATCAAGACTGTATAGGTAACAGGACATGAGATATAGGCCTAGTTTAAGTATTTCAAAAATAGGTCAAACTCCAAGTTCAAGGTCAAAGGTCATGGTCAAAAGTGAAATGTCTTGGTTGGAAGTGACCATGTGTGAAATATCAAGGCTGTATGTGTAAAATGACATGAAATATAGGCCAGGTTAATGTATTATTAAAGTAGGTCAAACACCAAGGTCAAGGTCACAAGGTCCAAGGTCATGGTTAAATGTGAAAGGTCTTGGTAGAATATGTCCATGTGTGAAATATCAAGGATGTATGTGTAATAGCTCATGAGATATAGGCCCAGTTTAATTTTTTTAAAAGTAGGTCAAACTCCAAGGTCAGGGTCACAAGGTCCAAGTTCATAAACATATGTAATAGGTCTTGGTCAGATGTTTCCATGTGTCAAATATCAAGGTTGTATGTGTAAAAGGACATGATATATCGGCCAGGTTAAAGTTTTTAAAAAGTAGGTCAAACTCCAAGGTCAAAAGGTCCAAGGTCATGGTCAAATGTGAAAGGTCTTGGAACAATGTGTCCATGTGTGAAATATCAAGGCTGTATGTGTAATAACTCATGAGATATAGGCCCAATTTAATTTTTTTTAAAGTAGGTTAAACTCCAAGGTCAAGGTCACAAAGTCTAAGGTCATGGTCAAATGTGAACCATGTTGATAAGAGGTATCTATGTGTGAGATATCAACGCTGTATGTGTAAAAGGACATGAGGTATAGGCAAGGTTAAGAATTAAGTGTAACAAGCATTCTGAAGTATTGCAAAACAATACCAAGTCCCCTACCGGCTTTATATATGTGTTAAGAAAAAGATGCCCAAAAATTTTCAAAGTCCAGCATTCGTATCTTCCTAAAAAACACTGGACCGGAACAAAACTCAACCTTGTTCTGTAACTTAACGATGCGGGTCCTCATACCAAAAATCTGCTCAATAGCTGCAAGCATTAAGAAAAAAAAGTCTGGAAAACTAATTTCTCAGAAATTTTCTAAGTCCAGCATCCATATTTTCCCCCAAAATCACTGGACCGGAACGAAACTCAAACTTGTTCTGTATCCCATCAATATGTGTTCATATATCGAAAATCAGCTCAATACCTTCAAGCGTTTAGAAAAAAAGTCTGGAAAACTGTAATTTCCCAGAAATTTTCTAAGTCCAGCATCCATATCTTCCTCAAAAATCACTGGAGCGGAGCGAAACTCAAACTTGTTCTGTAACTCATCAATGCGGGTCTACATACCAAAAATCAGCTCAATAGCTGCCAGCATTAAGAAAAAAGTCTGGAAAACTGTAATTTCCCAGAAATTTTCTAAGTCCAGCATCCATATCTTCCCCAAAAATCACTGGACCGGAACGAAACTCAAACTTGTTCTGTAACTCATCAATGCGGGTCCACATACCAAAAATCAGCTCAATAGCTGCCAGCATTGAGAAAAAAAGTCTGGAAAACTGTAATTTCCCAGAAATTTTCTAAGTCCAGCATCCATATCTTCCCCAAAAATCACTGGACCGGAACGAAACTCAAACTTGTTCTGTAACTCATCAATGCGGGTCCACATACCAAAAATCAGCTCAGTAGCTGCCAGCATTGAGAAAAAAAGTCTGGAAAACTGTAATTTCCCAGAAATTTTCTAAGTCCAGCATCCATATCTTCCCCAAAAATCACTGGACCGGAACGAAACTCAAACCTGTTCTGTAACTCATCAATGCGGGTCTACATACCAAAAATCAGCTCAATAGCTACCCCCGTTTAGAAAAAAAGTCCGGAAAACTAATTCCCCGGACTGACGGACGGACGAACGGACAGACGGACGGACGGACAGACTGACTGACGGACAGAGTGCAAACCTAAAGTCCCTTTCGGCTTCGCCGGTAGGGGACTAAAAATCAACAAAGGGCAATAACAATAACTGTAAGAATTTGATAGGCAAGGTTATGGTTCTTGTGCACTGCACCTCTCCATAATAAAATCTATCCACCTGTAAAGTTTCATGATTCTACCTTAGATACTTTTTGAATTGTGCTCCGGACAAGAATCAAGTTGTAAAATCAACAAAGAGCAATAACTAAAAAAAATTGATCGGCAGAGTTACGGTTCTTGTGCACTGCACCTCTCCATAATGAGATCTATTTACCTGTAAAGTTTCATGATTCTACCTTACATACTTTTTGAGTTATGCTCCGGACAAGAATCAAGTTTGAAAATCAACAAAGGGCAATAACTCCAAAAATATGATCAGCAGTGTTACGGTTCTTGTGCACTGCTACTCTCCATAATGAGATCTATCCACCTGTAAAGTTTCATGATTCTACCTAACATACTTTTTGTGTTGTGCTCCGGACAAGAATCAAGTTTGAAAATCAACAAAGGGCAATAACTCAAAAAATTGATCGGCAGAGTTACGGTTCTTGTGCACAGCACCTCTCCATAATGGCATCTATCCACCTATGAAGTTTCATGATTCTAACTTTAATACTTTTTGAGTTGTGCTCCGGACAAGGTTTGGTCTATGGACAGACCGACCAACCGACCTACCGACCGACACTTGCAAAACAATATACCCCCATTTTCTTCGAAATGGGGCATAATAATTTATCCAATGCATTTCTTCTGATTTAGGAACAAAAAATGTAAAAATATTGTTTGTCTCTAGACTTTTGGCGGGCACTGTATTATCCCCAATTTCTCCTTTTGCCTTCAAGTTTAGCAGTGTATTTTCCAAGCTTTTCATATCATGGATGTCAAAATCAGGTCGTGTTGGGGAAAAGACATGATGAAAGATTGCCTCACCCTTCTGTTAAGTATAGCATCTATGAGCCAGTCGACCACATCCAAAGTAAGACTCCAGTTCCCTGTTATATTCTGATCTAGAATCTGCTGCCGAACTTCAATGGGATGTATGATTAAAGATTCACCCATGGTCAGATTACCTGTGATATAATAAGGAGAAACAAAATTATTGAGTTTTTTCAATCAGTTTCATCAAAACCAAGGCTTGTTTGGAAAATGGTCAAAGAATATTCTAGTTTAAAGAAAAGGGTACCAGAACAATTTGTTGTACTTTATTTCATAGAAAAATGCCAAAATTTTAACTAAAATAACTTTTGGGCAATATTTTACTAAAAAGTTCTAGTCAGATTTCAATTTTGATAGATTAAGAGATGTTTGTAAAACATATATGCCCCCTCAAGGGACTACAGTTGATGTAGGTCAAAGTCCAAGGTCAAGGTCCAATGTCATGGTCAAATATGAAAGGTCTTGGTTGGTGTCCATGTGTGAAATAACAAGGCTGTATATGTAAAAGGACATAAAATATAAGCCAGGTTAAAGTTTTTAAAGGTAGGCAAAATGCCAAGGTAAAGGTCACAAAGTCTAAGGTCATGATCAAATTTGAAAGGGCTTGGTCGTAGGTGTCCGTGTGTCAAATATCAAGGCTGTATGTGTAAAGGGACATGATATATCGGCCAGGTTTAAGTTTTTTAAAAGTAGGTCAAACTCCAAGGTCAAGGTCATTGGTCATGGTCAAATGTGAAAGGTCTTGGTTGTAGATGTCCATGTTTGAAATATCAAGGCTGTAAGTGTAATAGGTCATGATATATAGGCCCGGTTTAAAGATACATATTTACTGTTACTTACTTTTTTTCGGGGTAATTTGCTGTAAAAAATATCTGTGTATAATTAAACAAGAGCCGTCAGAGACAGACAATGCTCCCCGAATAAGGCATTGTCACAATAAATGTATGGCATGGAGAGCACTTTATTGTCAAGGGCATCTGATTTGCTACTGAAATATGAAATTTCATCAAATTCTGACCATTAGACTAGGAGAAATTAGAGATTGTATTTCACCTTAAGTCCCCTTTCCCATGACGAGGCCTAAAATGCAAAAGGGGGAAAAGTAAATCGGCATTTTGTCATAGAGAGTTCGCATGGTAAGTTTCATTTGATTTTGCCCAGGGGTTATGGAGAAATGGCTTTGGACGGACGGAATGACGGACGGACAGGACGGACAGACAAAGCGGCAACTATATGCTCTCCCTTCGGGGAGCATAAATATGGCCTTTAAATTTTCTCTGTGCAAAATTTCAGCTCTGTCTAATCTGTATTGGCTTAGATTACGACGGATTTAAACCCAATATCACATCATTTCGTAAACACTATCAACCCACTTTGAATATTTTACATACTTTTACACCACTGCATGATTATCGATTTATGCCATTTACTGTATGAATATTGTATTCTGTCTTATCATAAAGTCTATATACAGTGCGACTACATGCTAAAAGCCAATTTCTGTGGATCATTAGGGATTTAGGCCTGTGGATACTAATGTCCCTTTAAAAATTTTAAGTAGGTCAAACTCCAAAGTCAAGGTCACAAGGTCATGGTCAAATGTGACTGATAATGAAAGGAGGTATCCATGTGTGAGATATCAAGGCTGCATGACTGTGTAAATTTAAAGGACATGATATATAGGCCAGGTTAAGAATTAAGTGTGAAAATCAACAAAGGGCAATAACTCCAAGAATTTGATCAACAGAGTTATGGTTCTTGTGCACTGCACCTCTCCATAATGAGATCTATCAACCTGTAAAGTTTCGTGATTCTACCTTACATACCTTTTGCAGGGTTTGACACTAACTCAAATTTTCCACAGGCCCGCAGGACCTGTGGATTGCAATTTTTACAGGTCCTCCTCCAGACTTACAGGTCCTACATTCAGACTCGGTGAATTGTAGGAGACACAAAGAATACATTGTATATTCATTGTTACAACACTCAGATAGTTTCTATATAAGAGTCTGGTAAAGGGTTCTGAAATAGCCAGTCATAATTATCTCTGGCTGTCCTGTTGCGAAAAATTCTTGGTTTTATGCCTTTTCAAATTCAATATTTTGTTTCAAGTACAAGTTTTTCTTGTTTATGTAGGCTAATTGTTACAAAGAAAAAAGGGTTGTTAGTATGTGCCATGTCAAGTTTTGAAAACAGATTAAGAAAGTTACCAACGTCTGAATATGCAAAACAATTTGGTCAAAGAAATTTTGAAATTGCTATCAAAACTGTGTATATCTACACTAGTATAGAATCTAGTTGCTACCACATTTTGCTTGCATACATTTCCCAAACAAGGCTTAGTTTTGATGTCACTTGTAAGAAGTTATCAATCATTGATAACAAAGAGAAATACAGAACATTATGATCTACTTGAATTTCTTCCCTTCTCCTCGATTTCATGACAATGGGATGTGCATGTTCTGAGTTTGATAACATTATGTCCATTTTGGGAAAGGGTAAAAGATCAAGTCCTTCAATAGAGGATGATCAGGTGTTTGGTAATTGCCCATATCCAAGATTTTAGATCTAATGATTCCAGCTTTCAAATTGATCTAAATCTAGTAGCGAAAAATTGAGGTTTGGCAAAGTTGAATGCATATATATAAAAAAATAATGAAGTATCATTGTATGTTGCCAACAAAAAGGTAATCTGTAAAACACATAAATTGATATGCAATCGGCGTAATTATGACAGTAAATGCAAATTCAAAATACCTTGGTTTTTAGACTTACCTCAACAGAATATATTCCCATCAAATATAATTCAAGATTTATATGAAGATTCATGCACAATCACTGCTAGACTTTAGAATATGAATGTGTGCAAAGAAAAAAAGGGTTTCTCTTTGATCTTTGGGAAATCTAAACTCACTCTGTGTGATGTAAGCAGTGACGTCACACTGTCTGCATTTTTGTGTGGTTATAAACAGCTGATTGAGCCCAGTTACAGAGTTATAAATAGAAGTTACATTAACCTTTACCCAATAGAACAAAGTTTGCTTTTGTAAATTTGGATTTCTTTTTCTACAATGGAAGAAAAAAGACGAAATTAAAAGCATGAGGTTCTCTATCCGTAGAAATTTAGTAAAATAAGATCTTGGGCATTATTCATTGTTTAATTTAATATTGTTAGAATTATCCTTGACTGAATGACGAAGAAAGGGTTAAGGAAATTGTAACAAAGGGAGTGGATGTTTTCAGTGGAAAAAAATATGTGGACTACAAACTAGTGCAATTTCTGTAATATAAAAGTCATAATCGGATTAGAATTCCTAAGGTAGGTGAATGATAAACTGATGACTTTCTAGTCAATTGATTTTTTAATAGATTCTAGTTCACACAAAAAAACACAACAGTTTACTGCTTTCTTTGTCCTGTCAATGATTTTCCATTCAAGACGTGCCTGAAGGGTGCAGTACTCGGTGGTTTTGTGATTATACTTGTACATAAGTGTTACGTATTACGATTTGTTGTTTACTGTTGAAATAGTCACAGACTATCTCCGAATGGTTTTGCTTAAAAAAGAAGTTTTGGGTTGGTCGCCGACTTTTCCTAATGAGCCAAAAGAAAGTTATAAATGATGCAGATTTTGAAACTGATTTTGATGCCTTTCAAAAAATCTAAAGGGCGCAGTCTCTGAAATTTACAGGCCCGGCGGACCGGCACCAAAGGATGTTTTTCCGGTCCTCCTTAAAAATTACAGGCCTCGAGCCGACGGACTGGCGTTAATGTCGAACCCTGCTTTTGAGTTATGCTCCGGACAAGAATCAAGTTTGAAAATCAACAAAGGGCAATAACTCCAAAAATTTGATTGGCAGAGTTACGGTTCTTGTGCAGCACCTCTGCACAATGAGATCTATCCACCTATGAAGTTTCATGATTCTACCTTAAATACTCTGCTCTGGACCAGGGTTTGGGTAATTAGTAATGTGTAATTAGCATAACATGTAATTACATGTAATTACTTTATTACTGTAATTGAATGTAATGTGTAATTGAACCAAAATTCAATTACATGTAATGCTAATGTTATTAATTACATTGCAAAATTGATGTAATTATCAATTACATTTTCAATTACTTCAATTACTTTTTGTGTTTATAGCTTGTAAAATTGGACTATAAATATTAGTATACAGTATGGTTATGTATCAATACCAACATTGTTTTTCCTAACTACATAATTTATTATAATGATTATGGTATCAGCCAGGAATTGGATGAGTCATTGTCTTCAAAATCTGTGGTAAGATATCAAGGTAAGAGGATAAACAGATAACCAGTATTTTCTCCATACCCACAATATTTTCTTTGATGTATAATAATGTACATAAATTCCATTCCCCATTTAAATGTGTGAAGCAAATTTCAAATTTGTTAAGTCTAAAACTATGCCACCTGGAAAGGGTTACACCTGGCATGCATTTAGACTTAACTTCCTAATTTGAAAGCTCCGGTAGACAACAAAATGGACATCTATTAATAGAAATATTTCAACGAAGGGTGAAAATGTTTTTATCAATGATTTATCATTTTTTCTATCTTTGCCTAAGCTTTGTCTGTTAGGGACTTCAAATCCATCAAGCATGTGAAAGGTGGGTTATTGTCTTACACCTGTGGTATTTAACCTTTTTCTTAACAAGACAAGGTATTGTCAAGGTAGTGTTAAGTAAAATTAGTTAGTGAAATACATTAAGGAAAGGAAGGAATTGCTGATGTTTAGCTATTTTCCCTTTCTCAGATTATTTGCTTTGATATTACATTTGTAATAAATTATAATGATGCAAACCAATCACAGGAACAAGGACTTAGTAGAAATAATAACTAATATCCATACTTCTTCACTTTTTTTCTCCCACATCATGTTGGCAAATATTTTTCATGTTTTTGTTATTTTGCTATTTGTGCAAGTTGTATATGATATAGCAAATAAAATGTTTTTGTATTGTATTGTATAATATGCAAATGTCAACAGAAACTCAATTCATATTCTATCATTCCAAAAGTGTGCCATTTGGGAATTGGTTAACCTGAGGTACCCTGCATGGCTGTAGATTATCCATTTCACACCTTTGCCTTGGGGCAGAGAGTAGACTAGCTCTAGTCCTTTCTGTTTGTGTTATTTGTAAATAGGTGCATTATTCTGTTTGAGACTTCCCTCTAAAATCAAAGCCAAAGTTATTCATTGCTAACAGAAACCTAGTATTCTAGACTAGGATGTCATTTAAAAAAGGGTCTTTGCTTAAATTATACTATAACCTTAATACTAAGGTCTGGACCAGACTAGGCAGAGTGTAATATTGCATCCTTTGTCAAGTTTAGTTAACAACTTTAGAGCTTAGTGCAAAAATATTGTAACTGCTCATAAATTTATATGCACATAACTCTGTCCTGAACAATAATATTGTCAACATATGGGACATCAACTCTAAATCAGAAAGTTCATATCTCTTCACAAAGAAAACTGATGAAAGGAAAAATTCATGAATATTTTTGTCATTTTCCTTCAGTTACTAACTGGACTATTGCGTGGACATAGAGAAAATCAATTTAATTGCTGATTTTGAATTGCCTGAAAATAATTCAGGAACATTTAACCCATTACCAAATTACAAAATTTTAGACTAGTCCAAATTCAAAGATGATGCAGAGAACAGGGTGCCCACCCTTCATCTGGAATAAAATTCCCTGACTTTTCACTGACTTTTCCCTGACCAAAATTCAATTTTCCCTGACCTTTTTTCGCACTAAACGGCCTCATTCTCCCATAAAGCCGTCCGATCCATCCGCTATTTATCAAGATTTCTTACAATAACAATTCAAATGTGATAGTTGAACTTACATGTATTAGTAGAATCCTTAAAATGCTCAACTTTCTTATACATGATGAAGAGAAAAGATCATTTGTCCTGCTTGAAATAGTTAAATACACTTTCTTTGACAACAATTGAAATGTTAATTCTTATGGTTGAAGTTATGACTTAAACTTTAAAGTGTACACTTCAATACATATTGGAGAAAAAGAGACTACTTCAGTCTTTGTCTTACTTAAACTGTTTAAAAAAAACTTTCTGTGGGCAACATTCTCATGAAAGGTGTTTAAAGGAAAGATTTGCTTCCACTTCAACCTTTTTACATTTTAAATATTAACTGACCAATTAATAAGGCCCTTACTTATCTAGATACTTTCAAATCAAAATTTCCTTCACTGATAGCCTTTCACATTCATCTTCACTTAAAATATTATCCTGTTTAGTAGCTATTTTCAGTCATTTTCTGGACAAAAATTGATACCTCTGTGCATGTGTGAACAGTTTATCATTAGCACAATTTAATGTACATTTTTGACATATTGCATGCCCAAGTTTTGCAATTTTAGACCATTTTAAAACCAGCTTTGTGCTAAAATTGATTTTATATTAATCAAGTACAAGTGCAACTCATGAATGTTTGTAGGAAACAGGTGATAATGGATATATTTGAGGGCTTTATTCACTTGACATCAAAATGTCACTTGAAAGAAGACAATGGTAATATCTAAGTGATTTTGAAGGAGATGGCATATATGACCCAATCATGTTACACTCATCACCAAACTCAAAAGCAATTAAAGTCAAATGGTGCACAGTCCTTGCAGCTGTGCAAGTATTAATACACATACCACACCACATAATGTAACTACCCTCTTAGTATCAATATTTCTTGAACCTCTTCTGAAGATGTTCAATATTCTTTTCTTAACTGTCAGCTTATTTCCTCTTGCTTACAGATTTAGGCATAAGAGCATTAGATTTCAATAGAAGATTCATTTCAAAAGCTTTTATTCAACATTAAAATGATAAATTGATTAGTGCAGATTTATGTTTAAAAGAACAACTGGTTTGTTAATTAAAACCTGAAAAATGCCATAGCTATGATCATCTGTTACTTTATTTAATTTCCTTCTATTTGTTTTGTTTGAGCAAAAGAAAATTTCAAAATTCCCTGACTTTTCCCTGACTTTTTAAGCTTTTCAGATTTCCCTGACCATTTTTCAAAATTCCCTGACTTTTCCCTGACCTTGAAGAAAATACAAACTTCACTGACTTTTCCCTGACCAGTGGGCACCCTGGAGAACAATTTCAAATGAATACAATTTTAAATTGTTCGGTCTTCTTATGTAGAAAACATTGTGGGACATGAAGAAATTGCTTGTGACAAGCAATTACTTCATGTCCCACAATGTTTTCCAAAGAGATTATTTTATAGGGAGTCAAAAGGAGTCACTGTGTAGAAATGGGTTAAGGCCAATATGAAACAATGCTATGTTAAGATTTAACCCATTTTCCAGAAGACAAATTTTAGTCTCATCCAATTCAAAGATATTTTAGAAGACTATTTCAAGAAAATAAAATTTTACATTTCATGTTCATCCTGTTAGAAAACTCTGGGAAATGAAGAAATTGAAATTTTCACCAGTCTTTTTCTTGAAGGGTGCCAAAAAGCATGGTAAACAGATAATGAAATTGAGGTGGTAAGATAATCCAAGCAACCTTTTGCCTTTCTTTCTAAGGCTTTAACACCTTGAAGGAAAGGAAAAATGTTGATTATCAGCTCTTTCTTCTTTCTCATAAAAGGTTAATTATAAACTATAATATTCTATAGGGTCACCAAGTTTTATCCAAATACCAAGTTCCAGAATGGTTTCATTTCAAATGCTATACAAACAACAAAGTGAATGTCACAAGTGGATCAGTTTTGTATTACATCAAATCATACAACATGGAGGGAAAAGAAAAGAAATGTTGATTATCAGAACTTTCTTCTTTTGTCTCAAAGTTTTCTAAAGTAATGTGTAATTGTCAATTAATTACTTTTAAAAGGCAAAGTAATTGTAATTTAATTAATTGCACTAGAAAATGTATGTAATGGTAATTGTAATTGAAGATTTTCTATGTAATTGTAACGGTAATTAATTACATTGCAATGTAATTGGCCCCCAACTCTGCTCTGGACAAGGTTTGGTCTTCGAACCGACTGACTGACCGACCGACCATCTAACCGACA